>JARZZO010000011.1:15510000-16110000 GCA_030544215.1 Zantedeschia hybrid cultivar
ATATTCCCTCTATCTCCGAACGAAGAACTAATGCAGGCTCTGACATGCTGCATGCTTCAACCTGTGTGCTTGCCCATTCCTCCATGAGCGAACTGTTTCAGAAGAAGGGAGATGCAGTACTGTTTCAGAATAAGGAAGATGCTAATGGGTAGATGATGTGGCTACAATCTCCTTGATCAATGTGAAGCTTTCAAAAGCTCCAACAATATTTCCACACTAAGATGTGTGTACCCCCATGAATGGCACCCCCAATCTCATATGAGCGGCAACAGATAGAGAGGCCTCTAGAAGTGCTTCCCGATCTAAACGGATTGGTATAATTTTTGAATATTATTATGGCTTTGTCAAACAGGTGAGCAACTAATATATAGCACTTTTAAAAAATTGAAACAAATTTTTAAATGACATAAAATTTAAGAAAGAAATAGTCTCAGAAGAGAAAATGCTCTAAGTATCCTATTAACCCATATCCAACAAAATTGCAACTTAATCCCTAAACATTAATCAACATTGCAACTTGACTTTAAAACCCATAAAAATTAGTGTCAACCCCCTATTGGCAGTCATTTTTTATATGACCGATTTGTTTGAATTTGATTTGGCTTGATTATGGGAATCATGATTTCCCGCCATTTGTAGGGTGTCACATTTTATTTGCCTGACGGGCAAGTGTGCCCTGAGATTTTGTCTTGGCATTTCAACTCAAAGTCGGCACCGTGACACACGGGACATTTGATCAGCATATGTTGACTCGCCTATGGAAAATGTTATTTGGATTCTTTTGAATTCAGACTCTTTCCGCCAGTCCGTAGATTGGCGTTAATTACATCATGCTGCGATAGGAAAATCCTTTGATTTCTTTAAGCAGTGTTCCATGCCTTGATGCTACTATGCAATGCAATTCTCTCACTCGCTCTTATTTTATTCCTTGCACATGTTGCATTAAAAGGATCAGCATTGGCCTTTTTGGACATATGAAAATGATATAATATTACAAAGACATGTCATTTGGAAAGCACAATGCAGCACACGTTGTGGGCCCTGTCAATCCCCTGCATTATAAGAGGGCCATATTCACAAGTACTATTCACATGCACTATTCATTAGCACTATTCATGTGTCCCATGTGGGCCTCGGCTTTAGTCGGAGCTCTCTTAGGGCATTCGACCATATTTGGATATGATTTGATTCATTTGCTTGATACAAAGATGTGCGGCATGATTATGGATGTGCAATATTCATATGTCATTCGGCTCCACTGAGCCTTGATTAGAACTCGTGCCTTGTTGGCACACTTCATTTATTCATTTGGATAAGATCACATGTTCTGCACTATTCACCTCATGGCGATGATTGTCCCAGGTGGGTCCCACAGACAGGCAGTGTTGTGAGACATCATCGCATTTGAAAGAATAAGTAGATTGGCTTTAATTGGCATAAGCATGTATGGTGTGTTTCTAGGCGCACTATTCACCCCTGGTAACAATTGTCTGGAACGAGTCGTACGGGTAGCGACACGAGGTGGCGCTAGGTCACTCTTAATGTCCATATTTGGGTATGCATGTGAGCACATAACATTATTTGCTTTGGTTGGCATATTGGAATGCACAAGCATTTGCACATTTTTCGAGGCACTAAACTGCCCATGTCCGCTAAAAGTCAATCCGTAATAATGTGTGGTGTCGTTGCATTTGAAAGATCAAATTGATTTGTTTTAATTAGTGTGAGTATGCATGGCACGCTTATCGAGGTACTATTCACCCTTTGAAACAACTGTCCAGCATCGGACAATGACATGCAATGGTGTAAGGCAGTATATGATGTAAGTTCCTTTGATTTATACTTTAGAGGATGTAGATGATTAGCACGTTTATCATGGTGCACTATGCACCCTTGGCTATAACTATCCCAGGTGGGTCCCACAGACAAACAGTGGTGCAAGATGACACCACATGGCCTTGCACTATTCACTATTCATGGCAACGCAACACTGTTCATGGCGATGTGGCACTATCAATAGCAATGTGGCACTATTCATGATGACGTCGCATTATTCATGGCGACGCATACTATTCATGGCGTATGGCACTATTCATGGCGATAAATACTATTCATGGCGACGTGGCACTATTCATGACAACGCGACACTATTCATGGCGATGTGTACTATTCATGGCGACAACATTTTGAGAGTTGTGGTGGCATCGTAAGGACTTGGTGACAGTGTTTTTGAGATGGTGTCGTCGAGGCTTGGCAACGGTGTTTTGGGATGACGTCGCCAAAGCTTGACGATAGTGTTGTGGGATGACGTCACCAGGTCTTGGCGACGATGTTTTGATATGACATCAGCAGAGTTTGGCGACAATCTTTTGATATGACATTACCTGGGCTTGGAGACGGTGTTTTGATATGACGTCGCTAGGGACTGGCGATGTCGTTTTGAGATGGTGTCACCTGTGCTTAGCGATGGTCTGCAGACAAGAAGAGAGAGCGGGTCACTTTTATGTAGTAGCGATCATGTAGAAATATTTATGGAGAGATCATCCACGGCTCATCGATCATCGTCCACTTTACGACGTCGGGCCAAGGGGCTACGACTTGCGGCATGTCACCCCACCGTGTGGGAGTGGGCCGAGAGTATCTACTCGATGGCTCGCCATCGCCGCGTTAGAGCGAGGATGAGCCAACGAGGGTTTCATGTCCAATATAAGTTGAGGATAACATATGATGCCGCCAAGGGCTGGCAACGTATCTAAATGGATACGTCACCAAGGGATTGGTGACATATCTAAACCCTCCACCTTTTGAATAGCTTGGAGAAGAGAGTAAAGGAGTTGGGTATTGCAGGATTTTCACCAAATTTCAACCCATTACAAAGGAGTATACGGATGTATTTATAGAAGTTGACATCCAATGAAAACGTGCCAAGTGGCAGCCTACAATTGACCCATGAAGGTGAGCCTAGCCTAGGTGGCAGCACACCATTGGTTGAAGCTTCGACTCCCCCATTGGTCTATTTGTTGCTTGCATGGCGATGACGAGGCGGAGGTGATCCATTTGGCTTTTCACTATTGGTCCATATAGGCATGTGTGGAACCCACTTGTATTTTTATTTTTTAACAAAAATATGGTTTTTTTTGTGCAGAAAAAGGATGGGCTACGGCCAATGACACGTCACCGGGAGGCAACGACACTGTCGCCTAGAGGGGGTGGCAGACTCTTCGGGTGTTGCCGCCTCATGTAGGCGGCAGACTCTTTGGGAGCTGCCGCCTCATGTGGGCGGCAAACCCCCATGGTGAGGGTCTACCATCGATAGGGGGTGACGTTGGTATTGAGGAGCACGTTGGTATTTTACTTATTGTAAAAAAATTCTCTCCAACACCCCCCAGATCAGGATGTTAGAGTTGCGGAACATATTGTAGTCAGCATTGTGGAATGTTCGAGATGCAGAATGTTCTGGTTAGAGAGATGAGGGGTGTCTGAATTGGTCGTCAGCTTCAAAGTAGCTGCTGCATCCTTTTACCAGGGAGTAGCTTTTAACTTGAGTTGTCATTTGGTGTGATTGTTATGTTAGGGTCTTGAAGGTCATTTAGACATTCTTGCAACATGTATTTCTATGTATTTGATTGGAGCTGAGGTCTGAGGGTGAGAGGAGGACCTTCTTTATGTTGCATAGTTTATATTCGGTGAGGAATTTCTCTTTCCTCACTATGGTTATACTGCCTCTGTTTATTTTCTAATAAAGTTGGTGGTACATACCACCTAACATCGATAAAATTGTGAACTTAACCCTAAAAATCCTAAAAATTGCAAATCTGTCTGAACATCAAAATCGCAAATATCCTTAAAAAATTCTGAACATTGTGAATCTGCCAAGAACTTTATAAAATTTTCAGAAATACACAAGCTCTCTAAAAATTGCGTAAAATTCCCTCGAATCTGCCAAAAACTTCAAAAAAAAATCAGAACTTTATCAAACTTGCACATCATTAACTGTTAATCAAGGGCCTTCAATGTGATTAACATTGACGATGGTTGGTAGGGACTAGGAAGGGATTCAATGTAAGAATCTACAACCTAATCTAAATTGCATTTCTCAAACGAATTATTTCCAAACTCCAAAATTTCTCTTTGTTTTTTTGGAAAGCGAACGGAAACATTTCTCTTTAATTTATAAAAGACAAAATAAAAAATTGTCCTACACCCAGTCACCAAAAGAAAAAAAAAAAAAAGCTGCTACCAGGTCCTACTCTTTGTGCGTGCTTAAAATGATTGTGTGATTAACATGAAAAATCTATGTTGTTTAAGTGCAAAATAAACCTAAAAAAAGAAACTACGTGAAATGATCGCCAGAAACTTTTGACTTAAAAGTTCCAAAAGAAGGTTTTGATCGCCTACCTGTTGAAACGCGGAAGATGTTGAGCTCTTGATTCTCCTCCTTCAGCCGGCTGAAGAAAGAGAGCCCTTCCTTTTCCTTTGTTCTTGCTGTTGAGTTTGAATTTGAGGATCGTCCAGAGTCTCAAATTTGCTTGTTTTCCTTCTCTTGATTCTCCCTTTTGCAGCTTGCAAGAAATAGAAAGAAAATGAAGAAACAATGGTGAGAATTCAAATAGAAGTAGTATCCATTCTAATTAAAATCTTAAACATGCAACTAAACATAGAACTCACTTGTTAGGATGGTCTTTGAAACCCCTTCAAACTGGTTTTGGAAAATGATGTTGTGGTGTGTGTTTGCATGAAGTGATGTAATGAAGAATGTAGAATTAGTGAAGATGTGAATATGAAAATGCAGAAATGAAACACTTATGCCGAATGATGAAGCTTTGAATTGGATGAAGAATGGACGCCGACTTCTAGAAACAACAGCACTTCGGCGTTAGGACGTTGTCGCTTCGATCTTCAATTTGCTATCGCCTCAGCTTTAATTTCAATTCTATTTTTTTTTTTTTTTAACCATTCAAGATGCAAAGTATTTATAGACTTCTTCTGCGTTCGCGGATTTATATGGAAAAATTTAGGATTTATCCATCTTAACCAACAGATAAATACAGATTAATTCATCTTTATCTGTAATTATCTAAACTGCGTCCACCATTGCTGACGCCTTTCAGATTAATTAAGATAAGGATAAATATCTGAGAAAACTTATCTTTATCTGTATTAGATAAAACGCGTCTACATGTGTAGACGTCTTTTACACTAATTAAGATAAGGATAAACATCCGGAAGAGAAGTAGAAATAGCTTAGGAAACCTAAAACGCGTCGTGCCTTACAGACGCCTTTTAGCTAATTAATCAACTGATTAAAATTAAAATTTAATCGCTAAAATAAGAATAAACTCTAAATGGCGTCCATATAAGTAGACGTCTTTTAGACTTGTTCATATTTTAACTGAAATTTGAGTTAAAATTAATTTAATTGATTAACTTAAACATGTCCGTTTGACCCGACACTCAAAAAGATCAATAAAAATTAATCAATGATTAACTATCACACCATTCTGAGGCATTATTATATGATATGAAATTTACTCGAAATGACGTCAAAATTAGCGTGTCTACACTCTTGCTAGAAAAAATATGAGGTTCTGAATGCCCACTAGACATGCTTATTGGCGCTCATCTACAGTTTATGCAAACCTTTCAACAGCTGCAGTACTATAACAAAAAGGATCCGCTAGAACCTCATCTTTGCCAACAAGGCTCTCCACCCTAATAGAAAGTACATTACAATGGCAAGTGATCCAAGCTTTCATTCTCATGATCATTACATAAGTTGCAAGAAATCCTTACACCTTCTGCAAGGGAGGCCGCACATAGCAAGTGGAGAGCTGAGCATATGCAACTCTCCACGACAAAGATTTCATCTTTAGGGAAGTGTGAGCCTTCCAAGTCTGATGAAAAGATAAGAATATCCAGCCTCACTTTACCAGTGAAATTCACAAAGAAAGCCCCATTCCATAGCCACCAGTCAACTGCATGTTGTTGAAGGTAAGGGTCCACCCTCCTCCTCTAATCCTACCATTAAAGACCTCTAAAAGTGCATTAGGAGTTCCAAGATTGATGGGGGGACAAAGGAGAGAGAATGGGGATTGGTGAGACTATCGGCATCGCACCGGCAATGGGGACCGTCATAGGGCAAATTTAACCCCGTCTCAAGATTGACTTCTCAGTCGTAGAGAGAAATGCAAATAAATAAATAAATAAATATGTGCATAATTTATCCATAAATTAAAAGGAGAGATTACAAACATATATATAGTGTTTAAGGACCTTTTTGACTCAAACTTGATTACCCAACTCCAAGACATAGTCAAATCGCTCTAACTAGTCACACTAAAAATGTCTAAAAAATAAAAAATATACCTACACTTTAGAAGAAAAAAAAACATGCTAAATGGGCTCCAAATGAGCTAAATAAATTGTCTATGGACTCGTCTAAAAATAATCTACACTTCAAACAAACTTTGAACCATCTCTAAGCCACAACAAACCTAAAACGACTCTTTGATGGCAGTAGACATGCTCCCTCGAGTGTAAAGTAGCGGCTTTGGAACCCCATTATTCTCCCCTGGTTCGAGAAAGCTCGTCCTCGAGTTTTGAAGTGCGGTAGTATCCATAAGGAGATGATGAGAGCAATAAAGCAAGAAAGCACGACTGATGCCACTGAGATTACCGTACAGAGGAGAACTTAACCTTGATGTGAAAACTGCACCTTAATACCTAAGATGCGTAGCGCTTTTCTTTTGTTACAGAATGAATAAGGCAGGAAAAATCAAATAAAAAGGAAATGGTCCTGGGAGAAGAACTAGGGGCGAAGCAACTCCATACGTGGTCAAAATCGTGCTGGTTGATTGTGTCTCGAACAATCTTCGGCTAACTGACCACATCTTTGATTGTCTCTTCCTACTTCATCTCATTCTGCTCAGCTATGAATGTAGAACTAGCCTTAAATTAGACCTCAAGAATCACATCTAGCTGTGGTTCAGCAAGGAGGATGTCATTACAAAACATCTAAGACTCCACCTCTTCAAAATATTCATTTGTGAGTGTTGATCAACTTCATAATATACCTCTTCTATTTTATTGTAATATTCCCCAATCAATGTTGGGTCAGCCTTGTAAATTATCTCTTTCCTTGGGTTTTCATGCTCTCTGATCAACGTCCAATTGGCCTCAACTACCTCCCTTATTTTGGAAAGTAGGTTTTCAAGGTTATTCTACAATGTTGTACACTTTGGATCTTTGCTTAGCGGAACCAAACCATGCTCAAATAATCTGACTATCGTCTCGAAAAATGTGCCACATAATCAAAGATGTCTAGATGTTGGGATGCAAATCACGATTACTAATGTGGCCACAAGATGCGCGAACAGGCATCTACTGGGCACGCGTAAGAGCGGCACGTAAAATGATGCAATGCTGATGGATGGGACACTAGATGAGGTATGCATTACTACAAGCATGACACCGACACGATCGACACGAAAAACGGAGCACGGAGGTGCCCTCACGTGACCAATGCGGCCTTTAAAGGTGGACATGCAAAATGAGGTGTAATTAGGTCAACGGCATACTGGAACGAGGTTGGCCTCGTTAAGACAAATCCAACGGCATATACATCATGCGAATCGGAGTGTAGATGACTCCCTGATGATGACAAGTATAGTAAGGACTCTTATTGCACTGCCGAGTTCACTGTAGCAAACCAGGTCTAGACCTGGCTCATACCTAAAGCACGCAGTGGCTTGGACCTCCTTGGGGCCCTAGAACCTAGTCAAACCAAGTAGGTAAACTTAAAACCTAGACCCAAATCGAACAAGTAGGGTGCATATGGTGTGGACCACCCGGACCAAGGGCTCAAGCCAGTTGGGCTGAACACGGTCCATGTGGTTTGAGCAAATTAGTGGGTGTGGGGCATAGCAAGGCTCGCCCCTTTCTTCTCTTCTTCATCATATCAAACCATAGCAGAGAGAGGGAGAGAGGGAGGAAGATTACGGTAGTAGAGGTGGGCTTGCTAATAGCAACAATGGCACCTGCAATCAACGTGGCAGTGGCACCAACAAGAGTTGGTGAATGGCGTCGGCGGGGAGGTGCGGCGGCTACGGTGGTGATGGAGGGCTGCGGCATAAGCAGCAGCGACACTGGCCACAAGGGCTATCGATGGCAGCGACACTGGTCAGGAATGCCAGTGGCAAGAGGTCTGGCCCTCCCCTCCAACCACTTCTTCGTCATTCTTATTCTTCCGGGTAAGGCAAGAGAGAGAGAAAGGAAGAGTGTGTTGTGTGCGTGCGAGTATCGTAGCAGTGTCATGGTACTATAGCTACTACAGTAACCACATCAACAGTAACAAATAGAGAGGGAGAGAGGGAACAACAGGGGAGAGAAGATGGAGGTGTTATGGCTACGTGTGGCACTGTTCATGGAATAGTAACCGTGAACAATGAACAGTGAACAAGCTTAGGGGCTATAGAGAGAGAAATAGGGAGGAGAGAAGGGTGCAGCGGTGGGGAATTTTTTTTCCCTTTTTTTGATATTATTCACAAAATAGAAAAAAAGGAGGAGAAAAGAGAATGCAGCAGAAAGGTAGAAGGATGACAACGGAGCGGCGGTGGGAATCGGAGTTAGGCTTTGATATTAAATTTGATGGGAGACAAAGGAAGAAGAAGAAGGGTTGGGGATATTGCAGGCGTTGCATCGGCAGTGGGGAGGCCTTCGATAAAGTCTCTAGCACAATCCTCAAATGCTCCTAATGAGTTTCAGCAGTAGGAGAATACACTAGTACATCATCAATGAATACTATCACAAATTTATCCAAGTATGGGTTGAAAGACCCTGTTCATCAAGTCTATAAACGCAAATGAGGTATTAGTTAACCCAAAAGACATGACTAAGAATTCATAATGCCCATATCTTATTCTAAATGCAATTTTGGATATGTCCTCTTCTCTTATCCTTAACTGGTGATAACCTGATCTATCCTTACCAGAGGATATTTATTCTTCACTGTCACCTGATTCAATTTTCTATAGTCAATACACAACCTAAGAGATCCATCCTTCTTCCTAACAAATAACACAGGTGCTTCCCAAGAAGACTAGACCTGACGAATCCCTTATTCAACAACTCTTATAACTGCACCTTCAACTCAACCAACTCTACTGGAGGCATTCCATATGATGTCTTGGAGATGGGCATTATGCCAAGCATCAATTCAATTGTAAATTCGACCTCTTTATGTGGTGGAGTCCTAAAAGATCTTCCAGAAATACATCTAGAAACTCTCTCACCACATATGTCATTCGTTCTTAGCTTACCCCCATCCAATGGAATAGCCACAACACTAGCCAAATAACCCATACAACTCTCTCACCACATATGTCATTTATAGTAGATACAATAATTCTATCACCTTGGGATCTAGGACACTAATAAGAGAAAGATTGCTCTCTTGGTTTTGGAATATCACCATCTTCCTCTTACAGTCAAGGAGAGCAAAGTGCTTATCTAGCCAATTCATTCCTATTATTACATCAAAGTCTTTCATGTCTAACAAGTGTACATAGGCTGGCAACCTTTTACCATTAATTTATACATCTATACTAGGAAAGATGTGAGTTGTCCTAGTTATAGTCCCAGTTGGAGTGTCGATTGACAACCCTCCAATATGAACCAATTGTTTATCATTCAACAGTGCAGCAAAATTGGAGAAATGAAAGAATGGATGACACCAAAATCAAACAATACTCTAGCATGCATGTGGTCAACAAGAAGTGTACCTTTAGCTACTTGACTTCCATCTCGGGCATCCCCTCTGGTTAAGGCATACACTATGGCATGACCCCTCTGTTGATTTTGTTGGGGTGGTTGCTGCCTCTATTGCTGACACTTATTGGTGCAATCCCTGGCCATATGCCCCCTTTGTCCACAAGTGAAACACATGCATACTGCTCTCCATCCCTCAGTGCCTTTGTGCGGCCTTTTACATTGTCGGCACATCGGGGTTGGATCCCTGGCTACTGGTTTGCCAGCATCTTGTGGTGCCATTCTTCTCTTCTTGTCTCTCCGGTTCATCTTCTGTTACTGCCATTGCTTGGTGATCTAAAATGTCCACCTTACTCTTAAGATTGTCCCTTAATCCTCTGACAAATTTCTTCACTCTCTGGGGCTTATCTGCACATATGTGGGGATACTTCTCCAATTCTATAAATTTGGCTTCATAGTAAGCCACAGTCATGCTCTCCTGAGTCAGATTCAAAAATTTCATTTCTTTTCTGTCCTTCACATGCTGTGGAATAAATTTGGCATAGAAGACTTCGAGGAACTCCACCCAATCGATATAAATGTCTCTCCCCTTAAAGTCTGTCCTTAAAGTTGACCTCCACCATTCATCTGCCCTTTCCTACAGCATGAATATAGCTAATACAACCTTATCCTCCTCCGGGCATCTGATAGCCTTGAAGATTTTTTTTATTTCTCTCTCCCAATTCTCCACCACCTCAAGTTGATTCTCCCCTTAGAAGGAAGGAGGACTCATTTTCTTGAACTTCTCCATCAGGGTTGCTCCAATTGTTTTGTCTTGTTGGGTTTGCATCTGTGATTGCAATTGAGCCTGCAACCCAACTTGTGCTTAGGCCTGCATCTGCATGGCTTGCACCAATCCTTAGAATGTCTGCATGAAATTTCCCATACCAGCTGGTGGTGCTGCAACCACTTTCTGGACAGCTCCTCTAACTGCCCCATCAGAAGTACAATTCGAAGGCACATGTCCTCCCTGGTTAGGACTCACCACATCTCTATCATTACCAGCCATATCCTGCAAATCAAACTAACCCGAATTAGCATGCTTCTAATTCTACTCCTTAAGCTACTCGATAAAATTTCTATTTAAATCAAAATCCTAATATTTATGGAATGGTTCACATAATTTGGATGGCTGCAAGGTTCCCAAGTAGCATAACAATGCCAATTTCTGTGATGATGCAGGACACCACCCACAACTAACATACACATAAGTTGTGGTCTAGGGCAAATCCACAATTAATACAATACTATACCATCCACATATTCCACACAAAGAATAATGAAGCCATGCCAACATCCACTGAACTTAAAACCTGAGTAATACATTATGAGTACAATTGAGCTAAAGACTTAAACTTTACAAAATCTCACAAAATATACAAAACTCTAGAACTAAACCTACTTTTAATATTACTGATCTACTGGTCTAGCCCCACCAAAAGTGTTCCAACCGAGTTTTAAGTCCTCCTAATGATCCCAACTGGAGTCGCCTGAAAACATATCCAATAACTTGTGTGAGTATAAAACTAAGCAGACATCAAAACTAATAGCATGCTTACTAATAAGTAAGCTACAAAAAATTATATGCTAACATATTAAAACGTCCCACAAGTAATACTCATGTTAAAATTATATTTCAAGATAGATAGATACCTTCAAAATCCTAGATTTAACACAACTTAGTTCGCGTATCTTATTCCAACAAACTACAAGGAATGCTTTCTTAATCCAAAGACTTGCTTCTCAAGTAACACATACACATTCCCAGTAGATCAAAATATGTCCAAGGGAAAACATATACATATATAATTATCAAGTTTCAGTCTTATGCTTTCCTATCGATATCTAACTACATTAGAAAGAGAGCCTACAAACATCCTGACATTTGGACGAATTCAGTGTCCTGATCTTAGTAACCACATAGAATTGAAGGTCAACACCCCACCTTTCACTAAACTGAAGCTTAGTTTTAGGAATTTTCTTATAACCTGTCGTCTATCGGGTCACAAAATGACTAGACCACAATTGATGGTTACTATAGTTTCGTCCCTACCCCTCCTTAAGATGGCATTATCTACAAGTTTAATTTTTATATGAACGTGCAAAATGATTAGATAAATAAATAATTATCTATATAATATTCACAATTAAACAAACATCTATATATGAACATATCACGTTGACAAAATACATCCGATTGGCTCAAAATTGACAAAGGAGATAAATTGACAATTGACAAGTTAATTACAAATAGTTGAATAAAATCTATTGGTTAATATAAAAAATTCTACAATTTAACTATCTATAATTATTTTAGGGTCTAACTTAAATTTAGCCGTAAAACATGATTGTTTTAATTTAAACTTGACAAAAACATCTCTAAATAAATTACAAGGTCATAGCATGTTAAAATTAATTTTAATAAAAATAAAAATAAAATAACATAATTAAAAACTAACATGATCTCGATTTATCATACACTTGCCTTTAGGGTGAAGTACTCGAACAAACTCTAAAAACCTTCCAGTCTTCCGTAACAATTTCTGCCTATTTTTCTGATGCTCCCCGAGTTTTAAGGATGCATTCACAATGCCCCAAATGCACATACCCACGCTCCTTCTACTTCTTTGCTTCTCTCTCTATCTTTTTCTCTATATCTCCCTTTTTCTCTCTCTTATTGTGCGTTGCTTGGGGGTGAAGAAAAAATCTCCAAGCCCACCCGCCTCCACCACCTCCGACCCTACCACATGTCAAGCGGTGTGTGGAGGGCAGTTTGGTAAATTTTCAAAACTTC
Source organism: Zantedeschia hybrid cultivar (assembly GCA_030544215.1). Classification (NCBI taxonomy): domain Eukaryota; kingdom Viridiplantae; phylum Streptophyta; class Magnoliopsida; order Alismatales; family Araceae; genus Zantedeschia; species Zantedeschia hybrid cultivar. The sequence continues at coordinate 15,522,599 of JARZZO010000011.1, forward strand.
AAACTTTTATGTTAATTTCATTGTTTATCATATTTGACTCATTAAATGACTAAATTAGGAAAATTGTCAAACATAAAAGTTCTATATAATTTAATTATCTTTCAAATGGACTTAAAGTTCACCTCATTCGGAGCTTTCTACATAATATTATGCAATTTGCAAATAGTTTGGTCTTTAATAAATTAGTTAAAACTTAATGGGTTTAATGGGCTGACTTATTGGGCATGTTTAATGAAAATCTAATATGTTTATGGCCTCTTAAAATTGGGATATTACATGTGTATATAAGGGAAAGTCACTTTTCTCATCAAGATGTCACATTAGTTATCAAAAAAACGGAAGTACTACGTGGCAAAATAAGATGTTATAAAGAATTATGAATGTGTAAAAAAAAATGAAGAGTTATTAATGGATGAGAAGCAGATAAAAAGTAGAAAACGTGAAAATAAGAATATAGTGATACTCATGGACGCATATGCATTTACTTTCTATATTAATAAGGCAAAGCAATATATTATCTTTTAATGTGTCTTCAAAAAGTGCTGAGATCTTTTCCTTTATATCTTTGTGTACCTGTCACTCACAAATAGTATAGATGAATATGATATTTTATCTACTCTAACTAATCAAATGGTTAATTCACTCTAGCTCTTTCATGTTATGTCCTAGAGCTTTAAGCCCATTAAGTATGTTAATAGGACATACTTAATTGAGCCCAATTTAATTAATTAATGGCTATAGGTATTGTTAATAAGTAATTAATAATTAAATAATGAATCTAATATGAAAAGAATATTAAAAGAACAATTTGACCCATTAAACCTATTAGTGTTCTAAGATGGAACCAAACTAGTCCAACATTTAGTCAAATTTTAGGTTCAGAGTTGTATGGTAGCAACTCAGTACATTAGCAATAACTTTTCGCTTAACTAGCTAAAAATTATAATATTATATCGTTGGAAAGACAAAATTAAGATCTACAACTTTGCAGAAGAGATTTTTTGCTAATTACAACATTTTGGAAGTCAAATTTGAGGTGTTTCATGTATGAAAATACTTATGTGCGAAAATAGATTTCTTAGTTGCACTAGAAAGTGAGTTTAACTTGCATCGCAAGTCTTCCACAGTTGGAGTTCGATGCCAGCGTGGATAATGAGTGTTAACGGTTATATTAAGAAGGGAAAGATGTATAAATAACTTCAATTCTAGGGTAAGTAATATGGTGTTCTTCATGAAGAACTAGAAGAATCCCTTAAAAGATGTGGTAGAAGCTCTAGAGTAAGAAGAATTCATAGATAGAATTTAAGGACTTGCTTAGAGAAGACTTGGTTTGATCCTCTAAGAGATAGGTGATGATAACTCATCAAGTGAATATTTTCTATTATATAAAAAACGACCGTTATTCAATTTGAATTCCTAGAAGCATAACCTATCAGCTTATGCTCTTTTTTTTTTTTTTTTGGATCTATGATTTACATGTGAAATTCTCAAAAATTATATGGTTTGAAAATTCTGTCTAAAAGACGTCCATCCTAGTGAACATCTTTCAAAAGATCATAGCTCGACTAGATGCCTTTCAAACTCAGTGATTTAAATATCTTTCTAACTTATTTTCAACCTAAAAGGCATACACCACAGTGGACATGATTTAAAAGATGTCCACCTACATGGGCGTGATTTAAATTGAACTATTTGTTATCAGTTTGGATATATGATCCAATTTATTTTGGCCATAATTCCGTGAATACTCATCTAAATCATATGAAAATTTGACCAAAGCTTAATCTAGATGTCTACTTTGTTCTAAAAAAAAATAGATTTTTTATTTTTTTAATATTTATTTCATAAATATTTTGTTAACCTATGCAGTCTGTCCAGACTAATGATAGTTCGAATTTTTTAATGAACTTTGATTGGCCATAACTTTATGAATTCTTATCCTAATGACCTAAAATTTTGGCCACAACTTTGTTTTGACGAACTCTACTTACATGCAAAATTGTATAAGTTTGGAAAATTTATCCATCATTATTCTACTTTTTATTCGATTGGTCAAATTTGGTTTAAGTTCTTGAATTCCCACTTGATGTTCTAAATCATTCATATGAATTCCGATTGACGTGAAACTTTGCACACATATTTCATTTGGCTATTTGTCTAGTTCACCAAGTTTGGATATTTTTTATTTTTTTGGTATTTTTGGCCTTATTTATTAATTTTTAAGCTTTAAAAACTAATTTTAATGGCCAAAAAATATAATTATTAGTCCAAAAATTCTGTGAATATTCTTGCGATATATTCTTCTATCCAGAAATCTATTGGCATTAGTTGTGATTTGATTATCCATCTATATGACTATGTTGATTCTTTAAGTGACTATTTTATATGTAAAAGTATGTATTTTGACTTATATCTATATATAAACTTTGTGAAATTAATTTTCAAATATATGTTCATCTTATGCTTGTTGTTATCTTATTGTGTTATATTTGTATGACCATGTTTAGATATTATCATCTTAAAGAGTTGTAAGACACGATTCTAATATAAGCAGATATGGCATTTGAACTTGGAGGTAACGGGTGGGATCGTGATTTTCAGCTAGCTAAATTAGGAGACGACAATACGTAATGTCCTGGCAGTTTAGAGTTAGGTATGACTTAAATTCTCATGTTCTATGCAGTTAACCATGACCTCTGTATTATTGTCTAGATACTTTGATATACGTGTAAGACTCCTTATGATATATTTTGGGTATATGTCTGTTAACAATTTGATACGATATATTTGATATAATTTGGTTTGGGACATATTCTGAAATTTATGCTCTATTTTGTTTCTTTTGAACCCAGCTTATTCTCTGAATCCCATATGCACTTTGTTTAACTATTTCCTTTTAATCCTTTGAATTTGTTCTATGCTTCATATCTATATTTGCTTATATATCATAATTTGATTAGATTTGTTAGACTACTATACTATGTCATTCGTTATATGATGTATGATAGGAAATATGTGATTTATTCGTTACATAGCTAGTAGATTTGATATATGTGAATTCGATTTATCTATCATGCTAAGTAAGTTATATGTTATTTGATTTGATCATACTATTAGAAAACATATGTGACTTGGTACAGTTATATGTGATCATATTTTATATTATGTTCTTATTTGAGATATATGTGGAACTATGAATCATAGCCCATTATTATCATTTTTCAACTATTATATTGTTTAACATTTGATGAGTTTTATTGACTACTGAGTGGTTGTACTCATAAAATCTATTAAATATTTTTAAAGTTTGAAGAAGGAGAGTTAAGACTCGAGGAGGATCTGTCTTGAAGATTTTTACTTGGACTTTTAAACAGGTTATCTTGTTTAGATTTAATCTTTTATTTTAGTAGATTAATGTAGTAGGGTTGAGAGAGATATATATACTTTTCTATTTATTTAGTGAGTTGAGTGATCTTATTTTTATTAGATATTTGATTTGTTGTGAGGATCCTGTAATTGATGATATGTTTTGTAGAACTATGGTATTGGCAATGAAAATTTTATTTGAAAATTTTGATGGTATATGACATGTTTATTACTTTGGTTATTTATCTCTCATCATTCATGTCTGATTTGTATGTTATTTGCTTCTCGCCCTTCCTTCCCAATCAGTAACCTCTCAAGGAGCAACATGTTACTACCGATTGCCTCCTCTTCTCTGACCGCACATGCTTGTTGCTTGCATCTTACCTTCTCTTCGCCTTGCTTCCCTTGTGGACAGAGCACGTCTCTCTTCTCTTCTCTGGTAAGAAGTGTTTAGTTGAACATGCATGATTTGAAAATTCTATTTGTATTTTACATCTTGTTGTTAAAATAGAGGTCTATGTTGATAGTATGTATTTCATCAACGTTCTTTACCTAATATTGTATGTCTTTTAGTAATTAGATTCATGATTATAGGGTGGCGGGTCATTACAATCCACCCCACAAACTTTTTGATATTAGGCTGATGCCAACTCTAAGTATGTGTCATGTCCAATCTTTGCCAAATACTTGCATATATCCGTAGTTATGTAACTTGAATCCGGAACGAGTCCAAATGACTGAATCATATCAGAAGCATAACATTTTATAAATACAAGATGCATATATCTTATACTCACAAAGGATAAGAGTGAATTTGATACTTCATCTACTTTATCTAATTAGGTAACTAATCCATCATTGTCCCTTTTAAGTGAGGGCACATGAAAGTCCAAAAAATAAGGTCCAAGAGATCTTATGTTCTTAAAAAAGAATTAAGAATAATAAAAAAGTGTGAGTTCAATGTGAAAGTTATTTTGAAGAAGATTGACTATATTTATATTATAACAATTTGAGTATATATTAATTCAGTTGATGTCAACATATACTCTAACTCAAATAAAAACACAAGAACTTACAAAGTATTTTTTTAATTTATAATAATTATTAATCTCCAAATAAATAGATATTATATTGGGTGACTTGAGACTTAAAAACTTGAAAATTTAATTTTACTTAAATGAATCAACAAATTGTGGCACTAAAAATGTGACAATGGAAAAATAATAAAGATGTGAACGTAAATAATTCGGAGATGAGATATTCAATCTAAGATAAGTGTATAATATAGCTCATATATTAAATATTTATATCATAACAAATCAAGTGCCTCTTATATTTTGACAATTATTAAAAAAAGAGTAATGCTTGATGCACCGCTACTTGTGCAAAAAGGGTGAGATAGATTTAGCCCCTCAACATCCTTCCGCCACTTGGAGAGCTCACATGAAGGTTGTCCTCCTTCTCCCTTCCTACTTAAATATGTCCTGACGTCATCTGCGCGTCAGCGCACATTAATGACATATTTAAAAAAATAAAAAAATTACATATCAAATTATCATCTCGAAAGCATCTTCAACCTCTGACGCTTTGAAGGGCATGATTGCTTTAGTGCTCTGGATTGCTCTCTAGAACATTATGCTCTTAATACCATGAGTATGCTCTTGAAAGCCTCATGATACTCTCGAGAGCTTGAAAAAGCTCTCAAAAAGTAGTTTGATAAATAATTTTTTTAATTTTTTTCTTTAATCTGGTTCATCCCATGTGCGTTAACATGTGGATGATGTCGAGATATATTTAATGGAGGGGACAAGCTCCATGAGGGGTCAATCTAGCTCACCCCATTGTATCGTCAACAGTGCGACAAGCATTACTAAAAAAAAGTTTAAATGGACAAAACATATAAATGAGATAGACAAAAATAAAAGTATTAAGAGGATAATTTTTTTAATTTATTTGTATAAAATAAGTGAGTTATTATCAAAATTATCATTGTCAGTATATGTTAATAAAATAGCTAAAGATTAAAGAAAACATATACATTCTATATTGTTTAAGAACATTTAAAAGTTTCAAGAAAAAATAAAAAAATGAATGTTGTGTGGCGGGTTATCTTGACGTGAAGAGGAATTCGAATCGAACTTAGATAGACATAGGAGAGTTCGACTGATTCATCCCAGATTAAAATACATTTGCTAGGGTTCTTCCCCATATATATATAGATATAACCTCAAGAAAGAGGCGATGGATGAAATATTCGTCGCTTAAAATATCATCCAATCAATCTTACAATTCCGGTTCACCAGTAAATAAAGATGTAAAGTAGAGTGATAAATCTGGGTCTAATCCATAGGAGAGTAAAGATTTTAAGTTTGAAAACTCTATCTTGATTAAAAGGGTTGAAAGATTTGATCCCGTTTAAACTAAGATGCGAGCAATCTTCTTCTTTTTTTCAACAAAAAACTTAAAGTTAAAAACATTTTTAATATGTTAGAAAAATTAATCCTAAATTACTTGAAACCAAAATGTACTTTGAAAACAAAACTAGGACTTTCTTTAAGAAATAACTTAAAAGTTTACAAAACTAGTAAAAGATAATCCTACTTCTATGGGTACAAGAGCAAAGTAAAAAAGTTGCCGCAGTGGAGAGAGTGCTTAGTAGCCTATGGACTATGGATCATTCCTATTGAAACATGCCACAAACCCCTCAATGCTATTCATCAAATTAACTTTATTTTTGATATTTTTAAATAAATATTCAATACAAAAACTCTTAAAAAAATTTGGTGCTAAGAATTGACTATGTTAAGAGTCCTAATTAGAATTTTAAAAGCAAAATGACTTGTTGCTCCTAAACGTGAGTCCAGTTAATTTCAAAACTTCAAAGAGATAAATCTCCTAATTAGGTACCTAACAAACTATGGACAATAATCAAATTTGATCAAAAGACCTTAAACTAAGAGAACTTAAAAGAAAAAGACGTGAATGAATAGTATTTATCTAAATAACCTTGCAAACTACAAATAAAATAGATTAATAACTAGAAAAGGTTGAGATTTTATTGCTTAAACAAAGTTTCTTGCAACTAAAGAATGAATCAAATTGATTACAAGTTCAAATCAAAGAAGGATGTAAAGAAAAGTGTAAAAAAAGAAAACGAAGCTTAGAGCAGCAACTTTGAAAATGAATAGATCTATGACCACCAAGAATTCTTATTGGGACATGTCTCCAGCTCCCCTTTCACTTGACGTCTAAGGGAGAGAAAGAGACGAGAGTTAGGAGGAAAATAGAGAGGGAGAAAAAGAGAAGAAGAGAGAGAGATGCGTGCGTAGGGAAGAGGGAGAGAAAGAGAAAGAGAGAGGGATAAATGGGGCCAAAATGAGGGGGCGGCTGACTCTTTTGAGGGATATATAATGGGGTCTTAGGATTTTAAGAGAGAGAAAAATTCTCTATTTATTATCTTTCAAAAAAATAGGAGAGTATTTGAAAATCTAAAATGGTTACTTAAGCTCAAAGAAAGTGGATGATAGATGAGAGAAGAGAAAAAGATGGTGGGGGCTCCCTCTAGGGTTTCCTATTGTGTGTGCTTTAACAATTATGTATCTATTCTACCTACAGATTCTCCGGAGTGTCCATGCACATATAAAATATAGATTGATCTTTCAAAAGATTAAAATTATGTACATGGACTAAAGAATTAATTCTCACAATGAAAAAAATATTAAACTATCCCTCGTGTGGTGTGAAATGATTGAAAATACCTCTGCTCATTACACAAAAGTCCTTACTTAGAATAAAATTGCACGCATGCATTGACACTTAAGTAATCACATGAAACGATGATTTTTTTAATTTAAAAAATTACAAAATTGGTATCATTAAGAAGATGACTGAAATATCAATCATTTCATGTTATTTTGTACATAAGATAACGGGTGTAATGCATGAATTTAATCATTTAATATATAAAAATATAAAGTTATCAGGATGTCGATTATATAGGGAAGCTACCGAGAAGAAAGATATAGGTCTCATTTCTTTATGAAATAAATCAATTTCTCCAAAGCTCTTGTTCTCTATATGTAAGTGTCGTGCGTAATTATCATCTCCAGATCATTGACTGCTTATAGAAAGAAAAAATAATTAGCATTGAATTGAGAAACCAATCACCTCTAAATAATCAAATCCTTCTATTAATCTTATATGGGCAAAAAATGTATAGAATGATAGTCTTTGCATTATTCAATAATTAGACCTACATAATTGGAACCAATGAAAGGTTTTATTTTGTGAAAGGTGATCTCATTCCATCACTTAACCTAATCTTACATAGTTGAACAATAATAATAAAAGATCGTATTAGGTGATCAATTCAATCATCAAATCATGTGATATAATGAAAATGAGTTAGTTTAATATTATTGACATCGTTTAGTTATTTGATGTTATATAACTAAGGCTAATTAAAGGTCATGACTATTTAAAAAGTGACCTATGTCAATTACTCAACATGGCCAAAAATGATTAGAGATAGCGTTAGGTAATCAAGATGTCAAAATTAGTTGACCAACTCATTCACTAAACTACTAATTGATCTACACTTAAAAAAATATCATTGTAAATGTTGTGAATATTAATTTAAGATAGACCTCATATTGTCTAGGCTAATCATATAGTTTAATGATTAAATTGGTCACTTAGTCTGATTAATTAGTCTGATTTATTGTAATAAAGGATGTGACACTAACTCTATCAATCACGCATGCGATCAGAGAGGAGGAAATCAATTGTCTCCTTTGTCCTAAACTCATTATACATAGATGGTGCCCCCCAAAATTTAACTTTTGACATTTTTTCACAATCTTAGATAATATAAAATTCATGTTATCATGAAAAATTCTTACTCTTATATAAAAAATTGGAGAGTATTTTATATAAGACTAAAAAATAAAAATAGTTAAGAATAATAATAGTTATCATGAAAGATATAATATTGAGTAAAATTAGATATATTGATACCTTAATAAGGAAGAAATTGCCAGTAACATCGAGCTTCATCATTTCGTCCACATTATCAACATCATCCTTCATCTCACTATAGCCAATAGCCATGATTGTTATAATATTTATTTATTATTTTATTTGGATATGTTTTCTTAAAAGGGAAGCATGCTTATAATATGATATATGCAAAGTTCATGTATTATTGGTCTTATCCATTCTTTTTATATCTATCTTTTGTTAATATAATTGAATAAAAGAAAATGACTATATTAACTAAAAAGAAGTAGGTGGGAGCTTAGATCACCTTGAGATAATCTAATTATTTTTATCACTTTCTCTTGTATTGTCTTAGTAAATCATGAGAACACTTTTAAGTCATGTAAAAGCACATAAGCACATAAGAGGGTCTATCTCATTTGGATTTAAATGATTTCATTGTTTATTATACTAATGACATGTATTAATAAGTTACTTTAAATTTGTAAAACTAGTTCTATTTGAATTCGAACTTACCGATCTACATTAATTGTGGATAAAATCAACTGATCTAAGAGATAAGTATTTGCCTCTCTCCCTATCTCTTTAGAACCTCCTTTTTTTTTCTCTCTGTAAGGTACTACCAAAAGCTCCAAGATCTTGCCGCATAGAACACATGGAGAACTTTGTTAGCCTCCCCACACGACGAGAATGATCCTATTACTTCCGCTTCGACTCTCTGTGGATCTCCTTCTTCATGATGTCAAATAAAATTTTTCTGCAATTGTTGGATTGTAAATCCAACAAAATTAAATGTCACTTATAACTCGACACACACAAAAAATAGTCAAAATGTGTAGGCAAAATACATAAAACCAAGTAAGATTATGAAGAATATTATTTACTTTTTAACAAAAAGTATGTATTGTTATTAAGAATATTCTTATGAATATGTAATTATTTTATAATTTTTCATAGCATTTTTATCTCAAAAGAAGAGTAAATTTTCTTTAATCTCATATCATTAATTGAAATCTATAAAATATTATAAAATAAAAGCTTGGAGACACTATAGAATTAATAATAGGAAAATAGTTGAATGTTAGATTTAATAACTAAGAAAAGTCAGCATGTAATGATCAATCTCGTATTAATTGTTATCAAAAGAAAAAGTGGATCGATGTTTGGATGCCATTCAACCAATATATATACAATTAAGACAAATTTAATATTTGATCATACGGAGAATAAATGATTTTAGTTACCTAACTTGATAATTTATTCTAGTTGTCTAATTTGACCTTAAAAAAATATATTATGTGATTATTTATGTTATCAAGTTAAGTGATTTGTTCAAACAAAATAAAAAAAATGACATCGTGAATGCTAGTTCATCGTAAAGGTTATAAATTAATCACATACCTTAGTGAATGAGTATAAGTATTCAATATATTATATAATAAATTAAGCAACATATGATATGAGAAACTTAAAGTCTTATAAGATATCAGTCATTTATTTGACAAATATCTATGTTTGAACATTCAAACAAACATTAAAGATGACGTAATTACAAAATGTAAAAAAAGGATATTGCGTTTAAAGTTCATATGATTACTCTAATTGTAATAAAAGAAGATGGGGAGAGAACAATAAAATGTATCCTTTCTTCCTCTTTTATCAAAAAAGTAAGGGCACTAGAGTAAATGCATCTCCAAAAGCATAACATATAAACACCTAAATATTCATAGCTTCATTTGACAATAGATGTTGAGGATAGATTCTGATGATAGATGGAAGACAAGAGAAAAGCAAGTACATTAAATGCATACTTTTCTCAAATTTAAGGCGATTTTACCAAATTTCAATTTAGAGAGAGATAAGAAGAAGAGGGAGAGAAGATAGAGAGAAAAAGTTAATGAAAGAGAGTTTTTTTAGCCTTTGAAAAATAACATGGGCCCTATAAACCCCCCAAAAGCTAACATCTAAATATTCATTTTTTCAACCTCTTGTCTCAAATACCTAGTAAAATATTCTTATAAAATCTGTACTTTTTTGAAGAAGATGGAGATGATGAAAATTTCCCTAATCTATTTTTCCCATAAGTGTTACCAAACATTGCATTCGTGCTTATTTATCTAAAGAAGACTTTGAGATAGTCGAGATATCATATGAGAATAATCTTGGAGTATATTCCAATCATTAAAATATATGACAAAGCAAAAAATACTATTGAATGGATGAGACTGTTTTTCTTTATAAAAGGAATTGAAGTGTAGAAAAAGAAGAGAAATAGACATATAAGAGGTAAAAGACAAGATTTTTCTCAAAAGTTGGTTGAAGTGAGATTTTAAAAGGATTACATTTTAATAATTAAAAATATACTTATTGTATAAATATAAAGTGTATTTGTTTCAAGGTAAATTAAAAACAATAAGAAGAATATTAGTACACCATTAATTTCTTATTATTTTGACTTTTCAAAGCATAAAAGACAAATGCCATATGGGTACTCCTTAGGATTGTCATAACATGAAGAAATAATAATGATTTAGAAAGAGAATGAGATCTCTTAGTCCTCTCTTAGTAGTCTTCTATGGTCCTAAGTATTGTGGAAAAAAAAAAATCATTTACTTTTATTTTTTGTCTCCAAACTATTTAATGGATTAGATAGCACAATCAATGAATGTTTAAGAGAGTAAATGATCACAATAACAATGAATTAAGTGATCTTAATTGCTTACAAAATATCCACATGGCATTTGCCTTTTGTAATAGCAAAATAAGATGATAAAAAATATGGTATATTGGCATCCTTTAAAAAGTCGAGGTATCACAATTTTTTTTATCTTTTAAATGAGATTTATGATGTTGACTTTCATTTCACAAAATCGAGATGAGATCCTTTAGGTCTTTATATTTGGACTTTTATATGCCTCCAATCTTTTTATGATAAATGACTTGTTTATCTTTATGTTCATGTGAGTGAAGACATATAAAGATTTAGAGAAAGAAGTCTGAGAGATCTCATCTCCTTAAGATATGTACTTTACTAATAATAAATAAAAATATTTTTTGACTTTGACTAAATTTTATAAAATAATCCTTTAGTCCTATCTTAGTTATTCTCAATGGTTTCTAAACATTGGGAAAAAAAGAAATCTTTTTTTATCTTTATTTTTTTTATTTCTATTTCATTTAATAGACTAGATAAAACGACCAATGAACATTCAATGAAGTATGAGATAGTAATAAAAAAGATTAAGGAATCCTAATTGCTTACAAGGTACTCATATGACATTTATCTTTTGTGGGTGACAAAATAGAGTGGTAAAAATTGTAGTATAATAATATCCTTAAAAATTTATTCTTTTAAAAGAGATTTGTATTATTGATTTTTTTCACAAAATCAAGATGACATCCTTTATACTTTTTTCTTAATTTTTCTCACAAAATCGAGATGATACTTTCTATACATCTTGCTTTAGATATTTTTATGTCCACACTCACATAAGAATGAAGTGGACTTAGTACTTTTTTATTTTCTCATAATAAATGACTTGTTTATCTCATCTCCATATGAGTGGAGGCATACAAAAATCTAGAGAAAAAGTCCAAAAAGATATCATCTCTTTAAAATTTATACTTTACTAGTAAAAAATAAAAATAAATTTCTTAATAATTTTCAATGGTTTCTAAGCATTATGAACAGAAAAGTTTTTTTTCTTTATTTTTTTATCTCTAGGTCATTTAATAGATTACATAAAATAGTCAATGAATGTTCAATGGAATATGAGATCATAATAAAAAGAGATTAGGAGATCTTAATCGCTTACAAAGCACCAATGTGACATTTGTCTTTTGTATGTGACAAAGTAGGATGATGAAAAGTGTGGTATACTGGCATCTTTGAAAAACGTAGAGGAAAATGCTATGTTTATTTGTCCATTTATTATCTATCAATTCTAAAATATGAGATATTGAGATAATTTAGATATCATATGAGAATAGTTTTAGAGTAAATTATAATCATTGAAAAATATGATAAGAAAAGACATTGTTAAATGAATGATATTTGTCTCTTTTTTTAACTATTTAAAAGGAAGTGAATTTTAGAAAAGATAATTACGTGAGAGGTAAAAGATAAGATTCATCTAAAAATAGTTTGGGGTGAGCTTTTAAAAAAGTTAAGCGCATTTCAATGACTAAAAATATGTTGTTGACATAAATAAATTAAGAGAAATGATCTCCATAATGTAGTTGTTGATTAGGGTCAATAAGTGGAGAGAAGAGAAACAAACATTTGCAAAAAAAAATCATCCGAAATAAAAAAATTTCTATGTGAAAAGGTTTATTGCAAATGATCATCTTTGCACTTACTGACTCTAGTTAGTAAGTACACTGAGGAGATCTGCACTCATAAATTAAAACACACCTTCTCCAATGTAAGACTATAAAAAAGAATGTAGGAAGTGTACTAATTTTTTATTTCACAGGGAAGATTTTTTTGCAAATGTTCGCACTTCTCTTCTCTACACTTACTGGCCAATCAATAAATGCACTGAATGGATCTACACTCATAAATAAATATATATATTTTTTGAAACAAACTAAAAAAAGTAGAAAGAATATTAATATATAACTTTTTATCATCTTTACTTTACAGTACATAAAAACTTTATAATCAATAGGAGATAAGTGTTACATAGGCACTTCCTAAAGTTATCTTCACATGGGAGGATAATAATAACTTACGGAATAATTGAAATCTTCTAGTCTCCTTTGAGTGGTGTTTCATAGTCCTTAAGTATTAGAAATATTTTTTTTCTTTATTTTAAGAGGTTGGATAAAATAAATAATGAATGTTCAAAAGAACATTTAATGCAAAAGTGGTATACTAGCATCCTTAAAAAATAGAAATATCATAAATTTTTAATCTTCTAAATGAGATTTATAATGTTGGCTTTTAACTCTTAAAATCAAGATGAGATAATTTAGATATCTTTTTGTTGGTTCTTTATATGCCACCATTCACATGGTAATGAGGTAGACTTGATATTCTCTTTTATTTTCATGATAAATGACCTATTTATTCTCTTCACGTGAGTAAATGCATACAAAAGTCTAGAAAAAGAGGTTCATAAGATCTTATCTTCTCTAAATCTGTATTTTATTAGTAATGTAAAAAAAATAACTTTAGTTAAAATTTATGAACTAAGAGTATTGTCAAATACTATTTTAGTAATGAAGTGAATGATTTTTTGAAAAAATTGACTATTTTGATAACAAGTTTGTAACTTGACTTCTTCCATAATCTGATTGTACTGTCAAAAGCGACAGAGCGCCTGTTTTTGAAAAATAACATGTTCCCATCTTTTTCCAATGAGTCTCTCTCCTTTTCCACAATTATTCATTCCTGAAAAATTAATGCATCTTGATACATTTGAAACTGCTCAAGTGTTGTTTAGAGATTCCAATCACCTAAACATGTTTTCAAATGCCACCTAATGTTGCAACTAATATTAGACTAGATCAAATTAGACTTACTTTTGACAACAACCGATGCACTCATAAATAAATTCAAGTGAGATAGTTCTAAAATAGATGTATCCTTATTTTTTCTATTAAAAATTTAAAATAAAATCATACCGATTTATTTCCTCCTACTTTCAATGCTCCCGTTACCGCACTAAACAGTGATATACACAAATCAAAAAATAAATTTTAAATTTTTTTAAATGTCAATCCACCATGTCCGGCATGTCCTTACAATTTGATCTTCAATAGATGACTCAAAAAACTCTAAAGAAAAAATCAAAAAATGAGTCTTAATGAATCATAAAAAAATAGTTCTAAATGGACTAATCTTAATAATATTTTTTATTTTAGAGTTTGTTTTTTTATATTTTTAAATCTTTTTTAAATTATTCGATCAAAGAGATCAAATTTATATAGGATATGATCAAGCTGACCAAACAATATACTGTTAAAATGAGAGTATAAAGATGATCCATTTAGTACCTGTCTTTAGGGTTTCTAGAGTGAGAGGCTTTACGAAAAGTCTCGCCGACGTCGATGGTTCACTGGGTGGGAGGAGTCCCATTCTTTTTCGATGATAATTTGATTTTTTCATGTTTTCTACTCAGAAGTCCTATTGTTTCTTCCTATCTTTTGTCATGATATGGGCGTATGTACCTTGGTGTACGGTGTGCCTTACTTGGCCTATTTTGTATTTGCTTATCTACCGTACTCTTCTTAAGAACTATATTAATATAAATATATTACTTTTCTTGTTAAAAAAAAAAAAAGTGTATTCCCAAACTTTCTTCCGTGTCTACGTCTCTATCAAAGACGGATCTTTCCGAAAGGGTCTGGAAGACCCCTCTGGCCTAGCTCTCCTCCAGTGGAAGACGACCGCTCCGCTCGCTCCCTCGTCTAGTCGTCTGCGCAGACCACAACCCTGAACTGGGTCTCTCCCATGGCTAGCTCCTCCTATCTGCAACCGAGGCTTCAGCCCTGCTGCTGTAGCAACAAGCAGCAAGACCTCGAAGGCCAGACTGTTGCGGTGAGCTCTTCTATCCTTCTTCGTTTCACTCGTTGGAAGATGTTTCATGGCGGCGTTGCCTCAGATGACCTGAAGTGGCGGCTGGTACTCGGCGAAGACTCGATTTTGCAAGGCAAACTTTAATGGGTTCCTGCTGGTTCTTTCCTTCTGTCAACTTAGGCTCTTCACGTTAGGCTTTGAACTCGCAGGTAGTGGGACTGGGCAAGTCCGGTAGGTCTGCGGCAAGGCTCGCCCTTGCCAGAGGCGCTTCTGTTCTCGCTGTTGATGGGAACGAAAAGGTGGTGCCTTTGGAGGTATACGAACCCTAAACCATTGCCATATCAGAGGAAAAAACTGTTTTTTTTTTCCTCACCCGTTGATGCATTTTCTTCTTCTGATACAAGCAGCGTGTCCATGGTTTCAGCATGATCCTCTATTTGCAGACCATCCCAACGTGCAAACTCTTCTGGGTTACGATGAAAACACCCTCCCGGATGCTGATGTGGTGGTGGTTTCCCCTGGGGTCCCTTTAGAGCGCCACGGTCTCTCTGCCATGTTGAGATCAGTAAGTTGATGCATGATGGTGATGTGTAATAATGTAGCGGTTCTGGTTCACATTTGTGACATTGGTATGTTGTTGAGCATGTCCAAATTGGTGTGGAGTTTCTGGGCAGGCGAGTAGTGTCGGAGTTGGAATTTGCGGCAGAAGTGTTACCTGCCGATGTTAAGGTCTTGGCAGTGAGCGGAACGAATGGGAAGTCCACTGTGACTACATTTGCTGGGCAGGTGATTCAATTGTCTGTTCTTCACCAGGGAAGCAAATATTGTCTGCGATTTTTGCTTTAATCAGCAAACAGTAACAGCTATGCAATCACAGGACTTTTTGGTCCGTGTACTTTGTTGATGTATATATAAAGTACGTCTAGTTTTAGTAGGTTCTAGATTTAGTATGTACAGCTTGCTTAGGCCTGCTGGCCTTTTGCCCGATTATGGATTCTTGTACTTTTACATATCTACCTTTAATACAATGGAGAACACATGCTTTCTTCAATTCCCTGTTCGTAACATGGTATCAGAGTAGACCTTTCCTGATGGGTTGTTCCACCCGATCCGTTCATAGCGTCCATTATGTTAACCATTCGGATTCGATGCTAGGAGTGTTGAAGTTTAGTCCTATATCGGATTCTCTGTGGACGCCTTCTCTCTATATATGTTGAGGATTCTCTCAACTCAATGCTTAGGTTTTATCTTCCCATTAGTCTGTTTCTCCTTACCCTTTTGATTTAGTACATTTTGATATTTGGGGTCCTTCTCCTCTTTTGTCTATGACTGACTTCTTGTATTACGTCAGTTTTATGGATGATTGCACGCGTTTTACTTGAGTTTATCTACTTCATAAGCGGTCAGATCTTCTATCTGTTTATTGTCAGTTCACTGAGATGGTATACACACACTACCATTGTCGTATTAAAGTTCTTCGAACTGATGGTGTTTGTGAGTATCTCTCTTCAGAGGATTGGAATAGGTCATAGAAAGGATAGCCTTTACTGCTTAGACACGTTACATCTTCCTTGGCCTATACTTGCTGCGTCGTCCTCTCCAGGACGTCTTTCTACTTTCGCCGACCTGTGGCATCGTCGTATGGGTCATCCGTCAGCAGTTCGTCTTCGATCTCTTTTTCAGTCTGGAGTCTTAGGTCCTAGCACATTCTTTTCTTTACCTCATTGTGAAAGCTGTCAACTTGCTAAACATACAGCTCTTCATTTTTCTTCCCATGAGTTTGTTTCTCTTTATCCTTTTGATTTAAGTACATTCTGATATTTGGGGTCCTTCTCTTTCGTCTATGACTGACTTCTTGTATTACGTCAATTTTGTAGATGATTGCACGCGTTTTACTTTGGTTTATCTACTTCATAAGTGGTCAGATCTTCTATCTGTTTATCGCCAGTTCACTGAGATGGTGCACATACACTTCCATTGTCGTATTAAAGTTCTTCGAACTGATGGTGCTCGTGAGTATCTCTCTTCAGACTTTCGTCTACTTCTGGCCTCCCATGGCACTCTTCCTCAGCTCTCATGCCCTTATACACCTCAACAAAATGGTCTTGCCGAGCGAAAACATCGTCACATTCTTGAAACTGATCGCACTCTTCTTCTCTGTGCTTTTGTTCCCCGTGCTTTTTGGGCTGAAGCTGTTCTCACTTCCGTATTTTTCATCAATATTACTCATTTTTCTATCCTATTGGGTGGCATCCCTTATGAGCATCTCTACTCTAAACTTCTAGACTACAATCGACTTCGTACTTTTGGTTGTACGTGTTTTGTGCTATTGCCTCCTCATGAACGCACTAAACTCTCACTCCGAGCTGTTAAGTGTGTCTTCCTTGGCTACAACACAGAGCATCTTGGATATTGCTGCTATGATCCTACTGCTCGTCATCTTCGTATCTCTCGTCATGTCACCTTTCTTAAGCACGTTCCCTTCTTCTCCACTAGCTCATATGATCTCTCCTTCCTTCAGGATCTTGATCCCTCTTCTCCTTCCTCTATTGTTCTTGGTCTTCCGGATCTTTTACCCTCTGATGCTTCTCCTACTCCTGTGTCTCTATCAGAGTCTGCGCCTTCAAGCTCTTCAATGACTCCACTACCTACCTCCCCTTTTGTGTCACCTATTTCTCAGGCCTCCAGTCAACGTACCCTTGTCTTGGAAGATGTTTCAGATTCCTCAGTTGATGCTGCTCCTGCTCCTACTCATCCTCTGTGGGCTGTGGATCCTCCTCGACGTTACCCTCAGCGTTCTCACCGACCTCCTGACAGGCTTGGTTATGATCCTACTGACTTTTACTATACTCAGTTTTCAGCTTTTCTTACAGCTATTCACACTCATCAGGAGCCTCAAAGTTTTAGACATGCCATTCAATTACCAGAATGGCGTCATGCTATGCAGGAGGAGATTCAGGCACTTCAGCGGACTCACACATGAGATCTTGTACCACTCCCTTCTGGTGTCTCTCCTGTCAGTTGTAAGTGGATGTATAAGATCAAGACTAAAGCTGACGGCTCTATAGAGCGTCACAAGGCACGGCTTGTGGCACGCGGTTTCACTCAAGAGTATGGTATTGATTATGAGGAAACTTTTGCACCTGTGGCAAAGATGACTACTGTTCGCACTTTGCTTGCTGTTGCCGCAGTCCGTCGTTGGCCTCTCTATCAGCTTGATGTGAAGAATACTTTTCTCCATGGAGATCTCACAGAAGAAGTCTATATGCAGTCACCTCCTGGTCTTCCTGCTTCGCCTGGACATGTTTGCCGTCTTCGCAAGGCCATTTATGGGCTCAAGTAGGCACCCCGTGCCTGGTTTGAACGTTTTTGGCGAGCAGTTCTTGAGATTGGTTTTCAGGATAGCGTCGAAGATTATATCCTCTTTGTTCGTGATTCCTCTAATGGTCGTGCCATTCTACTTCTCTATGTAGATAAAATGATTATCACTGGCGATGACTCGACTGCCATTGCCTCCTTCAAGGCTCATCTTCAGCAACAGTTTGATATGAAAGATTTGGGGTTCCTTCGTTATTTTCTTAGTCTTGAGGTTGCCTATTCCTCTCGGGGTTACTTACTGTCACAGCAGAAGTATATTGCAGATATTCTTTAGCGTGCCTCTCTATCTGACACTCGCTCGATAGACACTCCTATGGAACTACATGTTAAGCTTCGGCCGACTAATGGTGTACTCCTGGACGATCCCACACACTACTGTCAGTTAGCTGGTGCTCTGGTTTATCTTACTATCTCACGTCCATACATCGCCCATGCTGTGCATGTCTTGAGTCAGTTTGTCAGTGCGGCTACTTCTGTTCACTATGCTGCTCTTCTTCGAGTACTCCGCTATCTGCGTAGCACTATTCGTCACTCGCTTTTGTTGTCTTCTACTTTCTCCTTAGAGCTCCGTGCCTACACTGATGCTGATTGGGCTGGGGATCCTATTGATCGTTGCTCTACCTCTGGGTTCTGCATTTTCTTGGGTTCCTCTCTCATCTCCCGGCGAAGTAAGAAATAAGCAGTTGTCTCACGTTCTAGTACTGAAGCAGAGTATCGAGCTATGGTTGACACGTCTGCTGAGGTTATTTGGTTCTGATGTCTTCTTCGCGCTTTTGGGATTTCTTTTAACACTCCGACTCCTCTGTACTGTGATAATCAGAGTGCTCTTCAGATTGCCAACAATCCTGTTTTCTATAAACGGACGAAGCACATTGAAATTGATTGTCACTTTGTTCGTCAGCACTATCTTTCTGGCGATTTGTCTCTCCCTTATGTCCCGACAGCCGCACAACTTGCTGATCTTTTCACGAAATCACAGCTTACTCCACGCTTTCGTGGACTGGTTAGCAAATTCTCGATTCATGATCCACCGTGAGTTTGAGGGGGGGTGTTGATGTATATATAAAGTACGTTTAGTTTTAGTAGGTTTTAGATTTAGTATGTACAGCTTGCTTAGGCCTGCTGGCCTCTTGCCCTATTATGGATTCTTGTACTTGTATATATCTACCTTTAATACAATGGAGAACACATGCTTTCTTCAATTCCCTGTTCGTAACATACTTAAATCCAAATGCATGTACATTGGATTTTGTTTCTAGCCAGCTACCATGGTGGGCTGATTTGAGAATTGTAAATGATTCTTATTTTATATTGCTTTCTGTTCCCCCCAGTATCGATTGCCTATCAAAAGAAATTCACTTTTTATTTTTCTGATTCAATGAAGTGTCTTCCATGACACGTTATATCACACCTCCAATAACATATGTAGGTCAGTTGCTGGCTTGGAACTCAACGAACATATTTTGAATTTTCAGTTTCTTTTTCTCATATTTTGGATTTGATCTTTTGAACAAGGGCATGCATTTTTTATGATTTTTATTCTTCTTGTTTTTCATAATTGTGTATTCAAAATCAAAACGGATACAGATGTATGCAGAAGAGCAATCAACAGAGGCCCATATGCAAAAAGAGATCATGCCACAAGAAACAAAATAAAACACCAAGCTGGTGTGCCACTCAGCCCTCCCCTAAGCACTCAAAAAAGGAAGAAGACTGAGTACATGATATACAAAGTAACCGGTCCCACTCTCTGACCCTATCACAGGCAAAACAAACCATTCTCTCTGACACCACAGATTCTTTCTTGAAGATCCTCCAATTCCTCGCCCCCCACAGATTCTTGTTTTTTATAGGCAGACATTTTTTTGGAAGGTGCGTGGTTACCATGTGTCGTTAATGAAAAGAACTAAGATTATGTACAAATGTAGGACCTCCATTACAAAATCCCCTTTATGATGTAAAACCTCCCAAAAATGTTGTCACCCATCTCTACTCAGAAGTTAGAACACTTGCCCACTTCCTGACACACTACCTAATCCTCTTCTTTGTTTCCTTCATAAAACTTTTGGATCTTTTGGAATGCCCTATTTTTGTTCTGTCCATATCCGTGCGTCACCATCCAGAATTCCAGCACATCCACTCCATACATGGTTAGTCAGGATGCAGCATACATAAATATTCTACAAGGTATCTTTCCCCAGGTTCTAGATGTAGCTTGCCATCCTTTATATCGGATAAGAAAGCCATCAGTCTGACATAGGTGGGTGATCTCATTTCTGCACCATTCATGCCATAATTTGACTTTCCAAGTGTTGATGGTTTTAAAACTGCATGAGTGAACCATATACATCTTCCATTAACCATAAAGCAGTATGTTAACCTTATTGGATAGTCACTTTCTTATTCCCATCACTGTCCCCACTAGTCCTCATCTTTGTGTAGATTTCAACCTTCTACCCTTTCCAGTAATGCTGCAACTACTTCATTCACTATCTAGGAGAGCTTGCTCAAGTACAGAAAGTTGCCAATTGTTGCTTTTATAACATATGCATATTGACCAAAATGGTTGCTTTTTTGGCCAAACTAAATTGGTTAAGGTCATATACATCTTTTGTTCTTTATTATTCCTGCATGCTAATTATCGTGAAGGGAAAATTTTGTCACCATTATTCATTATTGTTCACTTGTATTAATTTGTTTGCAGTATAAATTAGCACTTAAATAATATGTTGTGCATGCAGATGCTTCATCATTTAGGCATCAGGGCATTTGTTGGAGGAAATATTGGGACCCCACTCTCTGATGCTGCTCTAGAGTATTTTAGACCATTGCCAGCACATGACATATATCAAGTAAGCAGGAAAACATTTTTGGATCTTCCCAAGATGGTGGACTTTTTGTATCCTTCACTGAACTGTTGACATCTATTGCAGAGTTTTTGAAAGTAGCATTTAGTTTTGGGAAAACTAGGTGGTGGTAGGTATTGTTGTTGAGACAATGCAGACTCAGGACACCCTTTACCCATTAGACGCTATTATATCTGAAGTCAGAATTGTTGACCCTTATCTTAATCCTTTATGTTGTTGTAAGGGGCAAATCAGAATATTTTTGGGACTAGACTAAAAAGTTTCACAAATATAGAGCATCTTAAGACTTCATGTTGAAATATCCATTTCAAAGTTCTCAAACAAGAGAGTACGTTGTGTTTAGAGGATGGCTCCCAGGTCCCTTCCCTTGGGGTGGGATTCTCTTCACATGGTTATTTCTTCCTACAGAATACATTATGTTATTGTCCGGTATCAATAAAAATTTTCAAAGAAAAGATGATATTGTACCTTTTAATTAATTATAATGAAGAATACAATCCTCAGGGAATGAATTACAGACCCCAAAGTAGGAAAAATTCAGTATCAATTAGTTACTTGTTTGGCTATCAATTAGTGCTTCTAGCAATCTACTCAGTAACCTCGTCTGTAAATTTGCGCAATATTTTTGTTTCTTCCGAAATCGTGTCATGGATGAGAAGGAAAAAGAAGTACTTAATTACTAGAGTTGACATTTAGAATAGTTTCTGAATGTTTATTGGGCATTTTGGGGGAAAACATTCAAACATGGCCTTTAAGGCCCTGTGTTACCTCTAGCACAAGGGGAAAATGTGTCAATTTTCAGTAGTGACTTTTCAAGTCCTAGAATGCCTTGGATTGAACCACGTCGCACATGTATTTTAGCTATATTTTTAGTTATACTTTGGTAATACCAAGATCAACTACTTAAAAAAAAAAACAAGATCAACTTAGCTATCCAGGATAATCCCATTTTGGGTAAAAAGTACTAATATCCTTTTTTTAGCCACAAATGCCAATGCATCCTATTTTAAGCAAATGTTGCGCTATTCTATTTTTAGCTATGAGTATCATGGATTGAGTTCTAAACAGCTTTCAGTGGACAGAGTTTTTTTTTTTTGGGGGGGGGGGGTTGAAGTGGATAAGGTAAATAAAGCAATGTGGAAGTGTAGAAGTACTGCCTTGGTAAACAGGATTGTACAGGTGAATCAAGGAATAAAAGAAAAATATTTTCATTTGTGCTGATTCAAAGGTCTGTGTGCTTCTATCTACTTCATTACCTAGATACCTACCTGTATTGCTCCTCCCTGAACACACACAATGAAGGAAGGTCTACCTGTGTCCTCTCCTCTCCAAACACATACAATGAAGAGAGGTCTACTTACCTACCTACCTATCGACTGTGCAGCTGTGCGACACCAAGTTTTGTCATGTCATTGTGAGTGTGATTGATTGGATTTAAAACACCTGAAATTGGACCAGCCTGGAGTCCTCATTCAAATTCACCCCATTCAGGTGGAGAACACATTTTTTTTCCCTCTTTGGGGAAAGGGTTTTCAGGCAAACTCGACAGCTTTAGTTTGGTGGTTTTGTACAGAAAACAGAAGCACTGCTACACATTTGTAAGTTTATTTTGAAGGACAAATTTTGAAATGTTAAAGTTTAAAGTTTAAACCTTCCGTTGTGAGATTTATGATAAGTTAAAGGGGCAAGCACAGATAGGCATGGGTAACTGGGGATAGCATGTCCTTGTCACCATCGCAAATTGACCAATTAGTTAAAATCTAATTTTTAAGTTCCACACCAAAGGCTAAACTCTGGGGCATTTTCACCTTTGTCATTCACTATTTTTCCATCAACATTTTGTCCTTTTTCTTCATTTTTATTTTAATTTTGATCCATGATTAGTGTTGCTGCTGACTGTCTCATTATTGTCTCTAGTTCTCACTTTGCTAGGTGAAATGCTGTAATAGCGCTTGTTTTTGCTCTATTTAATATACCAAGTATGCACACAGAATGAATTGTTTTGGACTGCAAGAGCATTAAAATGGCCGCTATCTAAACTAGCATGCTTTAAGTCTCCTTTCCAACTGTGAAAGTATCTTGGTTTCATTTGCCTTTGTCTTTAAAGCAGAAAGGAAACATCCAAAGCCACTTGCAATTATGATTGACCCAGCTCTTGGCCTTGTTGATATCCAGCACAGTATTTCCATGCTTTAGATCATGAATCAGCAGATACTAGTGTAGCTTATTGTTGGTATCCAGTACACAATTTCAATGTTCTGCTTCCTAATTCCCAGTTCCCACTGCCTTATTTTATCTTTCACTTTCATACTGTAGGCTGCTGTAGTGGAGATCAGCAGTGCACAAATGGAAATTCCAAACAACTACTTTCGTCCTTCAGTAAGTGGTTTTAAATTTTTTTTGTTTGCTAGTTATGTATTTCTCTCAGAGTCATCATAATCATGATCATCATCCACCAAATCCAACTAACTGGGATTGGGAACATAGACCTGCCCTGCCATTCCACTTTTATATATAACTGTCTCTCATAGCTTATTCTCAGAAATTCTTTTGAGGGGTTTTAGGTGTCTGTGGTGTTGAACCTCACCCCTGATCATCTAGAGAGGCACAAGACGATGCAGAATTATGCTGAAACGAAATGTCGTCTGTTTTCTAATATGAGACATGACAGGCTTGCAGTTCTTCCAATTGGTACGCATGAGTTAGATAAGATATAATAGTTTTTATTTGTGCACTTTTTATTCACCTTCATTGGATAGTGTCCCCCCCCCCTCCCGGAAAAATAAATGGGGAAGGCATAATCATTAACAACTAATTGGGAACTTCCTGTATCATCAGAGGGGTCCTCATAGGATTGCATTCTTGTACGAGTATGGGCTAGATTTACTCACCTAGTGAATGTTGTTCCAATGCCTCTTGCTATTCACTCTTTCCCCCCCAAAAAGTGCAAAATATGTTATAGGCCTGGCATGAGTTAACATCCCCTGGGCGCAGATCCTTAGCTCCATGGATCCACAAAAGTTGCAAGAGCCTCCTTTCTTCCACATGATGAATTTCTTATTGTTATGGTTATGAATTCTATCAAAATACACCAAATAGATACCGACTAATCCTTAAGTGTAATTCTCACTGAATGAGATGGGGCGCTACTTATCCAAATGATCTACACAAAATGAAAATGAACCATTTGGCTTTCCCACTTTAACCTCGTATGTTTGTCTCCCCTTCTATGCATTTTTCCTATCTGGTCCTATTAGTCTTATCATGCTTTCTTTTCTATACACATGCTCGTACATCCTTTTTACTGGCTACCTTTTCGATCCATAAGTTGTATGTCTCACCATAAATAGGTCATAACCAAGATTTTCATTCTGATTCATCTTTGGCAGCATCTAGACTCACCATAAATAGGTCATAAATGAGATTTTTGTTCAGATTCATCTTTGGGCATCTAGATACTGCCATACTACTAGAAATACTCTTTGCAATATGCAATCTATGCATTGTTTAAAAAGGCAGCCCCTCAAGGCACTGAGGCATATGCCTCAAGGCAAGGCTCTAAGAAAATGCTTGGAGGCTTACTCCTCATAATGTTCACCCGAGGCTTACGCCTTTTGTTAATTGAGGCATGCGTCTCGTGTCATTTACTTGAGGCTTATGCCTTGAGGCGGTAAGACAATGAGATGCTTTAAGGTAGATCTATGGCTTATGCTGCCTTTATTGGTTTTAAAATATGATTCAATGATGACAAGTCTACTAGATAAATAAAATAAGAGGATTTGAACCATAGATGGCAGTACCGGTACAGGTACCAGTATCGGTGGGTACCGGTACTAATACGTACCGACCAGTACCAGCCCAGTACTGGCCGATACCCTTTAAAACATGGGTACCGATATCGGCCGGTACTGCCAACCATGATTTGAATTGAACCCAACATTTCTACTTCCAACACCAAAATAGAGGGCAATAACTGTAACAGTTCATACTTCAATGCCAACCAGTAGTCCATGGCTTTCACCTCATAGTTCATTTGTGTAAGCCCCATTGTTAAGTTGAGATAGTATTACCAATGACAAATTGGCATTATTTAATTTTCTTTGATGGTTTTAACACATTTTCCTTAAAATAGTGAGGCTTACATCTCATTGCGCCTCGAGGCTTATGCCTTGTAAGGCTTTTGAAAAGCACCTCACGATCGCCTCAAGCCCTTTTAAACTATGATTCTATGTTTGTGCAGTGGGAAGGTAATTTGTAATATTGATCCCTTGCAACTGCAGTTTGGCAATTGCGCCTTAACTATCTGGATACAAATCTTTTTCAGGAAGCCCGTATATAGAAAAGGCCTTTTGCAATTATGCAAGTGACTGCAATGTTGCTCGGATTGGATGTTTTCCAGGAATCAAGGTATGTTATAAGTTCTTTCTTCTGATATGGCATATTTTGTTTTAATATTGCGATCAGGCTGTGATGATAGAACTTGTTTGAGAAGGTGGATACAGATGCAAGGATTGCCAACTTCAGATTTCCAAATCAACAATTCGCCCGATTGCACTTGAAAGATTTGAGGGCAATAGGACAATATAACTATCAAAATTTAGCAGTTAGTGCTTTTGCAGTCATTGGATTGGATGTTGGAATAAATACTGATTCAATGAATGGAGTAGTTGGGAGATTGACTCTCCTTCCTCATCGAATGCAAATTGGTAAGCTCAACTTTTTATTTCTCATAGCATGGCCTTGTTGAATGCATGCTGTTCAGCACGACTTTTATTTCCATATCATTTGTTAGGCTGACCCTTTTGTACTAAGGATCTTTATAAAGCACTAGAGCTTGGCATGTAAATAAGTGAGAGCCTGATTTTTGTTCTTCTGATTTTCCCATCCATGTCAGCCCTTACTAGAGCCATAAACCTTGAGAACTTTTTAGCACGTTTTGTATTTATCCTATTTGACAAACTTTGGCCCCTCTCTGATATTCAGTTCATTAATCCACAACATTTTACCTCCTTACTTCCACAATATAATATAGGAGATCAAACAATTGAATTATGGACTCCCATGTCAGTTGAATGTATCTTACTGGATTATAACAATCCGAAGAAACACAGTACAAGCATCAAAATGGAGTTATATTTATTTTAGAAAGAATTATGTTGATGAAATATGGTGATATGCCCGTGCAGTAACACAGCTGAACTAGAGCTGATATTAAAATGAAAAATTCTGTTAATTCAGTCTGCAGGGATACTAATGGTGTAACATGGGTGGATGACAGCAAGGCAACAAATGTGGAAGCAACTTATGCTGGGTTGATGGGTCTTGAAGGATATAAGTTGGTTGTCCTCCTAGGTGGCCTTGCAAAGGTTATACTTACATTATGTTGTGTTTGACCTATTTTTTCCTATTTGGTATGCATTTATTGCTTCCAAAATTTTGCTTGTCTACTTTGTTGTGTATTTAAAACTGCACTTATATTAGACTTCTTTCTGAAAGTTGGTCCAAACTTGTTATCAGTCAGTACCCAAATTTTCAAGCTACACTGCACTCAGGAGTTAGGACATCAGCATTCACTTTTTGAGCAAGCAAATTATTCACAATTTTCCTTTTTTAATCTAGCGAGAAAAGGACTAAATGTTTTATCTCCCTCTTGGTGATGACTTGATGAATTGTTATTCACAGAATGACTGTTTTTGTATGGATCTATTATTTTTTCCCTAAATCTTTGACAACCTAGTTGCGTAAGGAATTTTGAGTGTGCGCATCTTATTAAATTTTTGTTTTGGGCCAAATATGTGCTTTGACTCGTGAACACCGTAATATCATAATGATCCTATTCCTGTGTCCCCCTTATTGTGTAAATATTTAGTGTGTCTTCTATTTATTTTTTGGGCTAAAATGCACAGTTGGATCAATATATTCAATGTACTTGTTACCATATTTGTTGGTCCACTTTATATTTTATTTGCTAATCTTCTCTGCTTGTTGATTTACACTCTTGTTACTTAATTGTGGTATTCTTCTTTGGTTGCAGAGAGAGAATGTTGACTGATTTTCCTTTTATTATTTGGGCATGCATTGTTGTCACTTTCATGCCTCTTTTATAAAGTTTTATTGAAATGGTCGGTGAATACCCAGCTGTAAAAGGGACGCCTTCTGCAGAGGGTAATGTGTTGTTACTTTTACAGGTTATCAGCCCTGAGTCATCTGGTGGTTTTGAACAACTCATAGAGTCGCTGAAGCACCACAGAGCTGTTATTACAGTATGCGATTCTTCCCCATTCAGCTTGGGTGTTGGTCTAAATTACCTCCCAAGTATCTGCTTTTTGGAACGTCATAAAGTGTAAACTGATGCCTTTATGTTCAACATTTCTAGTTTGGATATTCAGGGGGGATGATTCATGAGACACTGTGCAATGGACTTACAATTCCTTGTGTCAGAGCTACTAATCTGGAAGATGCTGTGAAGCGTGCAAGGCGTATGGCACAACGTGGTTTGTCTTCTTTCCACAGTGAAGTGTTTGATAATAAGGTTGGAAACATAATACATTGATAAAATCTTCATGTGAGTTTTTCACTAAGAGTACAATGGAAACAACAGTACACTCAAATCAGAAGCTGGACTTGAAAAAATTACCATTTAGGAGCTCTCCAGAAGAATTTCTCACGGAGCTACCTTCAGACAAAGTGCCTTCAAGTAGAATTACCTCTTGTCACAGAAATGGAAGTAGTTTAACATAAAATAGATACCACCATCAGAAGTACTTCTTAAAATACTTTGACTAGGATACCCTGGTTATAAGTATCTTGGAGGTTGTGTTTCCTATATCTTTTACATACTATAAACATGGAAACAAACTTAACAAAAGAAAATACTATAAGTCCATTAATATTTGACAGAATAAAGGTTAATTAACAATCAATAGTTAACAGTAAGAGACAACGTACTTACCGAGATACATGTATCAATCAAATTGATAGAGGCTTGCTATTTGCAGTGAGCTAAAATCCTCGCAAAAAATGCTTGTGCAGAACCTTACTGCTGCCGACCTTGTCTTGGCAAATCCGATATTCACATCAATCTTGCAAACAGGTTTAGTATGTGCTACACGCTTGTTGCGATAGAGTTGCCGTTCACAAACCTTGTCAATGACAGGCTTGTTGCCAACAGCAAGATGGGACCAATAGAAAGACCTGAAGTGGTTGGACTTCAACAAATTGGTGCAGGCATCATCTTGCTCCTTGGAGCAAGCTTGTTGCAGCAGCAGGCTTGCTCTTCACAAGCTTGCACCAGCATCAGCGAGTCCACATGCCAAGGCTTCCTTCTGCTGCAGAGTTGCATCAAGGATGAAAAAGGAAAAAGGAAAGAAGGATAAGAAGATATGAGATGTACTGTTCAATACCGAAGATGAGTGTATGTTGCCGAATATTTGAAAATTTAATTATGGAATGACTAGAGAAGAGGTGGATTTAAAAATTTAATTACAGAATGATCAGCATCGTTATCCTTTCCTCGTTTATTTCTCCTCCAGCACAGTGGAGACTTGGAAATGCAAAATGGTGTATCCAAGTCCGAAAGGACTTGGGCAGCATAAAAGTCATCCAGAGGTGCTTCGGCAGGTTCCCAAATGTGCCCTTAGCCACTAAGCATCTCAAGTGTAAAGAATGAATGACAATGAGGTGCTTCGGCAGGTTCCCAAATGTGCCCTTAGCCACCAAGCATCTCAAGTGTAAAGAAGAGTGGTAATGACAGTGGAAATTAGATTGTAATCCAGTCTTGAAAATTAGATCTTCTGAGGCACAGTGAGACTGGACTTTCTGGTTCATTCATTTGTATTGATTTCCTTGCCTGTCCCAGAAAGATACAGACCTCTCCATAGCTTTGGTGACTAACCAAATACGTTATTTCATCACTCAAACAGAGTTCTATAGTAGCTGTTGTCAATGTCCATTGGCCGGTGACATTAAACAGTAACATCGTTGTTTCTGCATTTAGTTTATGGTCAGAATGCATGACCAACAAATTAGGATGGACAGGGCTTATTTTACATCTTACACCTAACGTACCTTGCATGGAAACAGGGCATCCTCCGTGCCCAGTGGAATCTCAGCCTTGATACATGCCATTGCAGATTCTGGCAACCAAAGAACAGTGTGAATGCTAAATGAGGAGCATTTTAAAAGGGAAAACAGTGGTGATAATTCTCATTATGGGCCACTAGTCCTATATAGACTGAATAATCTCTAATTAGCTGATCTTACTAACCACACTTGTAATGCTAGTTAAAGGTGAGTTCATTGTCTTTATGCAGGGGATATCGTCGTATTAAGTCCAGGTTGTGCCAGTTTTGATGAGTTCAGAAATTTCGAGCACAGAGGGATGGTTTTCCAAGAACTTGTTCTTTCAATGCAAAGGAAAATGCACTTGGACATGGACTTCGACAACCTTTCATGGGGAAGCGGAACTTGACCTACAAAGTAAGTTATGTTTCTGCTTTGACTTTGGAGAAACTGAGTGATGCTGCCTCCCATTTGAATGTTCATCTGTGGAGTGTGGACTAAATGGCCTTTGGAAAACTATGCAGTAATTCTTTTTTATTCTTCTCACAGGGAAAAATTACTTACCTTTATGAATGATGTATCCTTAAAATCACAACAGCTGAGGGGATCCTGCGAAAGATCTCCAGGCCTTCGTAAAGCCATTTTGTAGAGGTAATCTTCTGTTTGATTAGCTTCATATATGTATCGAAATATGCCGAGACAGAAAATGAGCTAGGAATTATTGACTCACCAAAATATAAATGATGATCCCTACCAAAAGCAGGACCACAATTTTGGTTAGTAGTTTGGGAGTGCCCCCCCCCCCCGGGGTTTGTAGTCTTTGGACTGCCTGTAAAGCAGAAGGTTCTTGTTTGTCATGAAATTAGAGTTTGAGAAAAATACTTGCCGCGATAAATCAGACGGCAGTGCAACAGCTGCAATTTTTTTTTCTGGTTTTCAGAACAAGAATTTCTGAGCTTGAGACTACCCAGCTTAGCTACCATCTCGTCTGAACAAAGATCGGATAAAGGCGTACCCAGTGCACGAGGCTCCCACCATTTATGGGGTCTGGGGAAGGGTCCACATACACAGCCTTACCCCTACTGAGTAAAGAAGCAGTTTCCTTAGTTCGAACTTGTGACCTCCAGGTTACAAACGGAGCAACTTAACCGTTGCTCCAGGCTCACCCTTCAACAAAGATCGGATGGTTGAAACAAAATTAAACAAAGGGGATCGAGTTCTCAGCGATCTGAGTTGTTGGATTGTGTGGGAGCATAATCTTATGGCTGTGTGCGGTCACTGCAGTGCGCTGCTGTAATGCTCTGTAGAGTTTTCCAGCTGGGGCGCAAGCAGGAAAACCATTCCAACTCGTGCTATTCTGAAAAATCTCCATCAATGCCTGTTTTGAAGTGTGTAGAAGAAAAGTGTGTTCTCCATATGCGATCGAACGGTTCAGATCGCTTGGGAGTTGGGACACGATTAGATGCTGCAGCAAGTCTTAACTATCACTCTTAATGATTTGTTCAGCACATTCCTTGCATAGATGGGCTGGGCTTGCTGGTCCTCGGGAGTGGACTTGGCCCAAGAACACACTTTTGGGCTGCAGCGTGGAGGGAGTAACTATTGCTTTCTGAAGAAGTAAAAAATTTGGATCCATTTAAAGCTCTTAATGATGGCTAATGCCTCATGATAGAAGTGTGTATTACAGTTAAAGATCTGCGCTGCTATTTCAGTATTGTAATCGGATAAATATAGAAAAGAAATTTGATCCTGCGTTATTTTTTATTGTATGATCTAAAGCAGTAATTAAAAGATAAAATCTCAGCATTCGAGTGAAATGTTAGGTTACGCTATTCTTTTGTCCTGTTATCTTAAAATATTTCAATTGTCAAATGATTTTTTGACTTTCAAAGTTGAGCAGAAGTTCCACTCACTTATCCTGTTAAATGAGACCGAAGGCTTAGGATCTCCAAGATTAATTGAACTATATTTTTTAGGGTACATTTGGAGCTTATTCTGCGTCGAGGAGGTTATATCAGATAATTTCAAAATCCTCAAAAGCCCATGGGGAGGTGTTTCTGAAAAAGCCACTTGTATTTGCCCTCTTCTCTCTCACTCCCTCCCCTCATCTCTTTTGCACGAAAGTGTAGGAGTATTGGCTCATTTGAAAAGACTCAAAAGAAGTTGTCAGGGATTATGAACCCTCATGATGGGACCCGTACCTTCCCATGAGCCCTTCCAAACGTAGTTTAAGGGTGCGTTTGAAAATGCAACCGCTCCAGTTCGGTCCCTATATAATCCTCGTTATCTTGAACTTTTCCGAACGAACCAACCTTATTTGGCTTGTGTAGGATTGGATTATGAGGGTGAAGAGAGAGATAGGGAGGAGGTAATGATGACTTGTAGTTTTTGGATTATTTGACGTTCTTTCCACCCCACAGCCTTTTCCAAATGCAGCCTAGACTCTCTGTGCCTAATGTGTGGAGAGGCCACATGATAGCAGTGCCATCTTGTCCTCCTAACACCGAGGCATCAAATAATCCACTCTCTTCTCCCAGTGTCTCAAAAAGACTGGTAAAAAGTGGCATAAAAATATTACGATAAAAAAAGTATGGTACAGTAGCATTTCTCTCGTGTGATTTAAACTTCTCTATCTCTCTATATATAGAGAGAGAATACCTTGTATACGGCTAGGATCCAAGATGCGGTCTGACCGTAAATTAGCCGGACCCTTCGATCAAGATCAAAGGGCTCCGTGCCATCCTGCTTTGCGTGGGGCAGTAAGGCGCAGGACTGACTGCCATGAGGCGCCGCCTCGTGAGTTTGTTTTTCACATCCGGTGGATGTGATCTAAGAGTAGAAATTATTCTGACATTGTATTGCAGTAGATTAATTCTCTTTACACACAAGCAAGCAGTGTTCTTGCCATAGTTCTTAGATAATTCAAAATTCTACCCTTTTGTGATCTTAATTCGCAGGATAAACATTTTGCTTGATTGGTTCGTAGATAACATAGCCAGAGTGGGATGAGTGTTATCGGGCTCGGGGTTAACCTTTAAGAAAGTAAAATTGAATTGAATAAAACTTGGTATCTATTATTTTTAAAAAAATACTTGCTACACTGTTGGACGGTAGTGATGCAGCTTTTATACCGTCCACTATTCAAGATAAAGCGGCCCATAAGAATAAATTTTCCCTTTTTCAAATCTAGAATTTGAAGATAATACAAATTCGACATTTGAGGTCTTTGCATCTTAGAACAAATGGTTCAAAATATAAGATCATATACTCGCGCAATCCAACAGCTGCATCAGCACTTTTGCTTCAAGTATTTCTCTTGAAGTAATGCTTGTTGTAGTGTCCGAGGGTAGTGCAGTGAGTTGCAT
Source organism: Zantedeschia hybrid cultivar (assembly GCA_030544215.1). NCBI lineage: Eukaryota > Viridiplantae > Streptophyta > Magnoliopsida > Alismatales > Araceae > Zantedeschia > Zantedeschia hybrid cultivar. Next base: position 15,555,157 of record JARZZO010000011.1, read on the forward strand.
TGACCCCAACATTGCTGTTTGCTCACGTTGATTGGACAGGAATGCGATGGCATGCAAAATGTTCTTATAGAATGATTGTTGAGTTGGACACTTGCTTCAACTTAGTTTTTCCTATAGTTCTATCTTTGATTAGACAGTTAAAAAAATAAAAAAAAGAATTACATACTCATGCGATTCAAGTGTTGGATCATGTGAGAGTGCGGTGCATCAAGCATTACTGTTTCTTTTGTTATTAGATTTAGACAAAGTGAGATCCTCCGGACCTTCTGTCCCTATGCCTTCATGTGCCCCAAGACACATAATGGGGAGAGGCGACGACCCATCATTTTAAGGTCAAATGACCTACCCCTCCCCTTTTGTGTCTTGGGGTGCACAAGGGTTGTAAAGGGAAAGCCTCAATGGATCTCATTTTGATTTAGACAGATTTAGTGACCTGTGGGGCCCATTAACGCCTTAGTTTCCTGAGTACAACAATTGCTTTGTCGGCCAACACTGTATTTTTTTAGTTTTAAAAAAAAAATAATCACGGGAAGCAACCCTAGAGGCTGGCTGTTAAAGATCAACGCCTAAAACAAAGTGAAAAAAAAAAAGGACAAAGAGGGCCTTCTGTTTTTTTATGTTTTAAAATCTTTTAGCTGTTTGACGAAAGATTGGACAGTACATTTGGATCCTTGAGCTTACTCTCTTTCTATGGATTTTTTTTAAAAAAAACTAAAATCAATAGAATTACTAAAATAACTATTCGATCAAAGTTGATTGGGCAGCTGTTGGCCTGCATTGCAGCAAAGTCTTATTCCATTTTCTCGCCAGCAATACTTGTGACATCATGTGCAATGGGATGCTGCTGCACCATGTGTGGTCATGGCTGTTAAAAGATCAACAGTTAACAAAGTAAAAAAGAAAAAAAGACAGTCTGTTCTTAATTGTCTAATTGGACAATACATTTGTACCGTTTTACTCCTTTCTTGTGGATTTTCTGAAAAATTAAAGAAAAATGGAACTTGCCACGACAACTCCTGACCCACATTGCAGCAAGTCTTATTCTATTTTTTCGCGAGTAATACTAGCTATATCATGTGCAGTATAATGTCACTGCATCTTGTGGGGTTATGGCTGCAACAGTGGGTGACAATTTTGTTTTTAAACTCAGAAAAAAAAGGCAACTCTAAGAAAGCCATCCATAGAGTCTGATCTTGGAACTGATGGTTATTTTTTAAAAAAGTGGATCTTTTTTACATTATTTTGATTGTTTAATTCTTAGTACAGATGACTCCCTTAGATTGCCCTCCTGACTTTTTTAAAAAAAGAAAAAAAATATACTTACCATGACAACCGTCCGATCGGACGGCAGCCTGCGCGGGGCACAGCACGCATCCGTGTGCGCCCGCGGGTACAGGCCCACGGCCCACCTATTGTCCTCCCACCGTTTTAAACAGATAAAAACCGCTTCGATAACTGCCTCCTCATGGGGTTCGGGGTTGTGCCTCGGCAACACAGCGCTACGCATACGCGTTCTTGCAGCTATCACAGAAGTGGACAAGAACTCCCTGCACTTGTCCTTTCACATTCTTCCCCATGTGTATGCACAGTGATGCTCATGCTATCTAAATGCACACGGGATAGCCACGTCCGCTCCATGTCAGCATCACTTTACCGAGTCGGGTCACCCGCCGCACCAAAGTAGAGAAGCCATATAAAAGCCTCCGCAATGGTCTTAACTCATGCACAAAAAATTCCTTAAAAAATCATCTTTATTTTGTTCTTTTTTCTATAGTTTGTACAGAAACGTTAATGTTCCCCACCTATCTCGTTAGGACAACATTTGGATTCCTTACAAGCTTTTGTAACGTATATCTTCTTTTTTTTTTGCATAGTATGATAATATGGAAAATGTAATTGTTAATTACTTTTATTAATAAATGTTAAATAATGCACTATAGTATATGAATAACTCTATGGTAGAGACTTAGTCTATACCTCAATGGTGAGGTTTCTTTGTTTTAGTTCAGAACATTCATAGTACCATTCTCTAAAACATGTGCCTCATATGAGAGGAGCACATTTGTCTTACAATCATAAACTCTCAACTCACAATTCATATAAAAGTATCACTGTCCACCTGTTGAGTCAATAAGGTACAGCCGTTTCTCCACCTCTCCTGCATTGAGGTGATCATTCTCGAATAATATTAAATTATTAAAGTAATACAAGTTTGCTTGCGATATGCACTTTAATTGAAAGGGCTTATAGCTTCGTCTTCAAAGATGACTCACATGAGAAGGATGAATTATATCTTATAAACACAAAAACATTATTCTTCATATTTATAGATTAGTACTCACGAACGTGTGTATTTTAGTGTATTAAGAAATATGTCCTTATTTTGAAAATTTCAGGAACAACATATTATATGGTTATAGATAGGCCATCGGTTTCCATCTCTAGCTATGCGGTAAGGGCCCGACGTGATCCAGATCCCATCTTCACAAATTAATAAAAGCCCTTGGATCGCACTCTAATTGCGCTTCTAGCCCCCGCTCTTTTTTTTCCCAACCTCCTCTCTGCCCGGGCGCTGTGCGCGTGCAGATGAGGGAGGAGGAGGAAGGGGAGGACCGGACCTCGCGGCCGGCCGCCGGCGTCCGGCTGGCGACCCCGCTGCTGGCCTCCGAGCCGCTGGCGGGGCTGCTGCGGCGGATAACCGAGGAGGGTGGCTTCGCCTACGTGAGCTTGGCGGAGCAGGCGGCGGGCGGGGACCTGCGCGCGGCGGAGGCGGCGCGGGAGATGGCGTGGGAGCAGCTCCACTCGGGTCCCTGGCACAGCGTCGTCCCCGCCTGGCGGGACGCCTACGCCATGTCCTGTCTCCATGTCGCCGCCCTCCGCACCGGCGCCGGCGAGCTCCGGGAGGCGCTGCGGGTCCTCGACATGGGGCTTATCATGGGGGGGCTGCTCCTGCGGCGGGATCTCGACGAGGCGGTGGGGAGGATCGTGGGGAGGTCCAAGGGGGAGGGGGAGAATCGTGGCGGGGCTGCCGGAGGCGGATTGCGCTTGGGGGCGGGCAATGGGGAAGGATTGGACGAGTCCGAGGTAAGAAAGTGGTGTTTTTGGTTGCTCTTAATCTGTTTGATGTTATGTCTCCCGCTATTTTTAGCTCGAAAGTGTGTGAAATCTTGCGAATTTTTGGAGATGGAGTGATGAACTGGCTTCCTGTGGTTAAAATTTAATTATCGGGGAGGAGCGAAAGATGAAAGCTTTGGCCTTTTTGAGTTTTTTTGTTGTGGCTAAGTTAATCATCTTGCTTGTTTGATTAGAGATATGGGGCTTTGCACTTGGCATTTGTGTGTGTGGCTAATTCTGTGCCTTTTGTTGAAAGTGGATAGTACCACAACTATGTTAAAGAAAAGAGAGAATTTGCAAGTACGGTATGGCAAGCTCCCAAAAACCCTCTATACAAGTATACCAAGGTGCTGTGTCACACCGTAAACCCAAAAGACAACAACAGGGAGGGTGGCTAACATTTACGATGCATAACAGAGTGTCCAATTCTCTCACCCTCTCACTAATGGAAGGAACCAATCCTATCCGCGACCTTGGTCCCCCTTCTGAAGATTCGCTGTGGATATGTTTGTGCCTGTTGGGTTAGAGTTAGTTACATCTTTAACTCGAACTCTTCTGGGTTTTGCTGTGGGTCGCTGGTTATTTATACACGGATGAAGAATTGGCCTAATTTTGTTCCTGCTGGAGGCCTATGAAAGTTAATACCACTACGTAGAAATGGAAGAAATGCATGTCAGACAGTCAGAGATATCAGAAACTGTTAGACTATCCAATTTTACCTGGGCTAAGAAGAGCAAAGAACTATTTCGAGTCCCATTTCTCAAGCAAAACTACTTTTGTCCATAGAACAATAAAGTTCACTCCTTGTTTTTTTTCTGGCTTATTAATTACACCTCATGACCTTTTAGTTCGCAGTGAGGTTCCTTGAAATGGGTGTTCATTTTCAGGTCCCTTCATTGTTCCATTCAATTTTCATCTCCCCCTCTTCCTTTTCCTGTGTTTGATCTGAACTCAAATTCTCAAAAGACCGGCCATTGCTAGTGGGTCAGAGGTGACCAAATAATCTGAATCAATTCCTCAAACCATGTCTATTACTTTCCTGATGCTATGCTTGTTTGTTGACTATGATCTCCGTGGAGTGGAGGATTGGCTGATCCAGATGATCTAGAGTAGGATCAATGGTGGCCGATCCTATTTTAGGCTCCACAACTGATCCTAATTGAAATAAAATAAAAAATAAAATAAATTAAGTTTTTTTAGAAGGAAAAATAAATTGGGATTGGTTCAACTCAGGCTGAATCAGCCCAAATTGGATCCAAATTGACTGAATCGGAACTAGATTGGTTGATTTCCAAGCGAATTTGCTGATCTTGGTATTTTGGATTTTGAGTAAAAGATGGTGAAATCCTATTGAAAAGACCTACTATGTTTTTATATTGTCATAAATACTTTTTATTTAGAAAAATATGTTTTATATTTTTTTTTAAATTGATTGGATTGCTTCCATTGGATCAGCTGATCCAGCTGATCCGATCCAATCTGGATTGGGATGGAGGGTACTTAATCCAATCCTGAAATGGATAGCCATGCAGCGCTTATTGCACATAAACATACACATATGCTGCATTCTTTTTTTTTTTTTTTTCTGATTTAAGAAGAGTTCCTTTGGTTATCAGACAACCATCAACGGAATTATGTTCTAACTTTTTTATATGCTTATGACAAATTTCTTTATTGTATCTCGATTTTTTTCATAATTGCGATTTTGTATATTTGCTAGATATTATGTTGATTTTACTTTCAGATGCCTAACCGTTGTGAACCTAAGCTGCTAAGCAAACCACAGAGTAAAACTTAGCTTGTCTGTTGGCTTACTATATGTCTGCTACGCATGAATTGGACTTTGCCAATGTTTATTGAGACATAAACATGCCCCATTGGCTCCTTGGTTGGCAATTTTTGATACTTCGGGGATGATGACTTGTTATTAAACAAAATCTTCCTTTCTTCTTCATTTGTCTAAACTTTTCCATCTTCAGGTGTATCTTGTATTGTGCTCTCTAGTTTCAGAAACCTGAACAGTTTTCCTGCCCATCCAACTAGCAGTATTAAATGACAAGGCCTATCCTAAGCTGGAATTGCACCTGTAGTCGTGGGAGCCTTGTGGCACTGGGCTGGCCTTTTTTTGTAGGTTATATTACTCGGATGACTTAGGAAGTGTGTGTATTTGAATCCTCACTATGAGAACTGACTAACTAGACATCCTATATCTTTGCAGACTTACTTTCCAAGAAACATCAGTAAGCATATATCTAGTTGAGATACAACCCTCATAGACATGCTTACTGACACATTTATTTGATGCAAGTGATCTAAGTTAATTTGAACATGATCTTTTCCTGATGATAATGATGTTATTTGCATTTTTTGATTTGTAGGTGGTTCGAGTTCTTCCCTGCAGATCATTATCCTCTAAGATGGTTGGGAGAAAAGCTTCTCTCTCTATGGAGAGATTCTTGTGTGACTATTTTCTACAGGGTGTTCCAGTTATACTGAATGGTTGCATTGACCATTGGCCTGCTCGAACAAGGTGGAAAGACATTCAGTATCTAAAAGAGATAGGTGGTGACAGAACAGTTCCTGTTGAGGTGACTAGTCTGTTCCTTTTTCTTTAAATTTCCATGTAATAGTAGTTTTTCCCCTTTCCATGAAGGGAATCATAGTGTTTCCTTTTGCCTTTTTGTTGTCTTTCTCTACTTGGAATTTTGGGAAAATCTTGTATCATGATCATCTCATTCTTGTGTTGTGAAGTATAGAGATGATTGGTATCTCAATTCCTCTTTTATGATCTTCAACGTTGGTTCTTTCTTAAACAGTCCGTTATTGAAAATATTAATACTTCTTCCTTGTGCAGCATTCTCTTGCTTTTTGATTAATTCTGCTAATATGTAAAAGCTTCTATTGGCTACTTTTCACACAAGTATCAGTTTTATGCTATAAAACTCTAATCAATAGAAAACAAGCACAGTTGTGCTTGTTCCTTACATGTTCAGGAAGCTATTTCAGATTGATACTCTTTCTAGATGTTATATTTATGGTTTATATTTAGGTTTTCTTAGAGGGAGAAAAAAGTAACTGCTAGATCCCTCCAGTTTGAGTTTTTCTTTTGGCAAGTACTCTGAACTCAAAACTAAGGATTGGAAATGGGTAAAGTTTATAATGTATTGCAGGTTGGAAAGAATTACCTGTCTGACGAGTGGAGGCAAGAACTCATCACTTTTTCTCAGTTTCTTGAGAGGATTCAGTCCACTGATTGCTCCATGGCAGACCTAACATATCTTGCACAACATCCATTGTTTGATCAGGTAACCTTGTCCTCTTATGAAACTCTTTCTAAATAAAGTTTTTGTATTTACCTAAGGTAATGACTTGATATTACATGAGTGGAAGTAGATTCGAACTCGTTTAGTCCATAATTGAACAGAGTACATGTGGTGCTCAAGAGCCATTGATATCATACACCAATTCCTGAGTTCTGAACTTCACTTTTGGCAAAACTGGCAGATACAGGAGCTACGAAATGATATATTGGTACCTGACTACTGCTTTACTGGTGGTGGAGAGATCCAGTCTATCAATGCTTGGTTTGGTCCATCTGGAACTGTGACTCCTTTGCATCATGATCCGCATCATAATCTTCTTGCTCAGGTGCTTGAATTTGCATATCTTTCCAAGTTGGTGGTTATGGGCGGTGGTTCTTTGCTTTTTTTCCCTTGCCCTTTTAATTTTATTTTTGATGTTCATTCTCTGTCAAGGACTTTCCTATGGCTGTTCTCTTTTTCAACGTAACTTCCTTTTTATTTCCAGGTTGTTGGTAAAAAGTATGTACGGCTCTATCCTGCTTTCATTTCAGAGGAACTGTACCCTCACGAGGAGACAATGCTAAAAAATTCTAGCCAAGTACTCTCTCTCTCTCTCTCTCTCTCTCTACACACCCACCCACCTACACAATCAAACTTAAATCTGGTTTCTTCTGTAGTAAATAATTTGTTCATTTTGATGCTACATCTCGTTTGCTCATGTTATTGTTGCATCAAAATTAGAAAACTTATGGTGAATCTTATGCATTGCATACCTTTTGTAACTAGGCCCATGCATCTGACAAATATTGCCATTAATACCCTTTGAAATACACAAATGGGATGTGCCAGGTCCTGGTACATAGAATAAGTAATTGAAAGTGCTACCTGTGGATCGTTTAAGAAAGAAGAGGAGAAAATATTGCCTAAAAGAGGAGATTATGAAAAGGAAATCCATCCTGGGTTATAAAATTCCATGCCAGATTACTTCAATCATTCTGGTTGACCATCTTGAAAATCTTCTTCCATTTTTTCCTGTCAATATGATCCTTGAGTTGAGGAAGATCTCCTTCATCTGGCATTATCTCTTGAATTTTGTGCGATCCCTTTGATATTTCTTCCTGGAGAGACAACAATGCGTCTTTTGATATATATTCCTGGAGAGACGATATTCACCTTTCAGACGCAAAGTTGTGATTTAGGTTTTTGGTAAAATTATAGGGTTGTCTCCTACAGTCTCACCAGTACAAGAGTGATGATCTCAGACGTCTTCCCCACGATCAAAGGTGGTACTGATTTTTGAGGTAAAGGCAAAGGCATTCAAACCTAAATGAAAGGCTGGCATTTGAAGACCAAGGGTATCCATCTTGACCATGCATCTGTGAAGGGAAAGATTTGTTGTGTTGCTTTGTTGGTCCTGCCAGCAAGGTGATCTTTTTGGTTTCAGTCCAAGCTGTTTGGTTAAAGGGTATGAACTATAAATGTACATTTTTTAAACTTTTAAAGGAGATGTACTTTATTTTGTAAATTCTAACCCACAAAGATAAAAGTAAGTAGCTGAATAAAAAGACCATCTGCCGTGTGGCCTCCTCACCTTGAACTTGTTATGCGCCTGTGTCAGCTACTGACTGGGGTGGCTTGTTTGTCATTCCAACTTGTGTGGAGTTTTCCTTTTCTAGATCATATTTGTGTGTAGGTCTATAAAGCCATCAAAATTACCTATACATTGGTGACACATTGAGTCATGTGGATGCTCTTGTGAGTTTAGACAGGTAGATTGACCTACATGATAAGTGATTTTCAGGACTCGTCTAAAATCATTTAACATTTTTGTGTTTGTAGTCTAATATTTAAATGAATCCAGAATTAGAGTTTTTGATTCTATCGTGATCTACTTAGAGCCTTAGGTTGCAGCTCTGAGGCCCTCACGTCTTGCATCTGATAAAATTTTAAGAGGAATTGTACCACACAACACTTTTTATCATATTTTTTTCCCACATTTGCGAAGTCACATTTGCTAGGATGGCTCCTGCTAACATGTTAGACATGTTTTTTTTTTGTTTTTTTTTCGTAATTGATATATAAAATGTGAACTGTTTGAGCAACATGCAATGGGTGTGGTAGAAATAGTAAAAGGTTTGGCACTCTTGCATTCCATAAATGTAGAGAAATCTTGCTCTGTAAACAAAGGTAATTCTGGCCTACTGATTTCAGGTGGATCTTGATGATCTCAATCTGAAAAAGTTCCCAAAGGTACAAGACCTGGAGTTTGTTGATTGCATCTTGGAGGAAGGTGAAATGCTTTATATTCCACCAAAATGGTGGCATTATGTGAGATCTCTTACCACAAGTTTCTCAGTTAGTTTCTGGTGGAGAGAGTGCAAAAAACCTGCCTCCTGACTTGGATCCCAAGTTTTGTTTGTCATTTGGTCAGTTATACTATGGAAGATAGTTTGTTAGCACAGTTATCTTAGATTTTGACACAATGGATAAAACGCCCACCATAACACAAGGCAAGGATTGGGTGTTGAGGCATCCGTCTACCTAATTTTGTCAAAGTGGTGTTGGGGAGTATGTGTTGATAAAGCATTGTATTGGAGTAGGCTTCAAGAATTTGTTGCTGATGATTACGGAAATGAACAAAGGGTGTCAAATTTGTCTTGCATTAATGAAATATTGTCAAGATTTGCATAAAGAATAGGTGGTCGAAGATCATTACAAAGTTCGAGTATCAACAGATAACTGAAAGGAGTTCAACCGGATGAGATGTAGTAGATAAATGTTCAGGGGCCACCTAACTCTACACATCGTTTACTACTCATAATTGGCTCCTTATGGTTGTTCCTTTTTTTTCTACCCCAAACAAGTGCCCAAATGATGTGTTAGTTTTCGTATTTTATGACAACATGCATTTAGTGATACAGATTGGCCTTTTGTGAGTAGCATTGTGATGAAAGTTGTGGAAAAACAAGTAGGTTAGGGTCGTCTTTAACTGGAAACACTTGGATTGTCACAGATTTCGGTTTAGCTAGATCTTAAAAAGTTATTTGTGTAGTCTTTCTTTGTTGTTTTCTAGCTTCCAACTAAAACTTCTAAATTGGATTTAAATCGCTTTCATTCAAAATTTTTCATGTCAAAATAGTTTTCCACACACACCATAGTGGTTTTGGTGGCTCCGAAGACTTGGAAACGCATAGTGTCTCTATCAAAGCGCGTTTACATCTATTGCAAGGTGTTGTGTAGTTATTTGAGTTTTGTTTGTCACTCGTCAAATGCATCCAGATGGAAAACCGATTATCATTAATTAACTATTGGCATACAGGGGCCAGTTCTATCTCTAATTTTCCTTTTCAGTTAGTCAGCTAAAATGTTGTAAGTAAGATGAGGTGACTGGTACACATTATTATGAAAGAAGTGTACACCAAAATATATTGTTAATGATAACTGTATAATTTTGATTTTGTAACGGCAGTATCATGCATAGAAACTAGGGCATTTTTAGATAAATCGTACATTGTACTTGATGTTCTGAAAAGAAAAATATGATAAGAGTAACTGTGGCATTATATCGGCAAGTGCAATGTCAAGGGAGACCAAATATTCTTCTGTCTGCCTGAATAGGAAAGTGTGGGGATGTCAAATAGATCAGATATTACCTCATCAAAGCTCATTAAATTTTCTTTTTCCCGATTTTCTTCATAAGGGGTCAGCAGTATCTGTATCCAAATAATTTCAGATAAAGATAAATCTATTTTCCAAATCCAGAAGATAAATCTATTTTCCAAATCCAGTTATCGGAGTGCCTGTTCACGAACAGGATGGTAGGGAGAGGATGCTTGCAATTTGTGAATTTTTTAAGAGCCATCAGGGATTCGGAGAAGGGAGGAGCATGTAATGTCTTGATGCATCGCGGTGAAACGTGTAAGTTGAGTGTTCATTTTTTTTTGGCGAAAAAAGTTAGCTAAAGAACATTCTCCTACTCAAAAATTTTGGGGATCCCATCAAACACGTAAATATTTTCATTTTGGAAGAAAAAAATATTTATAAAATGTATCCAAATGCCCTATTAGGAATAGTAAAAAGTGAAAGGCGCACTCCAAACATTTTTTTTTTTTTTTTTTGCAAATAGAATCTTGTATATGCAGAAAACTGTGTAACATACACATGCAGAAAACTCCTTAATTTTTTATCTAAAAATAAATCTTAATTTATAAGTGACGTGAGTGATGATAGACTTAACGACAAAGATTCTCTACATATACAATCAAATAAGAGGCTCTTTGCATACACACTTTACAAGATATTTTTCATTTGATCATAGGAGTTCTTTACGATATAAGTATTTTTTGCATACGTATTTTACAGATGCTTCTTCTTTGCGTACACGAGATTCTTTAGGAAGTTATTCGCAATACATCGTACAAAAAATCTTTGGAATTTTAAAACTCGAAAGACTTAACAAGCGAGAAAATTGAAAAAGATGTGCTCAGAAGAGATTCGTAGGGACCTGGTTAATGTTTACATCACTCTCTTTTAACGAATAATAAGTTGGAGCGTACTCGAATCGATTCTAAACTAAAACAGTTCCTCCATAAAGTGGATAATAACACCTACGCTCGCATGTGCAGTGAAGCTGCACAACCTTACTAGTCTTTCCCAACATCGATAATATCTATTTCCTCACACAATGCATCTAATCTATGTGATTACTTTCTTCATGAGCCTCACAGATAAAAAAATAGCACATGTAACAGAAATGCCCACAAAATTTCTCACTAGAAGAGAACTATTGGCACACTTGAGATTTATATTTCCCCATTAAAGAGATCGAAATACTCGGCTTCCCACCCAGGATAATATAAATCTGCATTAAAAAAAACCACAATTTTATCACTCTTTCATCATCTCAACGTAGTTTTTGTGAATAAATCATGCTTAAATAAGAAAATCTTTAAAGTCTTAGTAAATTGAAAGCGTCACAATATCACATACTTTTTCAAAAAAGTCACACTTCTAAAAGGAAAAAAAACTTGTTTTTATACTAAATCTTCTTAAAATTTCATACTATATATGAAATTAATTTTTATATATTACAGGATTATTTATTTTTCACAATTTTATGAAGTTTTCAGTTTTTTTGCTGAATTGGGTTTTTTTTTCCCAGATCCGACTTAATGAAATTGTTCTCACCCTGAGGAAGAAAACAGGGATTCAACCCTCTCTGATATCGTGGCATTACACAAGCACCAATCAAATTGCCGAACCAATAAATGTGCATCGTATCGATTCACACCCAGACGGTCAGTGTAAACAAAAGAAACAGGTGGGTGATGCCAGAACAAGGTTTTTGCATTAAGTATTCAGGAATGTAAACGTCGGCACAAGCTCAGCTACGTTAAGAATGTGCTTAATAACCCGAAACATCACAAAGTTAAACTGAACGGACGTATTCACTGGCTTAACACATGATTAAAGCAACAAAATAGGAAAGCGAAGATAACTCACTAGTCTCCTGCATACAAAACTGAACATTCTCCTACAAGCTGGATGCATCCTAGAAAACAAGCTCGTGTGGTTTCATTCCATCCCTTAGTGAGAACCTGGCTGCGAGGTAAGCCCTTAGATCTGGGACACCCTCGATGGTCTTTATCAAAGAAGCATCAACAGCCTTCTGGTCGTCCTTTTTCTCCTGAGGTAGAGCCTTTGCTTCCTGCAACTCAGGAATAGAAACCAACACAAAAGACCAAATACGTAAGAAACTAAACAATCTGTATGGCGACCATGTACATGACATAGCTCACGGGACAAACCTGCTTCTCAGCCTCGAAGAACTCGCCTTCTCCCTTCTTCTTCTTCTTCTGGACTTCCTTTGTGAAGTACTTGTCATCAAACTTCTCGACATTAACACCGGAAATGTCAACTTTGGTGGATGTACCTATAACGTATGCTTGGTTTACACGTCGTAGGGGAACACCGTTGATCTTGAAAGGCCCTGCGGAAGAGTAAATGTGAGGAGAGCTGGCCACAGGTGACAAACGGCATACATATATGAACATTTTCATACCTTAAAGTAAAAGCAAAGTTCTAAAATTTGAAAAGCCAGGTAGTGAGCCTCAGGCAAAAAAACACACCAAGTGTTTTAATTTCAAGGACATAAATATCAGGATATGGAGGGTCTAATCACTAAATACCACACATTGTAGGGGGTAATATCAAAACATCCCCACAGTATCTACATCTGATGGTGTCACTGGGGAAGATTTTTCATTACTTAATTAATTTCCGTACCAAAAGAGATCAATTGTCCACTAATATAATTCTCTGACACATGATCAGGTAGGTACAGCATAAATGAAAAAAAAAAGGTAAATACAACATGAAATACAAACCATTCTTGAACCACCAACGTACTCTTGTATGCTTAATTCAGCTTGAAGCTAATCCTACATAACCAGTTGACAAGTTGAAACAAGATTTGTAAAAGTTGACAACACTCTGGCACATTTCTTTTCTGCAGAATCTACTGCAGCACAAGATACATTAATGTTGATGAATTCCTTATTCTAGAATCATCATTTCAGCATGCATGCCACGTGATGCAAATTGAGTCGTTCATGGTACAAAGGTGGTTCCATTAAAAACAATCAACTGTCATGGGAAACTAAAGAAATGTCAACATCGGGACAGACAGATATCTAAACTATCTTAATATGGAAAGAGGTTCCCCTATTCAAAATTTCAAATAATGACAAGTAAGCAATCTAAATTAACAAGACATTGTCCTGTGGAAGATTTGAAGAGTTGGAGGGATGCTATAAGGGAGACTGGTGGGAAAGTGAAGATCATACGGGAATGAAGTGGCTGACGTAGGGAGAGGAAGGAGGGTTGCAGAGATGGCCGGGAGAAGGGAGAGAAAATGGGAGGGTTGCAACAAGGCTGGTACGGGGCCCCAGCACAGGTTGCGCATTCAACCAATAAGAACACCAAACTCCTGTCTAGAAATGATGGGTCATTTCCACACACAAAAAAAAGATGGTAAGAAAAGATGTGCATCCGTAAGAGAAGAATGGATCATGGGGGAGGTGAATGGTGTAGTGGATGGGCCCTGACCCTTCAGTGGGTTAAATTCCCACAGGTTGTGGGTTCAAGTTCTTGCATCGAACTGGAATAATTTATCCAGCGGCAGTTTACCCAGTATGACTTGGGTGTCTGGCCTGAGAGCTGCCTCAAACCTCAGCCACCGTGCGATATGACTTGGGTGTCTGGCCTAGGAGCTGCCCCAAATCCCAGCCAGGGTTTCCTGCGAGTACTATCTGTACTAAAAAAACAGAAAAAAAAAAGGAAGAATGGATCAAGAGTGAAGTAAAGGACGGATTGAAAGCAAGTGCTATAAAGACAAAGATAAAAGAAGAGCTTGGGGTTAAAAATATATTATTGACACTGGATGATAACAGACAGACAGCATTTCTGTATCACTTTTCCTTGACAAAAATATAAACAAATAGCTGCATAAAGAAAAAGAAATAAGAAGACAATCAAAAGGGTGCTAAACTTGACATTCCACTCAGACAAATGCCTCATTCACATCAAGATAGTGAATGGAATTTCTCAGATTCGTCATCAAATTTCACATCACTGAGGAAAGTCAAGCCTATGCAACCATTAAAAATATTAAAAAATAGACATCATTCTGTACAATATTAACTATGCTTATTATTTATCAAACAAGCTTACAAGGAATCATCATGATCATAAGCCTTATCATGATCATAGCATTCCTGTATCAACTTTTCTTGTTGAAAAACAAATAAATAAGTGGATAAACAAAGAAAATAAGAAGAATATTGAAACGCACTGAAGTTGACATTCCTCTCAGACAAATGCCTCATTCACATCAAGATAATGAATGGAATTTCTCAGACTCGTCATCAAAATTCACATCACTGAAGAAAGTCAACCCTATGCCATTGTCTAAATATTTAAAGTACAGACATCATTCTGTACCATGCTAATCATGCTTATTATTAAACAAATGAGCTTACAAGGAATCGTGACAAAGATAAGCCTGACCATGATCATAGCATTTCCTGGATCATCTTTTCTTGTTGAAAAATAAACAAAAGTGGAGAAACAAAAATGAAATGAGAAGAATATTGTAGGGGTTCTGAAGTTGTCATTCCTCTCAGACAAATGCCTCATTCACATCAAGATAGTGAATGGAATTTCTCAGACTCGTCATCAAACTTCACATCACGGGAGAAAGTCAACCCTCTGAGGAATGACAAGAATACTAAAGATATATAAAAGAACTTGAGGAAGTAACTCAATATCATGCTTAATATACTTGTTTATCAAGTGAGCTTATAAGAAATCATGGTCACAAGCCTTATCCATCAGTCTCAGCTACATTCTTTTAAGGATCAAAAGGTTTGACAAACTTTTCAGCGTGGTTGTGACCTGCCAGAATGATGTCAAACACATTATACAATGGAGCTAACCACCCATAGATTGTTCACTTCCTTCCTGATGGCAGGACTCTATATGATGGTTTCAAGTCTACTAGAACATGGTACCTCAGCTTACAAAGAAAAGAAACATTATTGGAGGCTTAGAAGGGAGGCAAAACGCAAAAAAAATGGAAAAAAAAAAACAGCAGTGACATCATTATCTAATATTCTTATTTCTTGATCTTTTCAAAAAAATAAAAAACTGAACACTATCATCATCCATTCTCTGTAGAAGGCCTTTTTTTAATAGGACAAAAACCCACTTTTGCTATGGGGACAATATCTCGGAAGGGGCGTATACACCAAAAGAATGTTGCAACACAAATGGCCCCACCTGCAGGAACCTCACCCTGCAGCACACAACCACCTTCGGAGGGGGAGGCACCATAATGCAACTGGTTAGTCCCATCTCTGTTGTCCAGAATCAAGTGCTTCTAAGACAGGTCCCGTCCTCCCTTCCCTGTCAAGGGTCCTTTAAGGATCTACCTATGGACAACACCTCAATTTGGGGCTGAGGAGCTCACACACCAAAATAAAAAAGAATACCGCAACATATTCCTTGTACTATCTTAAACATGCACCTACAACATAAAACAGAGAGTAAAGTCTTGTCTAATAATGGTTCAGACATTATGTCCTTGTGATCTAACTCCCATTATTTCTCCAATTTGAAGCTATGGTGTGACTTGATAATGCTACAAGGTTGGACCAACCTTGTCGATGTTACCAAAGGCGATTACCTCACCAACATAAGCGATGGGCCAAGGCAAGGCATAAGCACCTTGCCACACCTCATGTTCACCTCACTCACCTAGATGCTTGCCCATGTTATCTATGCCTCGTTTCGCCTCATGTTCACCTCACTCACCTAGACACTTGCATATGGTATTTATGTTAATTGCTAGTGTGTATATATATACTTTTAATTATATGATACTATTTTCTTATTCTTATTTATTTGAAAGTGGCTGATGACCCTTTGAACAATGTATGTTCCTTTTCTCCTGTGACATGCTGCCACATTTTTCTTCATTTATGATGAATCCTAAGAACATCTACTACTTGTATGAGTGTTTTATACAAATTGGTCTTTGCATATTGGACATGGTCAGTTCTTCCCATAACCTTGCATATCACTGTCTTGAGTGTTTTCTTTATTTTCCTCTTACTACCATTTTCTTCGTTGATGGTGCTTTATAAGAGAAAATACATTGCCTCAAATGCCTAGGCACTCGCCAAGCATTTGAGGCTGAGGCAGCTGCTGCTCACCTTGCTCACCTCTTGCCTTTAACTACATAGAATGTCGTAGAAGAGTGGATTTAGCACAAATTTGAAAAGATTGATACTGTTTGGATTGTTTGACAACCTGATTGTGTTATATTTTTATCATGATTTAACCGAGTTGAATAAGAAAAGCAGGAATCTGATTGGCATCGACAGGGCTATCCAGGTTCCATGAAAATCTATCCGCCTGAACCTAAATGGATCACCTAAAAGTCACTTGGGATTTCTCCATGAGACAGAAACCAATATGTGGCAACCTATCAAAGGATGGTACCATTTCTCACGGGATCATTTCAAAGTCTCAAGTGGCCCTATTTTAAGCAAAGAAAAATATGTTTCACCGTCAACCAAGACGACCAAAACAGGCGATGAAATCACCAACGCCAAAAAAAATGCAGAACATTCACATATCCATTACCAGACCACCCACACCGAACCGATAGAGGAAAAAAAAGGGGGGGAAGCCATTCCTTTACAAAACATCAGAAAATGGAGTGACAAGCTAAAATTCATGGAAGTCTATAAATCTAAACAGGATAGACATTGTCATAAAAGATAACACTACGGATTAATAGATAACAAGCACTAAAAAATGCATAAATTGACGGACCCATCATCACCAAAACCATCCAGACTGACCGGACAAATAGATAAGCACACAACCTTTGCATCATCACAAAAAAGAAAAAAAAACGAAACTATCAAAACAATAAAATAAACCAAATTCTAGGGAAGTTCCAAAGCAACTCACCGGTGACGAGAAGCAACCCCGATGCGAGTTGCTTCAGGAACACCACCCTCTTTCCCATGAATCTCCCCGCCAGAAGGATCAGCACAGTCCCAGGAGTGATACTTGCCCTAAATTCCCAGCACACACACACACACACACGACGTAGTAAACACCATAGCCAAAACCACATCAGCATCCACCAACCAAATAGATCAGTAAGCACAGATCACCAGAAAACCATCACCCAAGGGCAGATCGCAAATAGTGGGCATGAATTAGACCTGAGCTTGGTGGGCTTCGGCTTGCGGGTGTTGGCGAGGGGCTTCTTGACGTCGTCGGCGGGGTAGAACTTGGGGGCCTTGCCGGGCTTCTCCTCCACCGGGGCCTTCTTCTCGTGGCGGGGGAAGGCGCCCCCGTGCTTGGCCTTGATGGCCCAGATCCCGCGCTTGTGGTACATCTTGGACCTTGAGACCTTGCCGATGCCGCGCACCAGGTCGGGGTTGCGGGTGGTCCTCGGCTTCCTGGGCGCCGCCATTGGAGCTCCGGCAATGGAGGTGGCAACGGAGACGACCACGGGGGAGGCCGGGCGCGGCGGGGATGGGAAGAGAAAGGAAACCCTAGGTGAGCGTTTGAGCAGATATATCGTACCGTGGGTGATGCGGTGTTGACCATTGGATTACGGAGGTCCACCTTTGATGATGCCTGAACCGTTCGAATGTTTCGTCAAAGCGAGGGGTCAGGGTTTGGACTGGGGAGAGAACTGGACTTGGGCCGTGGGCCGGTAAGTATTCCCTTTCCAGCCAGTTAATTTGTTGAGGAGTAATACTTGTTGTAATTGATGGTGCAATCAAATGGTGCACGGTTGTTGCATCTTCTTATAAGATAGAGATGCAATAAAGCTTAAACAGTACATGTTGTCTAGTCACGTGATCGGATGACAATTACAATTAGATATTCAAACGAGTATTACTCTTTGATGAGAATAGTAATGCCACAAGATATGGCAGCTGCAATCCTGACCGTGAGATTAGACAGCACGTACCATCCCGCAAGCGATGTAGCAAAACTTAAAATCACAAATTCTTTGATTGCACGATCAGACAGTGGTTGTGCTGCAATGAGCGCAACGGCCATCTGATCGACTAACTGGATAGAAAGCGTCTCTTAAAATGCGCTGCACCTCTATAAATTGGTGGGTCAATTACGTAGAATAATACTTGCTGTACCAAAGCAAGTGGGTACAGATCAGATGACTATAACAGCAGTAATTTTTTTTATTTTTTTATTTTTTATTTTCTTTTAGATCAGCTCCATTATATCCGATATATATGTGGTCGCTCCCAACGGGGTGCCTTTTTGGCAATTGGCAGAGCTTCAAACCAACCGGGTGATATCACTATGTATGCGGTTTCACTCCCACCTGCCAATGCAGGGATGAAAATGGTAATTGATAGCACGGATATCTGACCGTTAGTTAGTTTATAGGTCAATTACTGTATAGTCTTTTTAACCTGATATGCATAACGGATAAGATAATGGATATAAATTTATGAAAAAATTAGTCAGGAAGCCCTGGCAGTGCCTGTTCTTTATTTTTCAGTCTCCAACAACAAACACCATGGTCGCAGATCCTTGCTTTTTATTTGAGATTATTTTATAGTCCTTGGACGTGATCCCTACCATCTCCATGTGTAAAGCCCCACAAATCCTCATTTTATCCTCCCCTTTGCATTCCTGCAGCATTAACTGCCAACGGTCCAAGTACACGGAGGATGAGCAGTTTGAGTTTTTTTTTTTTTAGTTTTCTTCTTAGCTTTTTTAGATTTTTTTGAAACATCCAATCAAAACTAATGAGTTCAAGTTCACCCCAAACTCGTAGTATATTTTTTATTTTTATTTTTTTTGTATACATACAAATTGAGGTATATGTAAAAATTATTTTTTCAAAAATTAAATATACAACAAGCTCGTGACCAACTTGAGCTCGCTGATGATATCAACCTTATAATTTTAAGAAAAAAATTACAAAAATTGGCCTTAACTACACCATGATGTGTGATTGGATTAATATTATCAATAAAATGTTACGAACGATCAGATCGGTCACATAGATGTAACATTTTGCTCAAGTGAGAGAAAAAGAAGAATATTAGTTAATAATAAAGAGAAAGAGAGAGAAGTAGTTAACTATAGAGGAGAGAAATAAAAATGCATTACTTACTAGAGTAGTAATCGAACAAGCAGATTATTTTAAAGAAAATTTGTGAAAAAATCATCTCTCTCCTTTAAAAAATAAAACAAAAGAATCTAAATAAAGTCTATATAGTATTTTATTTTTTAAAATAAAAATTGAGAGAGAAAAATTTTTAAAAATGTAATCAAACATTCTATTAAGTTTGGTTAGGTCCGAGGATTGAAAAAGTTAAGACTATCATGTGATCATGTGTTCCAAGAAAATTAAAATATTTTTAAGAAAAAATTAATGTTATCAATAACATGTTACGTACAATCAATTATAGATCCCATATAATGTAACATTTTTCCTCGAGTGAGAGAAAGAGAAGAATATTAGTTAACGAGAGAGAGAGAAAGAAGAGAAGCAGTTAACTACAGAAGAGAGAAATAGAAATGCATTAACTACCAGAGTTAGAAATCGAACAAGCAAATTATTTTAAAGAAATTTTTTGAAGAATTCATTTCTCTCCTTTAAAAAATAAAACAAATGAATCTAAACTATATGTAGTTTTTTTTTAAAAAATAAAAATTGAGAGAGAAAAAATTAAAAAAATATAATCAAACACTATATTAAGTCTGATTAGGTCAGAGGATTTAAAAAGTAAAGACTACCATGTGTTTCAAAAAAAATTAAATAATTCAAAAAAATTTAAAAAGAAAAATTGACCTCAGCTGCACCTTGGCATATGAGTGGATTGATGTTATCAATAATATGTTACACACAATCAATTGTCAGTCACATATAATATATTATTTTTCCTCGAATGAGAGAAATGGAAGAATATTAGTTAATGAGAGAGAGAAAGGGAGAGAAGTAGTTAACTATGGAGGAGAGAAATAGAAATACATTATTTAACCGAGGAGTAATCTAACAAGCAGATTATTTTACCAAAAATTTATGAAGAATTCATCTCTCCCCTTTAAGAAATAAAATATAAATAAATAAATAAAGTGTATGTAATATTTTCTTTTTGAAATAAAAATTGAAGGAGAAAAAATATAAAAAAGTGTAATCAAATAACCTATTAAGTTCACTTAGGCCCGAGGACTGAAAAAGTTAAGACTACCATATGACTAATAATTGATTATGAATTATATGTTATTGATAACCTTAAACTAGTCATGTAAAACTCATCTCGTCTCCCACCCTTTCTAGTTTAAATATACTGCAACTTTTAAATTCGGAGTCCAAATCCGATCCTCCATCCTCTGCCCTAGCATCACTGTCACTATCACTATACTGCACCAACTAGCCAATAAAAAGATGGTAACTTATCATCTAATGTTAAGTGCATGTATCCCTCTTCCTTTGTCCAGCCACATTCTTCACCTATGCCGGTCGTCAGTAAAAGTTTTTTGAAAGAAATTTAAAAATAAAATCCATCCCAACCTGCCTAAACCAATGACCAGATTAATGTTATAAGCAACATATAATTCATAATCAATTCACAGTTACATTATATGTGACCGATAACTGATTGTACGTAACATATATTGATAACATTAATCCACTCACTTTATGACGCAGTTGAGGCCAATTTTTGTTTTTATAATTTTTTAAAATTATTTTAATTTTTTTGAACACCTGGATATAGCCAATAATCTTGAGTTGGTCCCGAGCTTATTATATATTTGCTTTAAAAAAAAACCCTTTTTCTGCATGCCTTGACCATGGGCCTAAGACCAATTTTTCTATTATTTTAATTTTTTTGTTAGATTTTTTTAATTTTTTTACAATGTTTGATCGAAAATCAAATGATATCACCAACAAGTTCGAGTTGGTCCCAAACTCGCTGTATATTTAATTTTTGAAAAAAATAATTATTACATATACCTTGATTTGTGTGCATAAAAAATCTTTCTTTTGAAAAAAATACATACCACAAGTTCGGGCCAAACTCGATCTTGTTAGTGGTGTCGTTTGTTTTTTTGCTCAGATGTTTCAAAAAAATCTAAAAATTCTAACAAGAAAATAAAAAAATCAACTATACATGCTTCGGGCACTTGGACAATTCATAATTAATGGTGCAGATGGTGGGGGTCATGTCCAAAGATTAGGAAATAATCTTAAATAAAAAGCAACGTACCTGTCACCATAGTGTTTGTTGTCATGGACTGAAAAATAAAGGACAGGCGCTGTCACTAATTTTTCTTAATTTTTTTTCTAACCGAGTACATATGATACAGTAAGATCCGATTATGTGATTGTTAACTTATAGAACAATTAATTGCTAACATTTTTAAATTGATAACTTAATGGATATGGTCATAGATCTACCTTAGATTCACACTGAAATCTGACCCTTTTACATCCCTACACCTGCATTTTACCCTCCCACCTGCATCTCCGGCCTCCTCTGTGGCAGCAAGGGCGGGTGTAGGAGTGTTTATCTAGAGAACCCTCTTCCTCCCTCTCTGAAGCGAATTGTTTTCCTTTTGAAAAAAAATTGTCAGGTAAATCTTTAACTTTTTTTCAATTGACCTATTTGGTCAGGTTTTGTTTTATTTCTTTTTCTTTCTGTATTTAGCACTTGGTTTAGATCATCTGTGATTTTTTTCGTTCAACTTGTTTGTTGTGAAGACTATTTTATAGACCACCACCCTATCGCTTTCTTCCCAACCCGTTGCATTGCTATTTCTTCGGTGAATCAGACTTTGTTAATCCTCCAACTGGCCAAGTGCGTGTATATATATAGCTTTTTTTTTTTTGGACAAAGTGGTTCAATGGTTACTGGCCAAAGTTACTAATTCGAAGAATTAGCATCGAATCCGCCAAAGACCAACGAATAAATTGTCCAAGTGGACGAAATTTCCGTTCAAGGAGCGCAAGTTCTATGGGAAGACCCTCCGACCCGTCCGCAAAAATTTCTACGGAAAAGCCCCCCGCCCGCACACAACGCGGACGGGGTCGATCCCGCGCCCTCCCACCTTTAGCGTGGAGGGGTACACTACCAACGCGCTAAGCGCGGGTGTGCTGTATATATATAGCTAAAATACTCAAAGGATGCACCAATCGAACGCTCCACATGGCCTGGCCATATCTTTAGGTGTTTGCATAAGTTTTGGACTTCGGACTTTCTCAAAGTACATATATTCGACATGGATTAAGTTATCGGATTATTCGTCTACTTCGTACCTGCTGAATCAACAATTGCAACCCCGATCGAGGATCGTTCTTACAGTTGCAGTCATCGTATACAGTTTAATTTCATTCTCGTCAGCTTAGGCATTCAAGTCTGTACCCCTTTGTTAGATGTTGATTTTTTCGGTTGATCTTTTTATCTTTTGTGGAACAACACTCGTTCTAAGCATGAGTTTGATCATGGTTTTATGAAGGGGTGTCAATTGGATGGGCCAGCTTGTGGCTCAGTCCAATTCAGTTCATATTAAAAAAAATTAGGTTGACCTAAAATAGATAAATTGAGTTGGACTAAATTTGAGTTGAGAATAGTTAAATCTGAGTTAGGTTGAACTAAAAACGGCCAGATTGACCCAATTTAATATATTGACTTTTACAATAATTAATATAAAAAGTAAAATATTCTAATAAATTATTTATAAATAAGACCAGTCCAACCCAATCCAACCCAATTGTGGTTAAGTTAAAATTGGACTGAGCTGTTTCGAATTTAAGTGAAATCCAAATTATCGTATAACGCAGTTCAATCCGTCCAATTTACATCTTTAGTTTCTATGGTCTTTAAAGAGTCCTTCCTCTATGTATTTGTACTTTAATTAGTTGAATAAATTTTTTATTTATCCAAAAAATATCGCACGTCGTCCGATCAGCCACTTGTGACTTTACAGCCCGACCAACCCATGCCACAATTTTGCGTACATGACCCACTGCGCACAGCCTTGTGTCAATTCCACCAGCTGTACGTGTTACAAAAACATGCAGGCAGCCTGCACGGTGGGACAAATGGGCGATCCGCTTGCCCATCCGTCGTGTCCACTCCACCGGCCCCCTTACCCTTCGTCCCTAAGAAACGGAACCCCATTTCCCTGCAGATCCCAATGGCTAGTTCGAGCCACAGAAGAGGAGAAACGAAAGAGAAAGAGAGAGAGTGACCCAATAATTAATAATATCCCTTTCCCAATAGAATTCTTGACGTTACATTGTTCGAGAGAGAGAAGATTTGGAGATCTAGTAGATCATCTTGGAAATTAAAGCCCAAGTCAATTACTGTCTGATTAGCACGCAGCAAGGATTCGCAGATGATCGCAAAGAGCTGGCTTCCCCTCTTTTGCATGATAAGTTGGAGGGTGGGGGGATGATGGCCAGGAGGGGAGAGGAAGGAAGGCTCCCTCCTCCACTGCACTGAGGTGATATCTCCCCAAGACTTCAAACCCATTGCTCTAGAAACCTTTGCATGCAGAGAGATCTAGATCAAGAGAACAAAAAGGTGATTAACGCTATAGATTTCACCAGTGGAATGTACCCACTTCCTCCTGTGTGCATGCATGTGATATATAACCATCTTCACAACTCACCGAAGAAAAAGAGAGTATATGGAACTACACCGTCTAACAATCTTTTTCCTTTCCTCTAAATCAATGCTGTTTCCCTACTGTTTCTTCCTAGTTAATCTGGGTCTTGATCCTGTCCTGTGCGGGTGCCCCATACATGGCTTCCACCAGTTGATCACTCCTGTCTTGGGCGAGCCAGCCAGAGGGAGCTGAGCGCTCGGAGGCGGTGGAAATACTCGGCAATGGCGAGGAAGCACCGGGCAGCCTGGCGGATGGTCAGTATCTGGTGCAGCCGGTGGAGCGTCTGCTGCCTCAGGTTATCTGCCTGCGGGGACAAACCAAAATCTCAAGAAATTAACTGATACAAACATATAAAAATTAACCACAGGTACATACATATCATGACACGAGCATTATCAATTATTTGCATATGTGGTCTTCTTTAGATTAGTTTGTGTACTTTGTCATTGCATAAAAATATGTTTGTATGCGCGTTTGCTATTCTTGCAAGTGTTTAATTATGTCCAAATTTGCTATTTATGTACTGACAGATGTTAGGGTATTCGATTTGATATTTGTACTGTCAGAGCATAGGTTATATATATCAACATGGTAATTGGTATAGGAGGAACAGTAGAGGGCGACAACTAAAGGAAAAGAAAAGAGTTAGGGAGGAATCAAAGTTGATAAAAACATAATTAAAATACCTCTATTTAACTTAGTAGCAATATCAATACTATTAATAATAGATGTTTTTCAGACAACAAACCAGATACACCATGAAATATTCCTTCTAACCGGTACAGAGAGTGACTAATTAATAACTAGAACACATTCACTTTCTAATCTTAAACTTCCAGACTAGACTAGCAGTTATTTATACATATATGTATGTTATATAAGATAATATTGTTTAAGTAAGCTTGGACATATACCGCCATATGACAAGGATCGATGCACAAACATTTCTTACAACAATCAATGTATATATAATACTGCAATCTATCACAAATACGACTTGGTAATAAACTATCTGATCACCCTTGACTTTTTTTAGGAAGATGAAGGCCGTACGTTAAATCAACAGATCTTTTTTTTTTTTTAAACAATCAACAAATCATGCGAAGAAAAGAAAGGATAGGCAGTTGAAAACGGGTTTGCTCTGTAGAAAATGAAGTGAAGAACACACCTGAGCCTTCTAGAAGCAGTTGTTTTCCAAACAACGTGGACAACTAATGAGGTTTCAGGTTCACGTGCTTAATTAGAAATGATGTAAACATTGTCTGCATAAATGTAAGTCCTCTTTACCCTCTTCCATTAAAACTATGTGATCGGTGATTATTCAAAATAATCAAATTAACAATGCAAAATAAGATTGTGGGAGAAGCATTGGTCACTGACATAACTATTCAAAATTAACTGGGACTATATAATCTCACTATTTATCTCTTATCTAAGGTGGAAGCTGCCAAAACCAACTTCTACGTACGGTGAAACTTTTGCCAAACACAGTGCAATAACACGGAAAAGAAAACAGTCCTGGCAGCAATAACAAAACCAAAGAAAATGTGTAGTGGCATAAACCCTAAACCTAATTTATATATATTGGTTCGATTTTTTCTAACAAGCATGTATATATATGTACCCTCTTAATTAAGCCCATGTATTAAAGTACATTAATCGACCCGCTACTAACGCAGATGAAATTAACACGAGAGTTCCAAGTGCAATAAGAACAACACATGGAGATGGACGCGTGCCTGCCAAGATGGGAACATATGGTGTGCCTACCTGCCGAACAAAACCTTCAAGTGTGGAGAGCTTGTTCATGGCGGCGGCCATCTGTCCCATGTAGTTGGCCACATTAGAGGGGAAGCTCAGCTCGTCGGAAGCTATGGTGTCCGAGAGGGACTGGTAGAGCGCTTCCAGGCCTTGGGTGAGGGCGTCCTCCGTCTCATGGGTCGACGTCCGCAGAGCATATATTGCCAACAGTTGTTGCTCCGTTAGGGGCTCGATGTGGCTTAAGAGAACCTGCAGGGATCGATATGCATAAAAAATACTGAGGGGAAACGAAATGGAGATAAGGTCATGTCATTTAATAAGTTGCCCAGGTTGATGCATGCGTTTCAACTGTGAGAAGATCATTATATCGTGGGTTGGAAGCAGGTTTATAAGATGATGAAGAGTACGGTCTCTGGATTAAGTTTAATATCTGCATTATTTATCCAAAAGGTAGTTGGAATAGAAGAAGAATATATATCCTAGGCTGGTTTAAGAGAAAGTAGTATATTAATCAGAAATGTCTCAACACTGAAGGTGAGAACTCAATTCATTATACTAATGGTGGATTAGGATGATATCAAACAAGCTGGTGGTCGATTAGGATGATATCTAACAAGCAAAGTATAGTAATTAAAGGTGTATAAACCATGCTACAGCCATCCCTGCAGATGGCATCCCATCAACCAATATGACTCACCACCATCCCCAACAAAAGCCAGCACGCTACCATAACCTGATAGTCCTATTATTCAAAGGACCCATTACCCGTTTTGTGGCCTGGGAGGAGCCAGGTAGGTTAGACGGGTAAAAAGGGAAAGAAGAAAACAAGTAAAACTCTACTTAGCATAACAGCAAAATGGCTGATGATAAGAACATATACTTGTTATCTTCCGTACATTTTGCTCTCATCTTGCATTCTCCTTCTGACAACTGCCATATATATGTGGTTTTCGTACACATATGTTTACATTTAGCTGGAGAACAGAGATGAGAAGGTGAACAATATAAGCAGTGGCGGAGGCATAAATTTTGTCTAATGGGGTTTCTGGAGCATTAAGTCGCAAATAAGGTTGGGTCAATGAAAATTTAGACTAGACTATATGGGGGTCTTGAATTAAGCCAGTGGAATCCTAGGCTGCGCCAATAGGATCCTAGACAGACTACTTTATATTGAGACAATAGACTTAATAAAATTCAGTAGGTCCTAAGGCCCCACTGAATATAAGAGAAGCCAAGTGAGAACCCACTGGCCAAGCAATCATATATGCAAATGGTCATGCTTGCACGGCTCAATCGGTTTGCTTGTTTGAATGTCTAAGTGTCTGGTTCTCCCTCCCCCCTGTCCTATGTTGAAACTAAACATTACTTAAGTGTGAAATATATGAAACAGACCAGTTCCCCCAACCAATTTAGGAAAGGAAGCCCTTCCTTTCGCCATCATCTTCCAACCCAACCTCCACATGGAAAACCAACTCCTCCCACGACTGCATACTTTCTCCGGACTCATGGACGATCACGTGTGAGTTCACAACAGGAGAAACCTAACCCAAACACTAGGGCATAGGGCCGGATAGATGGGGCACCATGATAATTCTTGTTAGCATATGGCTTTAACGAGCAAAAGTTATTCCATTCTCAAGGCGCAAATCTTTATCCAAAATGGACTTTAATTCAAAATCCCAGTGGATGGATTGGACCAAATATTGGTAAACCATTTTTTTTTTCTTTTGTTTCCTACCAGCAATGTGGACTGTTCTCTCACAAGCTCCTGTTGATTCGTACTCACATGGGGGATCCCATTCACATAGTGACCTGTACACCTGTACGACCAAATCGTAGCACCAAGAACCCCGTTTTGGCTGACATATGAGCATATGTTTTAAATCATTGAGTTATAACTAATTAAACCTTGATGAGGTTGGAGGGGCGGAAGCCGCCCATCCACATGAAGCAGCGCTCGGCCGGGGTCATCCACATGCCGGACGCGAGGTGGAACACGTCCGACTTGACGGCGATGCCCTTGAGGTCCATCAACTCGTCGAAGTGGGCGACGCAGCTGTCCACGAACATCTTCAGCTCGGTCTCCGGCAGGTGCTCCTGCACCGCCGCACGCAGCTCGTGCATCAGCCGGTGGTGCTCCTCCAGCCACCTAGCGTACTCCATGTCGAACATCGCAGCTTCTGGAGCAGACACAGCATTTTAGAATGGTCCAAGCTTGAGAACGTGACGTAGAAGAACGTATCAGAAGAGAAAGTAGTTCTAGGCAGTGCCTGAGCTGATGCCGCTGATGCTTGCAGACAGGCCTTGTTCCCCAAGAATGCCACCGCCAAACAACATACCCTGGAGAGAAGGAACCAGATTGGACAAGTTGCGTGCCAAGAAAGGTAAGGAGAACAGTAAGAGAAGAAGAGACATGAAGCTGCTGTCACAGTCAGACATGGAGAGAGAAGCCATGAGAGATCAGATAGGGTGTGCATGCACCTGACTTCTTGCCCTATGGAGCTCCTGCTCAAGTTGGGTTAGCTTGATCCTACTGGACTCCAACTGTTGGACGTAAGCCTGTTAAATGCCGGGGGGGCACATATAAAGGAAAATGAGATATGTAACCATGGTACAACATAAACTGAGGCATTTGAAGTTTGAGGAGTACGCATCTGAGGTGAAGGAACTACGAAATCAGGAAGAAAAGAGGTGCATCTCATGCAAAATAGACTAAAAGAAAAAGGAAAAACAAGTGATCTCGTTTTTTTATTCCTCTTTCTGGTTAACTGTACCTTCTTGCGGAGTCTGCTCTTCCTGGCCGCCTCCCTATTCTGAGCAAGCCTTCTCAGTGTCTAATCCATATACGTGAGCCAATCAGATTAAATAGAGCAGCTGGAGGTTGGAGAGTCTGCTCCAAGAGGGAAGAACCAGAAAGTTGGCAACCCCCTTGCAAAGACGCAGTAGCAAAAATGCAACTTACCTTTGCGTCTGGCGTCTTGGGTCCTTCATGTTCTGAGCTGGATGTTGTTCCCTTCTTAGCCCCTTCTCGCTGCTCAAACACCATTGGCTAGAACAATAGGTCAACAGATCAATATCGATCGATCGATCGAGAGAGAGGCTTGGCTTTTACTTACCTTCACTGTTGGCTTGACATCCTTCCCTAGATCGGGCAAGGAAGAAAGTGCATCCCTTGTTGGGTTGTTGATCAACTCCATCGACTGCTCCAATGATCCTTTGGAGACGTTGCTTACTGATGAAGCTGCGCTAAGGACACCCAGCTGGCAAAAAAAATCTTCAGTTTATCAAAAGCATTCCAACAGAGAAAAGAAGATGAGGAATGCCAAGGTTCTGGATATCTATACCTCAGTGGATGGCTCAACATGCACATGCATGGGCTGAGACGGGAAGATGTTCAAAGTCTCTGCACATATAAATTCCTGCAAGCATTAAATCTCCTGAATGATGCAACGCAAACACCAAGACACAAAAACCCTCGCCTTTAACTCTTTTTTGCACATATAGCCAATGATGAGACGTTTTGGCTCAGAAAGAAAGAATATGAGAGAGAGAGAGATAAACGCTCCCCAGAGATATCACAAGACTCGCTCACAGGTTCAGAGAGAGAGAGAGATGAACACGCCCCAGATATATCACAAGACTCGCACACGGGTTCAGAGAGAGAGAAGGAGCATCACTTCCCAGAGAAGGAGCATCAAATCTCTTAGCATTTTTAACACTTGCACCATCAAAAGGTGAAGCAAATATGTAGAGGCAAGATGAGAGAGGAAGCTGGGAAAAGGAGAGAGATGGTGGTGGAACAGAAATCCAATCGTACTACTCTTTTCAGTACAGGAATTTTGCAAGGAAGTCGTGATATGGGTCTGCCACAGGTCGTGTTCCATCCCAGCGAACAAACCCCAAAGGAAAATTTTAAGCATGAAAAGTATATTACTGAGCACAAATTAGGAACTGTTTGAAACCCCCTAAGAAGACTGCACTTCCTCACATGGAGCTGATCTCCCACAAAGTTTCTGATTCCTGAAAAGACCCTGCTAGAACCCCGGTCAAAACGATAGTACAGGAAGATCTGTTTGGCATGATCTTCCCCTGACACCGAAAAGCTTCACACAGAAGGAATCTCTACAGCTATAACTAAATATTCCCTCCCCCATCCCTCCCAATCCCTAGGCTTCATCATGTGACAATTCATACCCAAAAGAGAATATGCATAAGTATGGAAGAAAACCACACTTGTGGTGCTCATTCTGATTGGGGGGGGGGGTGTTGGGGTTGGAGAGATTTGAAAGAACTTACGTTTTTGCTCTTGAAATGGTGAACGTTCCTGCCCTTCCAAATACAGAAAGAGGGCCTGGTCCAACTCTCCCAGGTCGTAGGCGCCGGTATCCTTATTCCTGCTACCAAAACCACACACCCAATAAATAAGAAAGGACCACCTGCCTCGTCTTCAAATTTTCAAAGCAAACATTTCTAAGCTGGCTAGCTTTTCTGTTCAGCAAGATCTGTCATTGGCAGAAGCCTAATCAAAAGCTGGTTTTGCACCTAAAAATCTATCACAAGTCCTAAAGTTTAGCTAGGTTTCCTCTCTCTATCATAGATATGATGAAACCGGACTGTACTATTTCCCCGTATGGGTCTTGCTGAGTGCCCATCAGGCTCGTCCTAATAAATTTTTGGAAGAAAACTAAGTTCAGTTCTAATGGAAGGGTGTCTCCTTGTCTCTTCCTCTATCACTGCCCTATGATCATAACTCTCAGTTCTCTCACATGGCATATGAACAAAACCATAGAAATCGAAGGCTTAGATATGTTGTTAACCAATCCCCGTGTTCTGATTACATGAAGCTGCCGGGCATGGAAGAGGAAGGCTGGACCATCCCGAAGGCTATCTGGTGCTGTTCTTGCTGCTGCTGCGGTTGCTGGGGAACCTGTAGCCGACTGGAGCTCCCTTTACTTGCCATGGGTCGACCCCACCTGAAAGGAGCTCTCCTCTCTATATCTGCCGCCCACCTTTCCTCTATCTGCTGCACAGAAGATGCCCATTAACGGTGCAACAGACTTCTGTTTCCTTCGTCGCCAGCCTCTGCAACAAAAAAGAGAGAGAGAGAGAGAGAGAGAGAGAGAGAGAGGGAGGGAGGATAAGGGGGGTGGTGGGGATGGGCAAATGTCAGTACTTAATGGTAGTAGGGGGAGTTGGGGGGAGGGGGAGCTGGTGAAAGTTGCTCCCTTTCCCCAACGGAACCCCTTGAGAAGGACAAGAAGCGCCGAAGACTAGTTCGGAAGACCAGTTCCGGTCCGCTCCAGACAACCCTGGGTGGTGGCCGGGACCCGTTGAGCTCTCCAAATGTCCAAAATACCCCTCGACATCTCATCGAAAAATCCGATCGTGTCAGTCCACCGCAGAGGACGGGAGGTGTTATTGGGAAGAGGAGGACGGAGGACCGATGACGCAAGCGTGACGGGGGAGTGACCGGGTGGGGACCGGACACGTAGACCCACCGGTCGCTGTCCACCCCGTTGAGAAAAGAGGAGAAAAATAAAAAGGGTGAGAGGGGTCCACCTCCCGAGAGGACGGCCCAGATTTTTCCGGCGGAAGTGGGCCCTGATATTAGAAGTCAGCTAATAATTTTTATGGGCCCCAAATAAATGGGCTGTTCTTCGCGTCCCAATCCGCCCATGTTTTCCTGCTTTGTGGGGTTTCCCCTTAAAATCTTCTAACCACTCCCCGCCGGCGGGCTGGAGCACACATAGGTTCAGGGCAATATTCTACATTTTTGTTTTTACCTTTTGTATTATTATTTTAGATAAAGTACGAAAATATTCTAGTCATGTCAGATGATATTAAAATATTTACCAAAAAACGAAGTCTAGAAAATCCAGGTCCATCTTTCCTTATGAATGTTTGATGTTTCGTATATGGATATAAATTGGGTGGGCTGAGTTGTGTTATATGATAATTTTAGTCTAACTTAAATTCAAAATAGTGCAGTCCAATTTTAGTCCGGTCTAAATTTAATCCAAATTCACCTTAAATTCAATCTCAATTTATAGTAAGTGGGTTGAGTTTGACTGACCCTGTTTATAAATACTTTGTTAGAAATATTTTATTTTTTTATGAATTATTATAAAAGTCAATAAATCAAACTGGATTAGACCGTTTTCAGTTAACCCAGTCAAGATTTAACTAATGTCAATCTAAATTTAGTTCAACCGAATTTATATAATTTGAGCCAATCCAATTTCCTTTAATATAGACTGAGTTAAGTTGGGCCACAAGCTGACCTGATTGACACCCCTGATCGTAATAGGAGAAGAGGATGCTTTTATCATTTTGACACTTCTCCCCATCGATAAATTAAAATGAGAGACCACATCAAGATCATAAAACTTCTTGAACTGTGTGAGATTCAAATCATGCCATTTTTTGAATTAAGTAGTTACTGAATTCGACTCACTTAAGATCATATAGAATCTCAACTCGAGTAGATAAATAATTATTGAGATCGGCGCACCCATGATCATATCCAATCTCAACTCAAGCCTACAAAAAGGCTATCCATTACACAAACGAGACTACCTTATCTTCTCAAAATGTACGAGACTAGGTAACATGTGTCTATAGTTACATGTGCCAAGAAACCGTGCCATAATTCTTACATTTTAATAAAATGGAAACAGTCTTAAAGAATTCAGAACTGAGAGATGCAATTGTAGGACTGTCAATGGTGTGGGTCCGAGTAGACCTATGCCCAAAGTGAGTGTATCCAGACTCGGATGAGTCCCAATAAACTTGACGGATAAAAGGGTTGGATTTTGGGTCTACTTCTAATTTATTTGACGTTGAAAGAAAAAAGGATTTAGTAAAGAATTTATTTATCTTAAGTTTTAATGTACTAGATAATTGGGGTTGATTTTGGGCTCAGATTCTTAAAAATCTATTCACAAATTTGTGCACAATAAACATCTTAAAATAATAAACGTATATATCCAGACTTGTAGTTAACGGATACAAATGGTCTGTTAACGAGTCTGGAGTCTAGACCCGTTTCACGGCCCTCTGTAGCCGCACGTGTGGGTGAATGGGCTTGCTAGGACCAGTCCCTTTCCATTTTTGGGCGCTACACTGGGTGATGGGCCACCCTTGTTTGACGGGTGCACACGCATAAGGTCGAAGAACGTGGGAGGGAGTCAGTTTTTCTTTTTTTTTAGTTTTTTGTTTGGATTTTTTAAATCCTTTTAGAGTATCCGATCAAAAATCAGACGATACAACTGGGTTTCTCGAATTGGCCCCGATCCAACTGTATAATTTTTTAAAAAAAAACTTTTTTTTTTTACTTTTTTACACGTAAATCGAGATATTTTTCAATTTTTTTAGGAAAAAGTTATACAATCGGGTCAGGCCGACTCGAACAACTAGTTTGTACCGTCCAATTTTTGATTGGACACTCCAAAAATAAAAAAATTTAAAAAAGAAGAAAAAGAAAAGACAAATCGGCTCCCTCCCACACCGTCGGGCTGCACAATTGGATCGGGCAGTTGCTGCCACTGTATTACAATCAGCGGCATTGCAACAAATATTATTCTTAGTTGATAGAACAACCTCACTCCTGAGGTAAGGTTTTTCGCGTCCCTGGATATTTTTGTATATGTGCTTATGTAAATCATTGTACTTATCTGTACACTCTTGATTCGTACATATTGTTATAGATATTTCTGACATCTTTCAAAATCTTGTAGTTTTATATTTTTTGTAAAAATGCCCTGAATTTTAAGCTAATATACTTGAAAGATTTGGGTATTTACATATATACTCTTGAATTTACGAAAGTTGACATCTTTCATTGAATCTTTTTGGCTCTAGAGATTATAGTAACATTTCTAAACGTGTTCATCTCATTTAGAGAAATTTGTGTTCATCCACCAAGTTAGCCTATGGAGAATGGC
The DNA here is from genome assembly GCA_030544215.1 of Zantedeschia hybrid cultivar. Taxonomy (NCBI): domain Eukaryota; kingdom Viridiplantae; phylum Streptophyta; class Magnoliopsida; order Alismatales; family Araceae; genus Zantedeschia; species Zantedeschia hybrid cultivar. Next base: position 15,588,521 of record JARZZO010000011.1, read on the forward strand.
TTCGCTTGCATCATCCAATCATTGAAATATCCGAAAGATTAATACCATGTGAACACTTTGCTCCCTCTTCTCTATTCTTTCAATTTGAGCGAAGGACACTTCAGTGAATGATCTCACATTCAACAAATCCCACCAGTAGTCAATGCACGAATAGTAGGAATGCAAATAGTACGACGACATTATCCAATAGTAATATTCATTTTAGGATTTTTTTATTATTCAATTTTTATAATCTTTTAATTTTTAGTACTATAGTCTGTATAATTTTCATTTATTTTAAGCCTTGACATTCTTTAAAACCTCCTTGAAAAATCCTTCCAGTTAGCAATCATAAAAAAGAATATTCATACGTGTACCATATTTCTACCAGAAATATATTAAGAATATTCTGTGGATAATCTTAGTATTTTTTTTTTGACGATTGCAAATTGGAGGAATGTTTTAAGGAAGGTTAAAAAATTGTGAAGGATTTCAAATAAATATAAAGATTATAGGAATTCATACGGAATATCAAAAGATCTTGGAGACTGAAAGTATATATTTTTTTAATTGGCACCAAACAAGTTGGCCAAAGATTTTATCAGATATGGTCCACAGTATCTGCACCAAAACCATGGTACACAGTATAAATACTGATGCATCATCTGTAGTATATATTTCCCTCTTTTGACAACGTACTCCAATCACTAACCTAGTGAAAATTTTATTTCTATGATAGAGCATTGACTGTTGCAGTACATGGAACAAAATAGCCAGGGAAGGACAGACCACCCCAAGGGGAAAAATATTGAAGCCACCACAACATTTTTTAAATCCATTTATTCAATTCCAGTGTCAGCATCATGGGTATTTTCCTCTTTGCTTCATGGAGACAAGAAGATAAAGAAAAGGGACTCTTCTATCCATGTTGCTTGCCCAACACAGAAGCCTTGGTTTGACAAGTTGGAGCTAGTCTTACTAAATTGTTATTTGTAGACACAGAAGAACATGTCCCTATGAACACTGATAAAAAATAATTAGATTAGGTGCATCAAAACACATCAAGTGATTGACCAAAGCTGGGAAAAGGACACCAGTTGTATACTATTTTGATCATTTATACCAAGCTTTACAACTAGATATATTGTTGAGGCTATTGAGTCATCTAAGCACAGGCATTCTAAATTGAAACTTCAGAATAGAGGAATGAGCTCTTTCGCAAGTCTCCTAGTCTTGATTCAATCTCTAAAGGCATTGAATGGAGAGAGTATTGTCAACTTAAATGTATTATATTTCATCTTTTGGATAATGAAAACTATCTCATGTGTAGACCGACTTAGTTTCTAATATGTGAATAACATTATGTAACTTGGATTATAGTTGTGGGTTTTGATTAGATCATCTAACCTAAAATCTTAAGGTATTAAGTGGAGAATACACAAAGGATTTTTTAGTTTTTAGTCCCTCTAATTTATTAGTTTAAAAATAAAAAACGTCTCTGAATATGTTCAAATATTTTGGAAAAACTCCGTAAAAAGGTTTTTTTTCTAAATAAAAGTGAGATTACAGGAATATTTTGCTATTATAGAGAATTTTTTTTCTAAATCAAGCAATTAGAAGGACTAAAACCTAAAAAGTCTTTCATTTAAACATGGTTTACTGTCTCTAGGATAATGTGTGATTAACATTTTAACACATTTTATGGAGAGTTTTCTGCTTAACTTGATCCTTTTCTTCATCAAATCATAGCCTGCTCCCACTAAATGTGTTCATCATGATCTATCAACTAAACAAGATTGCCAGAAATTTAGGTAGAAATCTTGTTGTCCCCTACAAGAAAAGAAATTCTTCCAGGGGTTTGGGTTCCACATTGTTGGAGAGGAAAACAGGTCGCATATGCATCAATCTGAGGCTGCTCGAAGTTTGCCGCCATGAGGACAGCAAGCAATCTTAATTTATTGGCTTAATTTTTTTACATCTAAGCCCTAAATAAGATTAAAGATTGCACACCATAAATGGAAATTTTAGATTAAAGATTCCACATAACATGAATGTTTACATATATACACTTGCATCTCTATGAAAGTATTTTTGAACGAAAATTAGTGATGTACGGGCAAAAGGGTTGTAGTTTTATCTCCGTTGTGAATTAAAAGAAATTTGAGTTATATATGAAGCGTCTTTTAAAAAATGAAACTGTGATTTTTTATGGTCAAAATGGATAATATCTTACGTGATCAACCACAAAGAGGAATGCATGTTAGACTAAAGATGCATTTGGAAACGCAGTTGCTCATCATCTTGAGCCTTTCCAAAGGAACCAATCATCTTTGACTTGTATGCAAGAGTGAATTATGAGGGTGAAGAGAGAGATAGAGAGGAAGAAATAATGATGGCTTATTTTTTGAAAAGTAGAAAATAATATAGTGATACTATTTTCTAATACGACTTTTGACACAGCTTAAGTAACAAGCATATATTGAAAGATGCAACCGTTAAAGATTTGTTACACTTTCCTCCAATGTGTGTATGTAATTTATACTGTGTCAAAACTTATGTTAGAAAATGATATCACTATATTATTTTTCTTAAAAAGTAAGAGATAATGAGTTTTTGGACAACTTTTGAATTATTTGACTTTCTCTCCACCCCACAACCTTTCCAAACGCACCCTAAAATAAATTTGCATCTATAATGAGATTCTGTTGCTGTGCACAGACTCCCTCGACTAGAATATTGTGATGAGATAACATTAACTTTGAATCCAGAATCTTACGTGTACAAGGATGGAATCAGCTTTTCATATGAGATTGTCCACTTTAGCACTAAAAGGGGCTTAGGCGATCTTGTTTTGAGGGAAAAAAGAACACTAGTAAAACACAAGTGATATTTTGTACTACTAATAAGAAGATAAATACTTTAGCACAGCTGCATATTGGCCAATTGGCCAAATAGGAGAGAGAGAGAGAGAGAATCCTATGAAAGGAAAATTGGCAATAGCCAAATCTAGAATAAACGAGTCTGGATCCAGTCCATGCTATAAAACCATTTGTTTGTCAAACTTACCAATACTTCCACATTCATACATCTACCTTGAGCATACAGATCATCTTTCTCACAAATGTTTACATTTATGGTAAAAACTCTATTTGTCTTTCTACTAAATATATTTCTCACTGTTTTCCAGAATTTTTACATAGATCTTCCTTTAGAAATTGAAAGTTTAACATTCCCTTGATGTGGGTGCGTGTATTTGCAACCATTATTATTAAAGGGTGCAAATCGATCCAGTCAAGTTAAATTTTACTCTATTCAAATTTATTTTATTCATTATCTAGCCAAACTTTCATGTAGTTGAATATTAAATGAAGTGAACTTTGCTCTGTTCAAGTTTGACTTGTTTACTATTGAAGTTATTAGGTCATTCAACTCAAAATCCTAAGACATTGAGTAGAGTGGACATCACTATTTTAAACACATACTTAGTTTTGTCCATTTTCATGTGAGACTATTCTAAACACATCCCTTCACATATAAACCAATTTTAAGTTCTGTTATATAAACCATAAAGACATAATGCATGGCCTAGTTCGTAATATGAACTTTGATATCATATTGAGATTATTGGGTCATCCAACTTAAGATCTTTATATATTGAGCAGAGTAGGCACTATTATTTTAAACATATATTTGATTTTGTCCTTTTTTCATATGGGACTATTCTAATGTTTACCATTGAGCCTAATTCAAATCTAATTTGAACTCTTTAAATATTTGATAAATCTAACTTATTTGCTATTTTTAGACTTGTTTGAGCTATTAGATGAGTCGAAAGATGCATCTACTTCTCATCTAGACGCATTAATCAAATTATTAAATAAGATATAAACAAGTTTTAAGTAAATTATTCAATAAACATGAACAAATCGTTATAGAAACGTAGTTAAATATGTTTATGAACATAAACAAGGCCGGGTATGCCTATATTCAGGTCCGACTTGTTTATTAACCAACTTAAAATTTGCTCACGCTTGATTGATTGGTTTATTTAATTAGCTGAAACAGTCGAACTGAGCTTTTGGGAATCTAATCACATACTGTTGGTCGAACACGCCAGTCCATTATAAAAAGTGACATAATCTCATTGACATCGCAACGATGATAATAATACGTGAGAAATGTTTACTGCACCGTAGGGAATAAAATAATTGACTTAGAATGAGCCTTTTATCTCCTTTGGCCAGTTGAAAAGCCCACGTGTACACAGGCCCGTCATGAAATGCATTTCAACGTCATCCACGTGTCAACGTACATGCGGCGAGACCAAATTAAAAAAAACAATTAAAATATTTATCCATAGGTTGTGATCTGTTCTGATGCGTTTGAGAGCACCTTAAAGCTTTCGAGTGCTCTAAAATGTACTCGATACCACAGCTTGCGGATAGATTTTTTATTTTATATATATATTTTTAATTTAGTTCCATCTCATGTGTGCTGACACACGAATGACATCAAAATACATTTAATGGCAGACCAATGGACATGTGGACTTTCCACGTGACCAAAAGGGATAGAAGGACTCGTTCCAAGTTAGCTGTTTTATCCTCCCTACGGTGTAGTAAATATTTCTTATAAATATTATCAAGATTTTCACACCACAATGGACAAAAATTTGTGTCCCACAAGGAATATCGAGATATTTATAGTCCAAGAGAGGGCTCTCTTCTGGACCCCAAATTGCTTTCACAAGGACTAACAAACGTCCTATGATATGATGTTCCGTTGACTGGCGAGGATCATCTCAATGCGGAAGCCAAGGGAACTCCTACAATCTTCAAATACCACCTGTGCTAGCTAGTAAGGTCTGAGGAAAGGAGGGCGGTCAATTCCCCTTCTCTTAAGTAATGCACGTAACCAACCGGCTGAGTCGATGTCCACCGTTGGATTTCCATGATGCCAGCATCAGTTTCAAAAAAATTATCAAACTCGAAGACCAATCGAATTAGACACTATTTTATTATCCGAGCTTTGATCAGTTGTAATGCTCTGAGATATATAGTTCTCACCCTCCTATGGCACATTCCCCCGGCGCAGTACCGTAAGATCAGTTGAAGTTATTGTGCCATCCAAGGAACTATTCTACTATTCTAACAAGATCCTCTTCTTCGTGAGGACCAAGTTTCCATGGCTTCCCACTTTGACAACGCTGCCAAACCCATTAAAGCTACGTATCATCTTACTTCTAGCACTTAGATCCTTATCATCTGTGATGTGTAAGTCTAGCAAAATGGGTCTGGACTCGGTATATTATATAATCCATTTTAGTGTTAGTAATTTTAACTTTGGATATGCTCATTTATCAAATAATAGACGGTTATTGTAAGCTACAAGAATATTATTCTTCAGATTTCCGTAAACCTAGATCTGAAAAATCAAGCCCATTTGTCACCTACAAATAAATTTAAGATAAGTGAATCTTTTGGATTATTTGAAGATTGATGTCAAGGAAACAAGAACTACAACGAAACCTACTCTACTAATCTATTTACCTAACAATCTTATTACAAGTCTTATACCTATTATAAATCTAAGTCTACTCAAATTAACATCACTAGTAACCCTAGCGGTAAGCTCTCTTTCTAAGTTATCAAGCGTGGGCTTAAAAATAATCACGAGAATATTCCTCTGTACGCCATCTTGTTGAAATCTATCAGTGCAAGAAATATTTCACAAAGTATTCAGGAAATAATTTTTTAGTTTTAATTAATATTGACATACATCAAAGTTTATTTCACAATACCAAACGAAAGGAGGAGGAACTATAGATTAAAGGACTAACTTAAGAAGGACAAGCTATATATATACATATATATATATATATATATATATATATATATATGTATATATAAACTGATTTGAAAAGGACAACCCATTATATACTTCCTTCCAAAAAAATCCGTAACTTGCCGTGATGTGGGCAGTCAGCAATGCTTATTTATGGAAGAGTTCTCACCAACTTAATTATTTACTTATGCACATGTCAATCCGATAAAAGAAAGTTAAGGGAAATTAATTGCCTAACAAAAATTTAAAAGATTTCTAATCTCATCGTCTCCAACTGGTGAGATTAGCCAAGGACACATTTTTTATCCGGAACTATCAACATCTCGGGACTTATGCTAATCTAATAACATTGATATATGAGTTGACCTAGAACACTTGCATTGTTTAAGCCCTTTAAGAGGAGTTTTCTAGAAGTGTTTGCTGTTGAGGCACACGTACGTTACATTAGCTTAGGTCGGCCTCCAAACACATCTACCCTTGATCTCCGAATTAAGTTGTCCACATGCATGTAAAGATTATTCAAATGGAAGCATGCATATAGGTGGATGAGCTTCTTATTTACTCTCTATTGTGCACAGTTGTCTTTGGATGACCGATTCCCATCTACCAAGTTACTGATAAACCAGGAAGAAACGTGTTTAAATTAAAGGCCAACTGTTGATCCAATAGAAAATGGTGGGTTTGAATTAATTATAAGTTGGTTCGGGTCATAAACTTACTTTATAAACACGTTTGAAATAGATGGTAATTAACTCGCGTGCACACAATTGCTTTCACTCTAAGAATCGAGAATTCAGATTAACTAAATGAGTCAAATTGTGTGGTGTTATGCCATTTGAACACATTATGCGTGTTAAAATGTGTCAAGTCGGATCAATTCATTTTTAAATAAGTTGGCCTAGGATTTAATAGTTTCATATACATTTAACGTCGTATTCAAGTTGTGCCGAAAATAGATTGGGTCAAGGAAAGAGTTCAACTCGAATATACTCTCCATTTTTCCTTTTGACTTGAACATACTTGGGTTTTTTACATATATACTCCTCAAATGTACCGTATTTGCATGTATACTCCCAATTCTCATATATTATCATCAATATCCTTGAAATCTGTTGCATTTATACCCCTCCTATCAAACTTAGGTGAATTTCAACTAAACATGTCAAAAACATTACATAAATTATGATATCATCGGAGGTGTCCGGAATACATAATGTGAGATTTTAGTGAATTGAAGAGTATATATGCAACAAATTAGTGAATTTAAGAGTATTTATACAAAATCATTAGATTGAGGGTATAAGTGCAACTTTCTAAAGATTTCAAGAGTATTGATGCTAATACGTGAGAGTTAGGGATATACATACAATTACAATATATTTGAGGGGTATATATGCAAAAGACTCAACATACTTCAGTAATTCCCATCTCTATTGGAGAGACGCCGTTGGACATGAAGTATCATCTCTCCACCTTCAAAGTCTGGCATTCTTTTAAATGTAGGGTTTTATATAGTTTGGCTATGCCTATTTTTTAGAGGAATTTGGAACACGTTTGTTTCTTCTGTCGCGTTTACTAACCTCCCTTAATAGCATATGCCTCCAAGTTATTTCAAGCAAGTGTGTCATAAATTAACCATAAATATTTATGCACAACTTGAGTGATTACGCTAAGAGTTTGAACCACCTCGTGTTGATTGTTGGGAAAGAGATGATCGACCTAATGCAAAGATAATGGTCTTAATTAATTTGGCTCGTCAAGCTTTTATATGGTCTAATGCAAATTGATTTCCTTCAACATCGATGATCCTCGTTGTCATTGAAGGTGTTAGCTTCTCAATGACTAGACTAGCTAGGCGACTAAATTAGCCTCATTAAACTCTTCAATTGGCTTGGTGTGGACACAAAAATAATTTTATGGGTAATACTTGTTGCACCACTCGCAGTGCACGATTGGACGGCTGCAGTAGCAATATTTTTTTTATTGATGTCAATTAATTATAAAATCGGCTCCACTATGGCCGACACTTTTTGTACAGGTCGATCCCCCACTCTAATCTTATTGATGTTAATATGAGGTGGACTACCCTATAGCATGTGATGGACCAAATTCAATCGATCTATGGCCTGCATATGTGTGGATCGATGCAGATTTTTCTCTCCCCAGATTCGATCAGCATGTTATTAGTTCGACTCTTTGTCTTCTTGTGTAATATTAAACTGAGGTGCAATCTGTCACGATCCTTGAAAGATTGCTCCTAAGTGATCTCATTAATTTCTTGTGTTGGGACCGTGATGATGCTGATCAGAATTTGTTAGAGAAAAGGTCTGAAGCCAAATTAGGGTGGAAATTAGTAGTTTTCTTACAAAAGAGGAGACAAATGGGCCACATATAAGTAGTTTTCTGACAAAAGAGGAGACAAATGGGCCACATATGGGGACTGATGGCGTCCATTGAGCCCACATCATTAATGGAAACCCCGTTGTGGGTCCGTGTTGGAGCTATTGTGAGCTCGTAGTAGCCTCTAGTAAGCCCACGAATATTAGATAACTAACGTCACTACAAACCTAAATTAATTTCAACGAAGGAGTTCAAATTGAAAAATGCCATTTACCTCAAATACTACTCACAAGAAATAACTTCAGTAGCTAACCTTGGCCCATTTCGAAATGCCTTTGAGCGAGTACTGCGGAGCACGTGCTCATATGCAAAGTCCAAACTTCTCTGTGATACATTGGGTTGCCTAAATATGTGAGAGAAGATTCGAACTCGAGTTCTTCTAGCCTTAAAAGGCAGCCTAACCAAGGATACATGTGTAAAAAGAATGCTAGTATCCTCATTTAATTTGAATCTTTGGAGGGAATCATACATAAAATCTCCGAACGTTATGGTATCTTGGATCCATATGAACTCCTCCTCAGTCAAGTTCTAATTAGCTGCAATTGGGCTTATCTTGACCTATGCAATTCTCAGATTTCTCCAGATCAATCATTAGAATTCCTGATGCGAATCACGAAATTTTAGTTTTACTGGCTACTATTGGGCTTTACATTAGCAGTCCAAGCAAGCGGGCTTTCACTACGGTTCGGCTACTATCACTTCAGACCCACAGCCCAAAAACCAAAGCTTTCTCTAGGTCCACTATTTCTTCCATAGAAGCCCATCACCCTGAAAGGATAGCAACCCAACATCCTCTACTGATATTACACATTACAGATCACCACCAGTTCGTACACAAGAAGAAGCAGAAAAGGGAAGGGAGAAAAAAAAAAAAAAAGGAAATACCCATGAGCATGAGATAAATAGGATGAGGATTTGAAGTTAGGGACAACTTCCTTGCACAGTACTTAGAGGTGTGACATTAATATTTAGACTAACATCTAAGAGACTCACATAGGAGAAAGCTTTATGGGTCCGAAAGGAAATGGAAAGACTGTAAAAGAGAGAAGTAATGTGCATACGAATACAGCAAAATGATAAGGAAAAGACCTACCATGCTACTCTCTCTCTCTCTCTCTATATATATATATATATGTATATATCTCAAGGGAAGTGACGGTGGGGGAGGGAGGGAGGGCGCTCGTTGTGGTGGATGGGGTCTGCCCCAGTGGGCACCTGTCTCTTCGCGGACGCCAAAGGGAGCTCCGGCGACGCCAACCCTGCGTCCCCGTCGCCGCCGCCATCCCCCGCCAGTGACCTCCTCCGCGGCAGCTCCCGGTGGCGCTCACCAGTACCTCCCAACTCCCCTTCCCAGCCTCCCTCACGTAGACCCTGTAACAACAGCAGAAACCCCAGGTTTCCTGAGATAAAGGAGAGGAGGGAAAAACCTCTGAACCAAAGAAAGAAAGAAGCATATCAAGAAAGCACAAAGCAGTAGTTAAAAAAATAAAAAATAAAAAGGCCGACCTTCTTCATCTCCCCATGGCGGAGACCTGCCAAAACGACGAAACCAGTGCATGTCACAGCGTGAGGAGCAAGTGGGGAAACCTCGTCACAAAAGGAAAACCCACACAAGAGAAAAGAGAAGAGATACCCATGAAAGAAACACTGTACATCCTTCCTACCAGTACTGGCATGCGAGGGAGGAGTCGGAGATATTGGCGGTGGCAGCCGAGCCAAGGCCGTGACGAGCATGGCGGCGAGGAACAATCTAGCGGCCATGGTAGCCGCCACAATGCTGCCCATGAAGAGGACGATGGTGGTAGTGGCGGCGGAGGAGGAGGAGGAGAAGAGGAAGAAGGAGGAGGAGGATGCAAGGGCGAGGGGTTTAGAGGGGACTGCGCGCTCTGCCGCGCTCAAAACCCCCTCCCCCTGCCTGCAGGGCTGCAGCAACGGTTCCTGCGAGCGTGGGCAGCCAGCGAGCTGGCGATGGGGACGCGCCCCCATGGGGGTCTCGACACCGTTTTTGTCTTACATCATCGGCGGTTCACCTCGGGCCACGTCTCAGGTGGGACACGTGGCCGGAGATGGTAGAGAGGCGAGGGGAGGTGAGCCAAGGCTGTAAGGGGGGCCAGTTATGGGAACGGAGGGGATGACGTGTGGGTTACCATGGGTGGCCAGTGGGGGAGGTCGGTGGGGGCGAGCCGAGGGGATATTCGTTGTTTTTGTCCGTTTGTTAAATTTAAAGGACGGATACGGATGACGTCCTTTTTTTTTTTTTTTTTTAATTTTATTTTTTTTGGCTTGCTTGCTTGTTTTTGGATATGTATAACAATCGTTTCCTAGCAGAGGTTGGGAGCTCAGATTAGATGATCCTCTCTAAAGATAAGAACTAAATGGAGTCATTGGTGTTGATATTATAGTTAGTGTGAGATTTTGTCATTTTTTTTGAAAAAGACTTTCATTGGGAAGATAAGTTACGCTCTGCTTATAAATGCACGTTTATTTTTATAACATTCGATATAAGATTAAAGCAGTTTGCCGTTTTATGCCTTACAGTTATATATTTGAGTCACTTAATTTACTTTGAGCATATGAGTGAGATAATCATCTAATTCGAGTGTCGAAGATAAATTATCAAATTATCAATGGATTTGTAGCTGATATGAACGACTGAGTTAGGTAACAAAATTTCAATCAATGACAATAGTCTGGTGATCAATCTCACTCACCGAAAGTGTTTATAATTTTGACTTAACTAAACATACATCGATAAGTATTTTCAACCCGAACCACTTAGATCAAAACCAAGCTTGCCGATATGTCCATCTTTTGTTTTTTATCTATTTTGTCATATATTTATAACCTTTAAAGTGTACACATCGATATTTATATTCAAAAACATGCACGTTTACATGACCTTTTGATGGGCCCGTTAGACCCAATCCTAACCAAGCATGGCGCATAGACTGCTTTTAAATTTAATGTAGCTATAAAATATTCATTGAAAAGTATTAAATATAATTTCTTGTTGTTTAAGATGAGTATCCGATTATCCATTTATATCAATAGTGAAAATTCTCTGTCTGTCAAAAAAGAACTTTAATTATTGAAGAAATTGATAGATTTTTGCCATTTGTACATTGCCATGACATATAAAAATGCTCAAGTTAAAGGAACTTCATCTACAAGTTGTTAGAAGATGGAAAAAGAGTAGCCCAAAGCACACTGCTATCCAATGCTTTAACCTTTCAATTTTTTTTTTATTTTTTTGTAATCTTTAAAATACAGACAAATCTAAAGTTGGTGCTCTAGGTGAGTTCAAACACTTCAAGTGAAACATCATTAATTGGCTTGCAAAACACTGCTAGTTATGTCCTTGTAAACATGCTGCAATTTAAAAGCGTGGGTTGAAGATCCCTTCACTCCCATCCACAAAAATAAGGAAAAATGACTTGTAAAATGCTGTTCAAAGCATCATCAATTGACACTGTTCAGGTTTATACATTAGAAAAAAAAAATACTGTCATATGTTGAGCCCTATGAGAGTTGAATAGCCTAATTAATACCGGTCACTAGCTAGGTAAGTTGACAATTATTAATTGTTATGATGAAAGGTGAATTTTCTGTTAAAATGTTATATCAACCATACGTGTGAAATCATTCATCAACAGCTTCCATTTCATGTATGCTAAAAATGATGCTTGTGAAAAATCTATAACTTCAAAAATATGATGAGCCGGACACTACAGAAATTCTATATGCACTCAATGTCAACGAAAATCTACCAGGTGTTCAGCACAATTCTTTCTACCTATTTCTGGTGAAACTCGTTCTCTTGGACCTGATCATTCATGCATTTGTCACACAGAGGGACAATTCTAATTGAAGAACTTGGGTAATATGTCAATTCTTTCTGATCAAAATGATATTTCTTTGTATAAAATATTAATTACGGGCTCTCGCTTCACCACTGATTTATGAGACATACTTGCTGCAATGTCCCCAGACGTTTCATTTGCAACCATCTTCTGATTGACAGATCAGATGACACACATCTCCTTGAAGACATGCACTGTTCAATCCATCGATCGGATAGTACTTGTAGCTATAACGCAGCAAGCATTTCTCCTGACTTATTCCTTGCTTTCCTTTATCATTATTGTCTCTACCATTCTTCTCATATACGCATATGGGCCCTCCCCCTATGACCTCTCTCCCTCTACATCCCGCATAAATCTCTCCTTACCTCACCATTCCCCTCCTCTCATGGTATATCCCTCTTTCTTGCACTCCTTCTTTGTGAGATTACAGAGAGAGAATGAAAGAGGGAACATGAGGATGGAGATTATGGAGAGAGGAAAGAGCAAGAGAGGGTCCATCTTTCTTGCACACCTTCTTTGTGAGATTACACAGAGAGAGAGAGAGAGAGAGAGAGAATGAGAGAAAGAACATGAGGATGGAGACTATGGAGAGAAGGAAGAGGAGCAAGAGAGGGTGAGAGGTCTATCTATCGATCGGTCGATTGAGAGAGAGAGAGAGAGAGAGAGAGAGTAGCATTATAATGAGGTGTACGTAACTATGTCGAAGTAAAATTGACTGCAATGACCAAGATGGCTATGATAACTTTAATGATTATAGCAATTGGAATGATCATGATAACTATAATGAATGTGAAGATTGTAAGATTCTAGCGTGAGTACTGAATGTAAGATGTTAAACTCAAATGATTGCAATGATGTATAAAAAGTGAAATGCCTCTAATGACTGTTAAGGTGTTACACTGATACATACAATACACTTATCAAGTGTCGACACTACTCATAATAACACCAGCTATTTTATTCTTTCTTTTTCTCCTTTTTGAGATCCTGATCACAGTGGAAGAACATGATGGAGAGAGAGAGAGAGAGAATGAAAGAGAGAACATATAGAGATTATGGAGAGAAGGAAGAGGAGCAAGAGAGGGTCCCTCTTTCTTGCACGCCCAAAGCCTGAGGCACTTCCCCCAACCTTCCCCAAAGCCCGTCCTGTACTAACTGAGCTAAGCTCAGCCAGTTAACTCAACATTCTCACACGTTATATCTCAATATCTAACACCATCACCTTAATATACTTCAAAGTGTGGTGCTTCTAGCTGATACCCCTAATGTGTTTTAAATGTCACATTGACATACTTTCATCTAATTACATTCACATACTTTTAGGTCATGTGTTTTATTGCAATAGAATACTGTCATGATTAGCACAATTCAAGGTGCTGCGTTTTTAAAGCATTAATTCGTACATTGTTATACTCAGTAACGGTTGTATTCATACACTTCAAAATATTACATTTTTGAAGTGTAACCTTCATCTGCTACAATATTTTTAGTACATGGGGACAGAACACTACACTAGACCGACTGGAAGGGTTGCCTAATTAGGCAGATCAATAATGGTAATTGGTAAAGGAACTATCTCAAATAGGGAGATACTTGTGAAGTTTAAACGTCTCTTGCTTGACAGACATTATAAGTATTTAACCACTAAGCCACCCTGGCCAGGAAAAAAAAAAAAAAAAAAAGGACAGTTCCACCCTCTCACATGTATCCAAACACTTTAAATAATTTTTCTATTAGATGAATCATTGCATGCAAGAGGAAGATCCTAGCATTCTACCCAGCAAAGTGAAGTGAGTAAAGACCAAGAAGAGGTTGACATGGATACTGCCATAGCAAGGCTAGATAGTATATCTCTTCCTTTTGGGTGCTAGCTAAGCTCCAGACTTACCTCTTAGCTAAGATTATCTCTTTACCTGTCCACAACATGAGCAGGTGCAAGGTCCTGTATTAATGGGCCGCCCTGACTGTTGGGCCGCTGACCTCTCTGGCGGTGGCCTGAGTCGTTGAGTTGAATCTCATGAGTTATAATACTTTGCTGCAATGCCCCCACTACAGCAGTGGGTAAAAGATTTCTTTTTAAGTTTTTCTTAAGGTTGGGCCCTACATGCCTAATGTATCCGTACAACTCGATCTTTGATGGGATGACCCAAAAAATAATTATGAAAAATAGTAAACTGTTATTGGACTCAACCTATTAAGGGTGTGTTTTACTATTCATTAGAGCTTAGTTTTTGTGTTTTTAGAATTTCTTGGATCATTCAATGGAAGATTTAGCTAGCTTTATGAACATGTGGGGCATGTATGATCCGACCTTAAAAATTTTGAAAAATAAAAAAAATCTTACCCACTAAAATATCCTCCCATTGCAACAGCGAAGGCATTGCAGTAAGTATTGCTCATCACATACAGATGAAATCTCACTTTTTTACAGCTTGTCTGATAAAGAAATGGACAGATTTTTTGAACTGAGTTCAGCATTTGAAGATCAAAAAAAGGACAACCTGACGATCGTGAAGGAAAAAGAGCAGTCCCTCCACGACCTGATAACTACGGTCGCACAGAGCAAGATCCGATGCTTTGCCCACACAGACGCAGCTGAGCCGTGCAGCAACCAGCAACGTACTCTTGCCTGTAGTCCGGCATCGGGTCTGTAATTTCTGTCACATAGTACACGCGAGTTGATTGGTGCAGGCACTAACATCGCAGATTGGTGCACTTCAGTTAAAAGATCTGAGGCGAGTTTAACTTACTGCACCCTCAGGTGGTAAAACTAAAAGATACTTTTTTTTGAATTTTTTTAGGTGGGTCCCAACATCTCTCACATGTTTAATGTTTATACAGGCTGATCTCCTCAAACAATCCAAAAAAATATCATTAGACTCTCCTCATTAAGAACAATTTTTACTATTCATAAGAATTTAATTTTTTATTCATTAAATTTTTTAGATCATCCGACCAGATGTCGAGATATACGAATATGTAGATTAGATTAGGGCTGTGTTAAACAAATTTTAAAAAAATTGACTGCACTGCCAGCACCTTTGGCGGTGCAGCAAGTTAAACTCAAAACAGCACCAAAAAGATTGAATGACCAGGGAGTCAGGTGCAAGTTATGTGACTTTTGCTCAGGAGAGGTTGTGAGTCCAAATCCATCCCGCCAGTTCTAAAAGAAAAAAAGCTAAAACAACTGTTACGCAAGCCAGACTGGGCTTCTAAATGGACCCAAGTCGCCATGCTGGACTTGGGCTTGGTGCGTTTACTCCACAGGCCCAGGCCCAGACAGAGCTGAGCCTGGAGCGGTATTTGGCGGATTGGCTCACGCTTCACCTCCCCATTTTAGTCCCGAGCCGGTTTTTACCCAGGCTCCACTTGCTAAGGTGACTCATGTGCCCACCTGCGCCACAAAATGTGAGTTTATCTAATGAGGAATATTTGCTGCACAACCAGATTGTGTAGCAAATCCGATCACGCTGCACAACTCTTTGTAGTTGGACCACGTGGCCAACTTACGTAATTAGGCGAATTGACATGACCACCACTATAATGTTTGGATTGACAAATACAGTTTCGATTGACAAATAAAACTTTAGATTGTCAGATACAGATATTGATTGACATATATATTCCGATTGACAAATACAATTTCCGATTGACAAATACCAATCAAAAAATATATTTGTCGATCGAAAACCGTATTTGTCAATTGAAATTGTATTTGTCAATCGTAATATGTATTTGTCAATCGAAAACGATATTTATCAATCTAAATATTATGGAGATAGCTATGTCAACTCGCCCAGTTGACTAAATTGGTCACGTGATCTAACCGCAAAGGATTGTGCAGTATGATTGAACTTGCTGCACTTACAGGAAATATTATAGTTCCAATGCAACTTTAAAAAAAAACAGAAAATTGTGTTGTATGGGCGAGCATTGTGGCCACGAGACATATTTACAACCTCGTTAGGTATAGTAGACTTCCAATTGCACTCGTGAAGTCGTAATCCTTGTCCATGTTCATCTACGTGGAACCTAACGTCATACATGTTCAAAACTGCACTCACCCTTTGTCCTGACCTGCGGGGTTATGTGCGGATGCCATCCAAGAGAGCGTCAGCTGTTCTCCAGGCTCTCTACAGTATTAGCTTTGCTCTCCTTTTTACTACTACCAACGAAGGTTGTGTTCCAATATACTACCAGAGGGGGATGCACAAACTGCAAATGAGTTCAGTGATCTTGACACATGACTGTTAAAACATCATGAAAGTGAAGGTGAGCAGTACCATGTTGCATGAACTTATTGCAGCAGCGCTGCAATGCCCCCGTGGCAGCAAGCATTTCTCTAGTTTTCATAGTTTGCCATCTCTAAAGCTCTCAGACTACAGGCCTGAGATGAAAACCCAAGAACAAGAGGGTGGAGGGGGGGGGGGGGGGAGGAGGAGGAGGAGAAGAAAAGGAGAAGAGGACACAGGGCAGGAGATGAGGATGCTGAATTGCTGATGAAAAGATGGGGATGATGATGATGGAGGTCGAGGAGGAACTATCCCTTCATCTCTTCGAGGTGCCTCTGGGGTATCTTCTCTCTGACCAGCTGAGATGGCACTGAGCTTTGAGACGGAAAACCCTTGATATAAATTACGCTACATCTGTGATTCTATGAGCAGCGTCAGCTCCTTCACGGCCTTTACCAAAGATTCAAGTCAATAACTATTGAATATCTGTAAATCTCTTTCCAAATAGGCGCATGAAGCTAAGCCTGAAGCAAAGATCCTCACCAATAGCTTACGAGAGCTATGCTTAGCACTCTAATTCTTTTCAGGGCTTTTCAGCACTGATGTAAACTTGATTTGAGACCATTCTTGTCCATAGGCCCAATCCCAACAACCTTCACGTCCACAACCTCCCTGTCTTCAGATAAAAAGGTTTAAAAGAGCACAAAGGAGGAAAAAGAGGACCTTCCTGGAAATAGCTGGTATAACAAAAACTTATGAAGGCACTTTTTTTCCCATCTGTAAGCTTACTTTTCAATAACTTCCTTTTGTTTACTGAGGACTGATGTAAGGTCCCCATGCATGGGATTGGAAAGGAAAGATCACAGCATGCAGCCAAACACCAGCTCATCTCAACACTCTCCTTTAGGGATGTTCATATAGACAATGCATGACTTCTTAAAAAACATGTATCTTTTGACCAAAAAGAGTACACAAAATATTTGCAGAGCGGCTTTTCAGGTCATCGATCCTGTTTCACAGAAGCAGTGCGATTGGCAAACAACAAAGAGGATATGTAAGTGCCACCAATTTTGGCGTCTTTCTGTTAACCTGATATCCATCCTTCGTTCAATTCTTTGAAGTTAAACACAAACGTTTCAACAGATTGGAAGATGTAAAAGGAGATCAGAGGCCAGACTTCTGGTCAACAGATAGGGAGATGTAAAAGGAGATCAGAGGCCAGACTTTTGGCCATTACAAACCCATTAATAACCAACCAATAATGATTCCATTTTATGGTTTGAGATGGGACCCCTGTTTTTTGGAGCAAAATATGAGAGGGCATCCTATTTGATCATAAGAGTATAATAAAGATATCACGCAAGAGCTATATATACTATGCAAGCTATATATACTGTGCACTTGCCATAATTCAGGAGAATACCTCATCATAAAAGATGCCTCTTCAAAATTCCTTCAGCTTGACAAGTAAAACAAGTAAAGGCTCTACAGGATGAATTTGCAACTAAGCGTTCAAAAAATGCCCAGTTGACTGAGGCGGTGGATAACTTCACAGGGTGGAGATATTTCTGATGTAACTCCTATGCCTTTCTTGTCAAATTCTGGGGCTTGTAAGTCATCCATCTTTGTGTGAATATTTCCGAGCATGTGCACGCTTACAAAGGTTCAGGGACTCCCTCATATCATGATCTATTATTTTCTTTGTTTCCATTTTCCAACTTACAATGCATAAATAGTTGCATTTTTCAGTTGGATATACCCCCACCACCTATGTTGTCTTCTTCTCCATCCATATCCCCCCTTCTGTCAACCCTCCATCCCTCCCTACGGGAAATATGTTTTTTTTTTCTTTTAACATGTCAACATTTCATGTAATGACAAGAATGGTCCTAGGACATCTTGACTATTTGTACGAACCTTGGCTAGATGTATGAGGCTTAATTTTTAAAAAAGGCAAGATGCACCAACTTTTTTCACAATCGCAAAAGTTTACAGGCAACAAAACCGAAAAAAATGCTAAATTTAATTGCTTTTTATGATGACTCCACCAGATATTACACCCTCCTTCCTACTTGCATCACAAAAACCTTACCTTCATCCTTCATTTATATTTAAGGCAATCATCTCTTCACCTAAATCTAAGTCATCTGATATTGTCATTTCTTTAAACATTTCCGGACTCCTTTCAAAGAAAAATGTATATGGATGACTTTCGCAGTCTGATCTGATTATGTAAAGCCTTGCTGGTGTTTGGAAACATTTTTTCACGCTTCCCTCGCAAAATAAAATTTGAGGGAAGAACCTCAAAGCAATGTTTACACTAGATTTAAAAGAACCACTGAGTCTCCTTTAAACTTTCTCCAAAAATAATAACTACCCCAGATAGGTTCTCCTAAGAGGAAACCGATTGTGGGCAAGCACTCCCTCTTTTTCTATTCTCCTCAAAGGTCAGTCCAGCACTAAGATCAGTCTCAACCATGGGAAGTGAATCCACCCCATTGATCCTCTCTTAGTAGTTCCAGCAGCAGATCATATGCTATCAATGACCTGGACAATGTCACCATCCAGATCAGGGTTGTGGTGCTTTGGATCCACTTCTCCATCCTTTCTAGTATCGCCTCCTGCAGACGCATCATCCGGACCGCACTCAACCCCCTACCGCCTCCTGTATTCTTCTAAAGATTAACTAGATCTGGCAAATAACATTTCAGTATCTTTAAAATAAAATTTAAATGGAAGAACTTTTTGAAAAAAAACTAAACTAAACAAAAAGATGTTCCCAAACGACCTATTATTGATTCCTAGAAAATAGGGGGCACCGTGTGCACTCTGAACTCTTATTGTGATTATTCCCAAAACAAGTGGTGGCTAGGGATGCAAAGGAATTACCTTCATTGCGTGCAACAAAGCTGTGAATGTTCATGCGTTGAAGTCATCTACTCCCGAATGGACTATGTCATCGCTAAGGCATCCAAGAGGATAACTATTTCTCTATTCACCATGGTGTTACTATTATTTATTCACCATGGTGTTTCAGAAGCTAAGCACAAATTTATAGATGATTTAATGGTCAAGACTCAATGTGCAGAAATCTATGGTTCATTTTTTGCTAAGACCCCAAATGATGATTCTGTAAGATGCATCCTATATTCAAAGACAAACAAAACTAGTTTAAACAATTCCATTAACTTGCATCGTGACACAAGTAAGGATCATGACTGATTGCAAAACAAGTTTACACAATTCCATTCACCTTGCACCATGAGACAAGAAAGTAGGGATCATGACTCATTTTGGCTTAAGAACTCTCTCATCATCGACACAAGAAAAGAAAAGTAATCAAGAGCTTCATACACCAGATGTTCTCACATATGAGAGGCATATTGCAATGCCCTGGGGAAATCAATGTAATGAATTTCAAACTGGAGAAACAAAAATGAGTATCTTCCACAATTAAAGAATTGCCATTACCATATCCTATATTAAGGCTCCACACAAATATAAAGGGCAATGCAGTGTTACATGCCTCTTGTGATGCAGGAGTGGACTCAAAGACAGCCGCAGTGCAAGCCACACTATGGCATGGAGTTATTATCTTTAACTTTTGATGCATTTTGTATTTATTTGAGCCTTTTGGACATGAATAAGGCCCACTTGTGGCCCATTTAGGTTTTTTCTTTCCCTTATTTTTCTGTATTTTTCTGTACCTTTTCTATTTAGAGGCCTAGGGGTAATATGGTAATTTTGGCTGTTAGGGGTTCATTTTTGGGATCTATATATATCCTATGTATTCCCTTTTGGGAAAGCTAATGATTGCTAACACAGAAAACTTGCGGCCACTGTGCGTTTGTGTGTGAGAGCCCGTGATGGGCTTGTGAACAGAAGAGGGGTTGGAAGCCCTAGGTTAGCTTCGTCTTCTTTCTCTTCCCCTCCTTGTTCTTCTATGTTCTTCCCTCTTCTTCTTCACCTGCCATCTTCTTCCTCCCCTCAGCCTCTGTGCCGTTCATTTGTTTTTTCCCATCTCGGTGCCGCATCAACTTCGTATCAGAACCCAAGCTCGATCCCCACGCCGCCACCACTCATCTTCCTCGTCACGCCGCTCAATTCCCCTCTTTGGCTGCCCTTCTCTCTTGTGGTCCCTCTCTCTCTTTTGTGTGTTAGTGTTCCGTGAACAGTAACTACACAGGGGACTCCGCCACCTTCTCCTTCCGTTAAAAAAAAAAAAAGAGATAGAAGAAGAATGGTTGAAGAAAGAGCAGAAGGAGAAGAAGGGGACAGAGGGGAGGGGTGAACCTGGCACTGCCGCCGGCAAGCCCCCACGGGCCGCTGCCCGCACTGGCCTCGATGCAGCCGCACCTTCAGTCAGCGCCTCCGCCAGGGTTGTCGCTTGGTCCCACAGGAATTGTCATTGCCATCACTGCCCACCGCCACCTTCGCCGCTACCATCCGCTCATCCCACCACCACCACCACGGCATCCATCTCCTCTCTCCCACAATAGAAGAAGAGGAAGAAGAGGAGGGTCGTCGGAGCATCTGCGCGCCGCAGTCGCCGCCGGACCCCGCTGGGATCATTCCCGCCGCCCATGCCCCGTGTTGTTGCCGTCGCGATTCAAACCGAAGGGAAGAGAAAGAAGAGAGGGGTCAAAGTTGTCAACGGTCTGTGCTGGAGATCCCGCCATCGCAGTCGGCTTTCGTTGGTGCCAGCCCTGCTGCTGCTGCCGCTAGAAGCCCATGTCGCTGCCACCTTTGCGGTTACTCCCGCTACAGCTCTCTGTAACCGCCTCCATTGCTGGTCCTGGCCGCCGCCGCCGTTGCCGTTGCCGTTGCGGCCGACCGTGGGTGCCGCGCGTCCAGGGTCGTCGTATGCGCCCTGGCCCTTCCTCCCTCTTTATCCCTCGTGCACTTCCTATTGGATTAAGAGGGAAAAGGGATAGTTAGGGCCCGAGCCCTTTTAGTTGGGCTAGGTCAACCAGATTTGACCTGGTCCGAGCCACATAGGGACCCAACAGGTCCATCCGAAGCCCAGGTCCGAGCCTGAGCCACATAGGGACCCAACAGGTCCATCCGAAGCCCAGGTCCGAGCCTGAGCCACATCCAAGTGGCATGGTCCTGATTCCAGGTGGTCTGAGCCACCTAGTTCAATCTTGGTCCGAGTCAAGGCTAGATCAGGTTTGCTACAGTGCACCAAGCGGTGGACTAGGAGTCCTTATCGCACAACCAACATTGGGACTACATCCGTGCTCCGATTCGCGAGCCGATTGCGCCATTGTGATCGTCTTAACAAGGCCGACCTTGCTGCACATCCTGTCTGCTAGCTAGGCCTCATTTTGTGTGCAGTTCTTGCACATTTTATGAGGACGTTTGTGCCCGTCATTGGAGGTCGTCCCAGACTCCGATTTGAGTGCCATCAATGTCGTTGGTCTCATCTCAATGAGACCAATCCAGTTTCAACGTGCGTCAGCTTAGATATCGCCTCATTTTGTGTGCCACCACTGCATGCATGTCGAGGTCACCCGTTTGGACTCCATTTTGTGAGCCGATCGCATCAGCAACTTCCTTACAGCGTGGCCAACCCTCTTTAGTGCTCCTTCCACTTGCCGGACAGCACAAGTTGAGATCTTGTATCATGCTTCCCCCCTTCTTTTCGTACTATAGTTCGGTTACCAAATGAGAAGGTTGTTGTTTTGAGATTTGATCTACTCCGATGTGGCAATTATGTTTCTCAAGGAATTGTGGACTTACTAGCTCAGACAGGTGAAATTGTTGTTGAGCATGATCATACTTTTGTGGAGTTCCATGTATGGAACACATTTACTCCACAGATTTTATGTATTTTGATGGAGCTTGGATTGAGATTTATCCATCAAGAGGCTTCTCCATCATTGTAGGGTCTGAGTGGCTACAAGAGCGACATGCCACCATGAATTTTGAACAATCTCAGTGCATTCTATAGCTGTTACACTTGAAGGGTAATTTTCTCTTTAAAACTTATGTTTCTACTAAATCTACATCAACCCTCTGGAGCAGAAAGTGGCCAAGGTGGAGTCAACAACCCATGCATGTGCTGCACCTATAGTTGAGATAGCTTCATATGCTGATTTGTTTACGGAGTCTAGACTTTGTTTGATATCATATAATGTATTTGAGGACGGCCCATTGTTAATAGCTGCTAGTGAGCTAGTTAATGTGGATTCATGGGATCACAGTCTATTTATTAATTATGGGTCGCACATCCTCAATGCTCTTATGTCCGATACTGACTTATTACGCAATAGTGATCATGACATGATTTCTCCAGAGAGTTTAGATCCTCTGTTAGTTGTAGAATTAGGATTGGATTTTATTAATATGATATGGCAGACCTTTTGTGATTCACATGTAGCGGATCAATTTGTGATTCTTGATATGATCCTCTATTTGAAGACTCCCACAGATGATTCAGTTGTCTGCATATTTATACTGACGTATTTCAAAATTCAAGGGCGAATTTTTTCGAACAGGAGGAGATTGATGTAGGAGCGGTCTCACAGACAGCGTAGTGCAAATTGCACTGTAGCTTAGAGATATTATCTTTGGCTTTTGATGTACTTTGTATTTTATTTAAGCCCTTTGGACATGAATAAGGCCCACTTGTGGCCCATTTAGGGGTTTTTCCTATTTTTATATATTTTTCTGCATCTTTTCTATTTTAAAGGGCCTAAGGGTAGTATGATAATTTTGACTGTTAGGACTTCCTTTTTGGAGTCTATATATATCCTATATATTCCCTTTTGGGAAAGCTAATGATAGCTAATAGAGAAAAGTTGCGGCCACTGTGCGTTTGTGTGTAAGAGCCCGTGATGGGCATGTGAGCAGAAGAGGGGTGGGAAGCCCCTAGTTAGCTTCGTCTTCTTCCTCTTCCCCTCCCTATTCTTCTCTATTCCTTCCTCTTCTTCTTCACCTGTCATCTTCTTCCTCCCCTCAGCCTCCGTGTTGTTCATTTGTTTTTTCCCATCTCGGTGCCGCATCATCCTGTCACCATGGGGTCTGGGAATGTCAATTAGACACATTCCTTACCTTTGCTTTTTTTTGCAAAGATGCTGTTTATGGTTTTGAACCATTGACCTTCAGGTGATAATGGAGCAGCCTTACTTTGGCACCAAAAATCCACATAAATATATGAATCAATATGCTCCCTATTCATAATCATAATCACAATCCAAACATTTGATTTCCTCAATATCAGGTAGGAAAGGAAAATTAGTAGCAGTTATCTATTCATCCCCCTGGGGAACTTTTGCTTCCCTAGTGGATAGTTAATTGCAGCTGCTTTTATTTTTCTAAGATGCATTACCCATTTCCTGACATCCTTTTATTTTCAGATTTTGTATAAGTTTGACCATAATATAATCTTCACACATTTTTTGCCAATAGGATTAAAGTGTAAACTGTTAATGTCCTGGACACACAGCTACGCAGACTCCATAGCAGAAAGGAAAAGAAGTAACAGAAAGGAGGCTGACAGAAGCTTTCGTCACCTTTGTGTTTTAATTTCAAACATGGGGAGTGGATAGTACCACATATTGTATAAAAGAAAAATGAAGGGGATGTACAAGTGTAAAAGAAAGCAAGCCCTCCAAAAAACCCTTTACAAAACACTACTCTAAGCCCTCAAAAACGACCAAAAGAAGGACTGAGAGTCAGTTACATTACACAAAAGCCTGCCCCACTCTCCCACCTGGCAAAAGCAGAAAACGATGATCTACTTACACTGACTTCAAATTGCCACTTACAAGACTCCGAATCATGATCTTCTTGCCGCAAGAAATTCTGTTTCACAGTGTTTGGAGACAGTAGCCCTCACGGGCTTCCTGTTTCCCTGAATTTCAACCTTAAATAACGTCTCCAAGGGAAGGGTTTAAAGGAATCAATCACATTATTAAGATTATTTCAGATTTCTTTCAAGTGAGCTTTGACGGGTAAAACCTTGTTCCACACTTCATGTTGACAAATTATCACCCAATATTTCCATTTTCACATCTTGGAAAACTAGAGAATTGAGTGAAATTATGCCTTACCCTCCAGAAGCCGTGAAATCCAAAGAAAAGAAAAATGTTGGAAGCCAATGTTTGGAGCTGAAGGCTCATTAAGTTGATTGATAGTCATGTAAGAAAATCCACTTCTTTGATGAGGCTCTCAAAGTCCTTGCAAAAAGAAAGATGTGGCACATGCATTGACTTGGTAAGACTTACTAGGATGGCAGGAAATGATAGGATTTGCTAGAAAAGTTCACTACAGCTCTGTTGTCTATATTTCATGTTTCTTTCTTAGGATAAAGCCACAGCTAGATGTATCCACATCTTTATGCTGAAATATTATATACACGCATGATCCTTCAGGAAACACAAAAAAACTCAGCATAATCATAACCATGAAAACAACATTGCACAAATATAGACAAATGGAGATAACTTTCTTTTTTTATCTTTTATGGTAGGCCTGCTTGTAATTACAAAGAACGGCTGAATCCAATAATGAATCTTCCAATTACTCCCCACAAAACAAACGGGTTAGAACACTGTAGGAATTCAAGCAAGAATTTTCCATTATTTGGAGCCCCATGACAAGCCATTTATGGCAAGAGGTACAAAGGTCCAGTGGATTACCATGAGAACTGTCAAACAAAGGACGGATTTCCACTGTGTAAAAAACTTGCAAATAGTCTGAATCATGGTTGTCTTCTCCTGCTAAAGGATAAATAGAAACAATCAAATCATTGAGAAAAGAAAGAAATGTGCTAGCTCAATAATGTGGCAATTTCTACAACAGAAGTATTTATCAGATGTGTCACTTACTCTATGTTCCCAAATATTCCATAATTTCTTCATCATGTAGGAAATCTTCAAAATTCTCAAGTGTGAGGTCAAATGGGCTATTGCTGAATCCATAATCTAATGAAAGGCCACCAAGTGGTGAACCATATTGTCCATCAAGAAGCTTGTCTTGCCCATTGCTGAAAGCATCCTCCCCAAGTGGATGAACATCTGCTATAATTGCATTTGAACTCCCCTCTAGTGCAAGTGGCTGTCCAAAGGCTTGACTTTCGCCATCAACCCCAGTATCCTCAGGTCTTAATTGATGATCGAGCATGGGGTCAGAAAATCGGTGCTTATCATGAGAAATCCTGCAGTCTCCCGATGGTGAAAAGAACCCAAGCGTATCCCCAGATTCAAATCCAGTATTTCCCAAAGTTGAATATAAGAGCGGTTGTCCACCAACATGCATGCTTTGGACAGCAACACTTGTAGGAGGGAAATTTGGATGATCGCTGAAACCAGGTTCAGATGAGATACAATGGTTACCAAAGCCTTCTTCCTGAGGTCTTATGGCAGACATCAGATACCTTTCCTGAGGGACATTGCACACTTGGTGTTGTCCCACCTGGGGAAATTGTGTCTGATTCATGTCCAGGATGACTTTTCTGGATTTACCTTGTAGGTTCTCATTGCGAGGTGATGGTGCACCTTGATCAGAAGATACAGGATTTCCATGAGACCTTTTCCTCTTAGGCCGCATATCTACTTGTCCTTTGTGTGGAACATTAGTGTTGATGTTTTCCGGGGGGCAGTTCACCTGAGCTATAGAGTCTTGGCATGGCTCCGCATGCCTGTCATCGTTAGAGGGAATGGGACAAAGACCATCACCAATGTCATCTACATCATATTCATTATTGCTACTGGTCGCATCCTCCTTTCTTTCCCCTGAACCACTGTGCTGCATCTCTGTTAGTTCAGATATCCCATTTTCACTTCTTTGTGCAATAGATTCCTCCCTGTTCAGGACTCCGGACCAGATAAAACTTTCTCTAGCGCTCATTTTATCCTGCAAGCACTTTGACTTGCGAACATGGTTTCTGATCTTTGCAATATTGGGAGACATATGCTTTATTATTCCTGTAAGTACTCCAACCTTCCATGTCTTCTTCAAATCATGTGGCTTTTTATATGGAGGAACTTGACCCTTTGGTAGTCCCAAATTTATCCACCAGTCTTCGTTCCCCGAGGGCCACCATGGTGGGGGGATACCCTTCTCTAATGGGAATTTCCGCTGCGGTGGGTCACAGTGTTGCATCAACGATGACAAGAGGGAACCCAAAGTGGCATCTTGAATGCCCATCAGACTGTGATAATTTTCCCCATTGTGTTGTGCATCCTCAGCGGCAAAGTTCTCTTCTTCATACTTTGCTATTGCTGCCGGCCCATTCTTATCAAACTTAACCTTCTCTTTCCACCAAGCCCTCATGTTATCGGAAGCTCCACTCACAGATTTCCCTGTCTCGAGTACAATCCCATAGACAAATCCGCGAGCATTACAAACTTCCATCAGCTTCAGCATGTACTTCAGAATTCCATCCTGTGCTCTAGACATCTTCTTCCTACGTGCCTGGTCAGACACCTGTTTGGGTTTGGATTTCTCCAAAGCTTGCTGGGCCGCGAGCTTCCTGCGTTCTTTTATCCTCTTCAGCTTGATCCGATCCTTCCACATCCTCTTTTCCAGTTCCTCTGCTTCGATCTCTTCATCACTGACATCATTTTCATTAAGATCGGCACACCTAACTTCATCAACCTCAAAATCTGACGCGTCCCCGAGCCCACTTGCGATCATCGTCAAGTGCTCCATATCGTTCAGATTTCACCTTTTTTCAAAATTTCCCTTTTTCTCCTCCTCCAATCATAATTCTTCACCGTACCATGCCCTGCGAACGAAACAGGGGTAAAAAACAGCCAATCATCAGACCACTACAACAACGAAGTAAAGGGGGAAAATCCCCAAAAAAGGAAAATTTCCTCACTTTTTTATTATTCCAACTTTCTCAGTAGCAACCAAAAGAGTCCATTCGGAATAGAAAAACCCAAACGAAAGAGTTCAGTACGATTCATTACACCACTACAACCACGCAAAAAAAGGGAAAAAACACAGCCGGCGCGGCGGCATCAAACGCCGTCAACACCAGGAAAGAAGACGACGAAGAAGAAGGAAGAACCGATGAGAAAGGGAGACCTACCCAACTGACCCCGGGCAACAGCAACCACAACAACAGCAACAGCGGCGGCGGGAGCCGGAGAGGCGGATTAGGCGGGGCTGGAAGCGGCAGCGGTGGTCGGTCGGCGGCGGTGCTATGCACCATTAGCGGAGGAGATCGGAGCTGCTCCGAAACCCTAGAGACGAGGGGTCGCCATGGGGGGAGAAGAGGAAGGAGAGAAGTTTCGAAAGGGGGGAGGAATGAAGAAGATGAGCAGAACCTGCAGAGAAAAGAAAGACGCGGGGGGTGCGGGGGAGAGGAATGCAAGGTGGAAACGGGATCTCTGGTTGAAATACCCGTAACGCCCCTCCTTAAATATACAATAATTATTTTCTTCTTTTATATAATTCTATACATATATGTCATATTATATTCTCCTTTTTTTTGGCACTGTCATATTATATTCTTCGGTGTGAAGTACGAACGTCCAGTTGAAGGAGCGTGAAAGCTGGGAAGTGGAGCGTCTAGTTGGGGGAAGAAATAATGGTAGGGTGTCGCGGCCGTATGGGAAGTTCTGTGGAGTATCTGGATGCTGACGTCGGCACCATTAAAGGATGGTACTGTTGACCTGGCCAATATGGGAAGTGTTGGCTAATTTGGGATATAGGAGATTTGTCCCTACTAGATAGGGAATGAGAGGTGCAAATGAGAACTAAAAATCTAATTATTCGACCAATTATTAGTTTGTAGGTTGACTAATAGAGTGTAAGTCGATATGCGAGTCTCATATACCGTAATGGATACAAGTCTCTTTTAATAACGTGCAGGTGCATAGTGGTATAAGGTCACGGATCTAATAGATCTACATCGAATCTGATCCATTTACATCTATGTTGTTGGATGTATCTTGGGCTCAACAAGTCTTGGCCTTTAGCCTAACAATGCTTGAAACGCTTCTCTGTACGGTTCTTGTTTGTTTAGGTTGTGCTTTGTCTTGGCTAACATGTTAAGTTGTAGGGGACCATATTTTTTCATTATCTAATTCTCTTTAGATTCGTCTAAAGGTGAAGAAAGAATAGATATGGAATATTATATTTAATATTTATGTATTTTTCAAAAAAATTGCTTTTGAGAATATTTGAAATGTCGGTGTGGTTGATTTTTCCTTTATTTTGACTATTACTTTTTCTAACTTTTAAAATCAAGGACCTCGAAGTCGAGTGTTGAGGCGAATCCCACTGTAGAGGTATGTATGTAGGATTATGTCTCTAAAATTTTTAACTTTGTGTAAAAGAATTCTGTTTTGGAAAGGAGTTATTGAGAAAGCTTAAATTAAAACTCATTTGATTGATAAAGATTGATAAATACTGGAGCTCTGCATCACTTAACAAAAGAATTGAGCATTATGCAAGATATTATCATTCTAGCCACCAACTCTACAATTTTTATATGAGATTGGATATGTGTCCAAGGGTCCGTTTGCAACTTCATTGTGGGGGAGGAGATTATCAGATAATCTCAAAAATCTCCAAAAATAGATGGGAAGCTACTTTTGAAAAAGTTATTTGTACTTGCCCTCCACTCTCTATCTCTCTCCACTTACGCTTTAATTTGTTGTGCATAAAAGCTTAGGTGTGCGACTTCTTTAAAAAGACTTAACACTTGCTAGAGATTAATTATGAAGGGACCGTAATTTCCAATGAGGATTTCCAAACGCACCTTAAGAGTTAAATCTGCAGAAGCAAAAGACGAATACTTGTTGCAATGCCTCGTAGTCGTAGGCATTGCACTTGTAACTACCATTTGATTGCCAGATTGGATAGCACACAAATTTTAAGACTCACTATATCCCTGTAATGCAACTGATGTGCATCATCTGATCTGCCAATTTGACAAATTACAACTATAATATTTAAAAGAAAGAAATGTTGCAACAAATATTTCTCAAAACAAATATTAAAGACCAAAGGTACATGAGAGGGAACCTATCACCTCCGAGCACCATTAATTCCTTGGAATGAGTGGAGACTTTCCATTTCTATACCTCTACACAAAGTAACTTAACCCGTGGGCATTGTGTACCAACATGAAGCCATCCACATTGATCCATGGGAGGCATGTCTATTTGGTTTGGAAGCAACATCAGAGATCTCTGATTTATGTACACACATTTATAATTAAAGTTATCGCTCATAATTATTGTCATTGCAACAAATATATCTGCAAATAAGTCCTTGCTATAAATTATTTGAACGAGGCAGATGAACCATGCACGTCCGTTTGGAAGAATGCTGATGAACCACAACCACTAGTCAAGTGATTGATCAATTATTCACTTTTTTGAGATAAAGTTCGACCAAAGCGTACGTAGTTCTAGGAAAGAGATGACGGTGGAATTCTTGCATGGACTGTCATGTTGGGAGTTATATTATCATCATTGGTTTCATATTAAAGACAAAGGTTCACCAAAATGTGGTAATAGACATATGGTGTGGTGGGTATCTGGTGGGTATTTTTTGTCGACGTTGTCATGGTAGGTGAGATAAGGTTACCTTTTGTAAAGGTTATGGTAATATAACAGCAGACGTAGAAATTTTGTTTAGTGGAGTTATTCAGATAATAAGTTATAAGTATGGTCGGATCAGTAAAATCTTGAGATGGGTCATATGGGGCTCTAAGTTGAGTCACTAAAGTCTTGGACTGGATAAGTCGGTCATGGACTAAACTGTATTAGACTTGGTTAGTAAATTTGAGAAAATTCAGTAAAATCTCAGGACCTGACTAAATTAATGTTCGATCAGCTACTGTGTTAATGGTAGGTGTCTCTCCAATTGGAATTAATGCAAAAGGTCGAGGATTGAATAGTGACCGTATTCTATCTTTATCTTTGTTTTGAACTCCTCTTACAATGGTGCTCGTGAAAGAACAGTAGATGCAAGATCTTTGCCTTTTGGGTGTCACGAGTCTAATGGGAAAAATTACGAGCACGAACTAATTTCATAGATAATCTAAGTTAGATAGAAGTAAAATATATAATTCATTACTATAAATATTTATTGTATAATAAATAAGTTATGGAGTATTTAGTAATAATATGTCTAAATACGTCCTCTCGACAAGATCTATATTTTTAATTATTGGTATATGTTAAAAGAAATGAAACTTGAATACGAACATCTAATTACTGCCCCATCAAAGGGGACGTCAGTCACACCCTAAAATGAACTAATTTTCTAAATCTTCGATGCCAAAGGGACTGCAACGTGAGAAGACGTCACCAAGTGAGGATAAATTCAGATCACTTTAGTATAAAAAAGTCGAGAATCCTCGTAATCATGAGTAATGTTTGGGCACCATGCAAATGTGTGGTGGGTCTCAGACAATAACCCATCACACGCATGTAGAGGCCACTCGTCAATGAGATGCAATCTTTTGAATTTTTCTTTAGTAATACTTATTAATTTGATATTTATATTATCTAATATATAATTGGATGTTTAAAAAAAATTAAAATTGCACTGTATGCCTGTATTATCTAATTTATGATTGGACTGCTAAAAGAATTTGAAACTACACCGCACGTATGTGCGCCCCAATTTACTTAAGGTGAGAGGTGAAAAAATTATTCTCTACTCACATAAGTGCAATTTATTCTGTAAGTTAAATTCAAAAGAGAAGATTCAGAAGATCCGATCTCCTCGTTGACAATTTGGAATCGAGTGAGGGCATATTGGTACAATCCTACAATGACACTAGACAAATTGCACGGGGAGCCAAAAAGCTGTAAACAAAAAAGAATAATACAAAATTTTTAATTTTTAAAAATATATTATCTTTTTTGTTGTCACTGTTAACATCTTGAATAATATTTGTTGTAATGTTCCTTTCTCTTTTTAATTGCAATCGGGGCATTGCAGTGGGTAAAAGATTTATTTTTTTTTGAATTTTTTAAGTCGAACCCAAGGTCTCATGTTCAAAAAATCTTAAAAATAAAAATCGACTCAATGAACAGTAAAAAAATGCCACTTAATGAGTCAAGGTCAACAATGGTTTTCTATTTTCAGATTTTTTAAGGTCACCGGATCGAGCATTACATTATACGGCCAAATAAAAGACTTCAAAACTGACCTAAAAAATTCAATTTTTTTCTTAATTCCACTATAATTCCCCCATTGCGATTAGTCCTTTGCCTCCCATCTCCGTGGGGTCGCAATCGTAGCATTGCCAAATCCCATCGTCGGCGAGCAACGGCAGCACCGCACGGGCTGGCGGCGGGGGCGTCTACGATGGCGTGCGCGCGGCGAGCAGCCACAAAATGCCATCACGGCTTAGTGCCGCCCAAGGATGGGGACAGAGATGCGTCCATACGGGTGAGTTAGGGGTTTAAGAACATCTTTGTTTTTTGAGAAAAAAAAATTTGTTCTCAAATTAACCCTAAAATCACACACCGGCCAACTTGAATGGCGGCCAAAAAACGGTTAACAAAAAAGAATAATTCCCGATGCTGACGGAAATTTTTACTTTTGAAAAGAATAAATCATTTTTTTATTAGTTTTTCCATAACCATCTTTAATTTTTTGCTTCCTTTCCCCGGCTACGAAGGCAGTGGTCAGCTTCGGGGTCGCAATCGTGGTCGCGCCAAAGAGCGTCGGTCATCAGGTGCGATTCCTATTTCTTGGCTTTAGCATGTAATTTGGACTGATTGAGTTGGTTATGTGGTAGTTTAATTCAAATTCAAAATAGTCTAATCCATTTTTAGTCTGGCATAAATTTAGCTTAAACTCGATCTGAATTTAACTTAAATTTAGTATTGAGTGGGCTGAGTTGTGTTGAGATGGACTTACCATATTTGTAGATAATTTGTTAGAAATATTACACTTTTTGTGTGAATTAATATAAAAGTCATAAATCAAGTTGGGCTAGCCCAATTTCAAGTTAATCCAGTCGTCCAAATTTGACTAATGTCATTTTAAATTTAATCTAACTCAATTTAAATAATTTGAGTCAACTCAATTTATTATACTATGGATTGGACTGGACTGAGCTACGCTATGAGTCGGCATGTCCAATTGACACCCCTACTTGATGAGCAGCTACCGCCCAAACGGGTCAAATTTTGTAACGATTTAAGATTAGAACTATTAAGTTGTCCATTTAAAAATATTATATGTTAACTATTTTATAAATTAATAATTTATTGAAGAATTTGAATCTTAGCATATCATGTATATTTTGTTGAAAGAAAATTATTTCATTACCTTATCTACTATATATATTTATTTAAAAAGATTATCTCATAGTCGACATATAAATTAATGATCCATGGAATCTATCTTATATTACTAAGCAAGAATGAGGAGAGAGGAGGGAGTCGGGTGTTTTCCCTTCTCTCCTTTCTCATGTATTTTTCTTGATAAAAATGTGATGGGTCCCACACCTATTTTTGTGGTTAAATACCCTCAGGTAACTACAGAGGATACAAGTCTTGAGAAGTTGTAAGAGAGTTTTGAATTTTAATACGACTCCATTTTCTCTCATGTACGAACTTTTTAAAAATGCATCTCTCGCACACATCCCTCTCTCTCCTTCGGTTCCCTCTTACTACAGGTCTCTCTCTATCGCATGCACGCACATCCTTCCTTTTCGCCTCTGCACGTCTCTTTCTCTCACAAACTCGACCACCAACCTGGGAGTAGTTATCCATAAAATTGCGTTAACCACCCTGGGAAGGAGAAGCCCGCCTCTCTGTGCTCTCCTTTACTTCTACACTTTCCTTCTTCTTTCCAAACAATCTCGGGCACACCATTGGTATCAAACGCTTGGGGTGCTTCTTGGTCCAAGGCAGATGAGTGATCGAGAAAGTTTATTCCACTCTCCCTAAGTTTTTACTCCACATTCTATACTTATTTACTTCTTTTCCTTCTGCATGCACTACAGAACTTTGTAAGCGCCTACCAGCCATCGCATATAGGACACAGGATGGTAGTAATCTTTGTCTAAGTTGACGAGTGGCAGTTGAGTGATCAAAGATCGTTTTTCTTTTCATTGTACATTTTGGATCTCTATCAAATGCCTAGAGACTATCAAACATGAGGAGGACAACATTTGTTTAGGATTTTTCTTTTGAAGTTTATAATTTTGTGGGCGTTCTTCAACGCCATCAGGCACGTACACTTTCCATGGACTACCATACCAAAAAATGGTTGGTGTCTACAAGAAACAACCATAGTGAATGCTTTACCTCTTCCTAGGACGTGTTTATGAGTGCAAATGCGTCGTTCAAGGGTTGGCAAAGTTTCTTGCAACCTTTTTTCTTCCAGTAAATACTTCAAGTATGAATTACCTTTTGTTTATATGGTTTATTATTTTTGTCCTCATTTATTTTGTTTTTGGATCTTTCATGTTGACATTGTTTTGTTGATGTTTGTCATTAAACGTTTGTTTATGCTTTGCTTAATGTCTCTTGCTCATGAACAATATTCATGTTCTAGTAGCCGCATCAAGTTCTCACCCCAACCCCACTGGACAATTATTCTCTCCCTAAAGTTTGTCTCCTTTTGATGTTTCCTGATGATCATCGTTTATTTTGTTATAATACATTAAACATATAGTTTGGCTTGCATTTTTATTACTTTGAGGGCTTAATGTCTCTTGCTTATGAACAATATTCGTGTTTTAGTAGCCGCTTCAAGTTCTCACCCCAACCTCACTGGACAATTATTCTCTCCCTAAAGTTTGTCTCCTTTTGAAGTTTCTTGATAATCATCATTTATTTTGTTACAATACATTAAACATATAGTTTGGCTTGCATTTTTATTACTTTGAGGGCTTAATGTCTCTTGCTCATGAACAATATTCGTGTTTTAGCAGCCGCATCAAGTTCTCACTCCAACCCCACTGGACAGTTATTCTCTCCCTAAAGTTTGTCTCCGTTTGAAGTTTCCTAATGATCATCATTTATTTTGTTACAATACATTAAACATATAGTTTGGCTTGCATTTTTATTACTTTGAGGGCTTATAGAATAATTAATGGATCCATTTATGGTGATGATGCCATAAAGGTATTAGAGTACAAAATCATTTTGAAGCACAAGAAGAGTAACCTATTTGCTCAATGATGGGTGTTAGCATTGATAGTAAAAAGACTATCCCTATCTATACTACTAATAAAGTAGAGTTTCTAACTTACTGATGTAGCAATCTGGAATGCTTTCTCTCCAAAAAGATTATTAAACAATTCTTAGGAGAAGTCACTAATACTCATAACTATTATGATTATTCCTTATCTTTCTTATTCTCACTCATTTCAAAACAACTCATTGATAGTTATAACTCTCATCCCACCTATTTCAAAATAACTAATTAATGTTCACAACTCTCTCTCTCTCTCTCTCTCTCTCTCTCTCTCTCTCTCTCTCTCTCTCTCTCTCTCTCTCTCTCTCTCTCTCTCTCTCTCTCTCTCTCTCTCTCTCTCTCTCTCTCTCTCTCTCTCTCTCTCTCTGTGGGACGAAGCAGGGAGCGGAGGCCATGGCCCCTCAAAATTATGGAAATTCTTTGATAATAAAAATATTATAAAATAAAATTTAAAATTATATTAGTATCAAATAAAAAATAATATTATTCCTAAATATTTGTCTTACTCTATTTTATTAAACTTATCTTATAAATTTATTTAACTCATATGTTATATACTTTTTTGTCATATAATATTTGATATTTATAATCACATATAATATTTTTTTAGTTATAATATTTTTAGTTATAACATATGTCATATTAACATTTTTAAGTATATTAATATATACAGTAAGTCATCTAGCAAATAAGACAACTCGAAATTTTAAAATTAAAAGTATATCTTATATATCTTTACTTGAAATCAACTTTCATCGACGCTACCTTTCATCAATAATCTGTTTTTTAATAATGATATTGTTAAATTCTTTATCACGTGAAAGTACCGTAGTCATCAATTTACTTGAATAATATTTTATCTAATTTGCACGCTGTTATGGTTTCGTCGCAGTCCTCATATAAAATTATATTTATACTTAGTTATTTACTACATGTTACTACTTTTCTTTCTTTTTTTTCTTTTCTAACGCTATTTTGGATCTCCTGAGATCTATCCATTAAACTCACATAGCTAGCATTAACATAATTTAGCATACAAATAAAATGTATTCATATTAGAATCCTTATTAAGTAAAATTAAATATTTAATATTTCTCATGTAAAATTATTTTTATACTTGATTATTTACTTAAAATTTAAATTTTATTAAAATAAAATTATTTAAATAAATATGATATTTTTATCTTAAAATTATATTTATTTTATATTTTAAATAATTTTACATAAATACATCGCGCCGCCGCCACCCCAAGAGCGGGGACAACAACGGATGCGTCACAGGAGGCTCGTGGAAGCTTTTAGAGTGGAGCTTTTTACAGCTAGTGGTGGACTACTTACTGTATCACGTATGGCTCCAAATTTGGGTCAAAGATGGTATCGAGCATTTCTGCTTTATTTTTTTAGATTTTTGCATATTTTTTTGTTAATAATCAGTCTTCACATATTTTTGATATTACAGATAATTTTTCCTAATCTGAATAATAAGTCCTCACAATCTCAATTTTTTTATAAAAAAAAAACCTTTTGAGTATTTTTTTGGTACCACTCCTAAAATCTTTTGAAACACTTTTTTTGTGACACTAACCGAGAGAGAAAATATTTAAAAACCGTTGAGAGGCTTGCGGCTCCAACCAGCACCCATCTCCCACCGGCTGCGGAATTCCCGCATGCGAGCGGGAGTCTCGGGCTGGCTGAAATCTCCCAGGCCCAGCGCGCCATGCAGATGTGGGCCGTTGTATTGATGGGCCGCATCACTCCAATGGCCTGTTTTCTCTTTCTTGTGATTATCTAATATGTTGTTTATCAAAATTAAATTTTATATTTTTTCCATCATCCACCAACCTTTCCTAAATTTTAACCCCAACATACAAGTTTCATTTTACTTTAATTTTTCTTAACTGTTAAACTCAACTAAACGATCTAATGGTCATAAACGAGGTAACAAAAAACTTCCCTGTTACATCGTTTTAGGAAATTAATCCTTATATATATACATACACAAAGAATCTTATCTTTTTATGTCATTTACATTTTATTTAGTTGTATTAGTCTATCTGGTGTGAGAGGAGAGAAATGGAGTCTGAAAAAGAAATATCTTTAGGAAAATTTAGAGTAACATCATTAAGTGGAATACAAATAATATTAAAAAAATAAAGTATAAATGTGTCAATCTATCAAAATTTACCCTAGGCACGAGTCTGAATCATGCCCCCACACTCCCTGCTCCGTTGTCTGCCGCATCAAAGATAATTGGTTCATGTTTAAAGCTTGCCCACATCAGATATTAGCTAGGTTAGGAGCCATCACATAGCCAAGAATTGAGATACTGAGAGTACAGCCCTATAGAACCATCATGCATGGGTATTGATCTCTGCATCTTATGTCTCTTTCATCTTTAGGTATTCCTTGTGCCATCGAAGAATCGCCCCATTTTCGGGCACCAAGGCACGATGAATGCAGGACAAATAACAGGAAAGTCTTTCTAGAACGATAATTTTACGGATACGGTCACAGATTTATCTTAGATCAGCGTCTATTTATATCCCTACTAATGGTTGCTGTGTAAGGGTGAAACTCTTGTTATCTCATTTTTTTTTTCTAATTCAAAAGATCCTTTTCCAAAAACTTTTCTAAATGCTTAAATGATTTTTTTCCACATTTTTTGAGGTGTCTACAAAGTAACTCAGAATTTTGATAGATTATAAATTAATAGAGAGATTGTGAGGAACTTTTCTAAAATTAAGTTGGATGACAAGGACTAAAAGTTTAAAAACCCTTAATAAAAAGTTCACAGTCTATCTTCAAATATTCTTCCCTTCCAAGAACTTGCTTAATCCTATAAAAATAGTGATTCTTTTTTCTAATTTAAGTTGTGCATGCCTTCTTTGAATTAAATTTACAAAGTCCTACTTTGATTGAAGTATGATTTGTCAGATCATAGTGGATCATGCTTACTCGTACAAGTTGACTCGCATATAAATGAGTCCAATCCATTATGTGTTGTATTAGATCAGATCATGCTGATTCATACGTGTATAATGAGTTATTTTATATTGAATTCTTCTTATTTAGTAAGTAAATTTACACCTTCACCTCTCTTAGTAAATTAATTTCTTATTAACAAAGTCATTGACCTAAACCGGTCCAATTCACGTGATTCGTGCGAGTCAGATGGATATCGACTTATATCTAAAAAGATATAAACAATATGAATCAACGATGTGACGAACCTTGGCTAGAAGTTCTGTTAAGAATATTGGATGGGGCGTTTTTAAATCCGTTCCATATACACTGTAATGTGGCTTGTTCAGACATTGATAAAACTGTAAGCATCTTACGTTGACAAATACAGTTATATCCATATTTATAAGTTACGATCAATAATAGATGCATTTTAACCATATTACACTTAACATTCTGAAAAAATCCATTTTGGGAAGAGTGAAATGAGGGGCATTTGCACCAAGTATAAAAAAAATTGAATTTTGGTTAGGTTAGCTCAATGTGTCCTATCCGTTCATACAGTCAATGTCCGATCGAGTGATCTAATTGCTCTAAAAAATCAAAAGGCATTATTAGGCTCGGCCTGTTAAGAGTATTTTTTAAGTTCAATTTTTCATATTTTAGATTTTTTTTGAATCACCCGATTGGATATTGCATTGCATGGACGGGTAAGACACATCCAGGCCAACTTTTTTTTTAATTTGTTGTAATGCTCTCCATTGAAGCAAGGAGGACATTGCAGCAAGCATTACTCTTTTGAGAAACAGTTTTTACCTACTCTTTACAGCATTCACCTAATGCCGTCTGATCTGGCCAAATTATCAGACAACTCTTGTTAAAAGCACTTTAGATACATCCAACGTACCCAATCCGTTCACGCGCAGATCAAAATCCTCGCACACATCCAGGTAAAAGAGTAATGCTAGTTACACTGCACAGAATACAGCCTAAAAAAATAAAAATATATTTTTTAAAAAAAATTTATGATCATCCCTACAAAGCCCGACATGCTCGTACAATCAAATCTCTGATTAAATGACCCGAAAGATTCCAACAAATCAACAATCCAGTCCCATTTTATTAAGCTCGGCTCTTTAAAGATGCCTTTTAATTATTCATTGAGACTCAGTCTTTCATTTTTTAGAATTTTTTAGATCATCCAATAGGGATTAAATTATACGGACATGTTGGGCAAGATGGGGCTGACCATAAAAAAATTCAAATAACTATCTTTTTATTTTTTGTACTACACTCCATGCAATGCAGCAAATATTACTCTATAAAACAACTCATATTAAGTTTCTGGTTACGTATTTGTCAGACCCAACACTTATCGGACCCTCAGTTGGCTCCGAGTCTCTGATCACTGTGGTTAAAAAATATACATTAAAAGGTGTGGTAAGTGAGCAAAAGACGTGACTTGACGATTGCCAGCTATGGCAACAGTCAACTATTCAGCATCGAACAACAAAGGCTTAACACTAGGATGTTCACAATTTGATTTGGTTTGATTTGAAGGAGAATTTTTAGAAATCAAATCAAATTAAAATACTTGGCCGAACCAAACCGCAAGCTCTCCAAACCGAACAGCACAAATTCGGTTTGGTTCGGTTTACGGTTTGGGCCTCTTTATAGGCTGGCCCATTAACACAGATGGGCGTAGACTAGTCTAAGTTGTCTATACACAGTTAGATAGAAAATCTAATAAATCAAAAGGTTCCTTAAATTAAAAGACCAATTTTATCCTTTCTTGTCTAAAAATTTACACGTTCATATTCGTAAATCAAATAATTTCACACAAGTGTCATATCCTTTTAAGGTATTCGGATTATGCGGGTCGATTAGAATTATGGGTTGAGGAAATCAAACCAAACCAAATTTTTTATTTCGATTCAGTTTCAAATCAAACTGAATTCTTTTAGATTTTAACCTGAACCTGACCCGAACTGAATTTCCCAATTCGGTTTGAACCGAATATTGAACACCCCTACTTGACACACATCCCATCCATCTGGTTATAAATTGCAAATAGCCCAACAAACTATGCTAACATAACCCCATCGGCAGTGCCATTACACATCATGGAGATGGACAGCAGCTATAGTCTATAGATCTGATGTGGGACAAAAGGAAAGAGGGGGGAATAGGATAGGCTATTGACGTCACACCGGCAGTAGTAAAGTTCCTCGGCGTCGCACTGAAGACGAGGGGAAAAAAAAAATTTCCGTCGCACATAACTAGACTTGGGAATCTCAAGTAAATTTTTTTTCTTCAATCATCTTTATCTCTTAATTTTTGAAACAAACGTACATATATAGACTCTGTAGACTCTTATCCGACTCTAAAATCATCCGATCTTATCCTTCATTTGTTTCTATCCATTTGCCTCTAATTAATGCGAAAATCTCACCTAAAAAATCTTAAAAAATAGAAAATTACATATTGGGTCATAAATAGACCAAATAAAATCAAATAAATATAATTCTATGCATCAAACGAGCCATGCATCATTTCCAAGTCAAAGAAGGTGGCTCCAAATCCGATAGACGCATGCCCTGCACTGCGAGTCTGCTCCTGCATCAAGATCCAGCAAGTTGGACATATGCATGTGAAGGAGGCCAGAGTGAGAATTGGAACGATGCTGTAGACTAGATGGTAATATGACACCACCAAGAATAAGCCGTCCCACAGAATTGAAGTGCGGCTCGGTGCCAGAGTTGCTAGTAAATCGTATAGAACAATGCCAACATTCCCCATACATTCAGCAATTCTTCCTTCCCTTACATTATCCCTCTATTGCTGCCGTTGCTGCTGCTAGCCTGCTAGAATGCCCCACCAGTTTGGCTAAATGATTAGGAGCAATTAACGGTTCATGCAACAAAGAAAGCTAGGCCAACAAAAAAAAGACCTTCCAATTGCTAGACAATTTCAGCACAATAATGGTGTGAATCATGTTGAAAATAGCACTTTCTCTTCCTATGTGCACATCAAATTAACATTCTACACTCGTATCAAACTTAAACAAGAAATGTACACTTACCTCTTTCCCAACTCCCTTTCATCGGATTCAAATGAATTAACGAATCACTACCGGATGAGTCTGAAAACCAAAATAGGGCAATGGAAATCAATGAAATCTTGAGGTCCTTCAAGTGCATTTATATAAATAGGCTCTCGAGGCTCCTCGGATACTCCGCGCTGTGTTGCATATTCAAAGGCCATCTCATGATCCACCTGATAGTTATATCCACAACAACATAATAAAAATCCCAGTCAGTCTGACATCATCCAATCTTATCTTACATACAAATTAAGGAAACTAAAGCTACAAATGGATTTGGGAAAATAGCTGACACATCCAACTGTTTCCTGCTAAGACTACAGCTGTGTTAGGGGTTTTGGAAAACCTTATACTCCTTGACGAGGGGGAAAAAATTCTTCCTAGATTAAAAATGACTATGGGAAAAAAACAAAATGTCATGGTTCGGGGTTAGGAAAAGTTAAATCTCATGTGGGTTGGTGCCAATTCTCAGCTGTTGAAAAGAGAGGGGGAGAGAGAGAGATCTACCGAGAGTTCCAGAGAAGTTTCCCCCCCCCCCCCCCCCCCCCCCACCCCCCCACCCCCAAAAAAAAAGAAAAAAGAAAAAAAGTTCTCCAGTCCAGAGGTAGGAAAAGTTGGAGGGAATTTTCTGACCAAGGAACAAAAAAGTTTTCCTCAACATTTTTGTAGATCTCTAACCTTAGGAAAACAACTTTTCCTGGAAAGTAGACTTTTCCATCCTATTCTCTGAACCCCTAACCCACTCTACATGGATTAACAGGTAACACTCAAATGCTCAAGTGTAAACTTTCTTTTTGAGATACGCATAGAAGTTTAATTTTCTAACTCACATTGCCCACTGGAATGAGTAATTTTTGAAAGAAATATTGTCTGCACATAAAAGAACTGAAGAGATGATGTGCTCAAACACTTGGGGTATTATCACTCAATCAAGTAGAAATGATGCGGGACAAAGGGGAAGAGGGGGAATAGGATAGGCTACCGGCATCACACCAGCAGTAGTAGGGTTCCTCGGCGTCGCACCGAGGACGAGGGGGAAAAAAGGGTCTCCGTCGCATAGAACGAGACTCAAGAATCCTAGGTAATTTCTTTTTCTTCAATCATCTTCATCTCTTAATTTCTGAAACAAACATACATATATAGATTCTGATTGTAGACTCCTATCCGACTCTAAAACCATCCGATCTTATCCTTCCTTTGTCTTTATCCATTAGTCTCTAATTAGTGCGAAAATCGCACATAAAAATCTTAAAAAATAGAAAATTAGATATTGGACCATAAATGGGTCTAATAAAATCAAATAGATGTAATTCTATGCATCAAACGGGCCATGCATCATCACCAAGCCAAAGAAGGTGGCTCCAAGCCCGATAGACGCATGATCTGCATTGCCCGTGAGTTTGCTCCTGCATCAATCTCCCCTGATTCGAAAAAATTCGCCCTCAAATTTTGAAATGCCGAAGAAGCCATATGAGGAGCAAGGGGGCAACAGACCAGCGGCACACAATCAACTGCATATAGATCATTAGGGTGAGGAGCTGAAGGTGGCACTGATAATGGACCTCAAAGTAACACCATAGCAAGTCAAATTAAGATGAAGCAACGTCTGCAAGACATAGAGAATGGCACTGGACACCCGGAACATCAAACGAGTACTCAGAAAGTAAGTCAAATCCGACTTCAACAATGAGTGCTTGATCCCACACAATATTATCTGATGACTCACTGATGACCAACGGTACTGAATTGGTCTCAATCACATCGTCTGCCATTAAATGAAGTCCAAACTCAATAAATAGAGTAGCATCCCGAACATCGTCAGTCATAGGATCAACACTAGCACCCTCAATATGAACCAACATATCTGATTGATCATCATTCACAGCTAGCGAGACTGTATCAACTAACTTTGACGGAGCTTTCATTGCCTTTAAGAATAAAGTGAAGAATCTGAAAACGTGAACTCACGTCCATCAAAATGGAGGTGCAAGAGAGAGCGTCGACGTCTATCACAATCTACTGTAGCATGGCACTAGGATAGTCAATCTTGACCCAAGCAAATAGAACCCCATGGATCTATAGTATACCAAGCTCCATCCACATAAGTAGTAGAGTGTCCTGTGGTGACACCCTTAACCCGTCGATAAAACTCCACAAAAGTCCTATCACCTTCTACAAAAATCTCGCCCGTCTTCAACAGTGAATCAACAATATACTGGGGAATCACATTATCACTCGCACGCTCATCTAACATCAATGTCACCATTCTGAATTTGGTAAGAACACATTAAAACGGAAATAGATGGAAGATATATTGCAAGAAATTACCTCGGGACTCCAATTATGTTAGAATCAATCAGCGGCAGACAAAACGAGACGTCATAGGGGCATCACCACTATGGAGCTGAGTCCGCCTTATTGAGACGAAGCCAACAGTGAGATCGATGTAAGAAACAGAGCCCAAATCGACAAC
Organism: Zantedeschia hybrid cultivar; assembly: GCA_030544215.1. Classification (NCBI taxonomy): domain Eukaryota; kingdom Viridiplantae; phylum Streptophyta; class Magnoliopsida; order Alismatales; family Araceae; genus Zantedeschia; species Zantedeschia hybrid cultivar. The sequence continues at coordinate 15,631,514 of JARZZO010000011.1, forward strand.
AAAACGAGGCAAGCCGGGGACATAGTGGCTGGATCTGGTTGGCCTCGTTGACACGAGACGAATGTTGCTGACGGCGCCCAAATTGAAGTACGGGACGACCTCGAACGACGAGCACAAACATCCTTGTAAAGCATACAAGTACAACACACAATACAAGATACTGCTGTCGGACAGAACATACAGTGAGGTCGACCTCGCCGAGACGATCCCAACGGCACAAGTGGCTTGTAAATCGGAGCACAGACGAGGTCGTGGCACTGGCGGTGTAAGAACGGCTCCAATTACACCACCCGACACCCAACAACGGACCTAGACAGCACCCTAGCTCGGACCAGGTGGCTCGGACTACCTAACCTCAGAACCTGGTCAGACCAGGTATCAAATAGGCCCTAGGTTCCCTTTTAATAAAGGTAGTTCGGACCAAGTGTGGTTTGGGATCGGATAGGTGCACCAGTGGTTCGAGTGGACCAGGTCAACCTCAGTTGACTGGGTTTAGCTTTAGAAGGGTTCAAACCCTTTTTTCTTCCCACCCCTTCTTCTTCTTCCTTACCAGCCGCACCAGAGGGGCATGAAGGCAGCGGGCAGCACAGGCAGAGGCGGGTTGGGGTGGCCGGCGGGCGTAGCAACGGCGATGGCGGGGCGGCAACTATGGGACAAAACAACATGGAAGGCAGTAGCGGCTGCCGACGGTGGCGGATCGAGGCTGTAGCGACGGCGGGAGAGGCGGCGATGGCGATAGTGGCTACAGGTCCCGTCAACGACTGCAACGGCAGCAGAAGAACGCAACGGCGGCGGAGGCTTCGGGGCTCGACAACGTCGACTTCGGGGCTTGGTGGCTGAAGGATACGCTGTAGGCGGCAGGGGAGAGTTCGGCCGACGGCAGCGGCACCGACAAAGGCCGGTGGCGGCGCCGGAGGGTTCCGGTGACGGGAGCGACCTGAGGTATCCTCTTCCCGATGTCCTCCTCCTTCTGTTCGATGTGGCTGCAACAGGGACACGCTCGGAGGAAAAGAAGAGAGGGGATTTAGGGGGTGAGGAAAGAGGCAGCGACAAAGTTTTGGGGTGGCGTGGTGGAGGCACAGGACTCGGATTGTGAGAACAATCCAAAGAACCTGGCTTTGATACCAAAACTGATGCGGGACAAAGGGGAAGAGGGGGAATAGGATAGGCTACCAGTGTCACACCAGCAATAGCAGAGTTCCTCGGCGTCGCACCGAGGACGAGGGGGAAAAAAGGGTCTCCGTCGCAGAGAACCAAACTCGAGATTCTCAGGTAATTTCTTTTTCTTCAATCATCTTCATCTCTTAATTTCTGAAACAAACGTACATATATAGACTCTGACTGTAGACTCCTATCTGACTCTAAAACTATCCGATCTTATCCTTCCTTTTTCTCATATCTATTACCCTCTAATTAGTGTAAAAATCGCACCTGAAAAAATCCTAAAAAATAAAAAATTACATACTAGGCCATAAATGGGCCTAATAGAATGAAATAAATGTAATTCTATGCATCAAACAGGCCATGCATAATCTCCAAGCCAAAGAAGGTGGCTCCAAGTCCGATAGACGTATGCTCTGCACTGCTCGTGAGTCTACTCCTGCATCAATAAATACCTTTTTCCATCAACCTGCAGTTGATTGGATCCTAACTAGGGTTGTCAGTGGCAAGATTGCCCCAATGGGCCAGCAGGCTAAGCTGAATGACCATGCTACAATTCCTTTTTCAGCCCATCAGGAGAAACTCATGTCAAAATGCCTAAGCCTTGTTCCAAGTTGGCTGAGCTTAAGGTCAACCCAAGAAAGCCTGACAAACTCACAACTTTCCCCCTTCTGATTGCCAGTTGCTAACAAAGGGGTGTGTGGTGCAGAAAAAGCCCCCCCAAAAGCATTCATAGCCACCAGGATGCCCATATTGCCTGATCGTGAGCATGGGAGCATGGAACTAAAGTCCTTGGACCCATGTTGGCTGATGCATGGGACTAGGGTCCCCACTGACTAGAGTCCATGAAGCAGCTGTGATGCAGGAGACGATGCATGGCTTGGAGTTCCCTTTATTGGCTTTTATTAGGACCATTTATGGTCCATTATGTTTCTTTTATTTTCTAGGAATTAAAGAAACGTGAATAAGGGATGGAAAGTCCTAGAGTCGGATGGGAGCTCTAGAGTCAGGGGTTACAAATCTACTCTATTTATATGTATGTTCTTTTCAGAATTAAAAGAAGATGAATGATTGAGGAAAGAAAATTACCCGAGTTGGTCGTGACTGATTCTCTACGAGAGAGAGCCTCAAAACCCCCCTTCCTTGGTGTGACGCCAAGGCCCTCCCTGTCTCCGGTGCGACGCCGGGGAATTTCCCCATCCTCTGGCACGAGGCCGAGGACCCCTATCCTATTCCCCCCTCTTTCCCTTTGTCCCGCATCAAGCAGGGACCACCGGGGAATTTCCCCATCCTCTAGCGCGAGGCCAAGGACCCCTATCCCATTCCCCCCCTCTTTCCCTTTGTCCCGCATCAAGCAGGGACCCTAGTCCTTACTGATTATCAGGGGCAACCAAAACCTATAAATGGTCTTGGTGCTGCTGATGCAGGCCTTGGGCAGTGCCTATGTGCATTGCGTCCAATCGAATGTGTGTGTGTGTGTGTAGGGGGGGGGGGGGGGGGGGGGGTGTTGTTTCCGGCCTGAACATGATGGACCAGGTAGTACCCAAGTCTAGGGCATTCACAAGAATGTTGAGCCCGACTCAGAACATTACTAGCTCTCAGGCTAGACCATCTCGCACATGGGGAATCAAGCTCTGGCCTGAGTGATGTTGGCCCAGCCTGTTGACAGGCTATCAACATGACATCACCCCACTCTTTCATGCAAGGTCCTACTATATGGTGCTCTCTGCTGGTTTATCTTGGCTTCAGATCATTTGGGAGAGGGGGGAGCCTTGGTACAACAGTGAGGTTGCTCCATTATGATATGAAGGTCACAGTTTCAATTCTAGGAAGAGCCTCTTTGCGAAAAGCGAGAGTAAGGTTGCAGACAATTGACCATCCACAGACCCGACGGTGGTGTGAACCTTGTGGCACTGGGCTGTCCTTTTTTTTTCATACCACTAGGCAACATCGCCAATACTTCAGTTCTGCAATATGTGGCTTAAGCATAGATGCCGAATGTCACTTGCTGCTGATGATGAATGAAAGAAATGAAACGTTTCCAGTTTCCACCTATTACATTTTATCAGCGAATCTTGTCTTGTTGTTGTGTTTTGGTCAATGTTTTCCTGCAAATAGTGTCTTGAAGGTCGGATCGTTTCAATAACAAAGTTGCATACCCATGGGTACATCACATTTTCATGGCATATCCAACATTTTCCTAACCATAAAAAGGAAATCCTATCACATGCAAAGCTGGAATATATTAGGTCCAAAAAGGAAATCCTATCACATGCAAAGCTGGAATGTATTAGGGCCCATCTTGGAGATCAGATATAACTTGTGAAAAGATTGGACTAATGGCATGAAAAGACTGAACTAGTGAAATCAGAGAGATGATGAGTAATGGCTTGAGAAGCCAGCAAAAGAAACCAGATGGAGGCACAGAGGCATTTGCTACCTGCTCAATATGCTGTCTGAGCTTTTCACTCATGGTCGTCTCTATTATCTCCTGACCGATTACTTTCCTTATGATTTCATCATCCTCGGGGTGTTGCCTTTTCCCTGGTTTCAATAGACTGAGAACCTCAAGTACGGCCCGTGAAGCATCAGGAATATACCTGCAGTACACATTTTTATAATATGTTTCGTTCAATAAAGTTAAATCAAATCAAAAATCAAGAGGCTCTCCTGAGCTGCAACCCTATCTGTGGAAGGATCTCTCGCTGCTACCTCCATCATGGACAAAGAAAGAAATAGGAGGCACAGTATGAGTACATTTACTAAACACAGCGAGAGTAGCTTTTGGGGAAGGGTTCTCAAAATCAAAATCTACTAACTACTTAAGTTGACCAATTGATAGAAGTCATTCAAACAGTTTTTAATGAAATAAGAAGTTAAAGTCAAAATGAAAAAGAGAAAAGTCTTCCATTAAGATGTGGAACAAGCTGTTGTAGAATCTTGACATCTTTAAGGAAATAAGGGCCACACCATGGACAAGTCTTAGCATTAAGAAAGCCAGTGAGACTTGTCAGGGAGAGAAAAAAAAACAAAAAAACAAATGACTCAACCTAAAGAGGAATGATAGAAGTTACTTTGCTGTTTTTTTTTTTTAAAATCGAGGCTTGGCAATTGTTTGATTCCTGAAAGAGGGAGTTACCGACATGTAGATTGGTATGAACATATAAATCACTTCATTCAAATGACGTATGAAATTTTCGCATAATACAATTTACTTGGTGAGATTTCTTTTTCTCTCTTGCCGCTCACGAGCCTCCAGCTTCTTCACTATCTTTGATTTTAGCTGAAGGCAACATTGTTGAATTGCAGACTGCAGATGGTTTTCAAATAAAATCACATTATGATTTGTTCATATTATATATAGCCAGGAAACTAGAAGAACCTATATAAACTACCTTCACAGCAGAAGATATTTCACTTATATCATTACCGATATACTCCTTTCCGGTTCCCTTGAAAGGTATTTTTGTGCTCACAATACTCACAAAAACACCAACTTTGTCCTGCATCTGATTAATCTTGTAACTATTCCAACTGTCAAAGAATGACAAAAAAGAAATACTCAACACCTACAAGGTACAACATAATAGAAAAATGGATTAAGATTTTCTCTACTATGCAGTGGCATAAAGAATAATAAAATGACTAACTTGATCCTCTTTAGAGCGGTTCTTGTGACAACATCAGCACCTTGTTCAAAAAGAAGTGGTATCCGATTTGCAAAACGGAAGATATTCAGACCCTGAAAAGATTAAAAGGTAAAGAAACTGAAAACAAATTGCATGTCTGAGGAAACCAGATTGTTTTTCTGAAAAATGTCCTCAAAAGGTCAATGTGAGAGACTATAGCTATTTACTGAGAGAAGGAATGGCTTTTAAAGTGTAAGCTTGTGGAAACTTGGCAAATATAATCTGCCAAATTTTCAATGGCCACTGTCTTTTAGACAATTTCTATTCTCTATTAAGAAAGTAGTATGTGGTCATTTTGATCTGTTTCTATGTTGACAGATTCTTCTAGATTTTTGAAATATTGCTACTATAAAACTCAACATGTCTATACAGTGTACCAATCTAACCAGTAAATCAACTAATATGCAACGAAACATATAACCAATTGGCCATTCAGATAAATGTGTACATACAACTAGATGAGAAATGCTTCACTATTGCATGCAAGTATACATGAATTCACTAGTGTACAAGTGATGCTGGACGGCTAATGGAACTAACGGATTCACTAATGGAGGTAGATATCAACAGCAAGCAATATAATAATAAGTAGATGCAACCTAATCGCACAATTGTCGAGTTGGATAACCACACCAAATAACAGAAGTTAGCTGAGTAACCATCCCTCTCACGATGAAGAAATGAGGGACTGCTGGCAGTTGAGGAACTACCGCAAGTCTTAAGGTTAAAACCACCCCAAAGTCTTGAGGAAACTCGAGATAGGTGTAACGCGCTCACAAGCCAGCAATGATGATATATCACGGGCTAGGTATCCTACCTCGCAAGTCGGCGGCAGATAAAAGCAAATACTAGATAAGCAAAGCTCTAGCGAAAGGGATTAGCACGCACTTCCACATTGGTGCGTGGGTGGAGACCACCCGATGAACATGTACCACTCTCAAAGTACAATACAATAAGGATCACTCCTTACAGGGAGGTAAAAGACTACAATTAAGCGTTGAAAATAGTCTGGGTGGTAAATACGACAGTTGACAGGTCACGGAAGGTGTGTACACTGCTGGGAAGATGCTTCGGGAAGCACGTCACGAAATCGAAGGTGACTGGATGCTGGCATGCAAATCGAGGTGGTTGACACGAACCTCGAGATGTGCGAACGTGACCTTAATATGCCTGCAGAGGTGGCATACAAAACAAGATGCTATCAGGGAAGCAATGTTGGATATGGGTTGGCCTTGTCGAGAAGAAACCGACGATACAAATGGTGCGCGAATTGGAGCACAGACGGACTCGAAACAAGAGCGGTGTGCTAACGGCCCTTGTTGCACTGTATAGTGCACCGTAATGGACCAGGTCGGGGCCTGGCTGGACCTAGCAGAGTCCTGGCTCGAACCAGGACTCAACCAGGTGGCTCGGACCACCTTAATAGAATCTGACTCAGACCAGATCAACTAGAGCTCGAGCCTTTTGCACTTGGGCTCGGGTCTGGTCCTGGACCTGAACCTGGTTTGACCAAGTTGGTTTAAAGGGGCACGATCTGCGCTTCCCCCCCTCCTTCTCTTTAACCCAAACACAATGGCAATAAGAGAGAGGGGAGGAAAAGATGGCAGCGACTGCAACAAGGAGGGAGGCCGAAGGATGGCAGCGGCAACAGTTGACGGCGGCAACAGCGGCGATGGCGACGACGACGACCGGCTGCTGCGACAAGAGGATGTCCCTTCTCCTCTGATCCTTCTTCTTCGACTTTTTTTTTTTATTTGGGTTGTTGCAGTGGCAGCAGCCGGGGTTGCTAAGGGGTGGATGTTGACGGCGACGACAACGGTGGTGCTAGTGAGAAGTGACGATGGCGACACACCAAGGAGATGGCAGGGACATCAACAGTGCTGGCAGAAGCCGGCAATGGCAACGACAGCTGCTTGGGTTGCCGGCGGCAACCTGGCTTCTGCCCTCTTCTTCTTCTTCTTCTTCTTTTTCTACTGCCTTTTCTCCTTCGGGTGCAGTTACAGCCTGAACAGAGAGAAAGAGAGAGGGAATGGAGGAGAGAGGAAAGAGAAGAAAGGTGGGGGAAAAGGGAGGGACCTGCCGGCGTCGCACCAGTAGGGGTATTTCTCCTGCGTCGCATCGGGCAGGGAGGGTTGGCATCGCACCAGCGGGGTTCCTCCGTCCCAGAGGCAAGCACACGAATAGGGGAATACTTTTCACTAAAAAATCATGCATTAATTTCTAAAATAAAAACTACAAGAACATATATAGACTCTCTCTATAGAATCCTATCCAAACTCAAACAAGTAGTCTGATTCTATCTCCTATCTCTAAATCTGTCTCTATTCACTATCCCTAATATTTAGTGCGAAAATCGCACCTAAAATCCCAAAAATAGAAAACTACATCACAAATGGCCTATATAAAATCAAATAAAATGTCTCTCCACGCATCAAATGGGCATTGTGTCGTCTCCAAGCCAAAGGGACGCCGAAGCAAATCTCCGACGATGGTAGACGTAATCCGGGTGAAATCGAACAGTGGCTCGGGTGTCCTCACCAACAAGTAACTTCACATTCCATTCAAGCTGCGGGATGTGCGCATGCATGTTACAATTGGATACTTGACAACCGTCCAGGTTAATGTACACATGCTTCACCAAAGCAAATGAGTTTGCTTTGGGATATGAACTATTCTCTTATCCATCTTAGTAATAAGAGAAAATGAAGGCACACATTCAAGGGCACACGAGAAGATTCTTGATGAATTCTCAAGTTCATAAAAGGTAGCATTCATATCTCCCATGAGTGCTCAAGTGCTTGAACATGTTCACTCGTAAAGGTGCATATAAAGCTGCATATTTGATAGTGGTTTTTTTCCCTTTTTTTTTGGGTTTTGGTTTTGAGGGGGGGGGGGGGGGGGAGTTGGAAATGTGTGAAAGTAAACTGTAAGGAAAATTTTCCCATGGAAACCTATAGAAAATGGTCAGTGCTATGTAGAAAACATGCAAATGAATTCCCTCTTGTTTCTACTCTCTCTCCCTTGTCAGATAACAAAGGAAAACTAGATTTATGTCCAGATACCTTCACTTGGAATGCAAACAACAGCAAGAAAATGCATACGATGCCACTAGCAAGCCATGACATTCTGAAATATTAGTAAGACCAAAGCTGAATAAACATATTAATTATCTTCACATGCCCAAAATGACAAAAGAGTGATGGAATGCAGAAAATACATATTTTATGCCTGAAAGGAAGAACAAGATTCTAAAACAACACAAAGAATCTGGTGAAAACTTAGTTACATGAAACTTACTTGCTTGACATCTTTCCCACCCAGACTAATTCCTGCTTCAACAATAAAAGGATGCCCTTCAAAGACCTGTGGACTGTAATAGAAAACAATGGAAAAAGCTCATGTTAGATACTGCAAAGTAATTTCCTCCTATGGAAAATTTTAAGGTGACTACTATGTTTAAATTTATGCATTCTATTGAGAATAAACTAGTAGCTTGCTGATGAGACAAAGTTGGCAAATGGTTTTTGTTTCTTCGGAGAGGAGGAGCTTGGTGCAGATGTAAGAGTTGATGCGGGACAACGGGAAAGAGAGGGGGAATGGGATAGGGATCCTCGGCCTCGCACCAGAGGATGGGAAAATTCTCCGGCGTCGCACCGGGGATAGGGAGGGCCTTGGCGTCACACCAAGGAAGGGGGGTTTTGGGACTCTCTCTCGCAAAGAACCGGTCACGACCAACTCGGGTAATTTTCTTTTCTCAATCATTCATCTTCTTTTAATTCTGAAAAGAGCATACATATAAATAGAGTAGATCTGTAACCCCTGACTCTAGAGCTCCCATCCGACTCTAGGACTTCTCATCCCTTATTCACGTTTCTTTAATTCCTAGAAAATAAAAAAAAAAACATAATGGGCCATAAATGGTCCTAATAAAAGCCAATAAAGGGAACTCCAAGCCATGCATCGTCTCCTGCATCAATCTCCCCTGGTTCGAAAAAACTCGTCCTCGAGTTTTGAAATGCCGAAGAAAACATATGAGGAGCAAGGGGGCCACAGACCAGCGGCGCACAATCGACTGCATATAAATCATCAGGGTGAGGAGCTAAAGGTGGCACTGATAATAGGCCTCAAAGTTACACTATAGCAAGTCAAACTCAGATGAAGCAACGTCTGCAAGACATAGGGAATCACACTAGACATCCGGAACATCAAATGAGTATTCAGAAAGTAAGTCAAATCCGGCTTCAACAATGAGCGCATGATCCCACACAACATTATTTGATGACTCACTGATGACCAACGGTATTGAATTAGTCTCAATCACATCGTCCGCCATTAAATGAAGTCCAGACTCAATGCATAGAGTAGCATCCCGAATATCGTTAGTCGTAGGATCAACACTAGCATCTTGAGTATGAACCTACACATCTGATTGATCATCATTTGTAGCTGGCGAGACTGTATCAAGTAACTTGGACGGTGTTTCCATTGCCTTAGGAGAATAAAGTGACGACTCCGAAAACATGAACTCACGTCCATCAAAATGAAGGTGTACGAGGGAGCATCGGCGTCTATCACAATCCACTGTAGCTTGGCATTCTGATAGCCACTCTCGACCCAAGCAAATAGAAGAGCTCCATGGATTTATAGTACACCAAGCTCCATCCATATAAGTAATGAAGTGTCCTATGGTGACACCCTTAACCCGTCGATAAAACTGCACAAAAGCTCTATTACCCTCTACAAAGATCTTGCCCGTCTTCAACAATAAATCAACAATATACTGAGGAATCACACTATCACTCGCTTTCTCATCTAACATCAATGTCATCCATTCTCGATCCAGCAAGAACACATCAAAACGGAAATAAATATAAGACATGTTATAAGAAATTACCCCAAGACTCCAATTATGTTAGAATCAATCAATGGCCCGCAGAACGAGGCGCCATAGGGATAGCACCACTCTGGAGCTGAGTCCGTCTTGCTGAGACAAAGCCAACGACACGATCAGTGCAAGAAACAGAGTCCAAATCGACAACCTCAGTATGCGTACAGAAGTGGCACGCAAAACGAGGCAAACCGGAGACGCAACGTACTAGATCTGGTTGGCCTCGTTGATATGAGACCAACGCTGCTGATGGCGCTCAAATCGGGGTCCGGGACGACCTCGAACGGCGAACACAAGCGAACTCGTAAAGCATGCAAATGCGGCACGCAAAACGAGGCACTGCCAGTAGACGGGATGTGCAACAAGGTCGTCTTCGCTGAGACGATCCCAACGGCACAAGCGGCTCGCAAATCGGAACACAGACGGGATCGTGGCGCTGGCGGTGCGATAACGGGTCCAATTGCACCACTCGGCACCCACCTACGGACCTAGCTTGGACTCTGGTTCAGACCTGAGTTGAATGTGGCTCGGACCCGTGCACCAGGGCTCGGACCATGTTGGGATGGCTCGGGCTAACTCCAAGGGGGTTAAGTGGACTAGGTCAACCGATCGGACCGAACCGGATCAAACTGGTTTGACCGGTTTAGGTTAAGAAGGGCACAAGCCCTTCGTTTCTTTTCCTCTCCCTCCCTTCCTTCAAGCTCGTAACAGAAAAAGAAGAGGAAGAGGGAGGCGTCGGCAGCGGTGGCAGTGGCCGGGGCAGCGCCGCCTTGGGCAGGCGGCAGCAGCGCCGGTGTCGGCAGAGGCCGGCAACGGTAACAACGGGAGATGGCGACGGCAGCAGGAAGACGCTTGATCTATGCTGCGAACCAAATCTACGCTTGCTTCGCCCCCCTTTCTTCTTTGTCTTCATGTTCCTTCTTCACCACGTACGAACCAAAGCGGCGCGGACGGTTTGGGGCGCTGGGGGTGATTTCGGCGGTGGCGGATCGAGGCGGCGGCGACGGCGGGGAGAGGCGGCCACGTCGACGGCGCCGGCGGCGCTGGCTGCAGGAAGACGGGGATTGCAGCAGGAAGATGGCGACTGCAGCGGGAGATGGCGACGGTGCCAGTGAGAGGCGACAACAACGGGCTTCGTCAGCACTGGCGAGAGTTGCGGGAAGATGCCAGCTCCTCTTGCCGTCCTCTTATTCTTCTTCTATGTTCAGGCAGCAGGGCACTATCCGACAATGGAGGAGAGAGAAGTTTTTTTTTTTTTTCTTGGGGGGGGGGAGGGGGGGGGGACCTACGGCAAAGACGCGCAGGTTGCTGCCGGCGGTGAGGCCAAACTGGATGCGGGACAAAGGGAAAGAGGGGGGGAATGGGATAGGGGTCCTCGACCTCGCGCCAGAGGATGGGGAAATTCCTCGGCGTCGCACCGGGTACAGGGAGGGCCTTGGCGTCACACCAAGGAAGCGGAGTTTTGGGGATCTCTCTCGCAGAGAACCGGTCACGACCAACTCAGGTAATTTTCTTTTCACAATCATTCATCTTCTTTTAATTATGAAAAGAGCATACATGTAAATAGAGTAGATATGTAACCCCTGACTTTAGAGCACCCATCCGACTCTAGGACTTCCCATCCCTTATTCACGTTTCTTTAATTCCTAGAAAATAAAAGAAACATAATAAACCATAAATGGTCCTAATAAAAGCCAATAAAGGGAACTCCAAGCCATGCATTGTCTCCTGCATCAAGAGTGCTCCATTATGACCTAGAGTCACAAGCTCTAAATTTGAATAGTTTCCTTGCAAAAAGGCAAGGGGAATACAGTGTACACCTAACATACCCCAAAGCCCGCATTGGCGGGAACCACGGGGTACCAATCTTTCCTTTTTATTTTGTTTCCTTGGAATCTTTGGAATATGGTCACCCAAGTCCCAACCTAAATTAATGAGATAGGGTTTCATGATAATAATGATGAACTGATGATAAAATTGTCAAGGATTATTATCAGAGGATAAAAACTGACCTGCTAGCATAAGTGGCAACCATGTCCGGATGCAGCTCCTTTATAATTCCCAGACGGAGATTGTACTCCCCAGCAGGACTAAGACACTGCAAAGGTACGCGCACACACACACACACACACAGATCACACACACACACAGATGAGTGAAAAGATGGTGGTCAAAATAGGGATGATGGTCAATATAGGAACTTAAAAAAAAAAAAAGATAACAAAGTAAATCTAGTTATCAGGATGTTTGGCATAAAAGGAGAAAAAGGTGATACTTGAAAAGAGAAAAACAACTAACATCACCACTAGGGTCATCAAATTTTGCTTGACGAAGCAATTGATGAATTCGAACCACTTGTTGGGATGTTAGACTTTTAACAGGTATCTTAGAACTAAAATCAGGACCCATTTCTCCTGCATAACATTGAAAATAAGGTATATAAATAGTTAACCTTCATAAGACATTTGAGTTAAATATACAATAATGTTTTACTTTTAAGAAAAGGTTTAAAATTTGCATGTTTTGAAAACTTCATACATTTTAATGAACAACAAATTGTCTATATGATACATATATCATGCTAAATTGATTCATGCAGATGTATCTTCCAGTCAAGCTTTAAGCATAACTTAGCACATGATTAGGCTATAATTGTGCAAAACTATGCTCCAATTATCAATGATGCCTTCATACACAGTACAAACGCACCCCCCCCAAACACACACACACAAAAAAAACCTCCCAGATTTCTCAAACTCATTGTCTGGGGACAGTGATCATAATTTCTATCTAAGAACATTCTTACTTAAAGATTTTTGGAAGTGGATAGTACCACAGTTTCATTAAATGGAAAATATCAAAATAAAAGTCATTGACTGATTAGATAATGAATATCTAGCATAACCAGAATTCTAATATACCTTAAGAATGCAAAACAAAAATTCAATTAACATGTTCACTCTTTTGAAGCCATAAGGCAACAGTTGACATATTTTCAGTAACTACAATGACTTTCACTTGTAACATAAAGAAATAAAAAGGAATTACTTCTTAAAATGAAAATGAAAGAGAAAATCAAGAGGAAAATAATGGACAAAATTATTCATCCACATAGTATTTACCAATTAAGCGCTCTGCAAGGGTCTTCCCAATATTTACAAACTCATGCTGAAGAAATTGCAGAAGATTCTGCTTTGAAGTATCTTGGATAAGATGTTTGATAAGTAATAAATCAACAGCAGATGGATGATGCTTTGTTTCAGTAGGAATTGGAGGCATCACATCTGTTCTACGTGCAAATCGTATAGTGATGTTTTTGCTGTATAAAGAAGAATGCAGAAAATTGAGATATAGAAGAAAAATATCATATGATATTCGAATCTCAAGGATCAAGACTTACTCTTGCATTTCTGAAATAAATCTAAAAAGAAACTGCGCGTAGGGGGTGATTACAGCCATCTGACGCATGTAATGAAGAATCTTTGACTATATGTGAATAGAATCTCAGTCAGTACATACTGCATGTTTGTGGACATATAATGTACACCACAGACTATCGCAATTTTCTGTGACAAAATTAGACTAGCACAGAATGCAACCAGGGGACAAAATATATCAAACTATACTAACACGATAAGTTGTCCAATTTCCTTCAATAATTACTTGAATTTCTGCTCCATGCCATTGATCCTTGTTGTCCCTCTTTTCATGCAAATGGACATGAGGAATATTCCTGAATAATAAACATAGATTTCAATGCACTATCCCTAGAGCAGATGAATGAAAATATAGAGGTTGAACCAAACCAAAAGCCTAACATAAATTGAACAGAGATCACAGTCTGAGATATGGATGTGTACCTATGGATATCAATATCAAGTCTACAGAATGAAACATAACTTTGACCTCTTAATGCGGATATAATTTCTATTGGAAGCCCAGTGCTCATCTTGGACCAAATTAATGCCTGAAATATCCCTAAAAAATAAGACCGATATAAATCCAGAAAGGCAATTTAAATTTCCTAGAAACATTTTCTACACTATTAAGTGCACAAGTTCTTGTCACTTGTCAGAAAGGAAAACATGGATATGTCAAAATTTCATAAAATGTCTTGTAAGTTGTAGGCACCAGTGGGCTACTTCAGTGCAAGTCGTCCAGGCTTGGGTATGGACAATCACAATATGTATTAAAAGATGCAATCTTCACTCTAAGATAAAAAATACTAGCAGCGGAACCAATACCAAGCACATGGAGAATTAAAGTAATGGTGTAACTTGGTACAGAATTCTAGTACAGGAATGAATACGAAATTGATAACCTGGAGAACTAAAGGAGTGGTGAACTCATTATCCAAAAGAGAACTATAGCTCTAGCATACATAAGTCAACTTGAGGCTAAAAGGTAGGCAGGAATAGCACCATTGTTGATCTTATGAATCTTTTGAGAGCTTGAGACTAAAGCTTTGGTCCCTAGAAGGGTGAATCTCAATGCATTATCAATATGAACTGACCTTCCATTGACTTATCATGCTTCAAAAAAAAAATTTGCATGAGGAAGTGAACAGTATAAAAGCCCAAAGTTGCCGATTGCTATGGGCAACTTACACTTCTTTCGGTTGTAACTACATAAATAATAATAAACAAGAACAAGTAGCATCTACATTCTAAAGAAGAGGGAAAAAACAACGCAATAAACCAAACAAACAGCCATACTGTTGACCAATTTTCTTCGCTGAAACTAATTCTATGATTTAGAAGTCTGAAAGGTTTAAGGCTTTCTGGATATTGATCCCTATAAACATAGTGAATTCTAAATATGTCCCTGTATCTTATCTATTTTTATATCAATCCCTATACACTTAAAATATGATTTAGAAATAAATCCTTTCAACTAAGAATTGTTTAAAAGAAGCAAATATTCACAGAATATTCTTCAAAAAAATGTTAAAATGGATAGAAATACTTAAAATGACACTAAATAAAAAATTGAGCCCAATATATAGTACATGGTCACTTTAATGGGCGAAGCTTAATAATCAATTTTTATTATTTTTATTTTGTTGGACCGTCCAATCAGAGATCCGGTTGTCCAAACATGTAGGCCATGTTTAGGGTGACCTAGCAAATTTAATTTAATTTTATTTTGGCTGCACCAGCACCCAGTGCAGCAGTAGCTGCCAATGTAGCAAGTAAAACTCAAATTTTAAATAGGGGTATAAGTGACTTTTCCAAAATGAGTTAAACTTAGACTCATGTTTAATTATGGTAGAGTTAAGAAAAATTTACAGAAGCAAACGGTAGGGATTAAAAACTAAAAAATAAGTTTATAGGGACTAATATCAAAATATGCAAGATACAAGGACTTATTTCGAATTCACTATGTTTACGCTTTACAGGGATCGATATCCAAAAAACCTAAAGGTTTAAAGCCAATGCCACACTATAATAAATGTGCTTACCATTTTTGCACCTAACCCAAATTTTCCACGAGTCTGCTTCAAACCATACTTTGTTCCAGAAAGAACTGCATGCACATTTATATAAGCATCTTAAACATTAAATAAAACTCAACAATGTTAAATAGCATTCGGTAATGCAGACTTTTGCTACAATGCAGCACATATGATATCATGTCAGAGACTCAAAAATTATTATAATCATGCAACAGAACAAGAGCACATTGTAAATCAGTTGAGATCAAACCTCTTCCAAACATATTTGGGATGTCATCATGTGCCATTCCCCTGCCATTGTCCTGCAATGAAGCAATTACATTTAAACTTTAAGAAAAAGGTCAAATGAACTATCAACAAGGGTGGAAAATTTTTGAGTTATTCCCATGCATGATATTTGTCATCCACAAAATCTTTCCCTTCAATCTGGAGCCAAATTATGAATCTAGATGAATTTCAGCATGTATGGACGCCAATAAGCAAAAAGCATATATTGTTCATGCATAGATTTTCTTTTCAAAGGCAGTCATCAGGTGTGCTTCCACAAAATATCATACCTCATGCATAGCTTTAGTTAAGTTCGGAAAGCATGAAAACAGAAAATTGTTGACATTTCCTATAAAGAAGATCTATTTGCAGCCTTCTTGTAATACAAAAGACATTTGTTACAATGAAACCACACCTTACAAGCAACCCTGAAAAATGAGGTGTCTCTTCGCCCTTTCGCTCCTTTTGCGGCTACAGGATCTTTCAACTTTTTCCCAATGGCAACTTTCTTAGTTTCAAGTTCTTGAGCACGAGCCTCCTTAGCAAGGCGTTTCTGAGAAAGAGGAACAAGAAGAACCTATCATCTATTCAGCTGCTGCATATGTAGTGAGTTGGGTTGGCTTGGGTCAAATTTAATTTGGGTTGACCCAAATTCAATCCAACCCAAGTTAAATTCAGCACACTTAATATGGGTTCAACTCAAATTAAATTTGGGGTTCAATGAATTTGGGTTGGATTGGGAATGGATTGTAAAATGTTATCTCTTAAGATAACTCTAAACTAACTTTATAAGATATCAGCAAGAAAGAACTTACAACAAGTCAAAATATGTCATAATAATTTGTGATGCCTTAAAATTTTACAATAATGAATATATATGAAAATTATTATAAACTCAAAGTCTATCATCCCTATATAATCTCTCAATATAAAACAAAATCACAAAAACAATATATAAAATTTACTCTACACCCAAGAGTAAATACAGTCATATAAAATTCTTTTTTTAAGTAAAAATGGGTTAGGTGGGATTGGGGTTCCAGGTTGAACTAAATAAATTTGGGCCAACTCAATTCAAATTTGGGTTTAGTAAAATCTAGTATGTGTTAGACCCACCTTGTATAACCCCCAACCAAAACAAGCCGAAATTGGATTGGGTTGGGTTGTGTTCTGGGTGACCGTCTAAATTTGCACCCTTAGAAAGGTGAAAATGGCGCCATTAATATAAACCAACAAGTAGGGAGATTGAATACAACATCTAAAGAAGGACCACCTCTCGAGCTTTGGCAGATTCAAAGTCGTCATATAACTCTTCATCTACACGCTCACGGTCAACCAGACCAATCATCGAATTGTACTTACTCTTACTGATCTCTTCTCTGTCACAGGAAATATACGCAAAAGCATCAGCTACTTGCAAAACATGTACCTAAAATTCACACATATCAACAAATCCAATACCATACAATACACACTTAACTTCGGGGCACAATTTCATATTCCAAATATATATATATATATATATATATATATATATATATATATATATATATATATATATATATATATATATATATATATATATATATATATATATATATATATATATGTGTGTGTGTGTGTATGTCTAAGGATGTACAGTTGCATCACATTAGAAGGTAATCACTAACATTGTTATCTCGATGTCAGGGAGCAGAGAGATCGACTCAGTCGAATCGAGAGCATTCTCCACAAGCTCTCTCATGGTCGTGTACAATGATTTACCAGGCTGGAATGCACAAGACATCAAATTACTGGCATCAACCAAGAGTACCACAAAAAAATAAAAAATCACATCCAAAACAACGATATAATCGTTGGATTCAAGTTGCACAAAGATCTAGGAACCAACGATAGTATGAAAACCCACATTGTCGAATCCCGCTATATTCTTATTCTCCGCGAAGAACTCTGCAGGGGATTCTGCAAAAAGTACAATTGCAGCTAAATTAGTGAACAAATCAATCAAAACATATCAACCAGCAACTCCTCTATGCAGATTTGAATCATTCATGTTTAAAACACAAACAAACATACACATGCAGATAGATAGATTGAGATGGATAGAAAGATAGATACAGAGTATACATATTGATAGATAGAGATAGAGAGAGAGAAGCAGATAGATCGAGATAGATAGAGAGAGAGAAAGTGGTGTACTGACTCTGCTTCAAGGTGCTCCCCTTGGCCTTGTTGGGAGCGTTGGCGCTGGACCTTTTGCGCTTCTTCGGCTCGGGCGGGCCGCCATCGCTGCCGCCGGAATCCATGGGAGAGCTACAGGGGCGGTCGCCTGAGGGGGATATGGAGCGACCGGGAGACCACAGGAGACGAGGTTCCAGCTACGAATCGAAATGCTCCTCGGTCGTGGTCGTGGCCCTGGGGGGAGCCGCAGGGGCGGGGGGCTAGGGTTTTTGGGGGAGAAGAGGGCGGTGGAGGAAAACAATCTTCGTTCTCGCTTCTAAGTGACGATACCATGTGAATTGTCCAGATGTTTTTTCAAGAGCAATGACTGTTGCAGTGAGGTTTGTAATACAAAATGTTATTAATTTATTAGACGGAGGTCAAATAGATTAGGTAATTTTTTTTCAAAGTATTAAATGTAAGTGTAGAATTTTAAGTGTGATAAATATACGTACATATGACAAGAGCATGACAAAAAAATTTATAAATATTAATCATGTTTAAATATTTGTCATGTCTACGCATTTATTACAGATTTTTAATATAATAAATATTTTACAAACGTGACAATTACTTTGTAAACATGACAAATAATATTTGTCACGTTCATAAGTGGCATCTAAAATGTATTTGTCATCTCTACATATGTGCGCCCAAATTTATAGGCATGACAAAAAAATTTCAGATATGACAAATGCTCTTAAAACTCTCCACCCGTGTTTGATGTTTGGCTGACTCACATGTTAAAAAAATTATCTAATCCATATAGTTCTTATCTAAGTGGATCAATAACCTCTTACATTATAAAATGACTTAGTTTATTAGACTATCCCTTAGTACAACAGGCATTAGTCATTTTCCCAAAGATGGGACTGCAAATGAACTCGACGAATAACACATGAGATAGTTTGATTCGGCTAATTTATTAAGTTAAATAAATAAATTTGAATAAAAAATAAACTCAATTTATAAAACAAGACCAAGTTTGAATATAGGTAAACTCGGCTAGATTATATTCATAAACTGACTCATTTAAAAGTTTGTTAAGAACTTGTCTAAACACCCGTTAAGAACTAGATAATAATTTGTTTATATAGAACTCGTTTAGATGTTCGTTTAAATATTTGTTAAGAACTCGTCCAAAAGCCTCTTAGTTATTATATTCGTGATAAACTTAACTAGTAAGATATAAATTAATTATTAGGTTATTTAATAAACATTTTATCAAATAATGATTAAA
Organism: Zantedeschia hybrid cultivar; assembly: GCA_030544215.1. NCBI lineage: Eukaryota > Viridiplantae > Streptophyta > Magnoliopsida > Alismatales > Araceae > Zantedeschia > Zantedeschia hybrid cultivar. The sequence goes on from JARZZO010000011.1 coordinate 15,650,434, forward strand.
ATATATGAGGGTTCATCTATAAAGAGGATGAAAAATTGGGAACGGCCACATTAGTCGGACACCGGCAGATTTAGAAAAATTGGTGCCGAGAAGATTTTTCAGAGACTTTTAGGCATGGACGTCTGGTTCAGGAGAACGTCCAAGTCTTACTAAATTTTAATTTGTCCATTGGGCCGTCCACTATATGAGTATGAGTATGAGTAATAAGAGAAATATTTGTATTCAGTGTAGCAAGGATGATATGAAAGCATGCAGTAGTGTAACTCTTTTAATTAAAATTTCACCTACATAGGATCAACCCGTGCGTCCCGCTGCACCTAGGTCAGCCTAACTCACCTGTCAATGCATTAAATGGTTAGTAACGGGAAGATTATGAGGCATTAAAACTTTTTAAACCTTTCGATTTACGACTAAATGTTCCTGTCAAACCCCCGCAATGGGCGGCCTGCATGCGGACGCGTGTTTGTGCGGTGGTTCTGCGAGGGGCCTACATATCGGTTACTCGTTATAATTAAGAAACACCTCCTTACTTGCTTAACCGCTCCACCGACTTGGGCTGTGAGCCATGGGCCGAACAAAATATGGCCACATGGTTGTTAAACCATGTTCCTGTCAAACCCCCGCAATGGGCGGCCTACGTGCGGACGCGTGCTTGCGCGGTGGTTCTGCGAGGGGCCTACATATTGGTTACTCGTTATAATTAAGAAGCACCTCCTTACTTGCTTAACCGCTCCACCGACTTGGGCTGTGAGCCATGGGCCGAACAAAATATGGTCACATGGTTGTCAAACCATGTTCCTGTCAAACCCCCGCAATGGGCGGCCTGCGTGCGGACGCGTGCTTGCGCGGTGGTTCTGCGAGGGGCCTACGTATTGGTTACTCGTTATAATTAAGAAGCACCTCCTTACTTGCTTAACCGCTCCACCGACTTGGGCTGTGAGCCATGGGCCGAACAAAATATGGCCACATGGTTGTCCGACGGTTTGGGCATTTGAATTTGGACCGAACATACTAATGTGGGATCTCGATCAGTTTGGACCTCTGAGCCTTGGGCTCCATGTGGACCGAGTTGGGATCGGGCTCGGCTCGAATTTGGATTTTTTTTTTTTAAGCCCGAGCTCAAGCTGGACTTTAGACTTGATTTCAAGCTCGGGATCGGCACGAGTTCGAAACTTTTCTATCGAGCCGAGCTTGAGCATGCATGGGCTCGAACTCGACTTGGCTCGTTGCCACCCCTACTCACCACCCACCTGCTCTTCCTCTTTTATCATTTCTCTTGGCGGCCACCAATAGCCCATCACAAACATCGTGCTTTCCTCGGATTCGCACACCACCTTCTCCGATAGCACTGACGTGTTGCGCAATTGGGAATGCGATAGGGGCAGCCCATCCATGTGATCGAGTTGGATGGCCCCATCTCTTGCCTCTTCATGAATGGCCACTACATCTTAGTTTAGACATGGTTGAGTGGTAACTCGAAATAAGCTTGGAAGATGTTCCAGTAATTATTAAATATTAATAAATAATATTAAAAAGAGTTCTAATATTATTGGACATACTGTCAGCTCGATGTTAGACTTAGAAGGGTGAGTTCTCTAAAAAACAAGATTTTAAAAAATTATAGAAAAGTTCAAACTATTTTTTGAAAAATTACTTAGAGTTCTATAAATACAGTGCATTAGAGAAACTTTTGCAAAGCAACAGGATCTCCTGACCATATCTCTCTCTCTCTCTCTCTCTCTCTCTCTCTCTCCTTTAGGGTACTATAGCTAGGGCCAAGCTTTATTTAAATTTCATATAACTAAAGTTATTGTATGTTTATCATAGTCTGATTCAAAGACTAAACAAGATTCAAAGACTAGACAAGACATAATATGATCAAATGATGGCTATATAAAAGCTAATCAAAGGAAACATATATGACTTATTACATAATAATATAACTAATCAAATGAGAAATTTAGACTGGTTATTAGCATGTTAAGCAAATCAAATTTCATAACTTAAATTGTGCCAAATCACATAATCAAATGAGAGATACATTAAACCACATCATAAAGAGCTCCTATAGAAACACCAAAAATACTTAAGGTAAATAGTACTAAGGTCATAATTACTACGTAGAATCGGGAAGTCTAAGTCTGATTAAAAAATTGTACAGAATTTTGATTTTAAGATTCCACCTGTTGCCGATGGGTCCTAACCTACCCCACGGATGCTCGCAGTGTCTACCCAAACTTGAAACTCCCCATATAGTAACACTGCCCATACAAATAAGTTTTTGCAAATAGATGAGACACATATTACATATATTTTATATGTTCTTATACTAAAATTTCATGGTCAAAGATAGTCAAACAGAGTTAAAGTTATTTTAACAACATAAAGCTATGTCAATGTCATTTTTATGTGCAAAAAGGATATATAAGTGCAGATCATGCAAGATTAGTTCCATAAGGTCAAATATATATGTCTTGAGCTGTGAAATAAATTTCAGAATTTTTGTAACTAATTTACCATTTTATAGAATATTACTTCTATTTTCTTGACAAAATTCAATATTTATCAAACTAAAAACTAAAAAAATTAAAGATTTACCAAAATTTGTGGGAATGATACAATGGTCAAGTGTAAGGCTTCCACAAAAATTTATCAAATTTTGAATTTATATGTGATGAGGGGTGATTGGACCTGGCCTAATCAGGTCCAACTAGTTGAAGGCCCAAGGGCCTACGGCCCACAGTACTCACGCAAGGACACCACGAAAATTCTCTCGGTGCCCTAACAAGCAGGCTGAAGGTTGAGACCCAGAAAGCATGGACCCTAAATCCCAAGAAAGTCAAGCCTAAGAAGATTATCCCAATAAATGTACGGACCCTAGAAGGTGGATTGAATGTTATTATTATTATCACGTGATATTATCCCAATAAATATTGTGTTGAAATATAAATTAGGAGAAAAATGAGAGAGAGACTAGTCTCATTAATAACAAAATTAGTTATTATTATCCCATGAGACTATTCCAATAATGATAATAAGTATCAAAATTTATTATTATCATTATCTGAAAAGATTGTCCCAGTATTATTAATAATAATAACAATAACAACACCACCACCACCATCACCGACAATAATAATAATATGAGTAAGAAAAGTGAGAGAGAGATTAGTCTCATTAATAATAATGATAATGATGATGCTAATAATGATAATAATATCAAAATTAGTTATCATTATCATATAAGACTGTCATTTTGATATTATCTTTTAATAATAATAAAAAATAGTTATTATTGTCCCATAAAAATACCATAATAATAATAATTTTTCATAAAAATACCATAATAATAATAATTTAAAATTAGTTATTATTATCTCAAGAGATTGTAAGAATAACAACAATAATAATAATAGGAGACAAAAAAATATGAGATATAAATATTAATAGGGAGAGAGAAAATATGAAGGAAGATAATGATAATGGTAATAATAATACTTAGGCAAAAAGAGAGAGGAGAGAGGAGAGAAAATATGAAGGAGGATAATGATAATGGTAATAATAATACTTAGGTAAAGAGAGAGAGGAGAGAATTAATGAGAGAGAGAATGGAGAGAGAAATAATTACTGAGAGAGAGAGGGGGAGAGAAAGATAAGGAGAGAGAGAATTAATAGGAGACATGGACATTAATAAGAATGGAGAAAGATAATTTAAGAGAAAAAGAGAGAATTCTAGTGTTGACACGTGACAACAGAGAATTATGTTACATATATAATATAGATAGATAGATGAGCCGTATCTCTAATTTTAGTCATCGGATTTGATCCGATGACTATAAAAAGGAAGAAGAAAACGAGGCCTATTGCGGTGCCTTCAGTGCTCAAATTCACGGGAGACACAGAAGGTGCCATTCGAGGGCCCTCTGATCTGAATCGGACAGCCCCCGCTGGAGTACGGTCGTGACAGTATCAACCGTCATACACACACATATATATGTGGTGCAGTTCATGGTCGGACCGCACGAATTTTACAGTGTTCAAATTTAAGAGTCCAAGGAATGAGAATAATCTTAGCGGTGCTTGATGTAATTTTTTATATTTTATTTTTTTAAATTTTTTACACTATCCATTTATGAGAATCAATCGTAGTAGCGAATCGGATGGTTATGGTTAAACTTCATGATAGGACGAAGAAAATTAAGTATCGAGAAATGAAAATAACTCTAAAAGATAATTAAATATTTAAAATTATATGATGATTGTTATTTTTTTTAAGATGTGACTAAGTTGGAAAATGGCCATGCAGTCTGATCGCATGGCTTCATTTTAGCATCTCTCCATATGATATATGTGCGTGTGCGTATCTCAGATCATATGCTATACCCACATAATAAAATCAATCATTCAATCAATATTGAAGTATTAATATTTAAAATGGGTGGACCGTGGATATTGTCATTTGAACAATTTACGTAGAAAATCAAATAGGGACACATTCATATGAACTCCTATAGGTAGGTTCCCAGCCAGGTAAATTAAAAAAAAATTGCATTTGTTGAGATTGAACAGCAATATTGATGCGGTGTAGTAAGTATTACTCTTCACATAATACAAACTTTAATTCATGCTCTCTCTTTTCTCATTCCCTTTATTCTGCTCAATTTTAAACCTTTATAATTAAGGGTGTTTTTTGCTATTCACTTTTATGCGCTTCACTATGTTCTTGAGAGATTCTCTCTTTCTATTATTGTTGTTACTTAAGATACAACGTAGATTTTAATGTTTGAGATTTTAAAGTCTGTGGATCCATTATAATTGGAATACATAATGGTTTTGCAAAAGCAATCCTTAGTAGTGTAAGAGAACGCAGATATGCTCATTTCTCTCTACATCACATTTTTTATGTTTTGCTCCCTTTTTTCTTCAGTGGCACAGTTGGCCAACTATGTACAATTCCTTCCAAGTCAGGATAGTTCAAATCTAGCAATCATAATTTTCTCCTTAAATGGGGTATTTTCCACATAAGTGAATCTCATGTGCCCATACAAACGAGACTATTCCAATCTTTGAGGGTCTTACCATAGATAGAAATACTCTATCTACCGGGCCCACTCTTTTGTGACGAGTGCTTGGGCATAACTCTGCTAGTAGTTCTCTTCCATGTTAGGGATGTATAAAATATCTGTAGCAGAAGTTATCCCTCTTTCGCGTAGATCGAGGAGGAAGACGACGAAGAAGACGACTCTCACTCGTGCATGACGAAGAAGTTATTCCTCTTTCGCCTATTACGATAAGAAGAATATAGTCTACTTACTTTTTAGATTTTGATGGGACTTGTAAAGGTCATATAGTATGTCCACTTTAGATCTTGGTGAGGCTTTGCAAAGGCATTGACATATGGGTTGTTGGATCAAGGTTCATAAATGAGTATGTCCATAGATCACCAAAAGCTTTCTGTGAGCCTTGACTGTTAGTTGGCAGCCTGCTGAGACATTATTTTAGATCAATTTTGTGCATTCCATCGATCCCTTCATTAGTATGCACCAAATAGATAAGAAATAAGATGGAAAAAAAGGAAAAAGAGGAAAAAAGAGTGAACACAAATTTATGTGATTTGGCAATAGACTATGTCTATGGAGCCTATCCCCTTCAAGAAAACGCAATTGCAAGATAGTAGGCCCTAGCGTCACTTTGATTGGAGAATAGGAGAAGAATAAGGAGAGAATAAGTTTAATTTTGCTTTGACAAACGGAATGATTTATACGGGTGCAGAATTGTGTATTCAGCGCTACTTTGATTGGAGAATAGGAGAAGAATAAGGGAGAATAAGGGGAGAATAAACTTAATTTAACTTTGACAAGCAGAATGGCTTATATCGGTGCAGAACAGTCTATTCGGAGAATAAGGAGAATAAGCCATTCCACTTTAGACTCAAGAATTGTTTATTCTTCTTATTTCGTCAGCGGGCCCCATGAAACTATCAAACCGAAACACCTCTTATTCTAGTATACGCTATTCCGTCCGTGGGTCCCACGTAATAACTTATTCTCCAAACAAAGTGGAGCAAAGAAAAAGAAGAATAAGTCATCCTTGCTTATTCTTCTTATTCCGTCAGCGGGCCCCACAAGATTATCAAATCGAAACATCTCTTATTTTAGTATACGCCATTCCGTTAATAGACCCCATATAATAACTTAATTCTTCAAACAAAGTAGGGCAAGGAATTGCCAGCCACCTTCTGTTGTCTCTTACTGGCGCCACTTTGATTGGAGAATAGGAGAAGAATAAGGTCTCTTATTCTTAGAATAAGGTTAATTCTAGTTTGATGGACAGAATGGTTTATACCGCGTTAGAATTACTTATACTAGAATAAGGAGAATAAGCAATTCAAACTTAGACCCAAGAATTGTTTATCCTTCTTATTTCGCCAATGGGTCCCACGGAACTATCAAAGTTAAGTACCCCTTATTCTAGTATACGCCATTTCGGATAAGTAATTCTAGATAATCTATTCTGCAAACAAATTAAGGTGGGATCCATTTCTGGAAGTTACAACACGTCTAACCTCGAAGTACCCCCACTTGGACTATGTTGGGTGTTGTCGACACTATAAGCCCTGATGTCCACACCATACTCCTTCTAGAGCTAGATCTTCCAGAGAGCATCGACAAAACTATTGAAATAGTTGCCTAACTGCATTAGGGTTCAAAGGAAGAGGGACACGAAGGAGCGTAAAAGAAGAAAGAATTAACAATTCTAAAAAAAATAAAAAAAAATCAAATACTATTTAACTAGTTTCCTTTACCAAGGGAATGTCTATTTATAGACGGAAATTTCCGATTTCTACTAAAAAAATGAAAATCTAATATAAGAAATAGCTCCTAATGGTAAGAAAGTTCTTCAAAAGCATCGTCTCCATGTTATTAATATTATCATCTTAACGAATGCGCATTGTTGATCCTTAATGCGTCAATTCAAATAAATACTCATATTTAATGAACTAACTAAAAACATATGTCGCTTTTGATCTTTTTTTCTTTCTTGATGTTACAAGGATAGGATCTCTAACATTATTTGTTTGAATAACATAAAATTGATATTGCATATGTAAGTTGGAAGCTTGATAATGATTCCATAGATTGTTTGAATACCAACATACATTTTTAAAAAAATCAAATGTCCTATTTAATTCAAATTCTTTTGCAAACAATTACATACCAATTCCATCAAGATAAATTTTGATTGGATAGGAAATGTGAAAAGTCACTAATTATGAGTAGAAAATTTTCTTCTTAATCTTAATAAGTTATGTAACTAAGGAGTAACATTTAGAAATATCCGTTGGCTTTGAAAAGAATTCTAACAAACTTAAATAACCGGAAAGTAAAAATACAAACTCAAAGCACTCAATAATATTTATCTTATTTTATGATTACAATGAGAATAATATGAATATTACGCATTTCATTATATGAGCATTTTATATGTGTGCATTTACAAATGTCTTACATGTATGTTGATAGTTAGCGAGATTACTTGCATAAAGGGAACTAGACGAGTTAGATGCAATACAACTATTTTTTTTAGTCAAGCAACACAAAAGTCAAGTATTTCAACTTTTTTCTAAAAGTATTGGATTTGAGTGAGCTCTCTTAATCTGAAGGATACCTCCACACAAATTGTGATAGTTTTATTTTTTTCATGTGATTATTTTAATCTTGAAAATCTAACTATAAGGGACAGTTCTTTTCTTTTTGTTCTTCTTAAGAAGTATGAAAACATAGACCTTCCAAATTGTGAGATAAATATCCATTTTTCCCATTGCAAAAAGGTAGATTAGAACTTGAGGTCTTTTCCTTACAAGATAAGTCTAAGGAGTCATTATGTCATTATATTATTTCAAGTCACATTTGCCTCAATACTTGAGATTATAAAGAATGGATTAGATAAGTTAGATATGAAACAACATTTTTTGGTCAAATAGTATTATAATAAAATATTTTAACTTTTTTCTTGAAAGTATTAAATTTAAGGGAGCCATCTTAATATAAAGGATATATCCACATAAAGGCGATAGTTTCATCTTTTCCATGTGATTATTTTAGGCTTGAGAATTCCATTAGAAGGAGTAGTTCTTTTCTTATGAGATTCGGTTTTTACAGGGAATATGAGACAATAGACCATACAACTTGTGAGATAAATCCTATAGCGGTAAAAAATTGAGAGACATTATGGACCGTCTGATCCAATATCTGGCTACTCGATAAATTTGTGTTAAAGAGGAAGGCGCACATATGTAAGGACCTATAAGAAGAAGAAGGTTTGACAGAGAGCTCCCTGTCTAGGTGGGGAGAAGACTCTCCGATGTTTAAGTCAGATCCTTGAGTGGAAGGAAAGCTGAATGGCTAAGATTTCTTAGGTATAAGAGTGCGTCCTTATTTTGGAGGGAGGCTAATATATTTATACCTCCTTCGTTGTGAGGCACTGGAGGGCCGTTCTTGTTACGCCTCTGAAATCTAGTTCAATACACTGACTTACATCGGACTCTGAGTACATAACATCGGCTTAACAAATGGATATGAGAGATAAACATACTGCAAGATAATTTAAAGAAATGTCATTACTATCACATAGTCTAAATAAATAGTCAAATATTAAAGTCCACGAATTACAATATCCATCAAGTAATATCCTAACTCTCAATCTCATCAAATAAAGAAAATTATATCAAAATTCTCATAACTAATCCTATTACATCAAACTACTAAATTGAAAAATAAATTTCTAAAAACTCTTCCAAGGGTTCAATAGACTTGACTTTCCACCTAGTCGGACCTGAATTGGTTCTTTATGAAAAATATTTAATCAGATTTATGAGTCCACCACTCAATATACTTCAAAATAATCTACATAATTTAACATACAGTAACTTTTGTAAATTACATTATATAATCACACTTAACATGATGATCATATCAAATTCTACATATAGTATAACAAGAAATTAATACAAAGCAGATCATATCTCAATTATTATCATACGAATATTGTCTAATACAAATAATCAGATTTGAAATAATATGATCATATGGTCAAATCAAGATGTTCAAATAGCAACTTTCATATTTCATATCATAGTTCCCTAGCCAGTGTACTTATCGAACAAATAATCTCTAATCCATAAGAGGTTCACATAATATTTATCAAATTCTGACATGGCTAGCAACATGTTAACTTAATTATATTTTCATGATTCAAAGTTTACATACCATAGATCACCACAGAGTCATAAGATCATGAATGAAAGACTAATCAGAATATAACATGATTATCGAATTAAGAGAATGAACGGTGACCAATAAACTAATGAAAAGATGGCATAGATAGGTAATCAAGTAAGAACATAGCTAATAAAAAATGTGATTTAGATAGTATATGAACATAGGAGATTAAATCAAATTTTATATCATAAGTCAAATCGGATGATCATATCAGAGGACATATTAATATCATATTTTTACTTAAACATATCAGATATGCATCCAACCACGACATAAAGAGCAACCTACACAAATACCAATGTACTTAAGTAAATGGCATAAAGGTCTTGGCTACTGCGCCATTGTCCGTGAGTTCTGACCTATCTTGCGAATGCATATAGGGTCTACCCAAAACACTCTTACGGTGGTATTGTCCATATATATATTTTATATATTTAGACCATATATATCTTAAAGAGATTAGAGATATAAATTCATAAGAATTTAATAATCAAACTTAGTCAAACAGATTTAGTATTCTTTATTCACATAGAATCATGTATAGTGCTATAATAAAGTGTATATGATCTAGAAGTGCAAATCAAGTTAAATTTGATTAAACATGGTCAAAATATATTTTTGAATATATGAGTATTTTTTAAAAAAATTAAAATTAATCTCATAATTTTCGACATGGATATCAAATTGCAGGATATAGAATAGCAAGAATAATCAAGATAAATATTGAATAAATTCAAAAAACAATCAACTCTGATGAATAGACTTATAAGATCACACTAAAAGTTTTGGCAAAGTTTTATGATTTTCTGAGTTGATTTGATATGAGTTTGGATTCCGACATTGATTTTAAAAAGTCAACTTTAATAAAATTTCAGCAACTTAAAATAGAAGGCAAAATAAATAGCAAACGGGGTCATAAAATTCTCAAACTTTATAGAGACATTAAGGTCAATATAAAAAATGTATCTACAAAATTTTTAATGATTTGGACATGAATTGAATGAGATAGAAGATCCACAAGTTGATATTTCAAAATTGTCAGCACAGATTGCATAGTTTGACAAGATTATTATAGAATAAGTATCAAATAAATTTATAAAATTTTTAAATTTATTGGGTATGAAGATAACATGTAAAACATATTTTCGTCAAAAATTGTAGCTCAATAGGACATCGAACAAAGGAGAGCAAACGTGTAACTTAAGTGATTATAGTTAGAAATAAAACAGACTGAATGGATAGATTGCATATGCTGAGATAATAATTATATAATAAATAGTAAATAAGATCATAAAAATATGAAATTTGGTAATCATGAAGTATACAAATAGTTAAGCTTCTTACTAATTGATTAGTTTTTGAAAAAAAATAAAAATAATATAATTTTCAATATAAACGAGATCATATTTAAGATTATCTGTCTACTTTTTGAAGAAAGATCAATTTTTAGTATATTTTAGAATTCTTCCAAGTTCCATAACTTTCAGTCTTTCCAAACTCTTCTCCACACATTCTAAGACATCAAAAAAGTTTTCTCACGTTGAAAATGTATCTCCTTGTAACTTAGTAGCCTTCCATCTCTCTTTCTCTAAAGAATAACATATAAACTAACTTCTCTAAGCAAAACTGTGGGTAGGGTATGATGTGCACAAATTTAGAGAATTATAAATAGTATTTTTTCCTCTCCTAATTCTCCTCAAACTCTCCTTATTCTTTTCTAATTAGAGTTACCTTAAGAGAGAGATTTCCTTTATAGATAACCTTCTAACTCGAGAGTGACCTTCCGCTAGGCAAAGCCATGGGGGTTAATGCTTTCAGGAACTTGGGCTCTCTGCTTGAGGCTTATGGTCTCAACTTGCTCGTTGGGGACTTACAAATGCTCACGTAACCTTTGCACGTGATTGTTCATGGGCCGCAGGCTTCTGGGGCTTTCTTTTATTGAGCCTAATTAGATTGAAACCTAATTACCCCTTGTCAATTCCTATTTTTTATATTACAAAAAGATAGGTTAAAACTTAAAGCCTTTTCCTTACAACATAGGTCTAATGTCATTATTTTATAGTATTATTTCAAGACACGATTACTTCATTATTTTAAATTAGAGCTCCTAAGTTGTAAATAAAATAAGGTTATAAGGGAGAGATTATTAGTGCAGCCATACAAAATTAGTTAGATCTTCTCTTATTCTTATCCCATACCTTTTTAAATAAACAATAGGAGCCAACAGACCGTCATGTCCCATCATCATTAGCTTTAAATAAAATGCTCTTTTTCTTCATCCCCCCCTTACGTCCAACAAGAGCATTTTACTTTGTTCTTTTCCCAAAAATGTTGATGAAGATATAGGAAGGCCAAAATGTCGATGGAGAAAGAAAAAGCCAGCTATTAACGATTCTTTTAGGAGTATTGATTTTGGTACGAAGATAAATCATACATTTTAGTCTCCAAACTTGATAAAAAAATTTTCTAAAATTTGCGCTGCCATGATTGCAGCAAATATTACTCAACACTCTTTGGCTGCCATTGTGCGAAGGAAAAGATCCCTTAGACCTCCTCTCCCTTCACCCATGTGTGCCCCAAGAGAGGAGGTGATGAGGTATAACCCATCACAGTCAGCCTCAAGCACCCTCGGCAAGTGGAAAGCATGCAAATACTATAAAAAGGCTGTAAAACACTACATTTTATGTCTCATAGAAACACATTATTTTACAGTGGATCAAACAACACCATGTTACGCCTGGCTAAGGGTGAGGGAGTTCAATCTCTTGGTTTACTCCTGTATTGAAGCTTATTTGCCCGAGAAGTATTGGTTCTAACATGCAAGGATATGCTATGTGAAACTGATCAGACCGCCAGCATCACACGTAATAAATAAGTTTGATCAAGGATATGACCTTTCTATCAAATTTAAAACGCTCCATTATCATTCATAACTTGAAGGTGTGAACCCTTGTACTCTATCCACTACTAGCATAGGTAATCAGTATTCAGAGGATGGCTACCAGCCTCTATACTAGCATCCTTTTAAGTAGGCATTTAGGCGAGTACATATCATTTGAGAAAGGCATCGATCTTGTCTTCAACATGAGCCTCGTCGTCTTCCAAACGTCCGGCAATGTCCTCATTCTCCCAAAGGATAAGTGTTGGAACTCCCTTGAGCTGGAATCTGGGGTCAACCCTCCAAGGGTGGGCTGGATTCCTCCATGCAGGTTTATCCCCAACAAACGCTCTAAGAAGGGCCACAACATGTGGTGAAGCTGCCAATTTCTGGTATATCACAGGTTCCGCCACATTGCAGTCTGCAAAACAGGAGATAAAAGCATTTCCCGTCTTGAGATTTCATGGTATCTCTCCAATTGTCAAGTTTTCTCACAGGTAGATCACAAAGTTTACAAGATAGTATAATATAATGCTATGCTTATAACATATTGATCCCAAAGCATGTTGCATAAGAAGTCCTAAAACAACATACCAACATATGTAACTGAATTCAATGACTATTCCACCTGTAGAATCTTGAGTAAAGAATGCCTAAGGTGAACATTTCACAGGTACCAAAAAGGGTTGTCACAGAAATCAGCAGATCTTGATGTTGAAATTTTCTCCATGGGTAAAATAGAACACAGAATTAGATACTACGTCATTGCTAAAGAGGAAAATAATTAGAGAAAAGAGATCGTATGCATTAAGGATGCATTTACTTGACCGAAGAGTCAATCATTACAGAACCACTAAGAGAGACAGCGATAAGGATTCTTCAGTTTTTTTTTTTCTTTTTTAGGAAATGTATGGGACCACAATTCCATTAAGGGATGTCTGCAATCCTTGGGCTTCTCCATGCTTTTATTTTCATAACTGATTTTCACATGCTTTGCAAACATGTGAAAGTGACAATCAGGGAAAAATATTTCACATATGTTTGGAATGTTCCTTTTTTTCCTGGGATCTATTTTCCCATTTTCTCCATGGAGAAAGAGAACCCAGAGAACGTGAGGTCTCCCTGTACTTTCTTGGACATGAGAATGCCCATTTCTAAGTTTCTAGCAAGTATTCTTAGCCAAAATTTTATTATTTATTAATTTATTCAATATTTATTTTACTGTTTTTGGTGGTATTAAATTTACTATCGGATTGAGACTTGTGTGATTAAATCCAGATGGAGGAGGGTAAGATATCTCAAGGAAACCCTCCAAGAGGTGGTTAGATGTAGTAAGAAAAGACTTGTCCTTCCTAGGTTTAACCAAAAGTATGATGGTATTAGATAGATTGAAATGGCAGAACAATATTTGCGCAGTCGACCCCAAAGAATGGAACAAAGCTTTGATGATGATGAAATGATATCAAATTTTATGCACCATTTTATCGTCACATTATTGCCGATGCCTAAAATATGTTTCTTAAATTCAGGATTGGGCATCAAGTGAGATGCAAAGAAAGTAATTTAAGAACTGATCCCATGCTTTCTTCCCAAGTTTCTGTGAGAAGCAGACGACATGATAACCCCAAATCCGAGTTTTGTGTGATAAACAATCCTTTTGAATGCATTTACCCTTCCAAGACGAACTATACTACACTTTTAATCATATTTTAGTCAGATCAACGAATTTAAGGTTCCCTTTAGGAGATTAATTTAAGCTCCAAGTGGAATGTACATGTATCATATGCCTTAGAAATTCAGACATTTGGTTTTCAATTCTGCCAATCTATCAATAATCCCCTCGTAAATATCTTGATGCAGGCCATATTTCGGAAATATAAAACCAAACTCCTGCTACTGGTATCACTCTAAATGGACAAAACACTTGCAGCCATCTACCCGGATAATAAAACATAACTTTCCACAGCCTTTGGTTATAGATTCCTTCATAGTCTACAACTATCTTATATCCTTTACAATATAAATCTTTCCAATTGCACACATCTATAAAGAACTTTGAACCCCCATTATATATGCCAAAATACCCTAAAGTTTTGATGAAACCTAAAGGAGTTTGAATCCCTGCCAGAAAACCCAAACCATGTACATGTATCTCCTTTTATCTAGGGACAACTTTATCCAATCAAAAATCAATTGCAATATAAATGTTGACTCGAGAGTCTCAGGCCATCTTTTTCATATTGTTTTGAAGATAATGCCCAAGCAACATTCTTTATGCCTGATCAGCGATCACACAAACAGGTGACTAAAAGTTTCTTCAGCGTAGACATGAGATCAAGGAAGGTAGAATCGGATCGGATCCTGAGATAGGAAGGTCCTGATCGGAGATTGGATCAGCCAGATCTGCGATCCAAAGTAAAAGGCTGATCCTTGGATTGGCTTAAATTTTATTTTAATAAGAAAAAATAAAAAAAGATAGAAAAGTCAAGAAATTAATGAGAAAAAAGAATATCACACACTAACAATCAAATTCAATGACATAACATCATGCCAGATTACCTGGATCGGGCTGACACAGGCCACATTGGCCTAGATTGGCTTGGATCGACTCATAGATCGGCTCATATTAGTCCGATCAAAGTTGATATGACTGATTTTAGGGCAATTCAGACCGATTCAGTCTTCTTTTTTCTACACTTTTCACGGGGTGATCGGTTTTCCCCCTTGAGATCGGATCACTGTGTGCCGATTCCGATCCAAATCGGCTGATCTGGATCGGAATCGGCCGATTCTGCATACCATGCATGAGATAACATCTCCCAGCAAGTTTGGGGTTGAAATATTTAGCCTCATTACAATCATGAGATAACATCTCCCAACAGTCATTATGCCTGTCTGTGCAAGCAGCATTCATTATCAGAAACTGGTTTTTGCAGCATTATGCTCACTGTTGATCCATTGGATCTGTTGACAGAATATAGCTTCTGAAATCTTCTTTCAAGAGAGATCTGTTCTTTCCAACCTTATTAGCAAAAAAGGGGATTTTTCTACCCGCACCAATCCTGAGTTTGCAGAGAAACACATGATGGCCGTCTGAGCAACAACGGGCTTTCACAGATCTAAGACAGATTTTAGCTGCTATCAGGTTCAATCTCCTCCACTGCATCGATGCAAGTATTTATCTCTAGCTGCCTTGGATCCACAAGGTTTCTTCCTCAGTTCCCAATCAACAAAGTTTTTCCAAGTGAAATAATTGTAACCTCAATTGGACTAAGACGCCCTTGACCCTCTTCCTTCTTCCTAAATCCTTTTACATCCATGTCAATGGAAACCCTATCCGCTGGATGCTCACCTTTACATAAGATAGCACTAACATGTTTTCTATTTTTTTGGGGATTTTAAGAGTGATTTTTTATTTTCTGGGGATTTTTAGCGAGAGTTTTCACAATATTTCTCTAGTTAGGAGTATTTTAGTCCATAGTTGGTTTAGGGAGTCGAGTTGGAGTCGAATTGCTTTACTATCACTATATATATGCATGTAGTCCTCTTTTTTAATTAATAAAGGATATTAATATGAATTTCTAAGTTATTCTTTTGAGTTCTTCTTTGGGCAGAGAGGGAGACCCTAAGAAGGGGGAGGGTGGGATGCCCTCACCTCCGGTGCGATGCGGGAGGCTGCCACTGCCTGCCGCCGCTGCCACCCCCTCTCTCTCTCTCTATCTCATTCTCTCTCTATTTCCCTCCCTTTTTTCCTCTCTTCACCGTGTTCTCGTCTCTCTCCTTGTGTGTGTTTTTTACTATTCACAAAAGAGTAAAATAATGGGGAAGCCGGACCCGCCACATCTTTCTCTCTTCCATGTTCCCTCTCTCTCATGGTCCCTTTCCCTCTCTATCCGATTCTCTCTCCCTCCCGAAACTCTCTCTATCTCCCTCTCTTTCTCGTCTATTTCTCTCTCCCCGTCCCCAATCCCACTCCCATCTCTCTGTTCCCACTTTCTCTCTCCGCGCATCCCTTCCATTCGTGTGACAGGGGGCAGGGAGGAGTCCTGCATGCCTCGACATGGGGGCTGCGGACCAACACGTCCATGCCCAAGCACGGGCCAACGGGTGCGGACTGCCCCCACACCAGACCTGCCTGCGGATCTGGTCTGCCTACAACGAACTAGGGCCCTGGGCCTCTTCTGTTGCAATAGGACTCGAGCCCTTCTCTAACCTAGTTCCACTAGGTCCATCTGGTCTAGGCTCGCTACAGTTCACCACACCACCTGGACCCAGGCTGCACCCAACCTGATCAAGCCAGAACCAATTGGTCCAGTCCCTGGTTTGAGCAAAGGTCCAAGGTGGTCCGAGCTAGGTTCCCAACCTGATTTGTAACAGTACATGGGTGATGCACCAAAGTCTTTATTGCACTGGTAGAGTTAAGTGCTCCGTGCATCATTTTGCGTGCCACACCTGGACGCATCTTGACAATGTATGTTCGTGCATTCCAAGGCCAGTGTTAACCGTCTCAATTTTTGTGTGCCAACTTTTGGGTGCCTTCGACTTTGTGGCACACTTCCCGAAGTAGCATCCCGGCAGCACATGTAGCACTGTGTCCCCATAAACTGCTGTGTTTCCAACCCTTATTTTATTATTTATTGTTCCTTGTTATCTCCCAACAAGGAGTGGACCCCTTTTAGTTGTACTTTGAGGGTGGAACACAAGTGCTGAGTGTTTTTCTCCTACGCATTAGCATGGAGGTACGTGCTTCTCTCTCCTACTGCAACTTGTTTTAATTACTATTTGCTTTCATCTACTGTTGACTTGTGAAGTAGGATACCTAACCCATGGTACATTATCACTGCTGCCTTAAGAGTGCATTACGTTTATGTCGAGAGTTCTAACAAGACTTTGGAGTGATCTTAATTCCATAGACTTGCAGTAGTTCCTCAACTGCCAACGGTCCGACATTTCCTCATTGCGTGAGGGATAGTCACTTGGCTAGATTCTGTTATTTAGTGTGATTATCTAACTTTACTTTGTGTGATTAAGTTATGTCTACTTATTATTATATTGCTTGTTGCCAATCTCTGATTCTGTTAGTGCATTCGTCAGTTCCGTTGGCCATCCTACATCACATCTATAGAGGTCGCAAAGTGGGAGACCTACGCTGGATGAGGAAAAGACTGAGGAATTGACACGCGAAAAGCTCTCAACCAATGGAATTTGTATGAAGCCTCCTCCCTGCAAAGACGAAGAAGAGGCATTCAGGGGGCCTTAGGTGTACCTAGGGTTAATCCTCCGATGCCTAAGTGAGAGAGTGTCTTTGGAGGAGAAAATTGCTATAGCCAATTGTGTAGCAAATTGAGCATACCGTGCCAGATAGGAAGTTAAAAGTTTATATTGGGTGACTTCAAATGGAGGTGGATAGCTACGTACCCTTCGCCAGGGGTGTGTGCTCACCTTGAGAATGCCACAACAGTGCTATACAGTGTCCCTTTGGGTTAGTGGCATCCAATCTTTGTGTCAATGGGGCCAAAGAATCCTTTTAGGGCCATATTCCCATGCTAAGTGTAATGGGATCAAATCATGCCAGATCCTGATGATGGGGGGGATCGTGTCAGAGTAATCTATCAACATAGGGATCTGTTATGATATTGCTTTTTACCCTTGAATAACGTGCGATAGGACGAGTGCATGGCCCACAGTGTTGACATGTAAGTGAATATGTCAGTTAATGAACGTGGGTGACATGTCCACCTTGGGGACTTTCTGGCCCCCGGCGTCCAATAATTGGGAAAATAGGGATACTCCACCGAGAATCCTGGTCGACATGTACAGAGTGGCCCATGGGCTTCTTCTAACTTTTGGGCCTTCCTTATGGTCATGGTCTAGGCCTTCGGGTATCCTCCTGTTCAACATCCATGTAATTTATTGGACAAAGCATACTTTTGGACTAAGGATAAATATCTCTGGACATAGAAAATACTGCAAAACTTCATTCCCTAAGATCAAGATAATCTTTTGTTTATTGCTTGAATAATCTTATATACATCGGGAACAATACATGTGGTCAAAGTTTAAACACCATTTGAGCCCATAATCAATGATAAAGCTATAGACTATACGAAAAATGCAGTAGTCTATTAATAGACAAATACTTGTCAACATTATCAATTCAATATCAATTGCCAAGGATTCAAAAAATTTCTTGCCTTCTCTGATTTAGAGCAAAAACAAATGAAAAGAAACATCAATTCATCACCTATTCTTTACCCACTCTGCATTTTCCGTTTCAAAATTGCCACAAGCAACAATCCTAGGCATGTCTAGGTGCATCCTATCCTCTCAATCTGCCATGTGACGGTTGGAGAATCAACCGGCCAGTTCGCTGCAATAACCTTGGACCAGTTGGGCGATTAAGCTCATTGAAGGATTGTATGCTGATAATGAACGAGAGCTGTCATATTTTTTTGTTGTAGGAACCCTAAAGCAGTGAACTCGCCAACAGTTGTAACAAACTAGTGAGAGGAACTATAAAGGGCTCGGTTCCGAGGAAGGGGTCCTATCTTTCCATTCCCATAGTCTCTCTCTTCCGCCCTTCTTCTCTATTTCTGATCTTTTCAGCTCTGATTTGGCGTGCTCTTCTAGCTCTGAGGTGGATTTCCAAGCGTATACTACCAGATCTGGCCTGGTGTACTACCCGAACCCCATCACTCCACCCCTAGTTACCAGCACCCAAAGTCTCTCTTATTTAGATTTCCATTTTCACTTAGGGTCCGTTTGGTTATACGTAAAACATAATCGGATGGAAAAGACTTTCTAAAGAAACACATTTAACAAGGGAAACGAAAACAGAATCTGTCATTTGGTATTTCAGAAAATATTTCCCGAAATACTTTTCATTCATTTGTTTTTCTGTAAAATATTTTCCTGAAAATGATACTATAATTTAGATCAACTGTTAAAACTTTTCAAAACCTGCCAATGGAACCTGGTAAAATGGACCCCTATCCTTAACTCTGAAGGTGAAGGAATTCTACCCAAGTATAGGACAAGACTAGACTCTAAAACCAAGGTATGCATTAGTTGTGATACCCATTTCTAGTTTCATGTTATCCTAAATAGAAGCCCTACCTGCAGAAAGACCCAGCTCCTTAGCACATCTCGCGCCGGATCCCAACACCCAACAAACACGTAGAGAACAGATCGTTCGAGAGAAGCACAAGCTGTTGGGAAGAAAAGCCCTCCACGGAAAACAGCATCCAAACTAATCTCCCATGTGCCAAAATTGGGAAAAGTAGGGAAGTCTAGGAGGTCAACAACTTAACATTTCCGTTGACCACAATTTTACAGGTTGCCAAATAGAAACTTTTGTTCAACTTTTAGGGAAATTGTTTTCATGCGGCACGTTTTACATGGAAACAAACAGAACCTTACTCAGAACAACTGCAAAATATCAAACAATACTATTTTTTCATCTTCACTAATCAGAGCCACTGCAAAACCGACAAAGAACACTCCTGTTTGAGGGGTAACTGAAAAAACCACAAAGAACACATGTACATCGCACACAGATAAATATGAATCCCCAAAGACCAAAATTTTCATCCTTCCAAAGACCAAAATTTTCACCTTTCCTCAGCAACAGATTACCATGGGACAAAAAAACAGCACAAGAAATGCACAAAGAACATTTTTTTGGGGTAATCGAAAAAAACCACAAAGAATACACATATATCTCACCAGAATAAAACCACCCCCAAAGACCCAATTTTTTCATCCTTCCTCAGTGCCTTCCGACATAAAAAGGCATAAGAAAACCACAAAGAACCATTTTTTTTATGGGTAATTAAAAAAACCACAAAGAAAACACATACCTCGCACAAGGAAAAAGAATAGGAGCGCCAAAGATCCAATTTTTTTCCTCTTTCCTCAGTGACAAATTGCCATACGACATAAAAAGAGCAAGAAAACCACAAATAAACTTCTTTTTAAAGGATAATAAAAAAACACCTCAAAGAACAAACGCACATCGCACGAGGAAAAAAATAAGCCCCCAAAGACCCAATATTTTCTTCTTTCCCCAGCCACAAAACTGCATGCCACATAGGAAAGCACAAGGAAACCACAAAGAACCTTTTTTTGACGGGTAATTGAAAAAACACCACAAAGAGCACATGCACATCGCACAAAAAAAAAAAAAGACCCACCAAAAGACCCAATCTTTTCATCTTTCCGCAGTGACAAATTGCCATGCTGCATAAAAAAGCACAAGAAAGCCACATGGGCTTCCCTTACTTGATCAGAACACCTCCTTCTCTGTCATCAGCACCCAAAAACCCCAACCCATGCAGACCAAATAAGAAAAAAAAAGGAGAGAGAGAATACCAGGGCACCAGCTCAGTGTGGTAGCCGGGTCTTTGTCCGCCAGGAAGAGGAGAAATTTCTTGTGGACATTATCCGATTTCAACTTCTGGAAGGCCTCCTCGAAGTCAGAAACAGTCGAATCCACCACTGTTACAGGCATCTTGTTCCTTCTTTCCTCTTCCTCTTGCTCTTCCTCTCCTGCGCTCCCACAACAACGCTGGAGCTTTTTTGGAAGGAACGATACCTGTGGCATTGGGAAGAAGATGGGGCCTTGGACCGTTCGATTCGGGCTTTTCTGGGCCTATGTTCGTGGAGCCCGTGGCAACAAGTTTTTAACCCATTTTCATAAGAATTCCACCTTGCGGAGCTCAATTTTTGTAATCCTTCCATATGCTTTCACATAATTTGAGAATATTTTTATTATTTCATATCTTCTACTGTACTTTTCTCCATTTTATCTTAGATAAATAATGAAGATAATACCAAATCATGTGAGACAGTATTGAGGAGTCTATGAAAAAAACTGATGTTTAGAAGATCTTGTTCTGTTTTTGTAAGGGTGCTGGTGTTTAAAAAACTGTTTTGACTTGAGAATAATTGGATGGGAATGCAAATATAGCTAAAGTTAACTAATTTATCTTGATTTTTTAAATGCTTTTGTTGTATATATATATATATATATACACATATTCATGTTAAATGTTAATACTAATTTAGATTCTCCTATAGCAGTGACCTTTCATGATATTTTGAGATATTAATGTCCATAGTAGTAATTACAAAAATGTAAAGATCTCATTTAGATATTCTATAATGAAGGCTACAAAAGTCATATCATATGATTGATGCAAGACAATATCTTGGTAAAATATCGAAGGGTATTTTCAGTAGTATATTAAGAAAAGTGACCTTTGTCTTTTTTAGATATGAAATTTAATGGGAGTGTCTTTTTTGTTATTTTGAATTTTGAGTGATGCTATTAGAAATTTTAAAATGTTTATTATATTTTCAGTAGTTTTTATAAAATTTTAACTAATCATATTATGCAGAATATTCTAATTACATTAAAATTTTCAAAAGGAAAGACTAGTGATGAAAACGAAAAAAGATAATCCAAAATATTTGCCCTTATCTGTAGCTTATAGGACACGTGGATATAAATTTCAGGATAAAGATACTATTCTTATTCCTTTTACTTAAGATAAGGAAAATGAAAGAGCTATTTCCGCATCTTGTAACACAATTATCCATCTTTTTGTATTCTATATTATAATATTATAATATAATATATTAATGAAAATATTTTATATTCTCATATTAGATATAATTATGTTCTACTCCTTAAAATATAGTGTATTTACAAAAAAGGCCCCAAAATGTTACAAAAAAGACCTTGAGAGTGTCACACGATTATCCATCTTTTTATATTATATATTATAATATAATATATTAATAAAAATATTTTATATTCTCATATTAGATATAATTATGTTTTAATCCTTAAAAATATATTATATTTACAAAAAACGGCCCCTCTAATCAACTATTTATTTATAAGTCCTTGCAAGCTCCCTTGAATTAGTGCGAGGCTCTAAAATATTACAAAAAAACTTGAGAGTGTTACAAAAAGCCCCTCAAAAGGGCTTTTCTATAAGAAAGTTGAGATTGTGGTAGCTTACTTTTAAAAGAGAATAACTTGCTGCACTATTTTTTTCTTTTTTTGAAATTTTCTTTTGAAAGGCCCCAACCTACCCTACTCGTCCGTACAATTCGATCTTGGATAGGACAACCCGAAAAAAGATGAAAAATAAAAAATCGACCCCAAATGAATAGTAAAATTTGAGGTCGATTTTTGATTTTTCATCTTTTTTCGGGTCATCCAATCTAAGATCGGATTGTACGGTCAGATAGGGCACCATGGGGACTTCCAAAAAAGATTTTTTTTTTTCTTTGACTGCACCGTCAAGCGGTGTAATAACGTCTGTGGGTGCAACAACTTATTCTCTTTTTAAAATAGTTGGAATATGAGGAGTTATTTGTAATATCAAAGGTTTCAAAGGGTTGAAGATCAAAAAGTCTTACAATATAACATATTTATGAAAATATAAAATCTTTAAATTTTTTGACAAATGTGAAAATTAAGGCAAGCACTTTAATATATACTTATACATGACACAGTACTTATCTTTTAAATTTTCTTACATGTAATTAGTAAACCTGTAAATTTACATTTCTTCATAGTTTGATTTATTATGGTGTATGTTTATTCACATGATAAATTTGAAATTAGAAATAATCGTATTAAATAATTTCATTTCATGTTTATTACAAAAAAAAATTATATTTCACTTTTATTGTGTGAAAATGTGTAGAGTTATATATCGTTAGATAATTTTACCTTTATGTATGCATTTTCATTAATTTTTAAAGATAATGATAAAGATAAGGTTAAAGATATATTTTTTATTTTAAGAATAATAATAAGAACATAGTTATTATCCTTACCATTAAATAAGCTTGTTCATCTGTAGTAAAAATAATCATTTTATATTTAGATATTTTTACTGCACATTTCATAAAATAGAGGATAGTTCACTATACGGTCATGAAACCTAATTTAAAGAAGTATAACATTTTGGCAAAGTTTCTAATAACGTTTTAATTTGTAAATTAAGCTTTATACAAGTTTCAATTCCATTACATATATATGGTATTTCAAATATCCTCAAATCTACATTCTTCTATCTTGCAGATACAATTTTCACTAAATTGTCTAACTATGTATACATAATTGCAAATGTAATATATTATTTGAGTTTCAAATCAAAGGATGATGTGAATATTAAAGTATAAAAATAATAATTATAACATAAATAAATAATCATTTTTTTATATCATTTTCACTACTGATTTTGACGTAACCGTGACAAAAACATGAAGACTTTGTATGTAGCCCTACTCTCATGCCGATGTGAGATTGGTGTCATCTTCCACCCCATGACATGTTTCCATTTCCATGGTTCCTACGACGAATTCTTCCTCATTAATCCTATTTTCTTTATATTACATTGAAAGAAGATGGCAACAAGATGAAGAAATGGAAGGAGACATTTTAGAAGTAGTGTGCAAATAGGGAAGAAAAACATCTCAAAGATAGGTTGTGCCCTACAAATTGAAAGTTGGAAAAAAAGATTATAAAAAAAGGAAGGTGATAATTGTGGAAATGACAAGATTTGTGGTTGCAAAAAATCTTGCTTTCCCTTCTTATCCCCAAATCCATGCACCCACGTTACAAGCTGTTCAAATTCCAACTTGCACACGATACAAATCCGTGTGTGGGGGAGAAGGGCGTCCAATTTGCAAATAACTCCTCTCATTTTCATGCCTGCCCCTACAAACTTTGGACATCGGTTATTAGAGTTGCAATTTTGGGTGGGTCAACCCGAACCCGAACAGGTCAATCCGATGGTTAGGTTGGGTTAAACCCGATCAAGTTAGGATTGAGTTGGATTGGGTTAGAGTTGGGGGTTCTTTCAATTCGACTTTACATGAGTTAGATTGGGTTGAGGTTCGGCCAACCCAACCTATCTCGAACCCAGTGTTAATATATATAAATGATAACGTAAATAATTAGAATATACTTTATTTAATTTTATATCATCCAATGTAAATATAATTTATAATATGAACGAGGATGTTCTCAAATAATAACTATGTAAGCATGTGTCCACCTTCTTTTTTATTACTTTGTTAAGATAGATATATAAATTTACTCATATCTTTATACATGAAATTTTAGTAGTAAGAAAGAAAAGTTAGAAATATAGGCCATTAAGAATACTCGACTCAACCCGACCCAACCCGATGAAGCTTGGGTATATGGGTTGGGTTGGGTTGGGGCATTATTAGACGGGTTGAGTTAAGGTTGAGGAGGTTGGGTTGGGTTGAGGCATTATTAGACAGGTTGAGTTAGTGTTGAGGAGGTTGAGTTGGATGGTGGGTTGAGTTGGGTTGAGGTTGATGGGTCTCTGACATGGGTTAGGTTAAGGTTGATCCCAACTCGACCTAATCCGATCCGAGTTGCAGCCTTATAGGTTATGTACCCTACTTTAACTAAGTTTTCATTTAATCTTACTAATTGCAGTAATATTATCATAAAAGTACTGACCATTAACCATGCATCCAGGTTAAATTTAGGGTAGACCAAATAAGTCCAGAAATCCATCGAAACATCTTGATAGCTTATTTATGATTGACTAAATATATCTTATTTCTCTACAGAAAATGCTTATAAAATATTTGTATATGTATTTTTTTTCAAATTATTACGAACAATCTCAAGAGAACACTGTTTCTTCCCTTTGCTCTTCTCTCTCTACTTGTGGGTCTCTCACTTTATACACCTCTGCTCCAACTTCGAACGACTGAATGACCTCCCATGGCAGCTGAAATCTTCCCATGGCAGCACCAAAGGTGCCGCTGAATCTATTGATGAGAGAGAGAAAGAGCTTTCTCACTACTTCTGCAGGAAAAAGAATCAAGTAAACTTAAGACCTCTTTGAGTGAAACTTATAAAGGAGTTTAGATTTACTGTATATAGACATATTTATTTTTATTATAAACTTAATCATGAGTCTACTTAGTTAATTTGCAATGAATACTCAGCAGATTTATCATAAAGCCTATTATATATATGTTTACAAAGGTTCATAGAACATCAAAACATGAGGTTATAGAAAGTACGTACGTTTATTATAAACAAATTTATGATAAATACATAACTTTGTCTGCGTAGTTCCTTTAGCTGCATAAAAGAAAAAAAAGAGAGAGAGGAGAGTGTGAAAAGAAACGATACCGAGAGGGCTGCCGTGTGGTCCTTTCATAGACAGCGAGGTTGCATAAAGTTAGAGGATTCCATCTGGATTTTAAATAGATTTTTGTATATATATATATAATTATATAAATTATTATATTTGAATGTATACGTTTGACTCATATATATTGTTATCAATACTCCCTCCCCCCAACTAGATCATTGTGGTTATATCCTTTCGGTCAAAGTATCGTCAACTCTAAATAAAATTTGTTAAAAAATTTAGATTTTTTGTATATATATATTTCTAACTTTTACACATATACCCTTGACTTTTTGGAGTTGCCATATTTTCACAAGAGAAGTATAACTAGAATCTTTTTGAAGTATAATAATATAGTCAAAGCCAAAAAATGTACGTAAAAATATGAATACAGATTTTCTACGTCCAGAGTTGAATTGAACTCAATCAGTAAAGAAAGGTAAA
Organism: Zantedeschia hybrid cultivar; assembly: GCA_030544215.1. Classification (NCBI taxonomy): domain Eukaryota; kingdom Viridiplantae; phylum Streptophyta; class Magnoliopsida; order Alismatales; family Araceae; genus Zantedeschia; species Zantedeschia hybrid cultivar. The sequence continues at coordinate 15,676,242 of JARZZO010000011.1, forward strand.
TGTTTCAGAAAATCACCTCATATGGTATTTTTCTCATTCCCGAAGAAAGATTTTTATGAAAGAATTTTTTCTTCCTTCTCTTTACCGACTGAATTCAATTCAAATCCGAGGAATCTCACTCTAAGAATATGGTGACCTAAAAGAATATATGCACAAAAATCCCATCCGTGAAACGAGTTTAGGAGAAGTCAGGTGGAGCTGCTACAGAAGGATTTTGTCAGATTGCATGTAACACTTTGGAAAATCCAATCTCAAGCTTGTGGCACACCGCATACTCCGTTTTGCCAGGACGACCATTGCGAGCCTCTTCCTTTTTCTCTCTCTCTTTATATATATATATGTATATATATATATATATATATATTTTGCAGCATACTACATTTAAATCCCATTATGTCTGCAGGAAGACAACTGCAAGCTACTCTCTCTCTCTCTCTCTCACCATGTTGAGGCCGCAGGGGCACAACACAAGCCATGCCGCCTCCACCAACTCCCCCCTCTTCGGCTACCACGCAGCCCGGCCTCCCTCCCAGCCACCGGGCAGCTGGGTCGCTCCTCCCGGCTCACGTCCGGCCATCACTGATTCGCGTTTGTAGGTCACGGAAGGGGGCCGGCAGCGTACGCTGCGCTTCCAAACGAGGTCCACGCCGTGGGAAAGACGGAGGAGAGCTCCACCAAGGTGAAGGCTGTCGTCACTGTCACGCTGACGGCGGGGGGGTTCCTGTCGAACATCGGGATCAAGCGGGGGCTGGACGACATCGCGGACTTGCTCGGGAGGTCCCTTTTCCTCGAGCTCATCAGCGCAGAGCTGGACCGTATGTTGTCCTCCCAACCCAGCTCTTATATGCTTGCAAACGTTTTCTTCCTCGTTACATGCTTGTCCGTCTCTCTTTCTAGCTTACAGCTGTTATATGTATGCTTGCAAACTCTCTCTCTCACACTCTCTCTCTCTCTCTCTCTCTCTCTCTCTCTCTCACACACACACACACAGATGTATAGTTTTGAAATATATAATATTAATGTTGAAATTCACATTAGAAAAACATCTAAAAAGATAGTTGAAGAAGAAAAGGAGAATTATGGATGTAGTTAAACATCCTTATTAGCAGTAATACCAAAATTTATATTAGAGAAGTCTAATATGGTAATTAATCAAACACCCCATTATCTTAAGCATATTAACTCTACATGTACTCTTTTCTTTTAGGGTCATGAGGTGTGCGGTAAAATACTGAGAAATGACGTAAAATATTATAAAATAATATTTTCTTATATTTGTAGTGCTGTAATTCGTTTTACGGTCTTTATAACACATTTAGAGTATTGTAAATTATTATATTTCAAAATTTGTTGACCTCTATGATACTCATTTCAGTTTGTTTTGATTTTTAGTCTAGAACTATCAAACACAAAAATTGATGGGTTTTAAAATCAATTTTTTAAACTAATGATTTAAAAGCTAATATTTTACTGCAGTTTACTACACGAAATGACCCAGTGTTCAAAATTTTCGTGCTTGGAGTACAGGTTCATAAAATACTGTAAAATATGATGTAAAATATTGTAGAACACTATAAAATATCATATATATTAGTACGGTGTTTTGCAGTGTTCACAGTATTTTACGTTAAACCAATTAGTACCCCTCTCTCTCCATGGATCGACCATCATTAGTTAAGAGGAGGGTGTGTCTATTAAATCATTATCCCTCAAATGAAGTATACTTTCTTAAGATTTCTCCAAAATCAGCTTATGAGGTTACATAATTTGCCTACGAAAATTACGTAGCTTGTGCGGTTACATATTTCACTTTCATAGATTCATGTGTCACACGTTTTTGTGCAACTTCTGTCGCTAAATCATATGATTCCACTGAATTGCATAGTCTCCAAATTATCAAGTTCACACAAATAAATAAAATCTAAAAGATATTGATGAGGCAGAATCCGATTCGGCCCATTAGAGCGGGCCCAAACCCCGTTCAGCCCAACAGCAGCAGTATCAGGCCCTCCGGGAGCCTCCAGTCCGTAAGCGGCCCAGCGGCCCTCGGCCCAGTAAGCGGCACCGTCGCTCCCGGCCCAACAGGCTTCAGCCCGTCAGCGGCCCGCCAGCCTTCGGCCCGAGAATGGCACGGCAGCCCAAGGCCCAGCAGGCTTCGGCCCCTTAGCGGCCCAACCCCCTTCGGCCCGATAGCCGAGTCCGGCCCACTCCGGTGGCGGATCAGGCACTATGGCGGTTTACCGGTAAGCCCAAACATAGTCCTATATCGGCTACCACCGTTAACCAACCTCTATCCTCTGCTATAAATACACCGCTATTTATTGCCAAAGGTATGCAACTCTTGGCCTCCGAGACCCTTAAGGACTACGGTCCGAATAGCATTAAAGTTACTTCTTGCCTTCTGAATCGAATCATCTTCAGGAGCTAACTTGACCGTCGGAGGGGGTTCCTAAGGGCCAGAGCCCGGGACTCCTGCTGACCGGTTTCTTCTTCTTTCCCTCCTGCAGGAGCTCGGTTCGAATCATCGCCGACCTTCCCGAGTCGGTCTCGGCCGCCGACCTCGGACTCCTCTCCCTGGTCTCGACGCCGTGCGACGGCTGCCCCGCAACGGGAGACTCGGCCCCGACTTCCCGGAGACGAGCCCGCGCCGACCGAAGCGCCCTTCGGCCTTCGGACCCTCGTCTTCGCCTCCGCCTCCGCCTCCTCGGCCTTCCGGATCCCCGTCGGGCCTCCATAACACCGATCCGAACCGGCTTCGGATCCATTTCTCCGGGTTCCAGCCTCGGAATCCGGTCGTGATAGATCCAGTCTACATCACGTGGCGCCGTCTGTGGGAAACCAACAAAACAAGTCATGTCTCAGCGACCTGTGACCCGACGATCCGGGCAAGGCGAAGCAGAAGCGCGGGAGGCCTCGGCGCAGATGCTGCCTTCCGAAGGCGCACCTTCTGCCCCGCCGAGCCTGCCTCTGCCGACCATACCGGAGTCTCTCGGCTCGGAAGACCGAGTGGGGGTGCTCCAGCAGCAAGTGGCGACGCTAGCCGCTGCCGTCACGTCCCTAGCGCCTCTCCAGGAGATGGTATCCGCCATCGCCCAGCGCATAGGGCTGATGGGACAGCCTCCTCCGCAGGCGCCGCTCCCCCCGCTCTGCCCAGTACAAGATGCCCGGTTCCGGCCGGCGCTGTAGGCGCCCGGAACGTCCCCCTCCGCGGCTGTGCAGCGCCCGCGGGGCCTCGGCCTTGGGGGTTTCTCCGTACGTCTTAGCACTGTGGCGATTCAAAGAGGAGGGGTTAGAAATGAGAGTGTGATCGCCAGGAGCATTACCTTTCGGTTCCTGTGCTCCACAGGAATGTAGAAGATGATCGCGTTTTGTGGGAGCGGGAGACGTCGATTCCTCCTTCTCTTCCTCCGGCCGGCCAAAGGAAGAGAGCCCGAAATTCTGTACGCGTGTAGGTGGTAAGGATCCCTGAAAAGAAAAAAGACCAAGCAAAGACGAACCCGATTAGAACTGTAGAGTGCAAAATCTATTCAGAAAGGTGTAAAAACTAACTAAAATCAGTGGGAAACGCACCGGATGGGTGGTGGGGAGGGAAGGTGACCATATGTTATGGCCACCCACCTCCCGTTTTTTTTTTAAAACCTCTGTGGGAGTACGGATGGCTAAGTCATCCTATGTGTACATGCATGCAAGTGAAGAGGAGTGGCGTGTGTGGAGAATGAATGATATTACTAATGTAAGAGAATGAATAAAAAAATAAAAGGGAGAAGTTAGAAAGGCAAGCCCGTTTCCAGATGTAGCCTGAGCCTTCCTCCTTGAGGTCTCCTCGAGCCTCTCACCAGAAAGTCCCTCTCTGCCTCTCCAAAATTCCTCTTAACCAAAAATCCTTCCTCTTGTCCCCTCCTTTCTTCCTTCTTAACCCCCGCTTGAGAGGATGTGGAGGGTTTAAATAGGCGAAGGAAAAAAAGGGAGAAAACAGGGATCTAAATCCCCGTAAATCCCCCTTCAACCAATGGGGAGTGGTCAAGGGTTGGCGGTAGTGGCCGCGGCAGTCGACAGAGTGGAGAGTGGCCGGAGTAATGGGGGATGAGGGCGGAGAGTAGAGGAGATCGTGGGGAAGACGGGGTCAAAAAGGTGGTTAAGGAGTGGACGGCCAGGTGACATGCCTTCCACTCTTGCGGTGGAAGGCGATCCGGTTGGCCTTCGAGGGGAGTGGAAGGCGAGGGGTGGCCTTCGAAGGAGGTGGAAGGCAAGGGGTGGCCTTCGAAGGCGGTGGAAGGCAAGGGGTTGGCCTTCTACGAAAAGGTGAAGAAAAAGTGGCCAAAAGGTGGACGGCAAGGTGGTTGGCCTTCGAAGGGGGTAGAAGGCGGGGGGTGGCCTTCGAAGGCGGTGGAAGGCAAGGGGTTGGCCTTCTAAGAAAAGGTGAAAAAAAGGTGGCCAAAAGGTGGACGGCAAGGTGGTTGGCCTTCGAAGGGGGTAGAAGGCGGGGGGTGGCCTTCGAAGGCGGTGGAAGGCAAGGGGTTGGCCTTCCACGAAAAAGGTGGCTAAAAGTGGAAAATGTGAAAAGAAGAAAAAAAAAGGTGGAAGGCAAGGTAGCTGGCCTTCCAAGGGTGTAGAAGGCGGGGGGTGGCCTTCGAAGGTGGTGGCGAGGGGTGGCCTTCGAAGGGGGTGGAAGGCGGACTGGCTGGCCTTCCACGAAGAAGGTGGCTAGGGTCGGGATTTGGTTAGAGGGCCTAGCTGGTAGTGGGCTGAGATGGCTGAAATGAGGGGATTTTAGTGATGAAGGGCTACTGATGGGCTGGGTTCATGACCAAAAGGGTGGTCCAAAATCGGTGTCTACAAATGCCCCTCCGGGACACCTATTTTGCAGTGGAGTGGAACGGAATGATAAATGGGTGTTCCGGAAATCGAAACTGATTTTGGACAGCCCGAAAAGGAGTGAGCTATCCCCAAGGATGATATGCGAATGCGGCAGATGCATGAAAGCTAGCCATTCGAGTTGCAAGAGTGATTTAAGAAAAGGGACAAAGTTCAGTACTAGAGAATCACAGTCCGTGGGACCCTCGGGTGCTGGGACCGCGAGGCCTTGGCGTACCAGAATACAGCGATCTGGCCCAAGGGGATCTCGAGCATGAAAGGTGTAGGAGTGTGACTTGAAGAACTCTCAACACAACGGGCGCGCGGTGGCCTAGCGCATCATGGGATCGCCAAGTGAGAGACTCTCAAACGCACTTGCTGAAAAAAAGGAGAAAGGGGTCTTGCAAATCAAAGGCTAACAAACGCACAATTGTCGGACTCATAGATCAACAATGGATTAAGCAGAGTGATAAGTTATGGTCATTGCCCCTAGGGCGAGGGTGGATGCTTATGCAAAATGCATGCTGGGTTGAAATTTAGAAAAACAAATTCCTAATGCCATTCCTAATGCAAACAGGAGGGATTTATTGGCCAATCGAATAACTTGGAGAATATAGACTCCTCATTGTTTTGTTTAAAGAGGAACTCAGAGTCTATACGCCCGAAGTTATTAGCCTCCTGTGTCTTCAATCCTACTTGCTTCGGATTCCCTGCAGCTGCAAGAACGCACATCAGCGACGTCCACATTTTTCAATAATGACAATATTACATTTCAAATTGCAGGAAGATAAGAAGCAGATATTTTGTTTCGAGTCGAAGCCGATATGGAAGATATGGCCATTCTATCGGTAGAATGCCAATCCTATATGGTTTCGACTCGAATTCTGAGATGGGCCATTAAATTCATGGATCATGGTAGTCTCTTTAATTGTGGGGTGAGGTTACCCCCTTGGAGAGAGGGGGGAAAAGGCCTCTTGTTTTCTCGTGGATGGGTTTTGCTTTCAAAGTGATGGACGGCCAAGGGGCTTGCCTTCCACGAAAAGGTGGAAGACAAAGTGCATGCGGTCCACAAAAGGGGGAAAGGAATGGGATGTGGATGCCTCTCCGTCTTTTGTGGAGTGTGGAAAGTGTTGAGGTTATCCCGAGATGATAAAAGGGTTGTTGTCGCGGGGTCCTCTTCCAGAACTTCAACTTTTCCTGTTCAAGAATGGCCTCGTCTCCTACTTGTGCTGCCAGAGGGCCTGGAGTTCTGTCTGATGTGGATGGCCACCTGAGCAACCTGGTGGCCCACGGACAGGTAGGCTAGGACCTTTATTTGCTTGCCTCGTCTCTTTTCTTCTTTTTTGTTGATTTTTGGGTTACCTTGCAGCCCCTCCCAAAGTTCCCTGACGCTAGGCATACCCGCAAGTATGCATGGCTCGCGGCCCTATTGGAAGTGATTACACTAAGCATGAGGGTGTTCATGCATCGATGGAACCTGACACGCTCTATCGTGTTTGCCAAATGGTTTACTGCCATCCACTGGCATTGGGAAGGATTGGGTGCGCTGCTGGAATTATGGCATCCGGGGACCCACACCTTTGTCTTCAGGGAGTTCGAGGCAACAGTCTTGCTGGAGGAGGTGGAGACTTTCTATGGTTGGGAGGGTCTAGCCGCCGGTGATCCTTCTGGCTTGCCTTCTTGGGAAGAGACCTTCGCTGACATTGTCCGGGATAAACGGGAGGCATGCCGTATGACCAATAGCCGAGGGATCCTCGTTGACCGTCTTGCATACTGGCTGATCCGAGAAATTAAGCGCAAGGTGGTCGAACCTGAAAGACTGATGCGAGGTTTGTGCTTGGTTCTTGGGGGAGTCCTGTGGTTCCCCACTACAGGCTCGGTGCTAGAAAAGGAATATGTGAGCGTGCTGTACTTACTGCAGAGAGGCCATTCTCTTGCCCCGGTGATCTTGTCACACCTGTACGGGGGGCTCAGCCATATGAGCATGGGACGATCTGCGAGAGGGAGTCTGTTCACTTTGCAACTATGGATGGAAATGCATATGTCCTTCGATTTTGATGAAAGTGTAACTTCTGCCTCGAGAATTTTTCAGCACAGTGCGTGGTATCCTGCACGCTCGCTTCTTGGCCCTGAGGATCAAGTCAGGTGTCTCACAGCTCATCTGAAGACGCGGGATGACTGGCGTGATTACCTAAACTTCCTGCCTGTAGAGAAATTCATATTTGTTCCAATGGTCCTTCGAAGCATGGAGTTCACCACGAGAGCTTCTCGCGACCGCGAGCTGTGGCTGATTGGCCCCGATGAGTTAGTTGTGTATCAGGGGCATCGCTGCCATCTCCAGATCGGCATTCCCAGACAAGTACCATTCCCTGCCTTATATGACACCCTGATCGTTCCGCGACACACTGGGTACGCGAGAGAGGTTCAGGCCATAGACCGGCTCCGACGTGCATGGCGGCGTCATTCCAGGTTCACCAAGGCACGTCTAGATATAGCAGAGACTTCGGGGGAAGTTGCAGAATATGTAGGCTACTTGGCCAATATTCGTCCTGCTGTCTGTGCCTTTTTTATGGGGCGCAGAGCGTTGGAATAATGTAGCCTTTCAATTTTTCAAAGAATAATATCAACTTTTGTTGAAATTCTTGCCCAAGAGACAGCGGACGAAAGCGGACGGCCAGCACTCTGGCCGTCCCCATGGCGGATGGCCGGGAAGCTGGCCGTCCGTCACATGGCGGTGCCGGCCACGCGCCGGCGGACGGCCAGCGCGTGGCCGTCCGCGCCGGCCACGCGCTGGCGGACGGCCAGCGCGTGGCCGCCCGCGCCGGCCACGCGCCGGCCACGCGCTGGCGGACGGCCAGCGTGTGGCCGTCCGCTCGGGCGGACGGCCAACGCGTGGCCGTCCACGCCGGCCACGCTGGGGATTTAAACTCTCTTGCTCTCACCACTCTCCCTCCTGCTTCGCTTCCAACACTTCAACCTTCTAACCTTCCCAATTCTCGGTCATGGCAAAGGTATGGCTTCCCCGTGCTCTTAGGAGGAGGAGGGCCGGCGGCGACGACGGTGCGGGTTCCAGAGGCGGCGGCGGTGGCGGGGACGAAGTCGTCCGCGGAGGCGACGCCGAGGGCACCTACGGCGGCGAAGAAGACGCCCCCAGCGGGAGTAGCGGTGGTGGCGGTGACGCCGGAGAAGAAAGAGAAGAGGAAACGGCGGCGACGGCGACAGAGGAAGATGAGGAAGACGAAGGCGGTGGCGATGGAGGGGAAGAGGAGGGAGAAGGTGAAGGTGACGGAGAGGACGACGGTGACGAGGAGGCGCCCCCGAAGAAGAAGGTGAGTTTTTTTTATTTAATCTTTTTTTTTTTTTTTTTTTTTTTTTGAGAAGCATGGGGAGGGCGGCCGACGGGGCCGCCGTCTGTCCACGCGGACGGCGGACGGACCCGCCGTCCGTCCTCGCGGACGGCGGACGGGCCCGCCGTCCGTCCGCGCGGACGGCGGACGCGTCCGTCCTCGCGGACGGCGGACGGGCCCGCCGTCCGTCCGCGCGGACGGCGAACGGGCCCGCCGTCCGCCCGCGCGGACGGCGGACTGGCCTGCCGTCTGCCAGGCTGGGCGGCAGGCCGCCCCGTCGTTCGGCCAGGTGGAGGCTCAATTGCTTATGCCCTTATTTTCTGATGTTTGGATTTTTCAGGGTGCTCAGAGGGTCCGAGGCCGTGTTTCATGGGAGCTGGTCTGGGCCTGGTACCACGCCCTGCCTGATCAGCTCGTCTTCCAGGTGGATGCCTTCGGGTTCGGGCCGCTGTTCCGGGTCCGACCGTTCATGGTGGATGCGCCCTTCCTAGTTGCTCTTAGGGAGCGCTGGGATGACAGATGCAGGGCCTTCGTCATGCCTTGGGGCCACATGCTGCCTACGCTGGAGGATGTCTCCTTCTTGACAGGCCTGCCGGTCATTGGAGATCCAGTGGTGGGTCCCGAGCTTAGGGATTACAGGCAGTTGTCCGATCGACTCCTAGGCGAGGGATACTACAGGATGCAGGGAGCGCTGTCTCACATACCCCTTGGGCACTTTGCCCGATCGGTGGGGTTGAGCCGGGTGCGGCGGATGCCGAGCGAGACCTTAGAGGCCTTCTCAGAGAGAGTGGAGACGCTCCTAGACTTGGATGGCCGATCGGATGACGAGAACTTGCGGATCTTTCTCTTGTTCTTCTTTGGAAGGCTGCTATTTGCCACAGCTTCAGATAGAGTTAATCTGAAGTATCTGCCGCTGCTGGAAGACCTCCAGGCAGCGAACAAGATGGCGTGGGGAGCTGCCATGCTGGGCCATCTTTTCTCCCACCTGGTAGGCTACCGCCAGGGCTCTGGTAACTTGGGTGGGTTCACCCCTTTTCTCCAGGTAATCCTCTTGGCTGTGGTTTTCCATCTTTACTTATGTCAAAATTCAAAAAAAAGTATATACATCTCAAAATCCAAACAAAAATGAATATTTCAAAATTCAAAAAAAATGTATATGCAAAAATTCAAAAAAAAATGTATATGTCAAAATTCAAAAAAATTGCATAGTCAAAAATTCAAAAAAATATACATTTTTCAAAAATCTAAAAAAATACATATTTCAAAACCCCAAACAAAATGAATATTTCAAAACCACAAAAAATATTTCAATTAGCATTTGCTTGTGGCATTTAGTGTGTTTCATTCATTTTATTTTCAGTGAGCATATGTTTGCTTGCATGTTGCATTTTGCTTAAGTCTGATTATTCTTATTACCTTTGTTAATAAAGGCTATGCCCCTTGACCATTTATTGAAGAAAAAATTGATTGGCCATTTATTTGGCCAGGCAAGGGGCTAAGCCTAAACAGATACTTAACCTGTTTGTTAAGTGTTGTACAGGATGCAAGATAAGTACAAGAACACGAGATTGGAGCCCAAAAGTTTCATGTATATATCAAAAGTGTTTTGTACATGATACATGAAAAGGAAAAGAAGATACATAAGCCCTCAAGGCTGGCTCTCCCCTCCGCCCTCATCAAGCTGGCTCTGGGCCTCGTCAGGAAATTCAAGAAAGCCTGAGTAAAGCTGGAAATGTCAAGAAGATCTCACTGTGGAGTTCAAGTCCCGACCGTGGCTAAAAAGACGGTTATTTCTACCCTTGTACTCTTTCCATGTGATTACTTTGCATTTGCATTACTATATATTAAATATTTATTAGACTATATCAAGGACCTTGTGGTTTTGATGAAACTGGAATTTGAGTTCCCCTTCAACAAAAAAAAACAGTGATAATTCCAGAGAATTCTTAATCGCACGGATAGGCCGTTGGATTGTTAATTAGTGGGGACGATGGTTCCACTTTTGTGAAACGGTGCGTGGATAAACGAGCTTCGGCTTAGCACTGAATTACAAGAATTGGTATCTTGACTCATTAATGACAATTTAACAATATTATCCTTGATTAATTTATATTTTATTTGACTTTATATTTTTCTTTTAGCCCAGCATGCATCATGTAGGACTTTGAATCATTGTAATAAGAATTAATTATTGATTAAGTTTCAAACCATTAATTAAATAATCTCAACATGATATGAAATATTCCATTCTGAATTGAGTATCTTGATTATCTTTGAGGTTCGCTTGAAGATATTCTTGGAATTTTATCCTTGCTTGGATTCTTTATCCGATATTCTTATTTTCTTTTAAGATCCATCATGGTTGCAGCACGTCCACATTGGCTGGCAAACGCTCCCCATGATGAAACCCACAGTGTCTACGACCTGGGGTACTTCCCACTCCGAGGAGGTTGATCGACTTTATTTTATTTCCTTGTCTACCTCATCCAGACAGGATTAATTCCATTGATCTCTTTGAGCTATCTTCATTGATGATTTCGAGAAAAATTCCAGTCATGTGATGTTAAGAGCGTGTCTCATCACACCTTGGCATCACCTTTTCAGTACATTCCATTCCATTTCACTCCCTTGCAAAGACGATGCCAAGGTGAGGCAGCTGTAGACACGCTAATTTTAACGTCATTTCGAGTAAATTTCATATCATACAATAATGCCTCAGAATGGTTTGATAATTAATCATTAATTAATTTTTATTAATCTTTTTAAGTGTCGGATTTAACAGATGTGTTTAAGTTAATCAATTGAATTGATTTTAATTCAAATTTGAGTTAAAATATGAAGAATTCTAAAACGTGTCAACCTGTGTGGACGCGATTCAGAATTCTAAAACGCGTCAACCTGTGTGGACGCCCTTTAGAGTTTATTCCTGTTTTAACGATTAAATTTGAATTTTAATTAATTAATTTATTAACTAAAAGGCGTCTGGGAATGTCGACGCGTTTTAGGTTTCCTAGGCTATTTCTACTTCCCCTCCGGATGTTTATCCTTATCTTAATTAGTCTAAAAGACGTCTAAATAGATGGACGCGTTTTACTTAATAAAGATAAAGATAAGTTTTCCCGGATATTTATCCTTATCTTAATTGATCTGAAAGGCGTCAGCCAAGGTGGACGCGTTTTAGATAATTACAGATAAAGATGAATTAATCAGTAATTATCTGTCGGTTAAGATGGATAAATTTGGGAGTTTTTAAATGTTAATCGCGAACGCAAGAAATGCCTATAAATACCCTGCATATTGAAGAGAAAAAAAAAGAGAGAACAGAATTAAGTTGAGTTGAGCCATAGCGTTATAGCGATTTGAAGATCGAAGCAACAACGTCGTAACGCCGGAGCGCTGCCATTTCCAGAAGTCGGCGTCCTTTCAAGATCTTCATCCTTTCAAGGCTTCAACCAACTGAGCATAAGTTTTTCATTACTGCATTTGCATTTTTCATCTTCATTAGTTTCATTTTTCATTCACTTCATGCAAACACACACCACAGCATAATCTTTCAAAAACCTACTTGATCTAAGGGGTTTCAAAGCCATTAAAAAAAAGTGAGTTTGCTGTTTTAAATATGCTTAAAATCATGATTAGTTCAGATACTACTTCTATCTAAATTCTTATAATAGTTCTTCATTTTTCTTTTTCTGTCTCTGCTGCACTCAACAACAACAACAAGAGATCAAAAAAGGGGAAATCAAGCACAACTTCTGGACGATCCTCAACCTCAAATTCAGCAGCAAGAACAAAAGAACAAAGAAAGGGCTCTCTTTCTTCAGCCGGCTGAGGAGGGGGAACCAAGGACTCAATTTTCCGCGTTTGAAAGGTAGGCGATCATACTCTCTTTTGAAACTTTTAAGTTAAAAGTTTCTGGCGATCACTGCACTTTAGTTGCTGTTTTTAATAGGTTAGTTTACACCTAAACAACATAGATATTTCATGTTAATCACACGGTCATTCTAAGCACCTACAGCTTTTTTTGGCGATCACGGTGGGACTTGGTCTCGCCATCTTTTAGTTTCTTTTTGTTCTTGCTATCATCATATCGGGCACCTACGGTGCACCATTTGTGTCTCTGGACACGTCCTCACCAATTGGTGAGTGTTTAGTTTAATTGATTTCCCTCGTGCACCACGTGCACACCCCAGTGGCAAGATCTTGCCCCCCCCTTGATTAACTCAAAAAGCTGCTTTTGTGATAAAAATGATGTGTGATTGATTGTTTTTCTAGTTGTTTAGTTAGTAAATCATCCTGTTTAAAATCTGGAACTAAAAAAATTTGCATGAGTCGATTGTTTACTGCATTTTACCCTGTTTAAGGAGGATTCGACCCAGAAAATCATTCTGGAAATCTGTTTCTGCGAACTAAAAAGCGTCCAGGAACAGCGACGCTTTTCAAAACCGCGTCGTCACTCCTAGACGCCTTTTAGCCTCCAGGCTTTCTCTGCTGTTTGCATCTCTTTCTGCGAAATAATTAAGTTCTGTGTTGAATAGCGTCGACCATAATCGACGCTATTCATACAGTTTTTAGTTATTTTCCAGGCTTTCTCTGCTGTTTGCATCTGTTCTCTGCGAAAGAATTAAGTTCTGTTTTGAATAGCGTCGACTATAATCGACGCAATTCAGACAGTTTCTTAATTATTTTTCAGTTTCCAGATTTCTGTGGTTGAGTGCTAGCTACCCATTACTTTATTAAGCATTAGAGGCCATCCAGGTCGCAGGACATACGCATTGAGGCTAAAACCCTCCTTTTCTTAGGAACACATTACTCGACGTCAGCAACTCTCTCTGATTGGGTTGGTCCCTTGATCAGACTAGAGAAGTTGACGTTGAGACCTCCATAAGTCCCCAAAATCAAGGTATTCCTCCTTGATCATCGGGTTGGTTGTACCAATTGAAGTCCCGGTTAGATTCTGAAAGCGTTGTGAGAGAAGGCCCTACAGAATAACGGTGGAAACTAAACTGAAACTAGGATCCTTCCCTGAGCGAAATTGTGGTTTAATCCAATTCAAATAACTCAACAAGGAATCCTAAAATCACGTTAAGCATCCACTTGTTTGATTAATCTCTGTACAACTTGTTTGATTAAATCTTTGAAAAGGGAATCTAACATCATGTTGCTACGATCAGGTAGGGACTTGAGTGTGGCTCCAGACGCCATGATTAATTACGAAGGAGATGCTAATGCCCCTCGGAATTCTGAGTACAACTATGAGAGTGGGAGAGATGCTGATGCCTCCCGTAGTTCTATCCCCATTCCGTATCGTCTAGACGGGAATGTTCGGACACCCCTTTTGCCTCCACGTGATCAATATCCTGATCCTCTTCCGCATGAATATGCGGTCCATAATCCTGATCTTGAGGGGGACATGAACCAGAATGATCCCTCATCCTCTGATCCTACGGATCTCGTCAACGCTCTGGGAGTTCTTGCCTCCCGGCTGGACCCTCAACAGTTCGAGGCGATCCAATCTATTTTGAAGGGGAAGGCACCTATGCAGCCTGCCGAGCCGAACCCTGTGGCTCCCCCTGCTGTTCCTCAGCAACCTTCTTTTCCTCCTCCTTATATCCATCAGGCCGTTGAGGGCCTTCATATTACTTCTCGGCCAGCTGGGCCGCAACTTTCATCATCTGGGCAACCGGCTAGACCGCAAACGCCTACTTATCAAAATGCCCTCGGGCATGGCGGAAGCGCTGCCGGACCTCCCCTCTATTGTCCACCCTGTCCAACGTACTCTAGGCAGCAGGCCTACCAAGTACCTCCTCCTCCTCCTCCTCGTCCTCAAGCAGATCTGACCACACAAACGCTGCTGGCCAAAATGGAGCGTATGGATGAGCAATTTAATAACCTCCAGAAAATGATGGGGGTCAAAGCTGTGCCAGAAATCAATTTACCGAGCCTGCCAGTGTTCCATCTGCCACCCTCTGAAATGCCAGTGTATCGAAAGCATAACGGTACTGGTAACCCCTTCACGCATCTGAAGGAGTTCATGTATGAATCCTCTTTCTGGCAGAATGACAAGAGGTCGTTGGCCTTCTTGTTCAGGAGATCTCTAGAGGGACCAGCCCTCGAGTGGTTCTTTTCCCTGGAACCCTCAGAAGTAGAGGATTACGGTATCGTTTCACGCAAATTTATTCAACGATACCAGGACAGAGTTGCACCCTCCTTGTCTATCACGGACCTCATTGCAGAAAAGATGAAACCTGATGAGGAGTTTGTCAGTTTTGCTGACAGGTGGCGGGGTCTGGCTGAAAAGGTGAAGGATCACTTGTCCGAATCCGAACAAGTGAAAATGTTAATTTCTAATGCCACCCCCCAGTTCAAGCTCGTCCTCTCCTTGAACAATTTGACTAACATGGCAGAGCTCTATGAAAGAGCACGGTACTGCCAGAATGCCTTCAAGGACGCTACATTCTCTAGCGTCTTTGATCCTCATAGACCTAGCAGGCCTCCGCCTCGGAAGCCTGCAGTGCCGAATTCTCCCAGCACAGGTCCGACTACTGAGGGCACGCTCTCTCATGAGCAAGTGAGTACCATGAATAATAACTCGCCCCAGTTCGTGAGGAGTCAGCAGCAGTACCAGAGGCCACAGCAACAAGGGTACAGACAGCAGCAGAACCCCCAGTACCAACAACAGTATCAACGGCCCCAGCAGCCGAATCAGAATCAAAACCAGCAACAGCCGCAACGGCAACAGCAGTACCAGCAACCCCAGCAGCAGCAGTATCAGAACCAACAACAGCCACAGTACCAGCCGCGCGCACCGCCGGCGTACCACAATGTCCCTCCTCCTGGTGACTACAACCAGCAGAGGAGACCTCCAGGCCCGAAGAGGGCAGAATATCCGGCACTCCCAGAATCCTTGGCCGATATCTTTAGTGCTTTAATGGCAGCCAACGCCTTAGTTTTGCCAAGGGAAAAGGCCGTCTGGCCTCAAAATGCCGATACGTCCAGGTATTGCTACTTCCACAGGCAACCTGGGCATACCATTGACACCTGCTTCCAATTCAGAGATTATATTCATGATCTCAACGAGCAGGGCGGCATAGACTGGGAGGAAATGAAGAAATACATAACAGCCCTGAAGGCGAGAAGACCGCAGCAGCAACAGCAGCAGCAAGCAAGACCACCAGCACAAGCAGCAGCACCACCCAACATGGGCATAGTGCAGAATCCACTCCCGGAGCACCAGAATCAGAACCAGGTTGCTCCCATTCTAACGAACAGCCAGTCTGAGGCTGGTCGTGGGCAACAATGGAGGATAGAGGACTCTTCCTCTCTTTATTCAACGGGTCACGTTCAAAGTACCGCAGAGCGACTACCACGCCGCACCATCCACATACCCAGACCACAACCCGTCACCATCACCCCCCTACCCACACCCACATATCATTCGCCCTCACCCAATAACCCACTACCACTACCCACCTTCCTTAGACCCATTGCGCCCCGCACTCCTACGCCTCCATCATATACCCCACCGCAAACCAATAACGCGCCCCTTTTACCATCAAGGCCATTATTACGCATACCATTTCCTACTTCACCCGCTACCACTACCACCTACCCAGATATGCCCCAACCATCCAAACCGTTACTACGCGTACCCTTCCCCACTTCGCCAACCACTTACCCATCTACCATCCAACCATCTAGGCCTTTAATCCGCACCGCGCCATCACCACCTAACCCTACGCCATCACCATCTAACCCAACGCCACCAACGCATCAACCCTCCGCACCGCTTACGCCACCCGACTCTGCGGTACTCAAGGTGTCACCCGGATCCTCCACGGTCGAGGAACATGCGCTCCGGAGTGGAAGGATTTTCAACAAGGTCTTTCCTCAGTCCACAGTCAGAGACGGCCCATCACAGCCGACTGAGGAAGCCCATAATGAAGAGAGTGCACCAGGCACTCAATACGACTTGTTGAAACATCTGGACAAAACACCGGCACGGATCACTGTACTGGAATTGATTAAAAGGTCCAAGATTCACCAAGAAGCTTTAATGGAATACCTACAGAAGGTGATGGTCAACGAAGACGTGCCGGTAGAGAAAATTGCAGCACTACTAGTTCCTCAGGGGGATCAGCCCTCAATTACATTCCACACATCGGAACTAGCACCGCCAGCCGCCAGAAGCATGGCTCTGAGCATCACGGTCAATATCTCCAAGAAGGCCGTGGATGCATGCCTGGTTGATACAGGGGCTTCAATTAATGTTCTACCTCCGAAGACCCTGGAGCTGTGCGGTGTGCCCAAGGAGAAATGGCTGCCTAGCCCCATCTCAGTTACGGCATATGACAATTCTACCCGTTCCCCTCTGGGAATGGTTTACTTAAAGGTGGAGCTAGGTCCAGTAAGTCATGCAGAAGTCGAATTTCATATCCTAGAAATCGACCCTTCCATAAATGCCATTCTGGGACGTCCTTATATCAAAACTCTTGAGGCGATTCCTTCTACGAATCACCAATGCCTCAAATTCCCTTACAAAGGACGAATCATTAAAGTGACGAGCATGCCGATCCTTGCTGCTGCTCATACCTTAAATATTAAATCTGCTGTTTTACCTGGCCGACAACCTTTTCTGTCGGTATTACAGGTCTACCGTCCAATGGCTGATCCGTTGAAAGCCGCTACCATTTCTCCATATCCAATAGATGCTATCAAAAGGGGGAAGTGCATGAGTACCCCAGGGTGGAGAATCATGATGAAGAACGGCTACAAGCCTGGGAAAGGTCTGGGCACACAGTTGCAAGGCAGGACCACTCCTGTTAAAGATCATCGGGCAGCACCTGGAAGCGGTCTGGGCTATAGGCCGAGCAAACTGAAGCAAGACGGGGTTCAGCAAGAAGATGGTCAAGAAATCTTGGAAACAATGTCCACACCAATGAAAGAAGGCCGAGATCCCTTAACATGGACTCTATATACTCATTTTGTGAAAGGGCCCATACTTAGTCACGATAACATGGTGGTCATTACTTCCTGTTTTGACTTCCATGACATATATGGGAGGGATTTGGCCAGACATTGTTCCGAATTACTTACGTACCAATCCTTGGAGGCTCTGCGGCCTATGAAAAGGAGGAAATTCCATGACCCCGAATGCGAATGGTACAGATGGTTCGACCTGAGGGACCTATACATAGCGCTGAACAGACTATTCCTGGATCCAACAGAACCCAAGTGGCCACCGCAGATCGACGAGCTAATTGAGAGCCCTGGCACAATCTTTGACAAGCGGATACTGCTGTCCGAAGAAGCTGATGAAGGGGAGCCAGATGACCCCTATGAAGCTGGTTATACAACAGATCTGCTATGGAGGGGGACATATCCTTCACATGTCTTCATGCTCCATACTCTTTTTCGTACACTACTCTTGACCCCGACTTGGTCGCGGGTCATAATTGAAGATATTCCACGGGCCCCGCCCGTTATGATAACTCTGTCCCCTCGGGACTTTATTCCACAACCTCCTCTCGACCTAGAGAGGATGTATGATTTGATCTGGGACATATTGCTATATGATCCCCCTAATCCTCTGGCCTTGGTGCCGCTTCCTCCGTCCGATTCTCCTCCCATTTGTATTCACTCCTGCTTCATGTTTAATTCCTCGATGGTCCAAAAAAAAACGCCAATTTTACAACAAATTCTTCCCAAATCATTATCGAGGAAACATCTTACTTGTCCGATTACGCCCCATCGCGCGGGTCCGTCGGTCAAGATTCTCTCCTAGATCTACTCTGTCCCTCCCCACGGGAGGATTCCCCTGTATTTCCACTTGTATCCCAGGATTTTCATCCTGCTTCATCTTCGTTAGGTTATGATAGTGAAATTAGGCAGGTTAGTCAGTTTAGTCAGTCTAGGAAGCCTAAGGGTAGGCAAATTCCAGAAAGATACCTCCAGGATTTGGCTGATAAATGTTCCTTTTGCTCTTTAATCCCTCAACTTTTAGAAGATCCAATTCAGATGCCAGAAGATTGTACAGGTGATGAGTCAGTCAATGATGGGTATGGGGTATATGAGTTAGTACATGAAAAGGACCCCATTGTTGAAGATGAGGAAGATGATGAGGACGCAGCTGAGGCATATGCCAGTGGAGTGAAGAGATTTGATGAACCTTCAGCTGCCGTAGAAGAGCCCACCAAAGAAATAAACTTAGGGACTGAAGACGAACCTAAGGTTGTCCTCGTCAGTAAAAATCTTTCTGCAGAGGATGAAAAGGCAATGATACAAGTGCTTAAGGATTATAAGGACACTTTCGCCTGGAGTTACGAGGATATGCCGGGGTTAGACTCATCTTTAGTTGAACACAGGTTAACATTAAAGGATGGAGCTACTCCGGTCAAGCAGAAATTAAGGCGATTCCACCCACAAATGGCTTTAAAGATGAAGGAAGAGGTCGACAAATTACACAAAGCCAAATTCATTAGAGTTGTCCTTTATCCACAATGGGTGGCCAACATAGTCCCGGTTATGAAAAAGGACGGGAAGGTCAGAATTTGCATTGACTTCCGCTATCTGAACCGGGCGTGTCCTAAAGATGATTTTCCATTGCCTCATATTGATGTACTCATCGATAACACTGCTGGCTATGAGACGTTATCATTCATGGATGGATTTTCAGGATACAACCAGATTAAGCTGGCAGAAGAGGATCAAGAGAAGACTTCATTCACTACACCTTGGGGAACATATTGTTATGTCGTCATGCCATTTGGATTGAAGAACGCTGGAGCCACTTATCAAAGGGCTATGATGGCAATATTTCATGACATGATGCACATAGATTTGGAAGTGTATGTGGATGACTTATTGGTTAAGTCTAAAACGAAGGCTGAGCATGCCAAGGTTTTGGCAAGGGTATTAGAGAGATCGAGAGAATATCAGTTGAAGATGAACCCCAAGAAATGTGTATTCGGGGTATCTTCAGGGAAATTGCTTGGATTCATTGTCAGCAAACGAGGAATTGAGATCGATCCCAATAAGGCGAAGGCTATCAGAGAAATGCCACCTCCCAAAAACTTGAAAGAGTTAAGAGGATTAATCGGGAGGTTACAATTTATTCGCCGCTTTGTCTCCCAGCACTCACAAAGGTGTAAGCCGTTTTACGAGCTTACTAAGCCAGGAGTCAAATTCAATTGGGACGATAAGTGTCAGGAGGCATTTGATGGATTAAAGGACTATTTGGCAAGTCCTCCTGTTTTGAGACCACCATCTCCAGGCAAACCATTGATACTTTATATTTCTGTCCTGGATGATGCAGTGGGGGCTGTCCTAGCACAAGAGGATGAAGAAGGAAAAGAGAGGGCAGCCTACTATCTCTCTAAACTTCTCAACCCCGCTGAACAGAGATACACGGCGATGGAGAAAACATGTGCAGCATTAGTTTGGGTTGTTCAGAAATTAAAGCATTATTTTCTGGCCCATGAAGTCCATCTCATCGCTAGGATGAATCCGATTAAGTTCCTTCTGGAGAAATCTGTTCTTACTGATAGGTTAGCGCGATGGCAAAGCTTTCTATCCCAATTCGATATCATTTACATTCAACAGAAAGCGATCAAGGGCTATGCCATAGCAGAACATCTCGCTCATCATCCCCTTCCTCGATTTGATCCAGTACGATCAGAGTTTCCGGATGAGGAACTGATGTCCGTAAATCAAATCAGAGATGATATGTGGACTCTGCATTTTGACGGAGCTCTGAATTCTCATGGAAAGGGTATCGGAATCGTTCTGTTATCACCTGAAGATGTCACCATTCCACAAGCCTTTCAGCTTGACTTTCCAGTCACTAATAACATAGCTGAATACGAGGCACTTCTTGCTGGCCTCGAGGCTGCTCATTTTCATGGTGCCACCAAACTCAGGATTGTAGGTGATAGCCAATTAATTCTTCGCCAAGTGCTGACCAAGTATCGAACTCTTGATCCCAAGCTTAAGCCATATCAAGAACTTACTTCTGCTTACTCGAAGCTTTTCACAAAGTTGATCTTTGTCCATGTTCCTAGAAATCAAAACATCCTAGCTGACGCTCTAGCTTCACTTGCATCTTCCCTTGATTTTCCTATCAGCAAGCAATCTGAATCAATCATAATTCATAGGCGTCTTTCACCTGCCGTGAAAGATCCTTCATTTCTTAGAACTAAGGAGAAGTTGCTGAAGAAATTCAAAGATGGAAGTATTGTGGAGAAAAGAGAAATCATGTTGATGGAGCTGTTAGAAGAGATGGATGATGAACAGAAGCCATGGTATTATGAAATTGCAAAATATTGTGAAGATCAATCGTATCCTGAAGAAGCTACAACTGAGGAGAAAAGAGCTATCAGGAGAGTTGCTCAACGATACACCCTAGTTGGGGGAGCACTATATAAAAGAGGTTTTGATGGAGTTCTTCTGAGATGTCTAGACGAAGATGAGCTTTGGAAGGTCATGGAAGGAGCTCATAGTGGAGTTTGTGGTGGCCATGTCAATGGACAGATGCTAGCAAAGAAGATCCTTAGACAAGGATTTTATTGGCCAACCATGGAAGAAGATTGTGTAGGATATGTCCGTAGGTGTGCCAAGTGTCAGCTTCACGCTGACAAAATTCATTCTCCTGCATCTTCACTCCATCCTGTTTCTTCCCCATGGCCTTTCTCCATGTGGGCTTTCGACATTATTGGACCTCTTGGTAACCCAGATTCCGGCATCAAGCAGAAATCTTTCATTCTCACGGCAACGGAATACTTCACCAAGTGGGCAGAAGCTAAAGCATACGTGGAGATCAAAGCATCATCCGTCTGCAAATTCATCATGAAGAACATCATCACAAGATTCGGGATTCCAAGTACCATCGTCACCGACAACGGACCGCAGTTCGTGTCACAGGAATTGAAGGACCTCTGCAACAGGTATAAAATTGCATTGCATCATTCATCTCCTTATTACCCGCAAGGCAATGGCCAAGCAGAGGCAACTAATAAGACTTTGATAAAAATCATCAAAAAGACGTGTAAATCTAACAAATTCGCAGATTGGCCAGAAAAATTGGTTGAGGCTCTATGGGCCTACCGAACTTCAATCCGCACGCCTACTGGGCAAACTCCTTATTCCTTAACATTTGGAATGGAGGCGGTAGTTCCATATGAGATCCTTATACCGTCATTAAGAGTACAATTGAACAAGGAATTTTCCATTGATGAACATCGTTCAGCACTCCTTGCTCAATTGGAACTTTTAGACGAGAAAAGATGGTCAGCTGCTAATCATGCAAAAGTTTATCAAAACAGATTAACACGTTTTTATCAAAAGAAAGTCATTGAACGAAAGTTCAAAGTCGGTGAAATGGTTGTTAAAAGAATTTTTGTAAAACCTGGTGGTCCGCGTTCTAAGCTCCAACCCAACTGGGAAGGACCTTATGTTGTATCGCACGCTTATCCTGGTAATGCTTATCGTTTGGTTAATGCAGAAGGAGAAGAGCTAAATCATCCTTGGAATGGTTTACACCTTAAGAAATACTACCCTTAGGATAAAGAGTCGGTCAGTATGGTACAAAGACCAGTGGAATCAGAAAATTTATAAACTCAAATTTCTTTGTTAGTCTGAATAATTAACTTCAAACCCATTACTGCACACACTGACACGTTTGATTCGTGAGTAACAAGAGATGCCAAGTCCTTAAGAATATCAAAAGCTTGACCAAAAGTATAAAGTACAAATCATTCCTTTTAAATAAAATTCTGTTTTACACTCGGCCCATGATGTCGGAACGAGACTTAAAATAGACTACCAAGAATACCCGCCATCTTAGTAGGAGGCCGTCATGAAAAAATGGGGGAGATCCGTTCCAAAGCAAAGCAAAAAAAGAAAAGAATAAAAAAGCAAGGCAAAAAGCCAAATTCAAAATCAAAAGGCCATTACACTACAAATGTTACATCAAGGCCATGAAATGAAACAAAAGGGAACGCAAGGTCGATAAATACCCCGGAAAGAAAATGACCGAACCCCAACAGATATTAGGGTTGGAAAGGGACATCTTTTTAAGTCTCCGGAACCTTCTCATGGGCTTTCTAAATCTATTCTTCTTTTCTTTCTAAAGAGGTGTACTTCAAGCTTAAAGGATGGCTTAGATTGACTAAGGGTCAAATCATCAAATGGGATAACGAATGGAAACACAAGTTCAAACACGATGGGTTTTAAGTTAAGCTGTTAAAGAACAATTTGGAAATTAAGTTAATAAATGAATATGATCTGTTGATCTAAGTACCATACTGGTCTTTTAGTCAAAAAAAAAAAAATTCAAAAAAAATATATATGTCAAAAAAAAAAAAAAATCAAAAAATTTGCATATGTCAAAATTCAAAAAAAAATATATACATCTCAAAATCCAAACAAAAATGAATATTTCAAAATTCAAAAAAAATGTATATGCAAAAATTCAAAAAAAAATGTATATGTCAAAATTCAAAAAAATTGCATAGTCAAAAATTCAAAAAAATATACATTTTTCAAAAATCTAAAAAAATACATATTTCAAAACCCCAAACAAAATGAATATTTCAAAACCACAAAAAATATTTCAATTAGCATTTGCTTGTGGCATTTAGTGTGTTTCATTCATTTTATTTTCAGTGAGCATATGTTTGCTTGCATGTTGCATTTTGCTTAAGTCTGATTATTCTTATTACCTTTGTTAATAAAGGCTATGCCCCTTGACCATTTATTGAAGAAAAAATTGATTGGCCATTTATTTGGCCAGGCAAGGGGCTAAGCCTAAACAGATACTTAACCTGTTTGTTAAGTGTTGTACAGGATGCAAGATAAGTACAAGAACACGAGATTGGAGCCCAAAAGTTTCATGTATATATCAAAAGTGTTTTGTACATGATACATGAAAAGGAAAAGAAGATACATAAGCCCTCAAGGCTGGCTCTCCCCTCCGCCCTCATCAAGCTGGCTCTGGGCCTCGTCAGGAAATTCAAGAAAGCCTGAGTAAAGCTGGAAATGTCAAGAAGATCTCACTGTGGAGTTCAAGTCCCGACCGTGGCTAAAAAGACGGTTATTTCTACCCTTGTACTCTTTCCATGTGATTACTTTGCATTTGCATTACTATATATTAAATATTTATTAGACTATATCAAGGACCTTGTGGCTTTGATGAAACTGGAATTTGAGTTCCCCTTCAACAAAAAAAAACAGTGATAATTCCAGAGAATTCTTAATCGCACGGATAGGCCGTTGGATTGTTAATTAGTGGGGACGATGGTTCCACTTTTGTGAAACGGTGCGTGGATAAACGAGCTTCGGCTTAGCACTGAATTACAAGAATTGGTATCTTGACTCATTAATGACAATTTAACAATATTATCCTTGATTAATTTATATTTTATTTGACTTTATATTTTTCTTTTAGCCCAGCATGCATCATGTAGGACTTTGAATCATTGTAATAAGAATTAATTATTGATTAAGTTTCAAACCATTAATTAAATAATCTCAACATGATATGAAATATTCCATTCTGAATTGAGTATCTTGATTATCTTTGAGGTTCGCTTGAAGATATTCTTGGAATTTTATCCTTGCTTGGATTCTTTATCCGATATTCTTATTTTCTTTTAAGATCCATCATGGTTGCAGCACGTCCACATTGGCTGGCAAACGCTCCCCATGATGAAACCCACAGTGTCTACGACCTGGGGTACTTCCCACTCCGAGGAGGTTGATCGACTTTATTTTATTTCCTTGTCTACCTCATCCAGACAGGATTAATTCCATTGATCTCTTTGAGCTATCTTCATTGATGATTTCGAGAAAAATTCCAGTCATGTGATGTTAAGAGCGTGTCTCATCACACCTTGGCATCACCTTTTCAGTACATTCCATTCCATTTCACTCCCTTGCAAAGACGATGCCAAGGTGAGGCAGCTGTAGACACGCTAATTTTAACGTCATTTCGAGTAAATTTCATATCATACAATAATGCCTCAGAATGGTTTGATAATTAATCATTAATTAATTTTTATTAATCTTTTTAAGTGTCGGATTTAACAGATGTGTTTAAGTTAATCAATTGAATTGATTTTAATTCAAATTTGAGTTAAAATATGAAGAATTCTAAAACGTGTCAACCTGTGTGGACGCGATTCAGAATTCTAAAACGCGTCAACCTGTGTGGACGCCCTTTAGAGTTTATTCCTGTTTTAACGATTAAATTTGAATTTTAATTAATTAATTTATTAACTAAAAGGCGTCTGGGAATGTCGACGCGTTTTAGGTTTCCTAGGCTATTTCTACTTCCCCTCCGGATGTTTATCCTTATCTTAATTAGTCTAAAAGACGTCTAAATAGATGGACGCGTTTTACTTAATAAAGATAAAGATAAGTTTTCCCGGATATTTATCCTTATCTTAATTGATCTGAAAGGCGTCAGCCAAGGTGGACGCGTTTTAGATAATTACAGATAAAGATGAATTAATCAGTAATTATCTGTCGGTTAAGATGGATAAATTTGGGAGTTTTTAAATGTTAATCGCGAACGCAAGAAATGCCTATAAATACCCTGCATATTGAAGAGAAAAAAAAAGAGAGAACAGAATTAAGTTGAGTTGAGCCATAGCGTTATAGCGATTTGAAGATCGAAGCAACAACGTCGTAACGCCGGAGCGCTGCCATTTCCAGAAGTCGGCGTCCTTTCAAGATCTTCATCCTTTCAAGGCTTCAACCAACTGAGCATAAGTTTTTCATTACTGCATTTGCATTTTTCATCTTCATTAGTTTCATTTTTCATTCACTTCATGCAAACACACACCACAGCATAATCTTTCCAAAACCTACTTGATCTAAGGGGTTTCAAAGCCATTAAAAAAAGTGAGTTTGCTGTTTTAAATATGCTTAAAATCATGATTAGTTCAGATACTACTTCTATCTAAATTCTTATAATAGTTCTTCATTTTTCTTTTTCTGTCTCTGCTGCACTCAACAACAACAACAAGAGATCAAAAAAGGGGAAATCAAGCACAACTTCTGGACGATCCTCAACCTCAAATTCAGCAGCAAGAACAAAAGAACAAAGAAAGGGCTCTCTTTCTTCAGCCGGCTGAGGAGGGGGAACCAAGGACTCAATTTTCCGCGTTTGAAAGGTAGGCGATCATACTCTCTTTTGAAACTTTTAAGTTAAAAGTTTCTGGCGATCACTGCACTTTAGTTGCTGTTTTTAATAGGTTAGTTTACACCTAAACAACATAGATATTTCATGTTAATCACACGGTCATTCTAAGCACCTACACCGGGCGGAGGCCCGGGAGGCTGATTTGGCACAGCAGGTAAGATTTGTTCTGCCTTCTGTGTTATGATCATTGAACCTGTCTGACCCTAAGTTTCTTCATCTTTTACAGTGCCAGGAATTAGAGACTGCTTTGGCAAGGGCGCAGGAGTTGGAGAACCTCAACCAGCAGTTGAGGGACCAGGTTTTGGAGGAACGGACGGCTCGAGCCAGAGCGAGCGAGGGATCCCACCCGGACGTGTACTGGGAGGGTAAGATGGCTGGCCTGCAGGAGGAGCTGGCGAGGTCGCAGACAGAGGTACGGGAGATTGATTTCAAGTACCGAACCTTGTGGGACCGGGTGATGAAGAAGGGGCGAGAACGAGCTATGAGATCCAGCGTTCAGAGTCCAGGAGCTCGTCCCCCTATTCCTGCCCCGTCAGCCGGCCAGGCCCCTGCTGGGAGCTCTGTCTTCAGAGACCTCGACTCCCTGCTAGCTGAGGATGCGTGGAGGGCCTTGCGACCCGCTGGTTCATCAGGGTCGATGCGCCCAGCTTTCGGACATCGTCGTGCTCGTGAGGAGGATGCCGAGAGCCAAATGAGGCATCCCTCTCGGGATAGGAGAGATGATAATGTGGAGGAAAGGGGAAAGGATTGAGAGAGAGCGGGAGCAGGGGTATGCCCCTGTGTTGTGATGATGTATGATGTTATGCTTGCATATTTCTATATTTACATGGGCACTTCTTTGTTCCACTTTCTGTTCGTACTTGTGATGCCTGCATGCACAACATTAGGGGAAACTGTTAGTAGCATCTGTTTTCGGCCCCTTGCCTAAAAAAGAGCAACTACCTTTTCCTTAGCCTTCGCATAAGGTCAAGGGGCCGTGTCCTACTAACCAGACAAACGGAAAAAAGTGAATGTGTCATGCAAATGCAAGGTGATATTAACAGAGCCTATTTTTGTCTACCTGGTGATTGCCAAAAGTCAGCCTAGTCAAATGATAAAAAGGGAAATGCACACTCAACTTCCCAGGCATCCTAAGCTTGCATCTAGATTGATTTGGGCCTCTAGACCCCTCAAACTAACCTTGACCGGTTAAGACTCATACTGATGACAATACCGTCATGCCATGCTTAGGCTCCCAGCTGCTTCCGACCACCAAGTTTGCCCAAAAGGTTTTCGAGGTAAATGATTTGCCCGACCCGGGTCTCTTTCCTCACAATCTAGAAGGTATATGATGGAACACCTTGGAACCCTAGCGGTCAACCGCGCGACGCTGACCCGGAATCAGACGCCGTCGCACCGATTGGTGACGCGCATGCATTGACCTAAGCCCGAAGTTTTCGAGAGTACACATTGAGATTATGATTAAGAAATTAGTTCACCAGAAACATCGACGTTACTCTTTACCCATTTTAGACTCCTGTGATCATGTGAGCATGTGACGATTTTTGAAAACGAACCATTTTAAAATGATGTTCAGTCTTTAGATAGCAATCTCGTGCTGAACCTTGGGGGAGACAAAGTGAAGAAATTGTGGAGACAAACCTCACAGGAGGATCAACAAAACCGTTAAAAGGGGGAGCTGTGACAAAACGGACCCCTTTTGACCTCTTAGATGCCCCTATTTTGACTTTTCAGGCCTTTGGTAAATTTCATGGCCAGGCACGGTCACGTCCAGGCTTTTTTCATGATTGCTTGAACCCCTTTTCTTTTTTGTATTTCTTTTCCGCTCTTGACATTTATTGGGGTTATTTGGTATTCCGCCTGCGGGGACACTGCCCTCTTCACGTGCTCTGGTCCTTTACATTTCATTTCTGGGCCCCTTTTTTGTTGAGGGGTTACATCTATCGGGTTTTTTTGAGGAACCGCAATTTGCTGAGCTCGACCGTTTAAGGGCGTCAACTGTCCTGATTGGTCGAGAGACGAAGAGCAAAGGTTGCATTGTGACAGTATACTAAAGACTTGGAACTCATTTTAAACAGGTTCTTTTGAAAAACGTGCAGGTGTGTGCATCTCATGATGAGCATAGGGATCCGTATGAAAGTAAAGTAGACACGTCCAAGGTTCTGGTGGACCAAAATCTTAGCCAAATCCTAATGTTAACCCAACCTATCATGCAACTAGACCTAGACAGGAGGTAACGTGGCAGTCACCAGACAGTTGGATTTTGTGTCTTTTCTGATTTTTTTTTTGTCATTTTCATTAAAGTATGTACATATTTACAAACTTTTTTGATGGCTTTTTGGATATTTGCTTTTTTTTGAGATTTTTGATTTTTGATTTTTTTTTTCATGGATAAAACTTCTTCAAATATACCCCGTTCCATGGGTGGGGCAATTCCTCTCCTCTCTCATTGATTAAGCGGTAAGCGTTACCTGAGTATGCCTCCTTGATTACAAATGGACCTTCCCAATTTTCTTGCAATTTGCTCCTGGGACCAGGAATTTTGATCATTTTTCTTTTAAGAACCATTTCCCCAATTCGAAACTTTCTTTCAAGAACTTTTTTTGCATAGAATCTTGCAATCCTATTTCTGTACACCTGGGCGTGATTTGCCGCCATCATCCTTTTTTCGTCTAACAGTTCCAGTTGGGTTAACATGGCGTTACGACGCTCGGCATCACTAATTCCACTATCCAACTGCACTCTTAGAGAAGGGAAGAGAATCTCATATGGAAGTACCGCATCCGTTCCGAACGTGAGTGAATAAGGTGTTTGTCCGGTAGGGGTTCGGACGGAAGTACGATATGCCCAAAGAGCTTCTTCTAGACGATCAGGCCAGTCTGAATAATTATGTGATCTGCAAGTTCTTTTAATGATTCGAATGAGGGTTTTATTGGTGGCTTCGGCCTGACCATTTCCTTGTGGGTAGTAAGGTGAAGAATGATGCAAATTGATGCCATACTTACTGCACATGTCTTGGAGCTCTTGGGAGACAAACTGGGGTCCATTGTCGGTGATGAGGTCGCGCGGTGTCCCGAACCTGGCGAGAATGTTGCGTTTGATGAACTTCACCACCGTGGATGCTTTGATTTCTGCAAATGCTTCCGCTTCAGCCCATTTAGTGAAATATTCAGTGGCGGTTAGGATAAATGATTTCCTTTTTGTTTCACCTGATCGATCCTCCAGAGGTCCTATGACGTCGAATGCCCACATGGCGAATGGCCACGGGGAAATGACGGATTTAAGAAATGAAGAAGGTGCATGAACCTTGTTAGCGTGTAACTGGCATTTTAGGCACCTTTGAACGAATATGGAACAGTCGGCCTCCATTGAAGGCCAATAGTAGGACATGAGGAGTTTCTGGGCTAAGGCACGACCATGGACATGACCGCCACAATCACTGGCATGGGCTGCCTCTATGACATGATGAATTTCGGTATCGTCTAGACACCGAAGAAGTACTCCGCTAAAGGATCTCCTGAAAAGGCGGCCGCCTAAGATAAGGTATCGCTGAGATGTACGGCGGATAGCCTTACGGTCAGAGGATGTAGCATAAGACGGGAACGACCCATCGCGGAGATAGTTCATGATATCAAAATACCACGAATTTCCATCATCCCAATCAGGGGCGAGTTCATTCGTGATAGCGGAGATATGCTTGGATGGACAGAGGAACTGCTGGAACCAAGGGTCCCGGAAGGACGGCAAATCTTGCTTGTGCAGGGTGATTGTGGCTGTGCCTTTGGTGACAGGAATCTCTAAAGCTGAAGATAGAGAGGCCAGGGCGTCTGCTAGGATATTCTGGGACCTAGGCACATGTACATAGGTGATCTTGCTGAAACGCCTAGTAAGCGACTTTACTAACTCCTGATATGGCTTCAGTTTTGAATCCCGGGTTTGGTATTTGCCCACGGTTTGGCGGAGGATTAGTTGAGAGTCTCCAATTATCCTCAATTCTAAGACATTAAGAACCAGCGCCAATTTTAGGCCAGCTAGGAGAGCCTCATATTCAGCAACATTATTAGTTACTGAGAAGGAGAGTTGGCAAGCATGCGGAATACTTACCCCTTCTGGAGAGACGAGGACCACTCCTATCCCACTGCCTTGGGAATTAAGTGCCCCGTCAAAATGAAGGACCCAGGATGGAGCGTCATCCACTATTAAGCCCAACTCCTCATCTGGGAATTCTTCGTTGACAGGCGAAAATGTAGGCAAAGGGTGATGAGCTAGGTGCTCGGCAATTGCTTGCCCCTTCACAGCCTTCTGATTTACATAAGTGATGTCGAATTGATTCAAGAAGGTCTGCCATCACACCAGCCTATCTGTTACAACTGGCCGCTCTAGCAGATATTTGATTGGGTCCATTCTTGCTAGTAGTTTGACCTCGTGGGCGAGGAAATAGTGCTTCAATTTCTGCACTACCCAGACGACGGCCGCGCATGTCCTTTCCATGGCAGTGTATCGCTTTTCGGCATCATTGAAAAGCTTGGACAGATAGTACACTGCTCTTTCCTTCTTCTCGTCGTCTAATTGAGCCAATACTGCACCAGCCGATTCCTCAGTGGTGGAGACATATAGCAGTAGAGGCCGCCCCGGGATAGGAGCCATAAGGACTGGAGGGTTGAGGAGGTAATTCTTTAATTCATCGAAGGCCTTTTGACACTTATCACTCCAAATGAACTTTGCCCCTCCTTTTAATAAGTCGTAAAAGGGTTTGCATCTCACAGAGTGTTGAGATATGAACCGTCTGATGAATTGCAAACGGCCGATGAGACCCTTTACATCCCTGACATTCTTAGGTGGGGGCATTTCCATTATTGCCTTCACTTTGTCTGGATCAACCTCGATCCCTCTTTTACTCACCATGAATCCTAGCAGTTTTCCGGAAGAAACACCAAATACGCACTTCTTCGGGTTCATCTTTAGTTGATGCTCCTTCGATCTCTGCATTACAGCCCTAAGGATTTGAGCGTGCTCCTTCCTGGTTTTGGATTTGACCAAGATATCATCTACATAGACCTCCATGTCAATGTGAATCATGTCATGAAAGATTGCCATCATAGTCCTTTGGTAGGTGGCTCCAGCATTCTTAAGTCCAAATGGCATGACCATGTAGCAATAGGTTCCCCATGGAGTTATGAAGGATGTTTTCTCCTGATCTTCCTCAGCTAGTCTGATCTGGTTATATCCTGAAAAACCGTCCATGAAAGATAACATCTCAAATCCAGCCGTGTTATCAACCAGCAAATCTATATGAGGTAGTGGGAAATCATCTTTTGGGCAGGCTTGATTGAGGTTGCGAAAGTCTATGCAAATTCTAACCTTTCCGTCCTTTTTCGCCACCGGGACGATGTTAGCTATCCACTTAGGGTAGAGCACTACCCGGATGAACTTGGCCTTGTGTAGTTTGTCAACCTCTTCTTTTACTTTAAGTGCTAATTCCGGTTGTAGCCGTCTCAACTTTTGTTTCACGGGTTTGGTGTCGGGTTTGAGGATTAGCCGGTGTTCTACAAGTTCTGTGCTTAATCCAGGCATGTCCTCGTATGACCAAGCAAACCCATCACGGTGCTCTTGGAGCACGGCTATTATGGACCCTTCTTCTTCTGGACTCAAGCGGGCACTAATTAGCACTATCTTCGGATCCTCCTTTGTTCCGAGGTTGACTTCTTTGGTGGGTTCATCGATAGCTGATGAAGGTTCATCAAACCGTCTCGCCCCACTCACAAGTGGTTCGACCAAGTCATCTCCCTCTTCCTCTTCACTAAGCTCAAATACACCTAAACCATCACTGCAAGACTCTTCTTCCGCTACCTCCAGTGGTTCGGAGATGACCCCAGTCTGAAGATATTTATCCAATTTTCTCAAATCTTTGCACCTATTAGCTAACTCCTGAACTAAGAACAAAGGAACTTGCTTAGTCCTACAATTCCTAGACATGGGGGAGGCTAACCTAATTCCTAAACTATTATGTACATGTTTTGGGAAAGGGGTCAACTCTGTCCTAGATGGGGCAAGAGTAGACCCTTGGGACAGAGATTCCATGACGGCAGGGCTCCCCCACCAAACGGGCTCCTCGAAAATGACTTCACCTCCAGCGGGATGGGAATTGAACTTTTTTTTTCGTGACCGAACGCGTGTAGCATGGAACACTCAGCAGAGCTAGTGTTGGTCGGAGCTGAGAGCATTGGAATGGTAGGTGGGTGGAACAAGAAAGGGATGAACGTAGCTGGGGCTGGTTCATCCTTGGCTAAGACAAGCCCTACCGTCGGTCTGGCTGACTCACGGAACAAGGAGGATATGCCAAAGTCCTCCTCTTGATCACCTTCGTAACACTCTCGCACCTCTTCTTCTATCTTGGGTAATTCCTGCCTCTTTCTTACAAAATGATTCATGAGGGACCATCCCTTTGCTTCTTTTGATGGTTCAGCAAACTTATATCCCAGGCCACACCCCCCAATGACAGGGTTCTCTGAGATGGGATGACGGATCCCTTGTTCTTCTTTCCCTAACCCAGAGCCTGAGCTATATCCCATCTTACTCATGAGCTGCCAACCTATACTCGGCCTAGACCGCAGATGGGAATTCACTGATGAAAGGACAGGCTCTTTGCCTTTCCTGGAAGTTATCATGGATGGAATTTGCTCTGCTGTTACCGAGTCCAATGACTCGATGTAGGGAGTGCTTTTAACCTTCACAATTTTCCCGTTGTATGGGAACTTATAGCACTGATGGTTGGTAGATGGGACTCCTAAGGTTTGGTCCATCCATGGTCTCCCTAAGATGGCATTGTAGATTGGCTTAACGTCTAGAATGTAGAATTCCGAGGTCATGGATACCGGGCCGATTTCTAATTGGAGGGAGATCTTCCCGTCTGCTGGTCTCTGGGAATTGTCATAAGCTGAGACCATCATAGAGGTTGATTCAACCTTCTCTGGGTCTACCCCTATCCTTTTGAGGGTCTTAAGGGGACAGACGTTGATGGAGGCACCAGTATCCAATAGAATAGAATCTACTGGTTGACCGTTAAGGATGGCGGTTAAGCACAAAGGGAGGGATCGGCACTCAGGGGGAGCTAAATCCTTTTCGGGGAAAGAGATCATAGGAGCCTGAGTGACTGAGAGTATGGCATTAGTGACCCCGCCACTAGGAAGATCTTCGTTCACCGTGATCTGTTGCAAGAAATTGAACAACGTCTCCCTATGTGTGGGAGACCTGCGGATAAGCTCAAGGATGGAGATTTTAGCGGGGGTCTTTTCCAGATGCTGGAGTATGTCATACTCAGACTGGGCGTTCCCCTTGGCATGGAAAGAGCTTTCTTGAGAGTCTAGGGGCTGGCTCGGGGGAATGATGCGATTCCTGAGCGTTACCCCTACTGTGATTGGGTCTGTTTCCAACGGTGACCTTATGGGATTGAAGCTGATCATCGAATCCAGGTTCTTGTTTGGGCAAAAGACAGATAAGGTGGGTCCTTCGGCTGTGACTGGAGGGATCTGAACGAGGGAGACCGGCTTGAGGGTTGCCGATCGCTCTTTGGGTCGGATTAGGACTAAAGGCTCATTTGGAGAAAACGTGGAGACTTCTGGGGTAGCCCCTTTAGTTTCACACGACCAAGTGGGGTCTTGGTGCTTTATCCCGGACCCTTCATACTCCCAGTACTGCTCCCTGCGAACTGTCACGGGCTCCAAGTCATTGATCAGTGTGTTGACCTTCCCTTGAGAGCCGGGGTCTGGACCTACCTGATGAGAGGGCAATGGGTCCTTCACGATCCCCAGTTCTTTCTTAGCCTTTAGAGCCTCAATGGCTTTTCTCATGTCTTCCCAATTTATCCTCCCTTCATCATTCAAGTCATACACCCAATCCCTGAAGGTGAAGCAATTATATATGGTGTGTCCCGTGATCCTATGGTAAGGGCAATACCTGGAGGTGTCCGTATTGCGCGGGACACCTTCCTTTGGAGGCGGAAGTTGAATGGCATTGCAGGCCATCAAAGCATAAAAGATATCTGCCAGTGATTCTGGCAGAGGTGGATATGATGCCCGCTTAGCCATAGGACGACTGTAGTTAGTCGGGGGAGGGACGGCTGAGTATTGCTTCTGGTTGGGCTGAGTATCAGACTTAGAATGAGAATTGGTAATCCTGGTCGGTGGTGCTAGCATGCTGACCTGTTCATTGATAGTGACTCCTTCTGTGGTAGGAGCTGATGTGGTTTTCTTATTCCTGCTTCTATTCTCAAAGAATGAAGGCAGAGTGGAGTCTCGAATTTGGGACTGTACTACCCTAGCTCTATTGTATAGCTGTGCGAACGTCTGAAGTTCACTGAGCATAAAGATGGCTCGAAGCTGGGGAGTAGCATTGTTAACAAGCATGGTGACTGCTTGTGCTTCAGGAATAACGACCTCTGCTCTAGAAGCCATGGCCCTCCACCTGTTAGCGAAATGAGTGAAGTCTTCATCAGACTTCATTTTCTCCATCACTAGATCGAACAAGGTGGGGGGTAAGGCTGCCATATGGTTGAAGTGGGTAATGAACCTCTCAGAGACCATGTCAAAGTTGATCAGGTCAGTAGCTGGCAAAGAAGAGAACCACCTCAAGGCTTCTCCCTCGAGGGACTTTTGAAAAAGGTGGACCAGAAGGACTCTATCGAAGAGCCACTGATGGGAATCCATGAGAAACCCAGACAAATGATGATGGGGGTCCGTGGTACCATCGTACTTTCTGTACTTGGGTACCTTAAACCCTTGTGGGAAATAAGCTGGGGGTAGCTTGCAATAGTTCGAGAGAGAATATGGCTGCCTGAGGTTGAGATTCTCGGCCATGAGTCGCCGTACACAATTCTCGACCTCATTCTTATAAACAAACTCCTCCTGCTTGGGAGGTGTAACCTGATTGATGGGGTTAAAAG
Organism: Zantedeschia hybrid cultivar; assembly: GCA_030544215.1. Classification (NCBI taxonomy): domain Eukaryota; kingdom Viridiplantae; phylum Streptophyta; class Magnoliopsida; order Alismatales; family Araceae; genus Zantedeschia; species Zantedeschia hybrid cultivar. Next base: position 15,710,584 of record JARZZO010000011.1, read on the forward strand.
GGATCGTATGAGTGGGCATGGTTTGACCCGGCTGGGGTCTACTAGAAGATCCTTGGAATTGGGTTTTCCGAGGAGTGGCATCCTGAATTTTGCCACGAGAAACCAACTGAATGAGTTGATCCGGAGTATAGCGTGATAGGACGGCGATGAGTTCCGGATCTTCTCCAGGGTTTTGGAATGTTCTACTGGAGATCACTGGCTCATCCTCTCCTTGGGAGGTGGAAGATTCATCGGAGTCTTTTCTCTGAGGACCTTCTCTGGACGTTTGGAGCATCCCTATGAAGGTCTGTTGTGGATCTTCTTCAATCTCAAACAGAGGATTGTGAATAATATTGCCACCGAACTGGTCCATGTCATCATATACAGCATTGACATACATTCGGTTCATTATGAAGTACAGACCCTAGCTGATTTTAGGTTTCACTTGAAATGTTTGCCAATGTTCTAGCAAAACAAATTTAACCCCTTAACGACCCTTCACTTTTCCAAAACTTGTTGCACTGGGATTCAATTAGGCGTCTTCAAACTTGAGATAGTTCACTGATCTCTCACACAAACCCCAAGGTTCTTACAGGGTGGTTTCAGGTACAACCTGCTCGGCGGCCAAGTGGGAATCCCTGGCTCGCGGAGACTGACGGAGGTTCCCAACAGAATAAGACTAGTCGCACCCGAGTGGGAATCCTCAGGTGGAGAGTCAGATCCTGCGGGAGAGGTGACTAAAGAGTGTGATGCCGGCTCTTCCTTAAAACCCCCTCGGAGAACACCCCAAAAACCCAAAAGGTTAACAAATGGCAGATCAGAATAGGTGACAGCACATCATGCATGAACAGCAGTAGCAAGCAGAGAATCAGCTAAGCAGAACAGGTAACAGCACATCATGCACGGGACAGCAACAGCAAGCAGTTACAGAACTCACGTGTGTCGACGGCCAGGGGCTGGCCGTCCCAGGGGGCGGACGGCCAGGCTCTGGCCGCCCAAAGGGATGTCGACGGCCATGATATGGCCGTCCAACGGTCCTGACGGCTAAGAAATGGCCGTCCAAAGGTAGGTAGACGGCCAAGGATCCGCCGTCAACGTGCTGGACGGCCAGGGATCCGCCGTCAACGTGTCTGGACGGCCAGGAGGTGGCCGCTCAAGGGTACATCGATGGCGAGGGGTGGTCGTCTACAGGGTTGGACGGCCAGCTGTTGGCCGTCCTCAGGTGATGCCGACGGCCGACCGCTAGCCGTCCAAGGGGCTCGACGGCCGGGGTCCCGCCGTCTAGAGACTATGGAGTTCAGGATCCTCACCTTCTTTTCCTTTGAACGTGATGCGTGCAGCGAGCTACTGTGGTCCCACCGTGATCGCCAGAAGGCTGTAGGCGCCCGGAACGTCCCCCTCCGCGGCTGTGCAGCGCCCGCGGGGCCTCGGCCTTGGGGGTTTCTCCGTACGTCTTAGCACTGTGGCGATTCAAAGAGGAGGGGTTAGAAATGAGAGTGTGATCGCCAGGAGCATTACCTTTCGGTTCCTGTGCTCCACAGGAATGTAGAAGATGATCGCGTTTTGTGGGAGCGGGAGACGTCGATTCCTCCTTCTCTTCCTCCGGCCGGCCAAAGGAAGAGAGCCCGAAATTCTGTACGCGTGTAGGTGGTAAGGATCCCTGAAAAGAAAAAAGACCAAGCAAAGACGAACCCGATTAGAACTGTAGAGTGCAAAATCTATTCAGAAAGGTGTAAAAACTAACTAAAATCAGTGGGAAACGCACCGGATGGGTGGTGGGGAGGGAAGGTGACCATATGTTATGGCCACCCACCTCCCGTTTTTTTTTTAAAACCTCTGTGGGAGTACGGATGGCTAAGTCATCCTATGTGTACATGCATGCAAGTGAAGAGGAGTGGCGTGTGTGGAGAATGAATGATATTACTAATGTAAGAGAATGAATAAAAAAATAAAAGGGAGAAGTTAGAAAGGCAAGCCCGTTTCCAGATGTAGCCTGAGCCTTCCTCCTTGAGGTCTCCTCGAGCCTCTCACCAGAAAGTCCCTCTCTGCCTCTCCAAAATTCCTCTTAACCAAAAATCCTTCCTCTTGTCCCCTCCTTTCTTCCTTCTTAACCCCCGCTTGAGAGGATGTGGAGGGTTTAAATAGGCGAAGGAAAAAAAGGGAGAAAACAGGGATCTAAATCCCCGTAAATCCCCCTTCAACCAATGGGGAGTGGTCAAGGGTTGGCGGTAGTGGCCGCGGCAGTCGACAGAGTGGAGAGTGGCCGGAGTAATGGGGGATGAGGGCGGAGAGTAGAGGAGATCGTGGGGAAGACGGGGTCAAAAAGGTGGTTAAGGAGTGGACGGCCAGGTGACATGCCTTCCACTCTTGCGGTGGAAGGCGATCCGGTTGGCCTTCGAGGGGAGTGGAAGGCGAGGGGTGGCCTTCGAAGGAGGTGGAAGGCAAGGGGTGGCCTTCGAAGGCGGTGGAAGGCAAGGGGTTGGCCTTCTACGAAAAGGTGAAGAAAAAGTGGCCAAAAGGTGGACGGCAAGGTGGTTGGCCTTCGAAGGGGGTAGAAGGCGGGGGGTGGCCTTCGAAGGCGGTGGAAGGCAAGGGGTTGGCCTTCTAAGAAAAGGTGAAAAAAAGGTGGCCAAAAGGTGGACGGCAAGGTGGTTGGCCTTCGAAGGGGGTAGAAGGCGGGGGGTGGCCTTCGAAGGCGGTGGAAGGCAAGGGGTTGGCCTTCCACGAAAAAGGTGGCTAAAAGTGGAAAATGTGAAAAGAAGAAAAAAAAAGGTGGAAGGCAAGGTAGCTGGCCTTCCAAGGGTGTAGAAGGCGGGGGGTGGCCTTCGAAGGTGGTGGCGAGGGGTGGCCTTCGAAGGGGGTGGAAGGCGGACTGGCTGGCCTTCCACGAAGAAGGTGGCTAGGGTCGGGATTTGGTTAGAGGGCCTAGCTGGTAGTGGGCTGAGATGGCTGAAATGAGGGGATTTTAGTGATGAAGGGCTACTGATGGGCTGGGTTCATGACCAAAAGGGTGGTCCAAAATCGGTGTCTACAGGCGCCTGCGCCGGTTCCTCTCAACGAGGCCGTGGAGACGCACAGCGAGCCCCCGACGCTACCTGTCCGAACTCCTCGCACTGATCGCCTGACGGAGCAGGATTATGCTTCGTCAGGGTACCGTCCGGCCCGAACCGGAGGGCAATCTGTCGCCACCTCGACCGCCCCGGACCTGGACCAGCGACTGACGGCGATGCGCAAAGAGATGCAGCAGATGGTGTCTCGGCCTCACGGGGCGCCCCTCGCCAGCAACATCCTGGAGCAGACCCCATTCACGGCGGAGCTCCTAGCCACCGAGGTACCCCCCAACTTCAAGCTGCCGAAGGGCCCTCTCTACGACGGAATGACAGATCCGGTCTGTCATTTCCAGAAGTTTAACACTTATCTTCGGGTCCGAGGGATCTCTGAGGCAGTCTGCTGCCGTCTTTTCCCCCTCACCCTTGAAAAAATCGCCCTCACCTGGTTCGAGGCTCTGGCCCCCAACTCCATCCACTCCCTGGTTCAGTTTGGCCAGTTGTTCATCGACCAGTTCTATGATGCCACCCGGCAGTCCAAAACTTCCGCCAGCTTGCTAGCCATCCGGCAAGGCCCCACCGAAACTCTCCAGGAGTACTTCACCAAGTTCCGGACCGAGGCCGCCCAGATCCCAAACCTCGACAGATCGATCGCGGTCTCGGCCGTGATCAGCGGGTGCCGGAATGAGGGGCTCCTCGGCTCCATCGGAAAGCGCCATCCCCCTACCTTTCAGGACCTCGTGGCCCGGGCCCATAAGTACATCAACCGAGAGGCCCTGATGCTGTCCAGGGGCAAAGGCGCAACCGAAACTACCTCGACGCCTGCCCCCCCGGCGGTCCGACCTCGGTCCGAGGACCAAGAGCCCTCCCGGAAGCGTTATCGCCGGGAGGATTGGGACAGGGAGAGGCGACGGGACCCGCAGCCGCGGTACCTACCCTTACCTGCTCCCCCTTCCCGGATGCTCATGGAGGTGAAGGGCATGCTCCGGCAGCCTGATCGCATCAAGACCGATCCTCGCCGAAGGGACCCCGGCAAATACTGCGAGTATCACCGAGAGATCGGCCACACGACGGACGAGTGCCGGCAGCTCCGGGAAGAAATCGACCGCCTCATCCGGGAGGGGAGATTGCCGCAATATCGGCGGGAGCAGCCGCCGCAGCAGAACCGGGACGTCCCTGCAGCACCCAGATAGCAACCACCCCCGGCGATAGAAGCCGCTCCTCCGCCAAAAGCCACCTCGGCCCCAGTTGAATCATTCCATCAAAGACCCAGCTCTGGGTCTATCATGATGATATCCGGAGGGCCCGGGGAGGGATCAAGGTCGCGGCAACGCAACACCGTAGCGGCGGTCGACGGCGAGCCGAAGCGGCCTTGTCTGGAAGACATCACCTTCGGCGCCGAGGGCCTGACTGATGTTCAGGTCCCTCATGATGACGCCCTCGTCGTCAACGCTGTAATAAATAGCTATGATGTACATAGGATCTTTGTGGATAATGGAAGTGCCCCGAACATCTTGTTTTACGACTGTTTTGAGAAGATGGGATTGAGTGAGGCTAGCATGAAGCCTCATCGGGGCCCCCTCTTCGGTTTTAACGGCTCGCCCTGCCGAGTAGAGGGTATTGTTCGGCTTCCTGTAACCTTAGGCTCCGCCCCCCGGCAATTGACCGTTGAAACGGACTTTACCGTTATAAAGATCGAGTCAGCCTACAACGCCATATTCGGCCGAAGGCTCATCGGCGGGGTCGGAGCCGTGCCATCATCCTTCCATCAGAAGCTGAAGTTTCATACCAACCACGGGATCGGCGAGGCCAAAGGGAACCAAGAAGCAGCCCGACAGTGCTACATGATTTCGGTCAAAGGGAAGGCCGCAGCCGAAACCCTGACGATCGAGTCATCAGCCGAAGCATCTCCGGGAGAAACACTCCTCGCCGTCCCTATTCCGGGAGGCGAGGGACGAGTCCTGATGATAGGCTCCGGCCTGGATAAGATTGAAGCGGAGAAGCTTACCGAATTCTTGAAAGAGAATCTCGACGTCTTCGCCTGGTCTCCATCGGACATGCCCGGGGTTGACCCGGAGATAGCCGAGCACCGTCTCCACACCGATCCCGACCAGCCCCCGGTAAAGCAGAAGCGGCGCACCTTCAATCAAGAAAGGAGAACCGCCATCCAAGCCGAAGTGCAGAAGGGGCTGGACGCCGGACACCTCCGAGAGGTGCATCATCCGGAATGGATCGCCAACGTGGTCATGGTGCCAAAGAAAGAGGGCAAATGGCGTATGTGCGTGGACTTCACCAACCTCAACAAAGACTGTCCGATGGACAGCTTTCCGCTGCCTCCGATAGACCAGGTGGTGGATGCGACGTCCGGCCACGAGCTCTTAAGCTTCCTCGACGCCTATTCGGGCTACCACCAGATCCGGATGCATCCGGATGACGAGAGTAAGACCAGCTTCACAACCGATTTGGGCCTGTACTGCTACACCCGAATGCCCTTCGGTCTGAAGAACGCCGGCGCAACATACCAGCGCCTGGTCAACAAAGTGTTCGCTCCACAGCTGGGCCGAAACATGGAGGTCTACATAGACGACATGTTGGTCAAGAGCCGTATCGCTTCTGAGCATTTGGCCGACCTAGCCGAGACTTTCTCTGCCCTTAGGCGGTACAAGATAAAGCTGAATCCGGCCAAGTGCGCCTTCGGGGTAGCCTCCGGCAAGTTCCTCGGTTACATGGTCACCCGCCGTGGGGTGGAAGCCAACCCCGAGAAGATTTCGGCCATCATACAGATGCGCCCCCCGGCAAACATCCGAGAGGTACAGAAGCTGAACGGGAAGATCGCAGCCCTCAGTCGCTTCATGTCAAAAGCGGCTGACTATTGTTTCCCCTTCTTCAAGCTATTGAAGAAGGCCAGCAACTTCGAGTGGACGGAAGAGTGCCAAGTAGCCTTCGACCAGCTGAAGGCCTACCTCGCCAAAGTCCCCATCTTATCCAAGCCAGTTCCCGGGGAACCCCTGAGCTTATACCTTGCGGTCTCCGAGACGGCTCTCAGTGCCGTCCTCATCCGAGAGCAAGAAGGCATACAGAAGCCGGTTTACTATACCAGCCGAGCCCTTCAAGGGGCAGAACTCCGGTATCTTGCCCTAGAGAAGTTAGCTCTGGCCCTTGTCTCGACCGCAAGGAGGCTCCGGCCCTATTTTCTGGCCCATTCCGTGAAGGTCCTCACCGACCAGCCCCTGAGACAAGTCCTCTCCCGGCCAGAGGTGTCCGGCAGGCTGGCAAGATGGGCAATCGAGCTAGGAGAGTTCGATATCTCCTACGCTCCTCGGGTAGCTATAAAGGCCCAGGCATTGGCAGATTTCATCGCCGAACTTACCCCTGGCGCCTCCGAGGCGCCTCAGCCAGTGCCAAACGCGACCGAAGCCGAGGCTACTTCGGCTCCCGTACCGGCCGACGAATGGCGACTCTTCGTAGACGGCTCCGCATGCTCCACGGGCAGCGGCGCCGGATGGATCCTGGCGTCGCCCGAAGGGGTCGTCACGGAGTACGCCCTGCGCTTCTCCTTCCCAGCAACCAACAATGCCGCCGAGTATGAAGCTCTCATCTCCGGCCTCCGGGCCGCAAAGAAGCTCGGCGTCCGGAACCTGAAGGCCTTCAGCGATTCCCAGCTGATCGCCAGCCACATCTCCGGGGAGTACGAGGCTCGGGACGCAATGATGGCTTCTTATCTCCAGGTGACTCGCAAAATCCTCGCCCAATTCGACTCTTATGAAGTTGTGAGGATCCCGAGAGCCGAGAATGCCCGAGCCGATGCACTTTCCCGGCTGGCGTCAACCCAAGACGGGGGGGGAGGCCGAATGATCCTCGTCGAAGAGCTTGCCGAACCAAGCCTCGGCGAAACCGAGGCCATGCTAGTCGCCGAGGCCGAGGCCGAGGCCGAGACATGGATGACCCCCCTCGTCGCTTTCCTTCTCTAAGGAGAAGTCCCGCCAGATCCGAAGGAGGCAAAGCGCATTCGACAGCGCTCATCCCACTTTCTTCTTCTGGACGGGGCCCTGTACAAGAAATCCTTCGGCCGACCACTGCTGCGGTGCCTCGGCCCAGCTGAAGCCGACTACGCCACGAAAGAAGTCCATGAAGGGGTATGCGGAGCGCACGCGGGAGGAAGGGCCTTGGCTCACAAGCTTCTAAGACAAGGCTACTGGTGGCCATCGCTCCGAGAGGACGCCTTAGCCCTCGTCCGACGATGTGACCAGTGCCAGAGGTATAGCTCCCTCATCCACCAGGCAGCCGCCCTTCTGACCCCCTTATCCGACCCCTGGCCTTTCGCTCAGTGGGGGCTTGACCTCCTGGGGCCTTTTCCCGTTGCCACCGGCCAGAGAAAATTCCTCATCGTGGCAGTAGATTATTTCACTAAGTGGGTCGAGGCCGAACCCCTCGCGGCAATAACCGATAGCAATGCTTGGAACTTCGTCTGGAAGTCTATCATTTGCCGGTTCGGCGTCCCTCGGGCCATTATTTCTGACAATGGGAAGCAGTTCGACAGCCGGCGGTTCAGCGACAACTGCGCCAGCTTCGGCATACTCCACAAATTTACTTCGGTGGCGCATCCTCAAACAAACGGCCAAGTCGAAGTCGTTAACCGAAGCCTCCTACAGGGATTGAAAACCCGCCTCGGCGAAGCTAAGGGCCGATGGGTGGAGGAGCTGCCAAGTGTTCTGTGGGCTTATCGGACGACAAGCCGAACCCCCACCGGCGAAACTCCCTTTCGCATGGCCTATGGCGTAGAGGCCGTTATTCCGGTGGAGATCGGCCTTCCCTCTCCCAGGGTCATTGCTTACGATCCGAAGGCCAACGATGAAGGACTGAAAGACCACCTGGACCTCATTGAAGAGACCCGAGACAGGGCTCGCGTCCGGCTGGCCGCTTATCAACAGCGCATGGCGAAGTACCACAACACTCGAGTAAAGCCCCGATGCTTTGAAGTAGGGAGCCTCGTGTTGAGGAACGCTCATACTTCCAAACCAGCCGAAGCCTCAGGAAAGCTTGCCCCCAACTGGGAGGGGCCCTATCGGGTCAGGGAGGTGATCAGGCGTGGAGCTTATCGGTTGGAGACCCTTTCGGGCCAGCCTCTCCCTCGCACCTGGAATGTTAAGCGCCTTCGGCGTTATTATGTGTAAGTCACTTTTCCCCAGGCTTACAGCCGCAGAGTATGAATAAAGACCTCTTTTATCAGGAAGCATAGTATTCTCTAAGTCCGTGTAAACCGTACCGGGAGTGGCTTCGGCCATGCAAACCGTATCGGGAGCGGCATGGTATTCTCTAAGTCCGTGTAAACCGTACCGGGAGTGGCTTCGGCCATGCAAACCGTATCGGGAGCGGCATGGTATTCTCTAAGTCCGTGTAAACCGTACCGGGAGTGGCTTCGGCCATGCAAACCGTATCGGGAGCGGCATGGTATTCTCTAAGTCCGTGTAAACCGTACCGGGAGTGGCTTCGGCCATGCAAACCGTATCGGGAGCGGCATGGTATTCTCTAAGTCCGTGTAAACCGTACCGGGAGTGGCTTCGGCCATGCAAACCGTATCGGGAGCGGCATAGTATTCTCTAAGTCCGTGTAAACCGTACCGGGAGTGGCTTCGGCCATGCAAACCGTATCGGGAGCGGCATGGTATTCTCTAAGTCCGTGTAAACCGTACCGGGAGTGGCTTCGGCCATGCAAACCGTATCGGGAGCGGCATGGTGTTCTCTAAGTCCGTGTAAACCGTACCGGGAGTGGCTTCGGCCATACAAACCGTATCGGGAGCGGCATGGTATTCTCTAAGTCCGTGTAAACCGTACCGGGAGTGGCTTCGGCCATGCAAACCGTATCGGGAGCGGCATGGTATTCTCTAAGTCCGTGTAAACCGTACCGGGAGTGGCTTCGGCCATGCAAACCGTATCGGGAGCGGCATGGTATTCTCTAAGTCCGTGTAAACCGTACCGGGAGTGGCTTCGGCCATGCAAACCGTATCGGGAGCGGCATAGTATTCTCTAAGTCCGTGTAAACCGTACCGGGAGTGGCTTCGGCCATGCAAACCGTATCGGGAGCGGCATGGTATTCTCTAAGTCCGTGTAAACCGTACCGGGAGTGGCTTCGGCCATGCAAACCGTATCGGGAGCGGCATAGTATTCTCTAAGTCCGTGTAAACCGTACCGGGAGTGGCTTCGGCCATACAAACCGTATCGGGAGCGGCATGGTATTCTCTAAGTCCGTGCGAACCGTACCGGGAGTGGCTTCGGCCATGCGAACCGTATCGGGAGCGGCATGGTATTCTTTCTAAGTCCGTGTAAACCGTACCGGGAGTGGCTTCGGCCATGCAAACCGTATCTGGAGCGGCATGGAATTCTTTCCAAGTCCGTGTAAACCGCACCGGGAATGGCTCCGGCCACGTATACCGATTCGGGAAGCGGCAAGGCATATCTAAGTTCGCGCAAGCGGAAGCATGAATGGCTTCGGCCATCCGACAAACATAAGAAGCGGCAAGATGTCCCTTCGGGATCATATGGACCACGATAGTAAAGGCCCCGGCCGAATACTATGGCGACATTCTATCCGAACCTACATCGGGTCTCGGCCTTACAAGCTATAGCGAACGACGACAGGATCTCAGGCTCCTGAAGGGCCATATTCGGTCGATCATACGCAAACACCAAGGTAAAGCCGAAAAAATTCCTTGTATTTATAGAAAAGGAAGTACAAAAGCCGGCCACACCTTCGGCCGAGGGCTTACAACAGAAGAAGAAGTAAAAGTCGGCCGCATACTTGGCCGGAGGTTTACGATAGAAGAAGAAGCGTAAACCAGCCCTACCCTAAGCCGAGGGCTTACAACAGAAGAAGAAGCGGAAACCGGAGGGGGGTCCCCGCGTCATTCTTCGGCTTCGGCCTCCTTCGCCTCGGCTGCGGCTTGTCCCGGAGAGGGAGAGGGAGAGGGAGAGGGAGAGTCGACGATCTGCACCGCTTCAGGAGCGGCAGCCTCCTCAGCGGCAACCTCCTCGTCGGCGGCCTGCTCAGGGACAGCTTCCTCAGGGACCCCCTCAGCGGGCGCAGCTTCATCATCCGGCACAGGAGTCGAGGCCCTCTCGGCCATAAGTCCCTGCCACCAAGACAGGAGCTCCTTGGCTTCCTCACCCCTCGGTAGGTCGACCCCGGTCAGATCGACACTCGGGCAGGCCCTCTGAGCGACAGCCAACCCGAGGTCGAAGACGGAGGAAGAGGCCAGCAGTTGAGCTTGGATGATCTCTTCGGTGAAGTCCGGGCCGGCCTTGTATTCAGCTACGGCCAAGTCCGCCACCTCCTCCAGCTCCCGCTTCAGCGCCGATACCTCCTCGGCGTGTCGCCGCTTCTCCGAAGCCCGCCGGGAGTCCTTCTCCTGAATCTGGGCCTTGAGGGCCCGGATCTCGGACTGTGCCACGGCGAGCTCCCCCTCGGCCTTCACCTTGGCCTCGGCGGAAGCGCGGGCCTCAGCTGTCTTCTCCTCCAGCTGCGCCCGCACCTGGGCACTCGAGGTCACGAGCCCACCGACTAAAGGCTCGATGTCGGGCACCACCGAAGTGCCCTCGCCCGAGCCATCCGACTCCCTCTCGGCCTCCAGCAGCTGGAGCCGGAGCTGCTCCTGATGGTGCATCAGGCTGCTGCCTGTCACCGCAGCCTGCGAGCCGAAAGCGAACAGTGATCAGAAAAAAGGAAAACCAAGAGAAAGATAAGGAAAGCTCGACTGAAGCACCTTCAAGCGTATTACCTGGACAGACAGCCGAGCGCTCATCGCCGCCAGGTCGATGACCGAATGGCGCTTCAGCCCTTCAAAGGCCGAAGGGAGAGTAAGACTGCGGAGCAGACGGAGGCACGTCTGCGAGTCTTCCATACTCTCGTCCTCGTAAATCCCCGGTTCGGGGCGCCACCACTTGCGCTGCGCCCGGGGAGCCTGCGACCCGGCGCCTTCGTCGCCGACCCCGGCCGCTACAGCCGAAGGAGAATCGCCCTTCGGCGCTTCAGGAGACGCCAGCCTCGCGGCCCTTCGGGCCTCGGCACTCCTCCTGATCAGCGGAGCCTCCTTTGCGTCTACGGCCTCTTCCGACCGGGGGCGCTTCGACGCTCGGCCGCCCCTTCGAGCGGCGAATTTCGACTTTCGCTCTCTCTCGAGAGCGGCAGCAGCAGCACGGCCCTCAGAAGAGGCCGCCGTCCTTGGGACCCCGCCTCGGGTCCTCGGAGCCCCAGCGCCTCGGCCGGACCTGCCTGCCGCCTGCGAGGCCGGTGCCCAGCCCGGACCGCGCTGGTCGGATATCCGGTCGAGGAGGGAGTCGAGATCGGCCATTGCTGCAAGCAAGAAAAACCCGTCAGAAACAGAACAGAGAACAAGTACAAACTCAGAGCCGACTTACCCTCGGCCGAAACTTCATCAGCATCCTCAGCCGGAAGAGCTTCGGCCAGAGGAGCGGCGGCCCTTCCTCCGCGGCCCCGCAGAGTCTCCCCGGGAGGAAGATAAGGGAAGGCCCGCACCGGATCGGACCTCGGATCCGGCCATACCCCGGCGGTCACCAGACGCTCCGACGCGCTGAGAAGCCCCCAGACACTGTACGGGGCCATCATCTGGATGCGACCCACAAGGATGCTCTGGACCGGGGTGAGGATAGGAGGATCCGAGAGGCCTGCAGCCAGCGGCGCCCATTCAGTAGGGAAGGGCCACACGCCCTCCTCCTTCTCCGGCAGGGAGACGAAGACGAACTTCCTCTTCCAGCCGTGGATGGACGAAGGCTTCCAGGAGAATACGCTTCGCCCGACCCGAGGGACGAAGCAGTACCACTCGGACTTCCCCTGCCTTTGAATTTTGAAGAGGCAGCGGAAGACATTGATGGAAGGGCGGATCTTCACTTGAGCAAAAACGCTCAAGAAACCGTATACGGTGCGCCAGGAGTTGGGAAAGAGCTGAGACGGAGCCAGCCCGTAGAAACTGAGAAGGTTGATGACGAAGGTGGGGAGTGGAAGACGGAAACCCGCCTCGAAGCTATCAACGTAAATGGAGAAGGAACCCGGGCGGAAAGTGTTAGCCCGGGTGGCAGAGTCAGGCCGAATGACCGTCATCCAGGAAGGGAGCTGGAAGTAGGAGACCAGGCGCGTAACCTCTGCATCCGAAAGGGCGCAGGATGCTTCCGAAGCCATATCCGGACGACGGCGTCCCGAAGTAGAAGCCTGGCCTGGGCTCCGGACCTCTTCGGCGTACTCGGCCCCGGAGGTCTCGGCCCTGGAAACCTCGGCTCCGGAAGCCTCGGACCCCTCAGTCCCGGAGACCTCGGATTCTTCGAACATTGCTGGGGCAGAGGAGTCTGAGGTGAGGGGATCTGACAGGAGAGATCGCAGAGAGTGGGAAGGAGTATACTCCTCGTCCGAAGGAGTGATCTCACTAGAAGATTCCCGGACCATAAGGCCACGAAGGGAAGGAGGAAAGCTAGGGCTTACTCGCAGGAAGGGGGAGGAAGTCTCTCCTGAGCCGAGTGCGGCTCCTCAAACCTCCCAGCTCCACCAGCGATGCGCTCCGAGGAATGGAGACCTTCCCACGGTGGCCGGCGAGCTCGGACGAAGCCTTCAGGAAGCTAGCTTTCCGCAGGAGAAGGAAGAAGAGCTTGGAAGATTGCAGAGGAAACGCAAGCGCAGCAGCAGGAAGAAGAACAGTGCCCCGCTGAGGGCTTGTATTTATAGAGCTCGTTCGAAGCGCCTCCCGCCGAAGCCAACGGCCGAGATCGTCCCGCTCGTCCCCTCGCCCCGCTCAGATGCACGCCACGTGCGCTGTCCATCGGCAATAATGACGGACCAGCTCCGGGACTTGCAGCGAAGCAATCAACGGCCGAGGGCACTCCGACCCTTCGGCTGGCCGCCCGGATACGCGCCGCGTGTCCCGATCCGCGCGCTGAAGATGAAAAGGGCGGCAATCCGAGTGAAGCCTCGGGCAGAGGGCCGAGGCGATCCGCGACCAGAGAGCGGTCAGGATCCTTTTGTGTTTTCGACGGAGCGACCGGATGCGCGACGCGTGTCCCGTGCTTCCTCGCAAGGCGACGCGCCATCCCGTCCATTTAATGGAGCCTGACACGAGTCAGAGGGCTCGGCCCCTTCGGCTTCTCGGCTCCGAGCCTTCGTCGCCACTCTGAGCGGGGACGAAGCAACCGCGTAGCCTTCGGCCGACCGAGGGCCCCCTCTTCCCAGTAAAAAGAGAACAGAGCTTCGGGTAAGACACCTGTTACGATGCTCTTTTGACAGCTTCGGGCTATACTCTCGCCATCTCAGAACTGAGGAAGACAAGAGTGGGGGGCTATGTGATGAGGCAGAATCCGATTCGGCCCATTAGAGCGGGCCCAAACCCCGTTCAGCCCAACAGCAGCAGTATCAGGCCCTCCGGGAGCCTCCAGCCCGTAAGCGGCCCAGCGGCCCTCGGCCCAGTAAGCGGCACCGTCGCTCCCGGCCCAACAGGCTTCAGCCCGTCAGTGGCCCGCCAGCCTTCGGCCCGGGAATGGCACGGCAGCCCAAGGCCCAGCAGGCTTCGGCCCCTTAGCGGCCCAACCCCCTTCGGCCCGATAGCCGAGTCCGGCCCACTCCGGTGGCGGATCAGGCACTATGGCGGTTTACCGGTAAGCCCAAACATAGTCCTATATCGGCTACCACCGTTAACCAACCTCTATCCTCTGCTATAAATATACCGCTATTTATTGCCAAAGGTATGCAACTCTTGGCCTCCGAGACCCTTAAGGACTACGGTCCGAATAGCATTAAAGCTACTTCTTGCCTTCTGAATCGAATCATCTTCAGGAGTTAACTTGACCGTCGGAGGGGGTTCCTAAGGGCCAGAGCCCGGGACTCCTGCTGACCGGTTTCTTCTTCTTTCCCTCCTGCAGGAGCTCGGTTCGAATCATCGCCGACCTTCCCGAGTCGGTCTCGGCCGCCGACCTCGGACTCCTCTCCCTGGTCTCGACGCCGTGCGACGGCTGCCCCGCAACGGGAGACTCGGCCCCGACTTCCCGGAGACGAGCCCGCGCCGACCGAAGCGCCCTTCGGCCTTCGGACCCTCGTCTTCGCCTCCGCCTCCGCCTCCTCGGCCTTCCGGATCCCCGTCGGGCCTCCATAACACCGATCTGAACCGGCTTCGGATCCATTTCTCCGGGTTCCAGCCTCGGAATCCGGTCGTGATAGATCCAGTCTACATCAGATATATTTAAGTAAATATCCCTTTAACAAATCATATGGAATTATGTCATTCTTAGATGTAGCTAGGCACACTACACCATGATGCAAAGCGTCACATTCCCAGATATGTAGGCAAACATCTCTATGCTTCTATCCTCGATTTGGTGTTGATCAAAATTTCATGTGAAAGAACAGGATGAGATTAAAGAATTATGTCATATTTTGATGAGAACAGGAGGGACCACATCGACTTCTGCACCAATTAGGGCCCTCAGATAAATTTCTTAGCTCTTCTTGCACAAAGGAGAAGAAATCTCCTTTATTTGCTGTCAAGTTATAAAATTCTCGCATTTTCCTTTTTTAAAAAAGTGCTGCTTAATTAATTAGTACCTTCCCTTTCCTTTCTAAAGATTCCTTTCCTCTCCATCGCAAGTAAGCAAAATATCTAGACTTCAAATGAAGTATTTTTTTTATCCGTTATACAAAATTTGACATGTAGTTGAGTTGCTCGGGTCTAAGCACATCCAAATCCAAAATAATTATATTTATACTTTAAAAAGTTATGTGAAAGTTACTTATAAGTAAATGGATAAATAGCTCGGATTTTAAGTTCAGTTTGTATTCAGTTAAATTAACTTGAAGGGGACATAAAATAAATCCTCTACATAAATCCTTTCTCTAATAAATCTTTTACCTAATGAAAGACGACAAGTCTTTTGTCAACTAAAGAAAAAAGTAATCGGATACCTCTTTAAATCAATTTTAATTGTTAGAATAGTCCCACATCGGATAAACGATAAATACTTCACTCAAGCTTTAATATTTTGAGTTGGGATGACTTAATAACTGCAACATAATATTAGAATCTACGGTTACGAATCGGGCCACGCATCTTATATTTGTGGTTCATATAACACAGCTTAAAATTAGTTTATACGTTAAGAGACGTGTTAGAATAGTCCCACATCAGATAATAGATAAAATAAATAATGCTTAAATATATGGTGCCTACTCTACTGAAGCCTAAAGATTTTGAGTTGGATGACCTAATAATTTCAACATTAACAATCCTACAACTATATATGGCTATTAAGAATGTGTTATTATTGGCGAACACAGTAACCCACACGTTGCATGGCATCCGATTTACTGATTGTATAAGTAATTATGTTGTAACATTTTTAAAAAAATATTATAGCAAATATATTTCTCTGTCGTGAAAAGACTTCTTCTGTTCATAACCTTCAATTATGGTTGGAAAAGTCTGCAGTCCTATGCAGCTGAAGTAGACAGGATCAACATTTAAACTAGGTTCTCATTTCCTGGTATCATTATTGAGGTCCCTCCAAACTTTTTTGTGTGTGTGTTTGTCATGTATATAGTCATGCACTGTTTATTTGTCTTAATTAAACTTAGATAGACTAAGAGAAAAACATGACTCACTTACCTTTTATTTAATCTCCACACAATTATATCATATATCCCTCTAAATCTTTGTACCTTTTAATGGAGCATTCTTTCAATTTTGATAGAACTATAAGCAAAAGGATATAATAGAAATAATGACCCTGTTTGAATGCAACTTAAGAGAATGGGAATAGGTTTATCATAAACGCATTTATCGTAACGTGTATCTCTAAACTCATGTTTGGTTGTTTTCCATAAACGAAATGAGTTTACGATAAAATCTGAGAGAGAATTCAGCGTAAACCAACTCCCAGCAGGTTTATGAAATGTTTACGGGGCTATTTTGAGTTTGTGATAAACTCAGCTGAGTTTATAATAAATCTATTTTTGTATCATTCAAACTAAGGTTATAATAAAAAACATATTTACCATAAACATAAACACATTTATACTTGCATCTAAACAGGCCAATATTACTTATTATTTGAGTATATGGTCATATAAGTAAATATGAAGGTATAGAATATATACAAAATATTTTAAAGGTATATGCACAATTATTCTTTTCTGTTATTATTCTAAGAGGCGAAGGATTTTGATGTATAATGCAGATTTAAACAAGTTTGCTAAATTTTAATTTCATACATTACATATTTATTTATAAATAATTATGTCCACAAAATTCACCTTTATTATAAGCATTTTTAGAAGTTTTCGGTGTATAATCGAAAGTATTCACATCTCTAGCACTTTATTCAATGTTGTTATATAAAAAAAAGAATGCGAATCACCTACGGTCCTCGACGGACCACACGTGATCAGTAAAGAAGTATCCTCTTTATTAATTGCCTACGGTCCTAAAAAAAACAGTAACAAAAAGACGACACTGTGGTCCTATCAATGTCATCGGATGACAACATCAAAGACGGTGGAAAGCACGTGGCCTGCACGGCAAGCATTCCTCATCAGAGGAAGGATTCGGAAGATTTCAAGACCTTTTGATAAAGGTCACATCTAAATAGACGACATTGCGTCGCGTGAAGACGTTGGATTACAAACACGTTGTTTGGTCCGCTAATGCTTCACGTGAACATGATGGATCGTCACTAGGCCCATGACGATAAGAGCCCAGTGGTCCTACCCAAGTCCCCATCACTGCGATGGTGACAGTGCCCATCTGCAGGTTGAGGTCAACATACAAAAATCTCCAGCATTTTGTGGTGATTTTTTCTTTAAGTTTTGAAGTTTTTACAGGGATTATCCTTACAAGTTTGTGGAGGGACACGTTCAAATTGGAAAGATTTCTTGTTGTTTTCTTTAGTGGTATGCCTTCATCTTTAAGATACCACTTTAAGATATCCTCTCACTTCACACCTTAGAAATGAGGTTTCTTTGGTTTTTATTAATAAAAAAAGGGCAATGATACTTGGCGCAGCCTTTACGCACGGGGGTGCCAAAGCTGACGGTCAGGGTGTCCAACTGCTGAGGGAGTCGGAAGCAAGCCAGGTTCGAGGGAGTCGGAGGAGAGGAGTCCGATGACGGACGGAGCGGAGCAGAGCATATAAAAAATGGATAACACTTTTGCACCGTATGCGGGTAGCCGAAGCAGCATCAATCTTTTTATTTTATTTTTTTAAGTTTATTTAAGTCAACTTCATCACGTCTTACATTTTTTGTATAGGCCGATTTTAAATTGGATAATCCAAAATTTCTGAAAAATAAAAAATTAAACTTAATGAACAATAATTTTTTCTACCGGTCATTGGGTTTGGTTTTTAATTTTTCAAATTGTTTTAGATATGTAAATTTTAAGTTTCACCGTACTTCTAGCATGACAGTGCAGCAACCATGGGCAATACGATCTTTCTATGGGACGAGGATTGTAACTGTAATATCTTGAGCCTTGCGGCAAGTATTTACCATATCTGCTGCGAACTCGTGTCCGTGTTACCGGATAAATATCAGAATCTGTAACTTAAATGACGTGGTAACGGAAACGACATATCCGCTCCGTCGGATATTTGCTCCAGAAGATGGTTTGATCTAAGATCTAACAGTTTAGGTATCAACTATATAATAGGTTAGTGAAATCCTAATCCTCCGCATTCCGGCCGTCACGCCACAAACTTCACTCTAGATCTCTCTCACACGACACATAGCATCTACACTCCGGCCGCCTCCATCGCCCATCTCCACCACGTTCGCCCAAAGCCCACTTGGTTGCCGTTGCCGCTGCCACCGCCACCGCCTGCGTCCCATTCTCCCACAGCCCACCTGGTTGCCACCGCGACTACTTGCTGCCACCGCCGTTGCCCCCGTCGCCTGTAACTTGCTTGCTGCTGCCGCCAAGTTCTACCACGGGACACCAGCTTGCTGTCGCCACCCCTCGCGGCGCATTTCGCTCCGTATCCGATTCATAAACAGAACGGATACGAGTTATTCGTTTGCTATAAATGGACGGACACGAAAATAATCTTCACCACTAAGAAGTAGCAAAAAGAGTCAAAATGCAGTCAATAGAAAGATGTGGAGGAGAGTAACAGTGTTATACATCAGATAAAATCAAATCTCTCACATATGGGGCCCGGCACCGACGTTGAGTGAACCCCGACTCCAGCAAGAAACGTGTATTAACCGTGTGTCTGGAACCTAGCTAGCTAGGTGCCGTGATGGACATGTGCTCGTCAAAGAGCCATCTCCTCGTGCCTAAATTAAGCCTAATTGTTTGGAGGCCTCCGAGGGTTATCTGCATTAAGATAGGCCTCACGAGCACACCACTGAGTAACCCTGATGGTAGTTTAAAAAAAAAAAAAGGAAGCGTAACCCTGATGGTAATTTATGCCTACATGTCCCTTCTGATGGTAAGCCCCGAAGGCAGTTTGTGTCATGTCCCTTTCAATAGGGCTCTGATGTCAGGTTCCTTTTAATAGGGCTCTGAAAACTGTTGCATGAGTTCAAATTTGGACCGCCCTCACTGTAGACAATATTAAAGTACTCATTAATTGGAGACGTCGAAGCAGACGTGTAGACGTGACATGTCCCCGCTGTAAGTAGTAATTTTATCCCTTGATCTAATTATTTAGAGAGGAGGAGGGTCAAATTATTTATTAAATTTTGAGATCACATCTCAATGCTACTGGAAAAGATCTCCTCTCAATTATAAAGGATGAAAGGTATTCAACGTGCATGAAATTGAACACAGTTGCTTATAACACTTTGATCATGGTTTGTTTTGCCATCTCGATCTACTCATTCCATCAAATTGTAAAACTTTGCAAAAGTAAGATATCGAATGGACTCAATGGTACAAAGACCTTTTTTTTTTTTGGAAGTACATACAGTTGCTTCCAGGGCTCACTTTGTTTGCAGAATAACTTAAATCAGAATAAAGTTCTGGGGATTTCTTAACTCAGAATAAGAGGTATTTTGATTTGGTAAATTATTGGTATTCTACCCAGAATAAGTAGAATTGCACTGCGCTATTCCAAGTGATTTGATAAGAATAAGTAGAATAAAGAGTAGAATAAAGAATTCAAAATACCCATGTTATTCCGTTTAACCCCTGATATAACCCATAGCACCCTGGGTTAAACACTCCCCTCCACCAAAGTAGGTTAAAAAATTTTAAGAAAATAAAACATCTTATTCAAGACTTATTCCACGAACAAAGTGAGGGAGTTTGGACTGAACACAGTCAGTATAGAGAATGAGAGGAAGGAGTCTTTCATGAAGACTGACTGAGCTCAGTCCAAATTTGGACGCATAGAATCTTTATTCTTTCTTGAGATATTGTGAGGTAGATTAAGGAGTCTTAATTTCTTAACTTCACTTATTGGAACCGCAATCGCGCCCATTACCTTCTTCCTTTGCCTATAAAACGCTGCGGAGCTGAGCGGGGAGCTCATCGATCGGCCCTCCCAGAAGACTGGGTGCTACTCTCTCTCTCTCTCTTTCCGTGTGTGTGTGTGTGCGCGCATATCACCATGTTGACGGCGCAGCTGCACACGACCTGCAGCCATGCCCCTTCCACCAACTCCCCCCTCTTAGGCTGCCACAGAGCACTCCCTCCCGGCCACTGGGCGGCTGGGTCGCTCCTGATCGCCCGCGTTCGGCCCTTGGTCGGTCGCGTTGGTAGCACACGAAACGGGGCCGGTAGGATCTGCTGCGCGTCCAACGAGGCCCCGACGGTGGCGCAGACAGCGGAGAGCACCACCAAGGTGAAGGCTGTGGTAACTGTCAAGCTGACGGTGGGGGGGATCCTTACGAACGTCGCGTTCTCGCGGTGGCTGGACGACATCACGGACCTGCTCGGGAAGTCCCTCTTCCTTGAGCTCCTTAGCAATGAGCTCGATCCGGGTAGGTTGTCCTACACTACTCTCATGCATGTACGCTTGGCAGAGGTTTTCTTCACGAGAGGAGATTCTCTCAGGACTATTGCTTTGGACGGGAGTCCAATGAGAGGGGGAGGGTGATCACATGACTATTTTTTTTTTGCAATTTTGACAAATACTTGAATCTTCTTCCTCTCAATATTAGGATCTCTTCTCTTTTTTACTTTTACACCCTCGTTCAACTCTCCTTCTCTAGCTCTCTATACCGCATAGTTATGCTGCGGTACAGCCAACCGTACTATTTATTTTAGAATTAAACTCTCCTAATTAGTCATTAATGTTACATCCTCTTGAAATGATTTTTAATCGCAAAATCACAGTACCGTTTGGCCATTGAGTGTATGATGGCATAATTACTCAGGGACAGAAATGACACCCACTATTTTGAATCTCATGTCCATATTTTTAAAACTAATTTTTTTTATAAAATTTTAAATATTTAAACAATTCTTAAGATTATTTTAATATTTTAATATTTTATTTTGACTGTTTGATAGTGATTTAATTTTAAAACTCGATTTTAGACGTCTATCAAAGACATTAAATTTTATTTTAAAAATTACAAAAATAGTTAAAATTAAAAAATTCGTTAGAATTATTCCCGTCCTTTGATATTTTAATATTCATCTCTAATTTACGAATGTAAGATCAGATGACTTATATTAAAAACTTCAGGACCCAACAATAAAACTAAGTCTAAAAAGATGAAATTAATTTTAAAAAGAGAGTTAAACATTTAGGACCGATTTGTTTGGTGTATATGGTATTCCGAATTTTCTATGTTCAGACCTGTTATACTTTGAACAACATGAATTCTCTTTGGTATATTTTTTCTTATTCTAAGAATAAGTAATTCTCATCGGGACCTCCTCGTTCTAGGTCCTGACCTCTATCTTGCCTGTCAGAGAGTCCGGAGAAGTCATGTGGGCCCCGGGCCTTTAGGCTTTCCGTTAGTTGAACTTGATTGGGCCGGACCCAATCACCTATCATCATAAGCATAACACTTGCTACAGCAGTTATCAGACGGCTGCAGCTGTAGTCATTTTTTTTATATGTATAATTTTTGTAGGTCGGCTCCGTTACGTTCGACACTTCTTGTTTGGACCGATCTCAAATCAGACAATCTTCTTGTTCATTGACCTCAATTTTTTATTTTTAAAATTTTCTTAAGTCTTCGGATAGAAGATCGCATTATTAGAACATGTAGAAAGTGATGTGACCCATCATAAAAAATTTCAATAGATAAAAAATAAAAAAAATAGCCACTCACGTGGAGTGCAGCAACTTGCTGCACGGCATGTTATTCCAAATAGAAACCTTCTTTCTTATCTTTACTGCTTCTCCCTTGTGATTCTAAGAAGTAAGGTACAAAATATATAGGAAAAGTGGAATAGAAGATCGTTTTCTCTTGTCTTCAACCTGAAGAGGAAACAAGCTATCCTTGAATCACTCATGGGAATGACTGGATTTAGAAGATTGTTAGGTAATGTGCTAGTTCCAGTACTAGCTATAATATATATTAATCATCCGTGGGTTTGATGACGTCTTCAAATAGCGTAACATCCTTTCCTGCACTAGCGACGTGATGAAAACTAAGATGGGTGCATGTTCTTGGAACTTAGCATTGCATATATTCAAGTGATAATATGTTAAAAATCTAGTTATTCAATTAAAAACCTTAATATTACCATTAAAGTAAGTCAAATGGTTATAAAGCTATAGTACAATAATATGACATGGACGGTATTAACAGGGAGTTGGACTATATTAAAATCAAGAGGTTAATAGGATCACTTTAATAGAATAGGATCAGTAGCCAATCACTCTAATAAATCGAAATTAGAGAACTTTAGCAAATTTTATAAAATCTAATGAGATCACATAATTCTACTGAATATATGCTAGATCCCGCACCGAGCCTATCTACCGAAGAATCCCACACCTTAGGGTCCATTGGCTGCACATAAAATGTATTCGAATGAAAAATGTTTTCTAAGAAAATCAATTTATGGGGAAGATGACAATGTAATCGATTATTTGGTATTTTCAAAAACATTTTCTTGAAAATCTTTTCATTTGTTTGTTTTCTCATAAAATATTTTCCTGAACATGATTTCATATATTTATTTCCTTGTAAAATAATTTTCACATTACCATATTTCTAAATTAAATATGGCAGAGTCGAAGAACCTTTTTCTTAATACAATCAAAATTCGAACAGCAGCATCAAAGGGTATTTTTGGTTTTAATTCTTAGCTAGGAGAATACCCCAACTCAGTATCTAATAGTGCAAATAAATAAATAAATCATGTACATCAACAATATATAACAAGCTTATGGGTGGTTGTTTATCTAAATTTTCTTGTGAGATGTTTATATTTTAATTGAAGGTAGTGTTAAATTTTTTTTTTATGTACAACAGTAATATTTTAATTCAAGTTAAATTCGAAGTGAACTCAGAAGGTTATCTACAAATATTGAATCTTTCCGAGAGTTACTTGTAAACCCCCCCCCCCCCCCCCCCCCCCCCCAAAAAAAGGAAGCCAAACACTTTTGGGGATCTGAACTGGATGCTCATGTGCTTCCAAAAAATGGCATCCGTACTATTGCTTTTGGGGATGCGCAAATCAGGATTTAGTAGTCGTCAACGAAATACTGTTAGTGTTGATTGCGATTTTATATACTACCAAATAACTCACATGTCTTAACTATTTCAAGAAATCAAATGGAGCCTTAATTCCGAAAGGAGTCCATCTTTCTATAACCTTCTATCACTGGTGGACAGACCTACAGTCCTATTATTGCATGGCGCAGACAGAATCAACATTTCATGCGAGTCCCCATTTTTATGGTGACACAACTGACTAAGTGACAATCCGGGTCGTCAGATAGTGGCAATGAACCCAATTCCTCGGGCTATTGCGCCAGTTTTCTCTCGGGCTTCTGCTCCGGCTCCCTCTTTCCCCCTCCTTTTTTCCTTCTTCTCGTCACTTATGCTCCGATTCTCTCGGGATACTGCCTCGGCTTCCTCATTCCCTCCACCCTTCTCTCCAGTTTCTCCCCTCCTTCCTCCCTACCCCTTCCTCTACAGTGCCGTTATTCCACCTCACTACTTCTTCTCCCCTCCCCTGGGGTCCCACTTTTAACGTTTTCAAAACGGCCTCCTCCTTGTCATTTTCTTCCTGCCGGCTGATTTCGCAATACTCTGTTCTGTGTGACATCTCCTACTGTAGATCTCTGGTGTTGTCCCATTTCCATTATGGAACATCCCAGCTCTTCTTTATCCCAGAACCAGTTAGAGAATGAAGTTTTCGACAACTTTCAGAAGCTGCTTGCCACTGAAGATGACAGCTCCCTCACAGTTCTCCACGAGGATGATTTAAGTGCTATATCCAGATGGAAGTCTAGCTTCTTGATTAAAGTTCACTCTAACTTGAAGATCATACCTACAGGACTTCGGGAATGGATCTTGCGAATGTGGAATCCCTCAGGTCAGTGGAGCTTTCTTGATCACTCATCTAACACCTTCCTTGTTAGACTTGCTACCCCAGACGAGGTGGACCGTATTTTTCAAAGATCTCCCTGGTTCTTCAATAGTGATCTGCTACTTCTCGAACGTTGTAAGCCTAATACTCCCCCCTCAAAATACATGTTTATTTGGGGAGATATCTGGATCCGCATATTTGATCTTCGTGAGGAATTTCTCTAGATTAATGTGGTCTGTAAACTGGCCAGCCAGCTGGGGAAAGTCCACCCTCCCCAAGAGGGTGCTACTATTTACTGGAGTACCTATGCTAAGGTCAAAATATCCCTGGATATTTCTCTTCCTCTGAAACAGAACGTTAGAGCAAAATTTCCCAATGGTGATATTAAGGCTTTCGAAGTTGCCTACGAAAGGCTTCCCAGATTATGCTTCTATTGTGGTGTTCTTGGACATGAATCCTCCTTCTGTTCGAAGCTGGCTGATATAAAATCATATATTAAAGAGTCTTATTCCCCTTCTTTGAAATCCCGGATGTTAAAAGCCCTGAAATTTGAGTATGGTATTTGGTTAAAGGCTTCCAATGTTCCTCCGAGCATCACCAGAATTCTCTGTTAGAAAGAAACAATCTACTACCTGAAGAGTCACTCTTGCAATCACCTCTTCCAGATATTTCCCCGGATCCTGGCAAGTTTGATTCTAAAGCCAAGAAAAAGCTGCAACTAGACCTGGAGGAGCTGTCAAACCTCCAGCCCAATGCTTTATCCGAAGGTCCACTATTGACTTTAGTGAAGAATTCTACTCCAGTTATTACCCAAACCCCCAACTTGGAACCTTTGGATACTGATGAGGCAGAATCCGATTCGGCCCATTAGAGCAGGCCCAAACCCCGTTCAGCCCAACAGCAGCAGTATCAGGCCCCCCGGGAGCCTCCGGCCCATCGGCGGCCCAGCAGCCCTCGGCCCCCAAGCGGCACCGGCGCTCCCGGCCCAACAGGCTTCGGCCCATCAGCCTAAGGCCCGGGAACAGCACGGCAGCCTAAGGCCCTGCAGGCTTCGGCCCCTCAGCGGCCCAACCCCCTTCGGCCCGATAGCCGAGTCCGGCCCACTCTGGTGGCGGATCCGGCACTATGGCGGTTTACCAGTAAGCCCAAATATAGTCCTATATCGGCTACCACCGTTAACCAACTTCTATCCTCTACTATAAATACACCGCTATTTATTGCCAAAGGGAGGCAACTCTTTGCCTCCGAGACCCTTAAGGACTACGGTCCAAAAAGCATTAAAGCTACTTCTTGCCTTATGAATCGAATCATCTTCAGAAGCTAACTTGACCGTCGGAGGGGGTTCCTAAGGGCTAGAGCCCGGGACTCCTGCTGACCGGTTTCTTCTTCTTTCCCTCCTGCAGGAGCTCGGTTCGAATCATCGCCGACCTTCCCGAGTCGGTCTCGGCCGCCGACCTCGGATTCCTCTCCCTGGTCTCGACGCCGTGCGACGGCTGCCCCGCAACAGGAGCCTCGGCCCCGACTTCCCGGAGACGAGCCCGCACCGACGAAGCGCCCTTCGGCCTTCGGACCCTCGTCTTCGCCTCCGCCCCCTCGGCCTTCCGGATCCCCGTCGGGCCTCGATAACACCGATCCGAACCGGCTTCGGATCCATTTCTCCGGGTTCCAGCCTCGGAATCTGGTCGTGATAGATCCAGTCTACATCACGTGGCGCCGTCTGTGGGAAACAAACAAACAAGTCATGTCTCGACAACCTGTCACCCGGCGATCCGAACAAAGCAAAACAGAGGCACGGGAAGTCTCAGCGCGGCTACCACCCTCCGAAGGCACCCCGTCCGTCCCTTCGAGTGCGGTTCGGCTAGTTGCGCCAGGGTCCACAGCTGAAGACAACCGCATAAAGGAACTTCAGCAGCAAATGATCGCACTGACTGCCACGGTCGCATCTTTGGCGGACATGGTATCCGCCATGGCCCGGTATCTTGGGATACTGAGCCAACTCCCTAGTCAAGCACCTCCCTTTTGCCCTATACAGAACGAGGAGCCTCGGCCAGCGCCTCCGCAAGTCTTTGCCGACGAGGCCGTTTCGGCAAACGAGCCCTCAGCACCACTAGCCCCTCCAGCGGCTCATCCTCAATCTGCAAATCAAGAACCTTCACATGGACGGTATCGAAAGGAACGGGGCCGAGGCAAGCGACAGGGTCTGCAGCCACGACACCTACCGCTGATTGCTCCCCCTTCCCGAATGCTTACGGAGATAAAATCAATGCTCCGGCCGCCACAGCGTATGAAGACTGATCTTCGCCGAAGGGATTCCGGCAAGTACTGCGAATATCACTGCGAGATCGGCCATGCGACTGACGAATGCCGGCAACTTCGGGAAGAGATAGATCGCCTCGTCAGAGAAGGCCAACTGCCACAATACCAGTAGGAATGGCCTCGACGGAGGCGCAACTCGATGACCTCAGAGCGGTGAGGCAACATCCAAGGAGATCCTCTTCCCCTAGGCTATGCCTCTGAAACAGCTAAAGTGTTTGTAAACAAAAGCGACCGGGGGGCTCACAGAGTCGGGACCCCTTCGGACACGCATCCTCCGTTGTATTTAAAAAGCGAAGTACCTTCGGCACTTATTGTAAATTACACCCCCCGGACTATTTGGCGGGAGGAATGAATAAAGGTTTCTTTCGCGGAGAATCTATTGATATTCTTTAAAAGTCCGCGGCAACCTGATTCGGAGTGGCTCCGGTCATACGTACCGAATCAGAGCGGCACGGACTTCTCAGCAAAAGTCCGCGGCAAACTGATTCGGAGTGGCTCCGGTCATGCGTACCGAATCAGAGCGGCACGGATGTCTCAGCAAAAGTCCGCGGCAACCTGATTCGGAGTGGCCCTGGCCATGCGTACCGAATCAGAGCGGCACGGCCTTCTCGAGAAAGTCCGCGGGTCCTTTGATCCGACGAATGGCATTCGGCCATGTTTTCCGGATCAGGACGCGGCAAGGCTCTTTCTAAAGTCCGGTCCTTTGATCCGACGAATGGCTCCCAGCCATGTAATCCGGATCAGGACGCGGCACGGTTCTTCAAATCCGCGGGTCCTTTTTGATCCGACGAATGGCACCCGGCCATGTAATCCGGATCAGGACGTGGCACGGTTCTTCAAGTCCGCGGGTCCTTTTTGATCCGACGAATGGCACCCGGCCATGTAATCCGGATCAGGACGCGGCACGGTTCTTCCAGTCCGCGGGTCCTTTTTGATCCGACGAATGGCTCCCGGCCATGTAATCCGGATCAGGACGCGGCACGGTTAAAATCCGCGGGTCCTTGTTGATCCGACGAATGGCGCCCGGCCATGTAATCCGGATCAGGACGCGGCACGGTTCTTCAAATCCGCGGGTCCTTTTTGATCCGACGAATGGCACCCGGCCATGTAATCCGGATCAAGACGCGGCACGGTTCTTCAAGTCCGCGGGTCCTTTTTGATCCGACGAATGGCACCCGGCCATGTAATCCGGATCAGGACGCGGCACGGTTCAAGTCCGCGGGTCCTTGTTGATCCGACGAATGGCGCCCGGCTATGTAATCCGGATCAGGACGCGGCACGGTTCTTCAAGTCCGCGGGTCCTTTTTGATCCGACGAATGGCTCCCGGCCATGTAATCCTGATCAGGACGCGGCACGGTTAAAATCCGCGGGTCCTTGTTGATCCGACGAATGGCGCCCGGCCATGTAATCCGGATCAGGACGCGGCACGGTTAAAATCCGCGGGACCTTGTTGATCCGACGAATGGCGCCCGGCCATGTAATCCGGATCAGGACGCGGCATGGCATTCTAAGTCCGTGTAAACCGTACCGGGAGTGGCTTCGGCCATGCAAACCGTATCGGGAGCGGCATGGTATTCTTTCTAAGTCCGTGTAAACCGTACCGGGAGTGGCTTCGGCCATGCAAACCGTATCGGGAGCGGCATGGTATTCTTTCTAAGTCCGTGTAAACCGTACCGGGAGTAGCTTCGGCCATGCAAACCGTATCGGGAGCGGCGTGGTGTTCTTTCTAAGTCCGTGTAAACCGTACCGGGAATCGCTCCGGCCACGTATACCGATTCGGGAAGCGGCAAGGCATATCTAAGTTCGCGCAAGCAGAAGCATGAATGGCTTCGGCCATCCGACATACGTAAGAAGCGGCAAGAGGTCCCTTCGGGATCATATGGACCACGATAGTAAAAGCCCCGGCCGAATACTATGGCGACATTCTATCCGAACCTACATCGGGCCTCGGCCCTACAAGCTATGGCGAACGATGACAGGATCTCAGGCTCCTGAAGGGCCATATTCGGTCGATCATACGCAAACACCAAGGTAAAGCCGAAAACATTCCTTATATTTATAGAAAAGGAAGTATAAAAACCGGCCACACCCTCGGCCGAGGGCTTACAACAGAAGAAGAAGCGGAAACCGGGGCGGATCCCCGCGTCATTCTTCGGCTTCGGCCTCCTCCACCTCGGCTGCGGCTTGTACCGGAGAGGGAGAGGGAGAGGGAGACTCGACGATCTGCACCGCTTCAAGAGCAGCAGCCTCCTCGTCGGCAGCCTCCTCAGGGACAGCCTCCTCAGGGGCCCCCTCGGCGGGCGCAGCTTCATCATCCGGCGCAGGAGTCGAGGTCCTCTCGGCCATAAGTCCCTGCCACCAAGACAGGAGCTCCTTGGCTTCCTCACCCCTCGGCAGGGCGACCCCGGTCAGATCGACGCTCGGGCAGGCCCTCTGGGCGACAGCCAACCCGAGGTCGAAGACGGAGGAAGAAGCCAGCAGTTGAGCTTGGATGATCTCCTCGGTGAAGTCCGGGCCGGCCTTATATTCAGCTACGGCCAAGTCCGCCACCTCCTCCAGCTCCTGCTTCAGCGCCGATACCTCCTCGGCGTGTCGCCGCTTCTCCAAGGCCCGCCGGGAGTCTTTCTCCTGAATCTGGGCCTTGAGGGCCCGGATCTCGGACTGTGCCGCGGCGAGCTCCCCCTCGGCCTTCACCTTGGCCTCGGCTGAAGCACGGGCCTCAGCTGTCTTCTCCTCCAGCTGCGCCTGCGCCTGGGCACTCGAGGTTACGAGCCCACCGACTAAAGGCTCGATGTCGGGCACCACCAAAGTGCCCTCGCCCGAGCCGTCCGACTCCCTCTCGGCCTCCAGGAGCTGGAGCCGGAGCTGCTCCTGATGGTGCATCAGGATGCTACCTGTCACCGCAGCCTGCGAGCCGAAAGCAAACAGTGATCAGAAAAAAGGAAAACCAAGAGAAAGCTAAGGAAAGCTCGACTGAAGCACCTTCAAGCTTATTACCTGGACAGATAACCGAGCGCTCATCGCCGCCAGGTCGATGACCGAATGGCGCTTCAGCCCTTCAAAGGCCGAAGGGAGAGTAAGACTGCGGAGCAGACGGAGGCACGTCTGCGAGTCTTCCATACTCTCGTCTTCGTAAATCCCCGGTTCGAGGCGCCACCACTTGCGCTGCGCCCGGGGCGCCTGTAACCCGGCGCCTTCGTCGCCGACCCCGGCCGCCACAGCCGAAGGGGAATCGCCCCTCGGCGTTTCAGGAGACGCCAGCCTCGCGGCCCTTCGGGCCTCGGCACTCCTCCTGATCAGCGGAGCCTCCTCCGCGTCTACGGCCCCTTCCGACCGGGGGCGCTTCGACGCTCGGCCGCCCCTTCGAGCGGCGAATTTAGACTTTTGCTCTCTCTCGAGAGCGGCGGCAGCAGCACGGCCCTTGGAAGAGGCCGCAGTCCTTGGGACCCCGCCTCGGGTCCTCGGAGCCCCAGCGCCTCGGCCGGGCCTGCCTGCCGCCTGCGGGGCCAGTGCCCGGCCCGGACCGCGCTGGTCGGATATCCGGTCGAGGAGGGCGTCGAGATCGGCCATTGCTGCAAGCAAGAAAAGCCTGTCAGAAACAGAACAGTGAACAAATACAAACTCAGAGCCGACTTACCCTCGACCTAAACTTCATCAGCATTCTCAGCCGGAAGAGCTTCGGCCAGAGGAGCGGCGGCCCTTCCTCCGCGGCCCCGCGGAGTCTCCCCGGGAGGAAGATAGGGGAAGGCCCGCACCGGATCGGACCGGGGATCCGGCCATACCCCGGCGGTCACCAGACGCTCCGACGCGCTGAGAAGCCCCCAGACATTGTACGGGGCCATCATCTGGATGCGACCCACGAGGATGCTCTGGACCTGGGTGAGGATAGGAGGATCCGAGAGGCCTGCAGCCAGCGGCGCCCATTCAGTAGGGAAGGGCCACACGCTCTCCTCCTTCTCCGGCAGGGAGACGAAGACAAACTTCCTCTTCCAGTCATGGATGGACGAAGGCTTCCCGGAGAATACGCTTTGCCCGAGCCGAGGGACGAAGCAGTACCACTCGGACTTCCCCTGCCTTTGAATTTTGAAGAGGCAGCGGAAGACATTGATGGAAGGGCGGATCTTCACTTGAGCGAAGACGCTTAAGAAACCGTACACGGTGCGCCAGGAGTTGGGAAAAAGCTGAGACGGAGCTAGCCCGTAGAAACTGAGAAGGTTGATGACGAAGGTGGGGAGTGGAAGACGGAAACTCGCCTCGAAGCTATCAACGTAAATAGAGAAGGAACCCGGGCGGAAAGTGTTAGCCCGGGTGGCGGAGTCAGGCTGAATGACCGTCATCCAGGAAGGGAGCTGGAAGTAAGAGACCAGGCGCATAATCTTTGCGTCCGAGAGGGCGCAGGATGCTTCCGAAGCCATATCAGGACGACGGCGTCCCGAAGTGGAAGCCTGGCCTGGGTTCCGGGCCTCTTCGGCGTACTCGGCCCCGGAGGTCTCGGCCCCGGAAACCTCGGCTCCGGAAGCTTCGGATCCCCCAGTCCGACTCCCGGAGACCTCGGACTCTTCAGACATCGCTGGGGCAGGGGAGTCTGAGGTGAGGAGATCTGACAGGAGATATCGCAGAGAGTGGGAAGGAGTATACTCCTCGTCCGAAAGAGTAATCTCACTATAAGAATCCCGGACCATAAGGCCACGAAGGGAAGGAGGAAAGCTAGGGCTTACTCGCAGGAAGGGGGAGGAAGTCTCTCCTGAGCCGAGTGTGGCTCCTCAAACCTCCCAGCTCCACCCGCGATGCGCTCCGAGGAATGGAGACCTTCTCACGATGGCCGGCGAGCTCGGACGAAACCTTCAGGAAGCTAGCTTTCCGCAGGAGAAGGAAGAAGAGCTTGGAAGATTGCAGAGGAAACGCAAGCGCAGCAGCAGGAAGAAGAACAGTGCCCTGCTGAGGGCTTGTATTTATAGAGCCCACTCGGAGCGCCTCCCGCCGAAGCCAACGGCCGAGATCGTCCCGCTTGTCCCCTCGCCCCTCTCAGATGCACGCCACGTGCGCTGTCCATCGGCAATGATGACGGACCGGCTCCGGGACTTGCAGCGAAGCAATCAACGGCCGAGGGCGCTCCGACCCTTCGGCTGGCCGCCCGGATACGCGC
Organism: Zantedeschia hybrid cultivar; assembly: GCA_030544215.1. Classification (NCBI taxonomy): domain Eukaryota; kingdom Viridiplantae; phylum Streptophyta; class Magnoliopsida; order Alismatales; family Araceae; genus Zantedeschia; species Zantedeschia hybrid cultivar. The sequence goes on from JARZZO010000011.1 coordinate 15,741,561, forward strand.
CGCGTGTCCCGATCCGCGCGCTGAAGATGAAAAGGGCGGCAATCCGAGTGAAGCCTCGGGCAGAGAGCCGAGGCGATCCGCGGCCAGAGATATGTCAGGATCCTTTTGTGTTTTCGACGGAGCGACCGGATGCGCGACGCGTGTCCCGTGCTTCCTCGCGAGGCGACGCGCCATCCCGTCCATTTAATGGAGCCTGACACGAGTCAGAGGGCTCTGCCCTTCGGCCTCTTGGCTCCGAGCCTTCGTCGCCACTCCGAGCGGGGACGAAGCAACCGCGTAGCCCTCGGCCGACCGAGGGCCCCCTCTTCCCAGTGAAAAGAGAACAGAGCTTCGGGTAAGACACCTGTTATGATGTTCTTTTGGCAGCTTCGGGCTTTACTCTCGCCATCTCAGAGCTGAGGAAGACAAGAGTGGGGGGCTATGTGATGAGGCAGAATCCGATTCGGCCCATTAGAGCAGGCCCAAACCCCGTTCAGCCCAACAGCAGCAGTATCAGGCCCCCCGGGAGCCTCCGGCCCATCGGCGGCCCAGCAGCCCTCGGCCCCCAAGCGGCACCGGCGCTCCCGGCCCAACAGGCTTCGGCCCGTCAGCGGCCCATCAGCCTAAGGCCCGGGAACAGCTCGGCAGCCCAAGGCCCTGCAGGCTTCGGCCCCTCAACGGCCCAACCCCCTTCGGCCCGATAGCCGAGTCCGGCCCACTCTGGTGGCGGATCCGGCACTATGGCGGTTTACCAGTAAGCCCAAACATAGTCCTATATCGGCTACCACCGTTAACCAACCTCTATCCTCTGCTATAAATACACCGCTATTTATTGCCAAAGGGAGGCAACTCTTTGCCTCCGAGACCCTTAAGGACTACGGTCTAAAAAGCATTAAAGCTACTTCTTGCCTTCTGAATCGAATCATCTTCAGAAGCTAACTTGACCGTCGGAGGGGGTTCCTAAGGGCTAGAGCCCGGGACTCCTGCTGACCGGTTTCTTCTTCTTTCCCTCCTGCAGGAGCTCGGTTCGAATCATCGCCGACCTTCCCGAGTCGGTCTCGGCCGCCGACCTCGGATTCCTCTCCCTGGTCTCGACGCCGTGCGACGGCTGCCCCGCAACAGGAGCCTCGGCCCCGACTTCCCGGAGACGAGCCCGCACCGACGAAGCGCCCTTCGGCCTTCGGACCCTCGTCTTCGCCTCCGCCCCCTCGGCCTTCCGGATCCCCGTCGGGCCTCGATAACACCGATCCGAACCGGCTTCGGATCCATTTCTCCGGATTCCAGCCTCGGAATCTGGTCGTGATAGATCCAGTCTACATCAGATACTATTCTGCAGAACATCTCAGCTAAGTCCCCAAACCATGGAATAGATTTGCATCAGTCTTTCAGTACAGATTCACCCTGCTCTAAATCCCCGAATTCAAGGGATGGGATACTACAGAATCCCCCTCTGAAATTTCAAGAACATAGAGATCAGAATAGCCCTGGAATCCTACCAATACCCCATCATATTTCTACTTTTCTCCCTATCAAGAGAAAAGTTGATGAAGCAGCAGATCACCTATTGGTACAAGAAATTCAAAAAAAGGCTAAATGTCAAATGACTTCCCCACCTACAGGTCATTCTGAGTTATTTGCTCAAGCTAAAATGGATTTTTCCCCTAGATATGATACCTTTATTGATGGCAGAGTGAAAATGCAACATCCTAAATTGAATAAAGCTAATGTCAACAGCAAGGGCACCTCTCCACCCCCTCAGTCCACTGGAATGGTTGTGGCGGCCGACCTAAAATTGCCGCGGGTTCCCCAATGAAGATTATTGCCTGGAACTGTCGTGGAGTGCAAGGGCCAGCGACAGTTCCCTATATCACAAAAATGACCCACTCAGTTAACCCTGATATTGTTTTCCTTGCTGAAACAAAAGCTAATTTTCAGTTCAATTCTAATTTCTTCAGATGCAGGAATATTCTTCATTGCCACAGTGTTCAAGCTAATGGTAAATCCGGTGGACTTTGGTTTTGGTGGAAACCTTCTATAAATCTAAAGATCATCCAATCTAACTCTCACTATATTCTAACTCAGGTGGTGGAAAGCAATGGATATTCTTGGATCCTTCTAGCTATATATGCCCCTCCAAGATATATCGAGAGAAAGATTTTCTGGATGAACCTTATGCCTCTCATTAAGAATATCACTGATCCTATCTGCCTTATTGGAGATATGAATTCTATTCTCAACAGTCAGGAGAAATTCGGAAGTGCCTCTATCACCAATCATCATATTATACATTTTTAGAACTTTATCTTCAAGGCTGGACTTCTTGATCTGCGACATGAAGGCCCTGCTTATACCTGGTCTAACAATAGATCTCCATCTTTTCACATCAGAGAAAGACCGGATCGTGCATTAGTTTGCCCACATTGGTATTTGTTATTTCCCAAAGCCAGGGTTCATCTCCCAAAAATTGGCAGTGACCACTGTCCTATTCTGCTGCTCTCAAATGGACCTAACAGAAAACGACATTGGCCTTTCAAATATGAATTTGCTTGGGCTCTGCGAACAAACTTCAGTCATTGTTTCAAAGATATGTGGACAAGTTCCCCCTCCCTTTACTCCAATTATGGCTGTAAAATTCAATCTTTGCAGACTAAATTGAGATATTGGAGGAAAGTTAACTTTTCTGATGCTAGCCAGAGAATAAGAGCACTTGAAAACCGTCTGAAAGATATTGACTCTGGCCTTGTTACTGATTCCTCTATTTTACTTGGTCAAGAAATCAGTAAGGATCTCTCTCAAGCTATCTTGGAAGAAAATGAATATTGGAGGCAGAGAGCTAAACTTCACTGGTTCTCTAAAGGTGATAAGAACTCCAAATGTTTTCATATTTCTGTACTACAAAGAAGAAATATCAACAGGATCACTGGAATCCAGCTGCAAGATGGCTCATGGATCACAAATAATCATATTGTTAAGGAGATTTTTGTTGAATATTTCAGAGAGTTATATACCTCAGATAATCCTCCTCTCCTTTAAAGATTGGGAATTCCCTGAGTTAAGCCATAGAAGAATTACAGATTATGGAAACCTGAGCATCTGTTCCATTCCAACAGCCAGTGAAATCAAGAACACCCTTTTTTCCATGGCTCCAGGTAAATCCCCTGGCCCTAATGGTTTTCCTCTCATTTTCTTTCAGAAAAATTGGGACGTGGCTCAAGAGGACCTAGTTGAGTTTGTGCAAGGTATTTTCAGGAACACACATAGTCCTCCCAAACTCAACCACACCATCTTAGTTCTTATCTCCAAGAAGACACCAGCTGCTTCCCCTGCAGATTATAGACCTATTAGTCTCACTAATGTTATCTATAAAATCTGCACTAAGTTACTGGCCTCCAAGATCAAATCTCTCCTAATCAGGCTTATTTCATTTAACCAAGTTGCCTTTGTCCCAAATAGATTGTTATTAGACAATATTTTGATATCTCAGGAGCTGATTCACTCTATGAAGACCAAAGGAGGTAATTCGGGCATTTTCTGTATGAAAGTTGACATCTCCAAAGCCTTTGACAAGCTTGAGTGGAATTTTATTTGAGAGGCTCTACACAAACAAACTGGGTTTCTCTGCTAATGTCATTAAATTAGTCATGATATGCATTTCCTCTTCTACCTTCTCAGTGGCTATTAATGGCGAAAATGTAGGCATGATCCAACCTACTATAGGCATCCGATAGGGATGTCCTCTGTCTCCTTACATAAACATTATATGTACTGAATTCTTATCCCAGTTGATCAATGTTAAACAGAAAAGTAGCACCATCAAAGGCTTCAAAGTCAACAGATTTGCGCCCACACTTACCCACCTCTTATATGCTGATGATATCGTCTTTTTTGGCAGAGCTGATATCACTGAGTTAAGTGAATTCTTCAACTGCCTTGATACTTTTGGTCAGTGGTCTGGTCAGAATATTAATAAAAACAAATATGGGCTGATTTTTAGTCCTAATACTCGTAGTTCCATCCGCCAACAGCTGTGTACTCAATTTCATATATCTGATATGACTAAATATGAATTTTATCTGGGCATTCCTCTATGGCCAGGCAGAAACAAAGTTGATCAGCTCTCATACTTAGAATGTAAACTCAAATCCAAACTCACTCTCTGGAAGGCAAATACTCTGTCAACAGCTGGGAAAGTCATCCTTATCAGTTCAGTTCTTTCATCTATTCCCCTTCATGTCATGGGAATAGGGCTTCTTCCTAAAAAGACATTATCTCGACTGAATGCAATTATATGCTCTTTCTTTTGGGGAGACAAGGATGACCATCGCAAGATTCACTTCAGAAACTGAAAATCTCTAAAAAGACACCCTTTGTCAGGGGGCTTAGGCATCCATGACCTAGAAACTCTTAATAAGACTTCTATTATGAAGCTTATCTGGAAATTCATCAATGACAGCAACTCCATTTGGGGCTCTCTGATTAAAGCTAAATACCTGCAACATGCCCCCTTCTGAGATTTAGAACCCTCTGAGAAAGGATCCTCACCATGGAGAGCAATGCTCCTATTAAAATCCCATATGCATAACATCTGCTGCAGAAATATTCAAGATGGTTTCTCCACCAACATTTGGACTGACAAATGGATTCCTGGTCTTATTGGTCCCCCGGAATTTAAATATCACGCTTTGGACTACCCACCTATTTCGGTATTCCAACTTATCAAAGACGGTAGATGGGTTCAGTCCTTAATCAACAACCTCTTCTCCAAAAAGATTGCTCAAAAAATTCTATCTCTGCATCTTCCATTTGGCTCCATTTCAATGGGTGATCAATATATTTGGCCTCTCACTACTGATGGCATTTTCACTTTCAAATCTGCTTACAAATATTTATCTGAAATCAATTCAGGCCCTTCCTCTTCTCAGAGCAATCCCATCTGGAAAATTATTTGGGATCCCACTTTGAGGAAGTTTGTGCCTCCAAAGATTCTGATATTCATCTGGAAATGCATTTCTAATGTTCTCCCTGTCAACTCCAATATTGCCAGCAGGGTCCCCCATATTGATCCTATCTGCCAGCTCTGTTTTCAGGCACAGAAAACCATTCAACATATGCTATTTGACTGTGATTTTGCCCGTATGGTCTGGATTGCCTCCCCACTAAATTATCATTCCTCTGATGATTTTAAGTCTTTAACTGACAGAATTCTAGATTGGTCAAATGCTCCTTTCTGTCAACAAGCAAATGATAAAAGCTTCTTGATCACTTGCTTTTCTATTTTATGGAACATTTGGAAGAGCAGATGCAAGCGGCCTATTCAAGGATTGAAGGCAAATCCTATTATTGTGGTTCACAGAGCTTTAAGGGATGTTCAGTTTTGGCTTTCCTCTCAACAATCTGAATATGTTCAGACTAAAATTCAGGTTCCCGCCTCCACCGTCTGGGTGCCTCCCCAATCGGGTAAACTCAAAATCAACTTCGATGGGGCAATATCCCATTCATCTGGAGCCTGTGGGATAATCCTAAGAGATTGCTGTGGGAATCCTTCTTATTGTTTCTCCAAACTTGTTCCCTCCAATGATCCTTTTGTAGTCGAAGCTACTGCTCTGTTCGAAGCCTTATCCTTTGCTCAAAATTTCGAAGATGTTGAAGTTGAAGGTGATGCTCAAGTCCTCATCTTAGCCTGTCTGAAGCTTAAAGCCCCTCCGTGGCAAACCAAGACTATTATCCACAACGCCAGCAAATCTTAAGTACCTCTAACATGCATCTTGACTTTGCACTTAGATCGTGCACCAATGTAGCTCATGTCACTGCAAAATTCTCCATTTCTAATCTCCTTGAAAGCTTTTGGATCCGATCCTCCTTGCCGGAATGTATTAAATCTGCCATATGTATTGACATTTCCCTTCTCAGTAATTAATGAATGGCTTACCTTGTGTTGATGTATATACAGTAGGTCTAGCTTTAGATTTAGTATGCTTACCAATATGTACATACTAAATCTATATACATCAACACCTTGCTTGTCAAAAAAAACTGACTAAGTGAGGTCCCTTCTCACACTTCGTGGGACGAAGGACCACTTCTTAATGGTAGTACATATGTGGTCCTAGGCAAGTTTCTCACCTTTGCCGCTAGCTGAGATATTTTTCTTTAGTTACTGTCATGCTTGCTGACCGTACGTGATAATTAAGGTAGCACATACAATACGACAAACCACTCCAGATGAGCTATTATTCCTTGTGTTTCTATACTTGATAGGAACAGGAGTCTTTGTTCACATCAGATGGAATGCAACTAGATATGTACGAAGTCCAGTTAGCTAGAATAATCTTTTTTAACTTGTGTTACATCTTATAATAAAGAATGATGAATAATATATGCTAATGTTATAGTTTCGCTCATCTGTGTGGTTGTTGCAGAGACGAGTGTGGAAAAGAAGGCGGTGGGGAGCTTCGTGCACAAGGCCAAGAGAAAAGAGGACACACAGAGTTACGAGGGGGAGTGGGCGGTGCCCAAGGGTTTCGGAGAGATAGGGGCGCTACGGGTGACCAACGAGCACCGCAAGGAGATGTTCCTACTGGACGTCGTCCTCTCCGGCTACGGCGATGGCCCCCTCAACTTCCACTGCCACTCTTGGCTTCATGCCAAGTCCGACGACCCCAAGAAGCGGGTCTTCTTCTCCAACAAGGTGAGTCACAGGCTCAAAACTGAGCTCACATACCAAAACAAAGACCACATTGGCATCTCGAGGGAACCGCATGTATCTGCAACCCACTCTTCCAATCGTCATACAGATTCATAGATTTGTAGGGGACCGCCCTGGTTATACCTTAGATCAGAGAAGACGTAGGAATTTATCACTTCAAGGGTCCCCTTTTCTTCTGGGTCGGGGTCCCCGGTCAGGGGACCTCGATCCTGTTCTTTTTTGGCTCCTTATGTTAGAGCGTAGAAGCCACCTCCTCTGATCACTAGGAGACACTGTTGCATGGTACGTATGTAATTTATGGTTTGGTGGTCCTTCATAAAAGAATTAGAAGGCAAGATGACGTGAAAGTTGAACTCTCTCTCTCTCACACACCCACTTTAAAACCTTAGTAGCTGGCACATCGCTTTATAGCAATCAATGCTACAAGTTGGGATCTTAGAAAAGTCACACTTGAAGAAAAAATCTCACAAATTAGAAAATTTTGTGAAAAATTATAAAATATTATTTTTGATATAAAAACTTAATTTAAAATGTAATATAAGTATATAAAATCAAAAATAGTATAAATTTATAAAATTGTATAAAATGAATATTATTAAAGTATTAGTTTTAAAATATGTGAGATTAAATAGTCAAATTTTGAGTTTGGGAAGATTTTAAAGATTCTTTTAATGAAAATATAATCATTAAACGGCATTTTTTTTTAAAAGTCATAAACTTGTGTGTGTGTGTGTGTCATGTATATAGTCATGCACTATTTATTTGTCTTAATTAAACTTAGATAGACTAAGAGAAAAAAATGACTCACTTACCATTCTTTAATCTCCACACATAATTCTATCATATATCCCTCTAAATCTTTGTCCCGTTTTAATGGAGCATTCTTTCAATTTTGATAGAACTATAAGCAAAAGGATATAACAGAAATAATGGCCCTGTTTGGATGCAACGTAAGAAAATGAGAATAGGTTTATCATAAACGTGTTTCTCTAAACTCACGTTCGGTTGTTTTGCATAAACTAAATGAGTTTATGATAAATCTGAGAGGCTTTAGCGGAAACCAACTCCTAGCAAGTTTTTGAAAAGCGTGTTTGTGGTACACCCAGCTGAGTTTATAATAAATCAATTTTTGTACCATCCAAATTAAGATTATGATAAAAACGCATTTATCATAAACGTAAACACATTTATGCTTGCATCCAAACAGGACCAATGTTACTTGTCATATAAGTAAATATGAGTGTATAGAATATATACAAAATATTTTAAAGGTATATACACAATTATTATTTCTTTTATTATTCTAAGAGAAGAAGGATTTTGATATATAATGCAGATTTAGACAAGTTAGCCAAATTTTGATTTCATACATTACATATTTATTTATAAATGATTATGTCCACAAAGTTCACCTTTACTACAAGCATTTTTACGAGTTTTTGGTGTGTAATAGCAACTATTCACATCTCTATCACTTATTCAATGTCGTTATATAAAAAAAGTAACAAAAAGATTTTTTTTTTCAACATGCATCTCTTTTCAGTTTTATTACATGTTTCTTTTTCAACCTTCACATTCTTCTTCTCTGCCGGCAAATTTCATGTTGGCCTTTTTATCATACATAGAATTTTTATGGACGTGACAAATTAAGATGAATGTCATGCTAGCTACTTAATTGCCATTTCGATGGGTGCAGTCATATTTGCCTTCTCAAACACCAAATGGCCTCCAGAGGCTGAGAGAGGAGGAGCTCCGAACCCTAAGGGGCGACGGCCAGGGCGAGCGCAAGAGCTTCGAGAGGATCTATGATTATGACGTATACAATGACCTGGGGGACCCGGACAGCAATGATGATTTGGCCAGGCCTGTCTTGGGTGGCTCCAAAAATCCTTACCCCCGGCGTTGCCGGACAGGGCGCCCTAGAACCAAAAAAGGTATCCATTATATTGTGAATTAGATGGCACTTCAAGTTCGAGTACAAGGTTTTTGCAATCTGGATGCATATATGAGTGCGATTCCTCTCAGTATGGATCTAGATTGAGTTCAGTCAGTACAGAGAGAAAAGGAAAGAGTCTTTCATAAAAATCTTTCCTCGGGAATGAGAGAAGTCCCATATATACGAGGGTTTTTTTTTTGAAACATTCCCCACTATGGTTGTTCCCCATAGGAGTATATATGTGAAAATTCTTGATATCAATTCATGTGAATAAGAAGATTCTTGGGCATCTGCACGTATAATGCTCGTTTTAGTTACTTAAAACATGACAAATGCAAAAAATTGAGATGGGTCTAACCTATACGTATTGGCAGACTTCAAAAACCCAAGGTTCGTCCTTTGTGTACTAGTGTTTGATGAAATGCCCAGCCCATGATTTCAACTGTGGATGCGTGTCTGGCTTGTGTCTGCAGATCCCCTTACAGAGAAGAGGAGCGCCTCTGTGTACGTGCCGAGGGACGAGGCATTCTCCGAAGTGAAGGGGTTGACCTTCTCTGTGAAGACGTTAAGAGCAGTGCTGGACGCCCTAATCCCCTCGCTCGAGACCACCATAATTGACCCGAAGCTTGGCTTCCCCGCCTTTACAGACATAGACATGCTATTCAACGAAGGCATGCCACCGCCACCGCAGCAAGGGTTCTTCCGGACTGTGTTGCTGAGGTTGGTGCAGGCCATAACTGATGGGAGGGATAATGTGCTGCTCTTTGAGAAACCTGCCATGATCGAAAGTAATCTTTTCCCTCTCCCTCTCTCCCCTCCCCTTGTTTTGATTACAAGTCCCACAGGAGCCGTGGATATGTGTTAATTAATTTGCTCCCAACACCCGTGGCCAACCAGCAGGCCATGGACCTGTGGGGCTCTCCCTCTTCCCTTTAAGAACTGAATTTTCAGGTTAATTACATATATAATTCTGGAATATTTGAGTGAAATTGATAGATAATATTCAAAGGGTGATGCTATTATATATTGCTCCCTTAAGATATTCCCTTGAGCTACTCCCTTCATCATCACTGTCTATTGCATGTCCCAAGTTCATCATGTATAATTAAAAGCTCAATGCATTAAATATAGTTGGGTCGTTGAGAGATGAACAGTATCTTAAGGGAGTATAAGTAGTTACTTTGTCCCAAATAATGAGATGATCATCAACTTAAGTTTTCTCATGTGGATAACAAACATGGGAGAGATAATTCAAGAACAGAAATCTGAGCTCTTCTACTGAAAAAAGGAAAACCTTAGGTAAAGTTGGTTCATATATATATATATATAATTAGCTAGTTAAACATTGCTTAATGTATATTGTACCTAGTCAACAAGAAATTATAGAATCTCCTCTTCCATCAGTACTATGCCTTTAACAAGCAAGTCACAATGTGGCAGGAGACAAGTTCTCTTGGTTTAGGGATGGGGAGTTCTCACGACAGACTCTCGCAGGCGTTAATCCTATGAGCATCCAGTTAGTGACGGTAAGATGCCACCCCCACTACTAGTGACAGAACCAGTTTTATTTATTCCTGCAGCCGGTTCCAAAAAATGAACAAAGTTTGTTCTCTTTGATCTATAAGCTTTGCTAGTTGTTTAACTTAACGTCAACGGAGTCCATTGAATCTTGAGATCGATCCTTAGTGGGTCATTCCATATGCATGTTAACCCACACTTGACAACCGAATTTTCACCAGGATACTGGCTTTTAATCGAATCATGCAGGAATTCCCATTTCTTAGTGAACTTGATCCGGAGATCTATGGGCCACCAGAATCTGCAATCACCAAAGAAATCGTAGAAAGGGAGATGGAAGGAATGATAACAGTGGAAGAGGTGCGTATGCCAATCAAAAATTGTTTATGTTGTCGTGCACAAAACCTTTTTAGTGTGGGAGTTCCATTCTATGATCTTGGTTGGTCCAGACTCTTGAGTCCATAACCAATCAAGAGTCCATAATTATACTTTCTTTGTATGCAAGCAACTGTTACATTTATAACTTTGTTTAGAAAAGTTGATCATGATATATATGTCAACATTCAGATCTGATCGAACATCATCAGTGTGGGTGTTCTTCAAGCTCTCAGATGGTGAACTTTACTAAAAATCTGTGCATGCAACAGATCTTACACTGTTGCTAAGTCACCCTGGCTAGCTAGTAGCGGAAATCTCTCTTTATATATATGTATGAATGAAGAACGAATCAGCAAAGTGGTGATTGCAGGCCGTCAAACAGAAGAGGCTCTTCGTCTTAGACTACCATGACCTGCTCCTCCCATACGTGCACAAGGTGAGGGAGCTGGAGGAGACTGACTACCTTGTATGGATCCCGCACGCTCTTCTTCCTCGACCACTGTGGAACGCTGACGCCGATCGCCATCGAGCTCACCCGGCCGGCGTCCCCAACAAAGCCCCAGTGGAAGCAGGTGTTCACCCGCACCTCCAACGCCACCGATGCGTGGCTATGGTGCCTCGCCAAGTGTCACGTCGCAGCTCACGACACCTGCTACCATGAGCTCGTCATCCACTGGTAATGGACTCCATCCTTGTCGCACCTGGCAGCCTCAAGCAGCTAAGCTCAAAGACTCCTCCTGTTGCTGTCTAGGCTGAGAACCCACTGCTGCATGGAGCCCTACATCATCGCAACCAACCGGCAGCTGAGCGCGATGCATCCCATCTACCGGCTGCTCCGCCCGCACTTCCGCTACACCATGGAGATCAACTCCATGGCGCGGCAGGCGCTCATCAATGCAGCCGGCACCATCGAGCTGTGCTTCTCCCTACTTAAGTACTCCATGGAGTTCAGCTCCGTCCTCTACGACAAGCTATGGAGGTTCGACCAGCAGGCCCTGCCGGCCGACCTGATCAGCAGGTACTCTCCGAGGCAAATCGTCGAACACTGTACTACAAGAATAAAAAGACGATGAATAACCGATCGCCCAAACATCACTTTCTCCGTGATCACAGAGGGATGGCGGTGGAGGATCCCGCGGCGGAGCACGGCCTGAGACTAACCATCGAGGACTACCCCTTCGCCGCCGATGGCCTGCTCATATGGGCGGCGATGAAGCAGTGGGTGGACGACTACGTCTCCCACTACTATTCCGATGCCGCCGCCATCGTATCCGATCGGGAGCTGCAGGCGTGGTGGAAGGAGATCCGCACTGAAGGCCACGCCGACAAGAAGGACGCGCCAGGGTGGCCGGCGCTGGAGACGCCGGCAGACCTGGTGGGCATCCTGACTACCATGATGTGGGTGGCCTCGTGCCACCACGCGGCCGTCAACTTCGGGCAGTACCACTACGGGGGCTACTTCCCCAACCGGCCCACCATCGCCCGCAACAACATGCCCGTGGAGGACGGCTGGGGGAACGAGTTCCGCCGCTTCCTGGAGAAGCCGGAGCAGGTGATGCTGGAGGGGTTCCCGTCGCAGATGCAGGCGACGCGGGTGATGGCGGTGCTGGAGGTGCTGTCCAACCACTCCGTCGACGAGGAGTACATCGGCAGCCTCCCGCTAGAGATCTGGGAGGGCGACAAGGCCATCAAGGCCGCCTACGAGCGCTTCAATGGGAGGTTGATGGAGATCGAAGGCATCATCGACGACAGGAACCAAAACCCTAATCTCAGGAACAGGTGCGGGGCGGGGATCTTGCCGTATGAGCTTCTGAAGCCGTTTTCCGAGCCTGGGGTCACCGGCATGGGCGTCCCCAACAGCGTCTCCATTTGATGTTTCTGACGTCATTCCCTGTGGAGGTTTCTCTCTTAAAATTCCGTAGCAACGAAAATTGTCAGACAGAAAAGTAAAAATTATCATCCATTTTAACTAATAATTTAGCTCAAGTTTATAGTGTTTGTCTTAAGAAATATGCAGAATTGTTTTTCCTCAGAAAAAATGATCAAGGAAAAAGGAAAAATGTACAATACTGCCACGTGGCAAAGATGTTTGAGAAAAAGATTGAATTTTCTCTAAACATCATTTACATGAATTCGATGTGTGAATTAACTGATTTTTCAGTCTCCGTTGATGACAAATTCTGCAAATTAAGGAATACATATTTAAAAATAGAATGTTATAGTATTTTTTTGAAGAGTATAATGATCACCTCCTCTCCATTTCCCACTTCTAACTCTCTCCTTTCCCTTCAGCCATCTTCTTCTACGTTCTTTCAATATAAATTTCAAAATTAATATTGTATATCTCAAAAATATAAATATCAAAATTGATATACTAATACACCAACCATATAGGGCATTAACTAAAGAGTAAGCTTGCCGTACTTGTACATCAAAAAAAATTTAGGTTGCCCCAAGATGTCTTACATGTTTGTACAAAGTACAAACCAATCTTTACTCAAAAAATGCAAAAAAAAAAAAAAAAGGCTAAATGGATAGTATTCATGTGCCGAACGCAACAAGTCTTTTACTCTTAAGTAAAGGATAAATACTTGCTGATTGGACTGCAGCACAAGGAATGTGCAAAAGATTTTTAATATTTAAAAAAATTATCATACCTAAGCCCATCCAATTTAGTGTCCGTACCATTTTATTTCTTACATGATTCAAATCGTATGGAATGCGATTGCCAAGACACGCAGAGGACATTGAATTGCAATAGACTGTAATCCATCTATGAGTGGAATGGTAAGGATGTCAGAAGGCGCAAATAAGGTTCAACTAGTGATTGACGCAGCTTTTATTTAGAAGTATTTTTGTATTTTTATTTAAGCATGTTTGACAAAACTAATATTTAAAAATTGTTTTTAAATTTTACTTTTAAAATAGAATGAGTTGTGGGAGAGAGGTTATAATTAATTTTGATTTCTTACAAAAGTCACTCTTTCGTAACAACTTCACTTTTTCTCTTTCTCCAATCTTATAAGCTCTTCTCTTGTAACTTTTGATTGGAAGCCAAAACACAAAAAAAAATACCACATAAATAGCTTCTAAGATCCAATAACTTTCACAAAAAATAACTAAATAAAAATGTAAAAGTGATTCCAAATGAAAGTTGCACCAAACACGATCTTAATTATTTTTTATGAAAGTTATTGAATCTTAAAAGTCATTTACGTGGTATTTTACTTATGTTTCTAAGATTGAAGAAAAAGTAAATTTGTTACGAAAGAGTCGACTGTTATAATAAATTAAAATTAGTTATAACTTTTTTCCTCAACTCATTTTATGTAAGAAGTAGACACCAAAAGTAATTTTTAAGTAAAAGTTTTATTAAACACGCCCTTAATTTACACTGTATACAGTGGGTATTAGATCTCACAGTCATATGATCCAACGGCTTAAATCGCATAAATATGTGATCCTTTTTTAAAATTTTAATAATTCGAATAGAGCGGTACTAACTTGACATTTTTTTTTTTTTTGAAAAAAAAGTTTACTTGCTATTGCACTACTGTCCATATTGATCAATACGATCGGATGACAACACCAAAGACGGTGGAAAGCACGTGGCCCGCCCCCCAACCATTCCTCGTCAAAATTAGGATTCTGAAGCTTTCAAGACCTTTTCATAAAGGTCACATCTAAATAGACGGCATTGCGTCACGTGAACACGTGGATCACAAATACGTTGTTTGGTCCGCTAATGCTTCACGTGAACATGTGGTCCTACTCAAGTCCCCATCTATATTCCTCTGTAGTGAAGAGACTTCTTCTGTTCATAACCTTCAATTATGGTTGGAAAAGTCTGCAGTCCTATGCAGCTGAAGTAGACAGGATCAACATTTAAACTAGGTTCTCATTTCCTGGTATCATTATTGAGGTCCCTTGTGTGTGTGTTTGTCATGTATATAGTCATGCACTGTTTATTTGTCTTAATTAAACTTAGATAGACTAAGAGAAAAACATGACTCACTTACCTTTTATTTAATCTCCACACAATTCTATCATATATCCCTCTAAATCTTTGTACCTTTTAATGGAGCATTCTTTCAATTTTGATAGAACTATAAGCAAAAGGATATAATAGAAATAATGACCCTGTTTGAATGCAACTTAAGAAAATGGGAATAGGTTTATCATAAACGTGTTTCTCTAAACTTATGTTTGGTTGTTTTGCATAAACTAAATGAGTTTATGATAAAATCTGAGAGAGACTTTAGCATAAACCAACTCCCAGCAGATTTATGAAATGTGTTTACGGGGTTATTTTGAGTTTGTGGTAAACTCAGCTGAGTTTATAATAAATTTATTTTTGTATCATTCAAACTAAGGTTATAATAAAAAACACATTTACCATAAACGTAAACACATTTATGCTTGCATCCAAATAGGGCCAATGTTACTTATTATTTGAGTATATGGTCATATAAGTAAATATGAAGGTATAGAATATATACAAAATATTTTAAAGGTATATGCACAATTATTCTTTTCTGTTATTATTCTAAGAGGCGAAGGATTTTGATGTATAATGCAGATTTAAACAAGTTAGCCAAATTTTAATTTCATACATTACATATTTATTTATAAATAATTATGTCCACAAAATTCACCTTCACTATGAGCATTTTTAGAAGTTTTCGGTGTGTAATCGGAACTATTCACATCTCTGTCACTTCTTCAATGTTGTTATATATATAAAAAAAAGTAACAAAAAGACGACACTGCCGTCCTATCAATATCATCGGATGACAGCATCAAAGACGGTGGAGAGCACGTGGCGTGCACCGGCCAGCATTCCTCATCAAAGGTAGGATTCAGAAGATTTCAAGACCTTTTGATGAAGGGCACAACTAAATAGACGACATTGCGTCACGTCAACACTTCGGATTACAAATACGTTGTTTGGTCCGCTAATGCTTCACGTGAACATGATGGATCGCCACTAGGCCCTTTACGATACGAGCCCAGTGGGCCTACCCAAGTCCCCGTCACTGCAATGGTGACAGTTAGGGCTGTCAACGGAGCGAATACTAAGCGGATGCCACAGTATCCGACCCGCTCCGTTTAGTATTATCCGAATATCCGACTCCGGATATTATCCGACGGATAAGAAAATTTTTTATTCGAATTCGACTCTGTCGGATAATGTCCGAATTCGGATAATAATTCGAATACTTAATTATTTTAACTTTATCTTGTAACTTGTAAATTTAAATTTTTGCATAGTCCATGAATATCATAGATTTTAATTAATAAATATTCAAGTTATAAATATCTAGATAAATTTTAAATAATTTGAATGCTTTATTAAATATACTATAGATAATAACAAATGCTTAAATAATTTATCTAAATTAGTAAAACCACTAAAAATAAAAAAATCACAAGAAACTTTATTATTATTACTCAACAAGTCTGAAGCATATTTCAAATATCGAATTACTGTTTATTTAAATATATAAACATCATTAAAATTAGAAGAACTTATCAAAATATATAATCGGTCGGATAATAATCGTAACGGATATCTATTTTCCGTTTCCGCTTCGAATGTTAATCGGATAATTAAACGGATATTCGGATATGACTGCCGGATGTTTTAATCGAATAAATATCCGACTTATCGGATGCGGATACGAATCGGAGTCGGATATTATCCGGATCCGTTGACAGCCCTAGTCACTGACAGTGCCCATCTGCAGGTTGAGGTGAACGTTCAAAAATCTCCAGCATTTTGTGGTGATTTTTTCTTCAAGTTGTGAAGCTTTTGCAGGGATTATCCTTACAAGTTTATGGAGGGGCACGTTCAAATTGGAAATATTTCTTGTTGTTTTCTTTAGTGGTATGCCTTCATCTTTCAGATACCACTTTAAGATATCCTCTCACTTCACACCGTAGAAATGAGGTTTCTTTTATTTTTATTAATGAAAAAGGGCATGATACTTGCTGCAGCCTTTGAGCACAGGGGTGCCGAACCGGGCGATCGAGCGTCCAACTGTTGACGGAGTCGGAACCAAGCCAGGTCCGAGGGAGTCGGAGGAATGGAGTTGGATGACGGACCGAGTGGAGCAGACCATATAAAAAATGGATAACATTTGTTGCACTGTGTGCGGGCAATTGAAGCAGCAACAATTTTTTTATTTTATTTTTTAAATTTTTTTTAGATTGGCCTCATCTAAAACTATTTGTACTAGCCGATTTTAGATCGGATGATTCAAAAAATCTGTAAAATGAAAAATCGAGCCTAATGAACAATGACTTTTTTTACTGGTAGTTGGGTTTGATTTTTCATTTTTCAGATTGTTTTGAGTCTGTAAATTTTAAGTTTCACCGCACTTCTAGCTTGACAATGTAACAACCGTAGGCAGTGCGCATCTTTCTATTGGACGAGGATTGTAACTGAAATACATTGAGCCATGCGGCAAGTATTTACCATACTCTCTCAGGCCGATGGCTAGGTCTGTAAATGGATCTCGATAATATTTGGATCCGTTCCGAATTCGTATCCGAGTTACCGGATAAATATCCAAATCTGTCACTTAAACGAAGTGGTAACGGAAACGACATATCCGCTCCGTCGGATATTGGCTCCGGATGATGGTTTGATAATAATCGTTGATCTAAAATCTAACAGTTAAGGTATCAACTATATAATAAGTTAGTGAAATCCTAAGCCTCCTCATTCCAACCGTCACGCCACAGACTCCACTCTAGATCTCTCTCACACGACACACAGCATCTACACACCGCCCGCCTCCATCGCCCATCTCCACCGCGTTCCCCCAAAGCCCACTTGGTTGCCGCTGCCGCTGCTTGCTGCCACCGGCGTCGCCTCCATCGCATGTGACTTGCTTGCCGCCCCCGCCAAGTTCCACCACGAGACACCAACTTGCTGTTGCGCCACCGCGCCCCCCCCCCCCCTCCCCCCAACGCATTACGTTGCGTATCCGATTTATAAACGGAGCGGATACAAGTTATCCGTTTGCTATAAACGGACATACGCGAAAATAACATATCCCTGAGTAACCCTGATGGTAGTTTATGCCTACATGTCCCTTCTAATGGTAAGCTTCGATGCTTGTTTGGAGTTTGAGATACTCCAAGTCCCTGATAAAGAGAGGAAAAGGAAATCAAAATTTTGAAATCACCGGAACACGGGTGGGATGAACTTTGGCAATTTTTGGCCTCCTCTTTCTTTCTTTACTGATCTTTTACAATCCGCCGAAAGACATAGAGAATCTCAATTCACTAATTTGTATCATGTCCCTTTCAATAGGGCTCTCAAAACTGTTGATGGAGTTCAAATTTGAACCGCCTTCACTGTAGACAATATTAAAGTACTCATTAACTTGGGACGCCGAAGCAGAACATGACATGTCCCCGCTGTAAGTGGTAATTTTATCCCTTGACCTAATTATTTTGAGAGGAGGGTTAAGGCATTTATCAAATTTTGACATCACATGGGGAGCTTTTTGCAATTTTTGGCCTCCGTCTTCGTCTCAATACTACTGAGCTTCAGTCCAAACGTGTAATGAAAGAATCTATTCTCAATTGTAAAGGTGAAAGGTATTCTACGTATATGAAATTAATCACAGTTGCTTATAACACTTTGATCATGATTTATTTTGCCATCTCTACTAATTTCATCAAATTGTAAAATATCATTTGGGCTCAATGGTACAAGGACTTTTTTTTTGGAGAGCGCAATTCTTCTTTTGGACTGAATTCAAAGAGGGGGAGGAGGGAGGAGGGAGTCTTTCATAAAAATTTCTCTTCGAGAGTGAGAAAAGTACCATATAAGAGGTTTTTTTGAAACCTTCTCCTCTCTTTATTGACTGAGTTTAGCTTAAACTTAAACATAGAGCATCTTTATTCTTGCTTGAGATATCATGATGTAGATTAAGTAGTCTTAATTTCTTAACTTCGAGTAAACCAAACTCAAACTTCCTTACGATGATAGTACTTCAGATGGTTCGTGCGTAATGTTTACTCGTTTAATTTGTGGCAAAATCATGGTCTACCCAACTGTAGCTTGTCTTCGTACATTAGGCGGTACGAAAGTTTGGGATCCTTCGTCTCCTGAGTGTGCATCCTGATAGATCCAAGTCTGCCGTTTCCTCTCTTTCTTTCTGATTTCCCTCATTTTCTTAGTTGAGTATTCTATTCTTTTGACAGTTGTTGTATTCGATATCAGACGAGGTAAAAGATCTAGACAACACACCTGAAAATGTAATACACTAAAAATGAAACTACGTAAATCAAGGGGATCCATAAGGTGAGAAAAACATGGGTGTGTGGATCAGAATTCGGAGGGTCCACCAAGATGATCAGTGAGGCATGAGAATGACTGTGAGAGTACTCTCCAATAATTCCCCACTAAAAGATGATCCAAACCCTATCCATGTACTGGCACAGCTCAGTTCAGCCACCCACCGCCTAGGAGGATCCGCAGCCACGCAGTGGCCATTTCCCCCATGCACGTGAAACTGAACACAGCTCCACGGAGGGACCACTGCGCCCACTGAGAAGGGATTCTCTAAATCTAGATGGTAATTAGACAAGTGCAGAGATGGGATTTTTTTCAAACAACTCCTTTATATGAAACTTTTTCCATTCTCCACGACCTTTCCCCGTATTACACTTACCTCGTTTCTTCTCCACACTTCACTTGTTGAAACCGCACTCGCCCCCATTACCTTCTTCCTTCGCCTATAAAACGCTGCGGAGCTGAGCGGGGAGCTCATCGATCGGCCCTCTCTCTCTCTCTCTGTGTTTGTGTGAGTGTGCATATCATCACCATGTTGACGGCGCAGCTGCACACGACCTTCAGCCATGCCCCTTCCACCAACTCCCCCCTCTTAGGCTGCCACAGAGCACTCCTTCCTGCCCACCGGGCGGCTGGGTCGCCCCAGATCTCCCGCGTTCGGCCCTTGATCGGTCGCGTTGGTAGCACACGAAGGGGGGGCGGTAGGATCTGCTGCGCCTCCAACAAGGCCCAGACGTTGGCGAAGACGGGGGAGAGCACCACCAAGGTGAAGGCTGTGGTCACTGTCAAGCTGACGGTGGGGGGGATCCTGACGAACGTCGGGTTCTCGAGGGGGCTGGACGACATCACGGACGTG
The DNA here is from genome assembly GCA_030544215.1 of Zantedeschia hybrid cultivar. Lineage (NCBI taxonomy): Eukaryota > Viridiplantae > Streptophyta > Magnoliopsida > Alismatales > Araceae > Zantedeschia > Zantedeschia hybrid cultivar. The sequence continues at coordinate 15,761,245 of JARZZO010000011.1, forward strand.
CTCGGGAAGTCCCTCTTCCTTGAGCTCCTTAGCGAAGAGCTCGATCCCGGTAGGTCGTCCAACACTACTCTCATGTACGCTTATAAGAGGTTTTTGTCATGAGAGAAGATCCCCTCAGTATTATTTTGGATTAGGGTATCCAGTAATATTGAGAGGGGAAGGGCAATCACAAGAACTGTTTTTTTTATCCTGCCCCTCTTGAAACCGTTGAATTTAGTTCAAGATAATACTGAGAGGATCTCTTCTCTTTTTACACTTTTCCACACTCAGTTCATTCTTCTCTCTCTTTTGTACCAGTGGCGGACGTAGAAATTCTTTTCAGTGAAGTCACTCGTATATTAAGTCATAAATATGATTGGGTCAATAAAATCTTAAATTAAGTCATATGAGATCTTGAGTTGAACCAGTAGAATCTTAGACTAGGTAAGTGGAATCTCGAACTAGACTATTTTGAATTAGACCAATAAATTTAACAAAATTAAGTAGGATCTTAGGACCCCCTAGATACACATTGGATCTGCCACTGCTTTATACCGTACAATTATGCTGTGGGATGGTTAATCGTTGGGATGGTTAATAGTACTATTTATTTTGGAATCAAACTCTCCTAATTAGTCATTAATGTTAGATCTACTTGAAATGATTTTTAATCGCAAAATCACAGTACCGTATGGCCATTAATTGTACGATGGCATAACACTCTCTCTCTCTCTCTCTATATATATATATATAAACCCAAGGAGAGAAATGACACGCACTATTTTAAATCTCATGTCCATATTTAAAAATTAAAAATAGTTAAATAATTAAAATTAAAATTATTTTCATACTTTAAGATTTTATTTTGACTGTTTGATGGTGATTTGATTTTGAAACTCAATTTTAAACGTCTGTGGGAGACATGTAAATTTAAATTTTTTTTTAAAAAAAAATAATAATTAAAAATTAAAAAAATATATTAGAGTTGTTCCCGTCCCCTGAGATTTTAGTATTCATCTCTAATTTACGAATGTAAGATCGGATGACTTAGATTAAAAACTTCACGGCCCAACAGTAACATTAAGTCTAAAAAGTTGAAAATAATTTTAAAAGGAGAGTTAAACATTTAGGGCCGATTTGTTTCGTGTATATGGTATTCCAGATTTTCTATGCTCGGATCTCTTATATTTAGAACAACAAGAATTCTCTTTAGTATATTTTTTCTTATTTTAAGAATAAGTAGTTCTCACTAGGACCGCTTTCTTCTGGGTCCTGCCCTCTATCTTGCATGTCGGGGAGTCCAGAAAAGTCAGCGCCATCACAGTGATGGCTTGTGGGCCGCGGGACTTTAGGTTTTCTGCTAGTTGAATCTAATTGGGCCGAACCTAATCACCCCTCATCAGAATGATAACACTTGTTCCACCAGTCATCGGACGACTGTAGCAATAATAATTTATTTATTATTTATTATTTTTTAGGTCGGCCCTATCACGTCTGACACTTCTTATATGGGTTGATCTCAAATCATATAACCTTACTATTCATTGCGCTCAATTTTTTATTTTTTAAACTTTTTTGGATCGTCCCATCGAAGATCGGATTATACAGATATATAAAACATAATGTGGGGCCATGTCCCATCATAAAAATTTTCAAAAGATAAAAAATAAAAAAAATTAGCCGCACCGTGTTACTCTAAATAGAAACCTTCTTTCTTATATTTACTCTCTTGTGATTCTAAGAAGTAGGGTACAAATGATACAGGAAAAGTGGAATAGAATATCCTTTTCTCTTGTCTTCAACCTGAAGAGGAGACAAGCTGTCCTGGAATCACTCATGGGAATGACTGGATTTAGAAGATTGTTGGGTAAGTGTGCTAGTTCCAGTACTAGCTATACTATAAATCATCCGTGGGTTTGGAGACTTCTTCAAATAGCGTATATAACATCTGATGAGGCAGAATCCGATTCGGCCCATTAGAGCAGGCCCAAACCCCGTTCAGCCCAACAGCAGCAGTATCAGGTCCTCCGGGAGCCTCCAGCCCATCGGCGGCCCAGCAGCCCTCGGCCCAGTAAGCGGCACCGTCGCTCCCGGCCCAACAGGCTTCAGCCCGTCAGCGGCCCACCAGCCTTCGGCCCGGGAACAGCACGGCAGCCCAAGGCCCAGCAGGCTTCGGCCCCTCAGCGGCCCAACCCCCTTCGGCCCGGTAGCCGAGTCCGGCCCACTCCAGTGGCGGATCCGACACTATGGCGGTTTACCAGTAAGCCCAAACATAGTCCTATATCGGCTACCACCGTTAACCAACCTCTATCCTCTGCTATAAATACACCGCTATTTATTGCCAAAGGTATGCAACTCTTTGCCTCCGAGACCCTTAAGGACTACGGTCCAAATAGCATTAAAGCTACTTCTTGCCTTCTGAATCGAATCATCTTCAGAAGCTAACCTGACCGTCGGAGGGGGTTCCTAAGGGCCAGAGCCCGGGACTCCTGCTGACTGGTTTCTTCTTCTGTCCCTCCTGCAGGAGCTCGGTTCGAATCATCGCCGACCTTCCCGAGTCGGTCTCGGCCGCCGACCTCGGATCCCTCTCCCTGGTCTCGACGCCGTACGACGGCTGCCCCGCAACGGAAGATTCGGCCTCCCGCTGTCCCCTCGTCCGGCAAAAAGGGCTCACGGGCTCACTATCCAAGAGCAAGCCAAGTCCGGGACCCTTCCGGCCTCGGACCGTCGGCTTCGGTTCCACGCCGCCCCTTCGCCCGCCGAAGGAGCCCCGGCCCCGACTTCCCGGAGACGAGCCCGCACCGACCGAAGCACCCTTCGGCCTTCGGATCCTCGTCTTCGCCTCCGCCTCCTCGGCCTTCCGGATCCCCGTCGGGCCTCAACAACACCGATCCGAACCGGCTTCGGATCCATTTCTCCGGGTTCCAGCCTCGGAATCCGGTCGTGATAGATCCAGTCTACATCAACATCCTTTCATGCACTAGCGACCTGATGAAAACTAAGATAGATGCATGTTCTTGGAACATAGCATTGCATATATTCAAGTGATAATACGTTAAAAATTTAGCTAGTCAATTAAAGACCTTAATATTACCAGTAAAGTGAGTTAAATGGTTAATAAGCTATTGTACAATAATATAACATGGACGGTATTAACAGAGAGTTGGACTATATTAAAATCAAGAGGTTAATGGGATCACTTTATTAGGGTAGGATCAATAGCCAATCACTCTAATAGACCGAAATTAAAGAACTTTGACAAATTTTATAAAATCCAAAGAGATTACAGAATTCTACTGAATATATGCTAGATCAGCCTATCTACGGAAGAATCCCACAGCTTAGGGTCCATTGGTTGCACGTAAAATGTATTCGAATGGAAAATGTTTTTTAAGAAAATCAATTAATGAGGAAAATAAAAATGTAATCGATTATTTGGTACTTTCGAAAACATTTTCTTAAAAATCTTTTCATTTGTTTATTTTCTCGTAAAATCTTTTCTTGAACATGATTTCATATATTTATTTTCTTGTAAAAGAATTTTCACATTACCATATGTCTAACATAAATATGGCAGAGTCAAAGAACATTTTTCTTAATACAATCAAAATCCGAACGGCAGCATCAAAGGGTATTTTTGGTTTTAATTCTTAACTAGGAGCCCCAACTCGGTATCTAATGGTTCAACTAAAAAAAAAATTATGTACAGCAACAATATATAACAAGTTTATGGGTGGTTGTTTATGTGAATTTTCTTGTGAGATGTTTATTTAATTGAGGGTAGTGTTAATTTTTTATTTAATAATTTTACACATTTTATGTACAACAATAATATTTTAATTCAAGTTAAATTCAAAGTGAACTCACATAATTAAGAAGGTTATCTACAAATATTGGATCTTTCAAAGAATTACTTGTAAAAACCCCAAAAACAAAGGAAGCCAAGGGCTTTATGCGTGGAGGGAAGAGGCCAAGATATTGATTGGACTGGTCTGCTCGTGTGCTTCCAAAAAATGGCATCCGAACTGTTGCTTTTGGGAATGCGTAAATCAAGATTTAGTGATCGTCAACGAAATACTTTTAGTGTTGATTGCGATTTTATATGCTATCAAATAACTCTCCTGTCTCAACTATTCCGGGAAACTGTTTCCTCCTGCGTGTTTTACAGGAAATCAAACGGACCCTTAATTCCGAAGGGAGTCCATCTATTCATAACCTTCTATCACTAGTGGACAGACCTGCAGTCCCATTATTGCATGGAGCGGACAAAATCAACATTTCATGCGAGTCCCACACGACTAAGTGAGGTCCCTTCTCACACTTGATGGGAAGAGGAACCACTTCTTAATGGTAGTACATATGTAGTTCTCGGCAAGTTTCTCACCTTCGTCTGCTAGCTGAGATCTTTTTCTTTAGTTACTGCATGTCATGCTTGCCTACGTACATGATAATTAGGGTAGCACATACAATACGACAAACCACTCCAGATAAGCTATTCTTTGTTGTTTTGTGTTTCTGTTCATGATATGGGAACACGAGTCGTTGTTCACATCAGATGGCACGCAATTAGATACGTACGAAGTCCAGTAATAATATATGCTAATGTTATAGTTTCGCTCATCTATGTGTGGGTTGTTGCAGAGACGGGTGTGGAGAAGAAGGCGGTGGGGAGCTTCGTGCACAAGACCAAGAGGAAAGAGGACACACAAAGCTACGAGGGGGAGTTGGTGGTGCCCAAGGGTTTTGGAGAGATCGGGGCGCTGCGAGTGACCAACGAGCACCATAGGGAGATGTTCCTACTGGACGTGGTCCTCTCCGGCTACGGGGACGACCCCCTCACCTTCCACTGCCACTCTTGGGTTCACGCCAAGTCCGACAACCCCCAAAAGCGGGTCTTCTTCTCCAACCAGGTGAGTCACAACTCACGAATCACCCCACCCACCAATAAGAGAACAAAACAAAACAAAATAAACAGTAAAGACCGCAGTACTGGCATCTTCCACATCTTCAAAGGATTTGAGTTCATCCTTTAAAGCTACTTCAGTTTCCGTAAATATGCTGTTTATGAAGTAAAAGTTCAAATCTCATAAGAGCTCATTAATCGGAGATATTTCTGCATCATATTGGATTATGTTAGCATAATTTTACATCTGAGAAATAACAAAATTAAAAAATGTTTAATAGATAGTGTCTATTCTACTCATAGCGTGCAAGGATCTCCTGCAGCTAATGCCTCGACAACAAGAAACTTCTCCCATCTTTTTTCCTCTTTACCATCATCTATTAAATATTTTTTGATTTTATCTTTCCTCCGATATAAGACTATTCTAACAGGGTACCGTACCACACTTTGTGAGTGATAATTTCACGATTAATCCACTATCCAGAGAGATACCCCACAGACTACGTCTCATGCATGGTGGTGCATACATACCCTTAACAAGACTTGAATCCACCATGAGATACAAACTGAGCTAGACCCAATTCGTGAAGAACCTAAAAATTTCATGGCATACCATGCCAACTCTCTGGTCCCCTCTCATATGCAGCGAAACGCACCATTAACTAAGTGGGCAACAAAGGACGGGAACCAGATACCCAGGACCCACTCTCTGGATCTTTCCATGGACTCTAAAATCTTATCGGTAGGAAAAAGAAATTTTTTAACAGAGTAAGAGGGGGGAGGGGACCAGTATTGATGAGTTGTTTTTTTGTCTCTAATAAAATTTAAGGTAGACCCAAAAAAATCCAAAAGAGTACTGGATCCAGTGATCGTGTTGCATGGACCTTGTCAGTTCAATTGGGTCCCACCCTCACCGACTCCACGAAAAAATCCCAGGCAAAGCGGGGCCTCCTCCCTTATCTATTCTCATCTCTTTAAAAATACTCTTCCTTCCGTTGATTTCCATTCTCTGGGTTTAATTTTCAGCAACTAATTAACGAAATCAACTATAGCCGTCTAATCAACTGCATCATTTTTTAGAAATCTAAAATAAAATTTTAGAGGATGAAATCTATTTTAAGGATTAATATGACAAGTTTTTTTCTGACTATTTTTTAATATTTTTTGGAGGTCATGTTTTCATACATATTAGATCGAACAACTAAGATTGATCGGCAAGATTAGATAGTGAAAAACAAAGTCCCAGGGATAATAATAATCCCAAGAGTCTTATTTTAGTATTTAAAAATTTATAAAATCTTTTATTTTTAACACGAGGAGGATAGATTTTTTATGAGAGGTGTATCTAACTTAGATGCGCTCTCGGACACGTTTGATCCTCTCTCTCTCTCTCTCTCTCTCTCTCTATATATATATATATATATATATATATATATATATGTGTGTGTGTTGCTATAGTGCGCGCGGTTAAAACGCACACACTATTTTGACTCCATCCTTGTCTTAAAAAAAATTATAATAAATTTTTAAATATTTAATTCTCTCCTAAAATCAATTTCATCTCTTTTTGCTTAAGTTTTACCATTAAATCGTGAGACATTCAATCTAAGTCATCCGATTTTACATTTGTAAATTGGTGATAAATATTAAAATTACAAGGCATAGGAACAATCCTAAGACTAATCTGACATTTTTTTTTTATTATTATTTTGTATGATTTTTAAAAATCAAGATTTGCATATACCCGATAAATAGCTAATTGAGTTTAAAGATTGAACCACTATTAGACGGTCAAAATAAAATCTCAAAAGATGAAAACAACTTTAAGAAAGTTATTAAATATTTAAAATTTATAATTTTTTATAGTGAACCACACGCACTATAACAGTGCTCTCTCTCTCTCTCTCTCTCTCTCTCTATATATATATATATATATATATAAAACTGCATGCTATGGTTCGACCCCATCTCAATATTAAAAAATAAAATTTATTATAATATTTTGAATATTTAATTATTATTTTTAAAATTGTTTTATTTAATCAGGTGTGCGCAGATTGATAATGAATACTAAAATATCAAGAGATGAGAACAAAATTAAAGATAATCTGAAAACTTTTTTATTTTTTTAACTTTTGAAATAAATTTTTTAAAAAAATGTACGTACCCGATGGATAGTTATAATTGAGTTTTAAGATCAGACGATGAAAAATAAAGTCTCAAGAGATGAAAATAAGTCTAAGGGAATAATTGAATATTTAAAACACATTAAGTTGGAAACACATTGACCTACACTCCCACTAAGCTCTATCAGTAATTCAATAACTGAAACAATCCTAAAAAAATTGTGTTTTTAAAATAATAAAATACTTAATATTTATGTTTATAAATGATAAAAATATTAAACCAACTTATTGATGAACTTAAAGACTCCAGGAGACAAATACTTGAACTCCACTCATTTACAAACCAAATTTAAAAACTAATTTTAATTATGTTTATTTAACTTAATAAATAAATCAAATTTGAATATCAGCTGAGCCAACCTCGAGTTACTTTTAAGTATAACAATATATTTGAATCTCTTCATACAATAACTCGATGAATGTGAGATAAAGAACAACGTCAAGGTAATTTATTGTCAGTTACATCAATTGCAAGCTAATCTATTTCATTTCAATGGGTGCAGTCATATTTACCTTCTCAAACACCAAATGGCCTCCAGAGGCTGAGAGAGGAGGAGCTCCAAACCCTAAGGGGCGACGGCCAGGGCGAGCGCAAGAGCTTTGAGAGGATCTATGATTATGATGTATATAATGACCTGGGGGACCCGGACAAGAGTGATGATTTGGCCAGGCCAGTCTTGGGTGGCTCTAAACATCCTTACCCACGGCGTTGCAGGACTGGGCGCCCTAGAACCAAAAAAGGTATTATCATATTTTACATGAGAAATATTTGCTGCACTCTTGTAGCTGCGCCTTGTGCGAATCAAACAGCATATGCGAGTTAAGTTCTACCACATTCTATGACTTCATAGATAATGGTGTACGTATATCTTTATTAGTCATAGTTTGTTCTAATCGCGATCGTCATGCATTGTTAGAGCACTAAGAGAAGCCATATGGTTGGATCATAGTTTGTTCTAATCGCGATCATCATGCATATATATCACTTTACTGTGAAGAGATAGTTGAATCATCTGAAACAGTAATCAAGATTTCAGAAACGAAAGGCTTCATTCTTTGTGTACAAGTGTTTGATGAAATGCCCGCCCCATGGTTTCAACTGTGGATGCGTATGTGCCTGGCTTGTGTCTGCAGATCCCCATTCGGAGAAGAGGAGCAACTCTGTCTACGTGCCCAGGGACGAGTCCTTCTCCGAAGTGAAGGGGATGACCTTCTCGGCGAAGACGGTGAGGTCCGTGTTGCACGCTCTGATCCCCTCGCTGGAGACCGCCATCGTCGACCCAAACCGTGGCTTCCCCGTCTTTACGGCCATAGACACGCTGTTCAAGGAAGGTATCGACCTGCCACCGCCACAGCAGCAAGGGCTCTTCCAGACAGTGTTGCCGAGGTTGGTGAAGGCTCTTACAGAGGAGAAGGATAACGTACTGCTCTTTGAGATGCCTGCTATGCTTGAAAGTAATCGTCTCCCTCTCCCTCTCCTCCTCTTCCCTTTTTGTTTTGTTTAGGGGCAGTGGTTAGATCACTTAGTTTTAGGTAAACATTGATTGGTTGACCAATTTTGAGATATAGCAATTTAAGATACGTACTTTAAAACATCATAAATGATTTACTCCAAACATTAAAAAAAATGTCATTTTATAACATCTTACGAGCTTTACAGGCATACTCATGAGAAGTCGTTGCCAACAACCCATGGTCACCAAGCTAAGAACTCAACTCCTCCCCTTTAAGAACTGGACTTTCCGGTTCATAAGTTTAAATTTCCAAGTGATCAAATTGTTCCACATCATATGATCATCGACTTAAATATTGAACCTTCTCACGTGGATAATAAAAATGAGGGAGATAACCCAAGAAACAGAAATTTGAGTTCTTCGACTTGATTAACAAGTAAGTTAAACATTGCCTTACACTGTGCCAAATCACTCTTTTATATCCAAATTTCTTTAACGAGCGATCCACGACGTGCAGGAGACAAATTCTCTTGGTTTAGAGATGAGGAATTCTCACGACAGGCTCTTGCAGGCGTGAATCCGTTCAGCATCCAGCTGGTGACGGTGAGATGCATCCTGCACTACTAGTGACAGGACTAACTATATATTCCTGCATTGTCTCACCAAAGAATGAAACAATTGCTAATTCTTTTTGCAGTATAATCTTTGCTAATTGTTTAAATAATCTCAATGGAAATTAAGTGAAAATTTTCACCAGGATACTGCCTTTTAACTGAATTACGCAGGAGTTTCCATTTGTTAGCAAACTAGATCCCGATATCTACGGGCCACCGGAGTCTGCAATCACCAAGGAAATCATAGAAACGGAGATGAAAGGATTGCTAACTGTGGAAGAGGTACATAGTTCAGTAATAAATGCCTACATCAAATGTTGCAGTCACATATTTAACTCTATATATGTGGAGAGTACTGAAGCGACTAATTAAGGGGCGATTGCATGCAGGCCATCAAGCACAAGAGACTCTTCATCATAGACTACCATGACCTGCTCCTGCCATACGTGCACAAGGTGAGGGAGCTGGAGGGGACTACCTTGTATGGATCCCGCACGCTCTTCTGCCTCACCGACGCTGGGACGCTGATGCCGATAGCCATCGAGCTTACCCGGCCGGCGTCCCCGACAAGGCCCCAGTGGAAGCAGGTGTTCACCCACACCTACAGCGCCACCGACGCCTGGCTCTGGAGGCTCGCAAAGGTTCATGCCGCAGCCCACGATGCCGGCTACCACCAGGTCGTCGTCCACTGGTAATGACTTCCGCCCTCCTCGGTCGCCCCTGCATGACACCCTCAAACAGCTAGCTGCGCTTAAGAGCTCGTCCCGTACTTGTTGCTTTCTCTGTGCAGGCTGAGAACACACTGCTCCACGGAGCCCTACATCATCGCCACCAACCGGCAGCTGAGCGCGATGCACCCGATCCACCGGCTGCTCCGCCCGCACTTCCGCTACACCATGGAGATCAACGCCCTCGCGCGGGAGGCCCTGATCAATGCCGCCGGCACAATCGAGCTGTGCTTCTCCCCTGGCAAGTACTCTATCGAGCTCAGCTCTGCCGCCTACGACAAGCTATGGCGGTTCGACCAGCAGGCCCTGCCGGCCGACCTGATCAGCAGGTTCTCTCTCTCAGGCAAATCGTCGAACTCTCCACTTCAGGAGTAAAAGATAACGAACAACTGATCATCTCTCTTTTTCTTCTCTGTGCCCACAGGGGGATGGCAGTGGAGGATCCCACGGCCGAGCATGGCCTGAGACTAACCATCGAGGACTACCCCTTTGCCGCCGACGGCCTGCTCATCTGGTCCGCCATCAAGCAGTGGGTAGGAGACTACGTCTCCCACTACTACGCCGATGCGGACGCCATTAACTCGGACCGGGAGCTCCAAGCGTGGTGGGAAGAGATCCGCACGAAGGGCCATGCCGACAAGAAGGAGGGGTGGCCGGCATTGGAGACGACAGAAGACTTGATGGGTATCCTGACAACCATGATGTGGGTGACCTCGGGCCACCACGCCGCCGTCAACTTCGGACAGTACCACTACGGTGGCTACTTCCCCAACCGGCCCACCGTCGCCCGCAACAACATGCCCGTGGAGGAGGGCTGCGAGCACGAGTACCGCCGCTTCATGGACAAGCCGGACCGGGCGCTACTGGAGGGGCTCCCCACGCAGATACAGGCGACGCGGGTGATGGCTGTGCTGGACGTGCTGTCCGCCCACGCCGTCGATGAGGAGTACATCGGCCACCTGCCGCTGGAGATCTGGGAGGGCGACAAGGCCATCCAGGCCGCCTACGAGCGCTTCAACGGGAGGTTGAAGGAGATCGAAGGCATCATCGATGACAGAAACCAAAACCCTAATCTCAAGAACAGGTGTGGGGCGGGGACTGTGCCCTATGAGCTGCTGAAGCCATTATCCAAGCCCGGGGTCACCGGCATGGGCGTCCCAAACAGCATCTCCATTTGAAGTGTCGGTTTCCTTCTGATAGCGCATCTGCCTTGGATCCTTCAGTGGTGGTGAAGGAAACGTTGCCCAGCCTAGCATCGGGTAGACCCAACGATTGTGAGAAGTTATATATTGATCACCATCTATACATAAGCCTGCTTGAGCATCCTATAGTTTCCTACTTGTTAACTAGGAGAGATCCACTGCGATTCCTCCCCTGTTATTGTATCTTATATAATACAAATATTAGGAACGGGGCTCCCGACCCGCAGCAAGGGGTAAGCTTTCATTGTTTGCATCTCCTCTCTATTTCTCTTCTCTTCTCTGTGTGCGTTCCCAAACATAAACCCTTTTATGGTATCAGAACTAAGAAGCTTCACAGCATAAGATTCATGGCGACCTTTATTCCTCCATCCTCTGTTTCTGCAAACGTTATGCCCTTCTTGCCTCTCAAGCTTACCCGAGACAACTACCTCCTGTGGAAGGCACAGTTCGTGCCTCTCTTGAAGAGCCACAGCCTTCTGTCGATCATCGATGGGTGTGAGCCGCGTCCACCTGCTCAGCCGAAGACCACCGACGCCAAGGAACAAGTCATGACGGCACCTAATCCGGACCACCCTACATGGGAGAGGAAGGATCAGACGGTCCCTTCTTGGCTCATCTCGTCTTTGACCGAGCCTGTTCTTCCTCTCATCGTTGGCCATGAAACCGCTCAGGCGGTCTGGGAGACTCTCGCTCGTGCATATGCCTCCCGCTCTCGCTCTGGTCTCCTCCTGCACCCATGGCTCCTGCCCCTTCTGCATGGTACCCGGACAGCAGCGCCGCCCATCACATACATGTTGCTGGATGCTTCAACGTACACTGGCACCGACAAGGTTCATGTTGGCAATGGTTAAGGTCTGTCCACGGCCCTTGGCACGACATGGGTAAAATACGCACACGAATGTAAGCGCGGATTATCTAACGTAAAGGCTCAAGACTGGTTTGCCTCGACTTTAAAATTTCAATTTGATGAAAATAAAATGTATAATTTTAAAATCACCGATTTGAATTCATCTGACTTGATTTGCAGTGATTTTAAACTGAAATCGAAATTGGATAAAGAAAATTTTCTAGGAGTCAAACAATGTCAAAGTATAATAATTTACGACACATCAAACATACAAAAAAGTAACATAAAATGATTGACAGTACTCTAAACGTAAGAAAATATCATTCAGCTGTTTACAATGTTTTACAGCACAACAAGTGACCCCTAGAGAATTTCGACAATCTTCAATCAGGTGCTGCCACCTGGCCCACCTCAGCCATGTGGGTCTGTACGACAGAGAGCTATTGGTTTCCTCTGGCATGCACTACAAATGAGAAAAGAAGGCATTTGCGTTCAATATTCCTCTAGAAAGTAAAGAATCATTCAAAAAAAAGTATAAAATGTAAAAAATTACGAAAAGTAGAATTATAAGGAATATTTCTACATAAAAAAAGGTGAGGAAGTAAACTCAGAAGGCAAAGAAAATATTATAAGAATACAGAGAATTATTTTTTCAACTACTCCTTACCCGGCCCATTGGCAAACCTTGTGAAAGTAAATTAGAAAAATATTTCCCATAAAAATTATCGATAATGTAAACACCCTCTAAGGGAGGTGGGAATCGACTGCTCCTCTCTAGCACAATAACATGTGGCGGCACATAGTTGAAGACAGAGAGCCTTTTCAACCCCACAAACATGTGATTGGAAATTTGGAAGCCGTTGGAGAACCATCACATTGTATGGCTCCGAAAATGAGAACTAACGTTCGATCAATGGCAATGACTTCTTGGGCAACTTAGGGCATTTGACATAGCTCTCAATTGACCCATTTATTATTTGCATCATAGGACAAGCTTTCTCTAAGTACGAGCAGGGCTAAAATCCCCCACTCTGTCAGAAATTAGAATACACCTTGAAGCACCCCAAGATGCCCCAAGAACTGTAGCTTTTGGTAAGAACCAGAAGACCCAGTAGGAACTGCTACAATCTCTAGTAACGTCGTCCAGCAGACCCTCCTATAGGCCGGAAGAAATGCACGAGTGGCCCAAGGAAGCTACAGGGGCAGCACTTTCAACTGATAGACTTCAACAAGGGTCCATCTGATTAGAGAGAAAATATAATTGGACGAAAATGACTTTCTAAGGAAATACATTTGCAAGGAAAATGAAAACAAAATTCTTTATTTGATACTCATGAAAATATTTTCACCTCTTCTGGAAAAAGGCGCTCACTCTTATCCCGTGAATGCCAAAATCAGGAAAAGGAGTCGACAAATTAAATTTTCCGTTGAGTTGAATTTTACGGATTACCAAACAAGCGATTGTGATATATTTTCCGAGAAAAACCTTCCCCTATGGCCCATTTTACTTGACAACAAACGGACCCCAAGTACCAAGACATCAGAAAACATCAACCTGGTAAGCATATTGGACATGAAAAATGAAGAAAAAGAACATTGCACTGCACTGGCAAAAGGGAGGAAGAACAGCGGATTTAGTCTTTATGAACCAACTGAAACCACAATGGTCTTTGTATTCCGAGTCTCGTGGACAGAACCACGAGCCACAAAAAATTTCAAGTCCCTGCCTGAGTCACAACCTCTGCAACGGGGAATAAAATAGGCCTACTGAAGATTAAGACAAACAGTTTCCCACGTTCTAAAGAGACCAGTGCATCAGATTTCCGGGGCCATATCCCCTCCCATTCCCAGGGTCTACGCCCTGTTTACTTCCCTGTAGAGCAAGCTCAAGCTCACCTGAGAATTGGCTGTCGACTGCTTCTGCTGCTTGTCCCGAACCTATGTCGCGTGGGTACTCGTGTGCAGTGCTGCTTTGACCCTTGGAACTCCATGCATTAGACGTGAAACTAGCTGCGGCACCAGCTTGAGACAAGGGGCCTCCATAGTTCCCTGAGATTGTTGGAGGCCGGGTTCTTATGGTAGGGGCGGCGCCCCATGGCGGGGTTGACAGAAGAGAGAGAGCACAGCTGGAGTCGGAGACTCCGAACGGTTCGCTTGGTGGAACTTCACGGTTTGGGAAAAGGGTTCCACCTGCCGAACCTTGCATATAGGAGTGAGCCATGCTTGACACAACCCCACTAGACTGAGTATCCAGACCAGCTTGCCAATGGCTACTACCTCCTCGATCCCCAACTCTTACTGGTGGCCACTCATCCCTTGCATTCGAAGATATCCGCGGGTGAGAGAAATCCAAAAGATAACCCCCAAATCTGTTACCATCTTCTGCATGCACGTAAAGAATAGCAGTACTTAAAAGATAATTAGTATATCACAGTCCACAAGGAGAAAATATGTAAGGCAACAGAGGGAAGGACGGGGGAACAAACCATGCAAGGTTGACAGCAGCCGAACACGGCGAGAAGACATGGATCCAGGAGGTGGCTTTCTTCTTCTCTCATTGTGGCCAGCCAAACGTCTTCGACAGCTACGTTTTCCTTGGTCAAATTCAGACAGCTGATGGAACCTGCAGAACAAAACCCAGAATTCAAACAAACGAATTATAAGCACTTTCGATGGCAATTAATTTTTCATGCGTAGAAGTAGTAATGGTCGAATAAGTGGAAGACAAATAAAATACCAAAGCTAACGAGCCTGCTTTCAAAAAAAGGAAAGAAAGAAAGAACACTAGTTTATGTACAAGAATTAGAGTAAGGATTAGTATTTTATTTAATTGAATACTCTCCTCTCACTTTGATAGGTAGGTGTGGGAATGATATTTGTAAAAATATAAAAACAATTTACATTTTGAGTCAATTAAGCCTAGGAGTTCAAGGTGAGTCCCAGCTATAATATTGAATCAAACATGTGGACTTGTATTTAGACCCCTCTTCATCGACCTCGGTCAATGTTAATTACACCAGTAAAATCACTGGATATCTTTGATTAACTTCATATTCGTAATACTGATATTGACCATGAAATAAATAAAATTCATGAGAAATTGACACATAACATACTGCATAAGAGTGGCAGTAATGAAGAAAAATGAACTGATCATTCATTGATTATGAATACAACAAACTACAACAGTACTCGCCAAAATGGGAGAGCATTATATATGACCATAATTCCAATTATCAAGATCGGATTATTACATGAATGTTTACGTATGTAATTGCTACAACCAACGCGGCAGATTTGTGCTCACAATCGTAGATGCCATATTTAGATCATCGATCTTGCTTACAATCATAGTCTCGATTGGAATAATCGGACCGTCAAATTTGTGTCTATGGCCACGATCATTGTAATCAAACCAATAGACTTGTGTTAGCGGTCTTGGTCGAGGCGATCAGACCTTTAAATTTGAGTGCATGGCTGAGATCGTTAAAATTAGACCGTTGGATTTGAACCCACAGTTGAGATCACTAAGATCAGATTGTTGGATTTAAACTTATGGTCAAGATCAATGAGATCAAACTATTGGATTTAAGTTTATGGTCTAAATCACTAAGATCATACTATTGATTTTGAGTTTACGGTTAAGATCAAAAGATCAAACCATTGAATTTAAGTTTACGGTTGACATCAAAAAGATCAAACTATTGGATTGAAGTTTACAGTTGAAATCAACAAGATCAGGCTGTTGGATTGAAACCTAAGATTGAGATCAAAAAGATCAAACCGTTGAATTTAATGGTTGAGATAAAAAAGATCGGACCGTTGGTTTGAAGTTTACGATGGAAACCAAAGATATCAGACCATTGAATTTGAGTTTACGGTTGAGATCAAAAAGATTAGACCGTTGGATTGAAGTTTACAGTTGAGATCAAAAAGATCAGACCGTTGAATTTAAGTTAACAATTGAGATCAAAAAGATCAGACCGTTGAATTTAAGTTTACAGTTGAGATCAAAAAGATCGAACCGTTGAATTTAAATTTACAGGAGATCAAAAAGATCACACCGTTGGATTAAAGTTTACGGTTGAGATAAAAAAAGATCGAACCATAAGATTTTAGTAACAGAGCTAATTGATGGAATTAGACTGTTGGATTTTAATAACAGACCTGATCGGGCCCGATCAGACAATTGGATTTTGATAACGGACCTGATCGAGCACGATGGGACCGTTGGATTATAATAATGGACCTGATCGATAAGATCATACCGTTAGATTTTAATAATGAATCGGATCGGACACGAGCGGACCGTTGGACTTTTGTTAAAGGACCTGGTTGTACACGATCGGACCGTTGGATTATAATAATAGACATGATCGATGAGATGATATCGTTAGAATTTTTTTATAACGGCCGGATCGAACACGACCGGACCATTGGATTTTGATAACGGACCTAATCGCACACGATCATACCACTAGATTATAATAGCGGACCTAATCAATGAGATCAAATCGCTAGATTTTAAGATTCAGTCGATATCGTGACAATCTGACCATTGGGTTTTGAGATTCGGTCAAGATCATAAAGAACCGACTGTTGGATTTAAGACTCTGTCGACATCATGAAGATCCGACCATTGGATTTGAGATTCGATCGAGATCGTGAAAATCCGACCGTCAGATTTAAGATATGGTCGATATCCTGAAGATCCGATTGTCAGATTTAAGACCCAATAGATAATCGTGAAGATCCGACTGTCAAATTTTTGATTTGGTCGAGATCATGAAGATCCGACTGTCGAATTTGAGATTCAGTCGATAATCATGAAGATCCGACCATTGGATTTTGAGATCTGATCAACATCGTGAAGATTCGATCGTTGGATTTAAGACTCAGTTGAGATTGTGATGATCCGACCATTCGATTTGAGATTCGATTAAGATTGTGAAGATCCGACCGTTGGATTTAAGATTTAGTCTATATCGTGAAGATTTGGATTTTGAGATTCAGTCAAGATCGTGAAGATACGACCATTGGACTATGATAACGACTTGATCAATGAGATCAGACCGTTGGTATCATATTAATCGGCCAGTCAAAACAATTAGACCATAATATTGGTGTTTATGAATTTAATTAGAATGATCAAGTCACTTGATCAATATTAATGGACGTAATTGAATAATCCAATTATACGGTTCATATATGAGATCAACTATACATAATCAAAACCATGGGATATAATTCACATATGTGATCAACTACATATGGTCAACATAATCCAGACTATATGATTAGTATGATCACTATCATGTAATTATCATATATTCTAAAGTGACATCTTCTATGACATGATGAATGTACTATAATATTGTAATACTCATGTCATAACATCTTAAGGGACACACCTTGCATGCCATCCGAGGCCCAAACATTCCAAGGGAAGGTGCTGCCAATTTGAAGATTGAACTTAGTGCTTTTACACAAGTTCAAAGCGCGCGGTGGAAGGAAGGACACACCTTGCATGCCATCCGAGGTCCAAACATTCCAAGGGAAGATACTGCCAATTTGAAGACTGAACTTAGTGCTTTCGCACAAGTTCAAACCACGCGGTGGAGGAGGCTTCATTTTCTGGTTTTTCTTAAGGTTTTCCTAAGGGAAGCTCTGCCGAATCTTTATTGTAAAACCGCCCTTTTATAAGGCGAAACCATGTCAAAATCTTGAATGAAATGTCAATATGTTTTGTGTGCATGTGTGTATGTTCATGTGATCATGCAATGGACTTATATCTAAATAGCACATATTAGTGTGATTAAACACATATATACATAATTAATTAATTAATCAAATGATTAACAAAATACACACTAAAAAAGAATACATAACTAAATATCATTGGCCTCGCCCCTAAATATAACTAAGTCTTGATCAGTATTTAAGGCTTAATAAATCACATACACACCAAATAATACACATAAGTTTAAAAGACCAAAGTGCCCATCACTCTTGGATAATTAATTAATAAATAAAATCAGTATTAATTAATAAAAAATCAGTAAAAACCAGTAAAAATTCAGTAAATACCAGTAAATACAGAAAATAAAACATAGAAAATAGAAAGATTCCCGAAATGACCTAAATACGCCCTAGAACTTAATAAAATTCCTAAAATACCTCCTTCATGATACAAATCTGCAAAAATCCTAGAAAAATCCCCAAAAATGCCAAAATCCCCAATATGGCCTAAATACCCTTGAAACCCTAAAAAGCCTCCCTAAAACACTAGAATACATCTCACGTACTAAAACGACGATAATAACCCTATACCTCTAATTTGATATAATTATAGAAATACCCTTATAGGTCCCAAATGTTTGGAATCAATCCTAGAATATTGAGAATCAGTCCTAAAAGAGAGTGAACCCAGATACACTACAGTTCATCCAAATACACTGAAACAGATCCAAATACTCTAAAGAACTTGGGAAAGGCCAAGGATTTAAAAGTCGCCTTCATATATGCGCATATCGCATGGTAGTATAGATGACTTGAAGGGCAATCATTCAGACAGTTAATCAAGAGTTGTCGAGCAATTGCTCGACGTAATTAACACTAATTAAAGTCAGTGGAGAGAGGTCATATACTCGAATCTTCGCCCTAATTCGAAGTCCCGGACTCCCTGAGGGTTAATTCCAAGTTCTTATAGTCCAAGAAACGAAATAAATAAAACCAACGTATATTTCTCCAAATAAAACAAAATACGAGAAAAGATATAAAATATCCTAGGAGAGATCTAGGCCCAGGTTCCAACAATACTTCTTCTCTTTTTTTAATTTAAACTGTCCTTGGACAGTTAGGAAAGGAGGAGAAGGGAGGCGGAGGCCTCCACCCTCACCAGGTGGCTTCCTCACCCGATGAGGGTGAAGGATCCTACTTAGAGTAGGATTCTTCCCTTTCTTTTCTTTTTTTTATATCTGTCCCTTCCCCTTTTTTTTAAGCTGTCCTTGGACACTTGAGGAGGGGGAGAGGGGTGCAGCCCTCCACCCTCACCAGGTACCTCCCATCCACCTGGTGGAGGTGGAGAGTCCCACCACATGTGGAACTCTTCCCACCGCAGGTAGGAAGAGCCTCCCACCCTCAACTTGTGGGAGTTTCCAACCCAGTGAGGGTTGGAGATGCTCACCTCCACCAGGTTGGTTTCCTCCACCCAGTGGAGGTGGGCAATCCCACTCCTGGTGGGGTTCCTTTTTTTTCTTTTTGGTTCTTTCTAATTACACAAGAGGAGATGGCCCCTTTTTCTTTTTCTTTCTGCTGCTGCTGCATGCTGTTTGTGCTTCTGCTGCTGCCGCCTGCTGTTTCTGAGGGTGCTGCTGCTACCGCATGGTGCTTCTGCTGCTCCTTTCTTTATTTTCCTCTTGATTCTCCATATTTATATGTATACATATGCATATACATATACACATACATATACATATATTGACTGTTTTAAGCCCTAGAAATCATAGGGTTCAACAGTATGCCCGTGTGTTGTTTAGTTGCAACATATAGCAATGACTGAAGTCGATCAACATGGTTTTATAACTGTTGTTTCAATCAATGTGGTGACCATAAACCAGACAGCAAAATACACAAACAAGGTAGCCAAAAACACAGCTTAGAGCTTGTTCACACTTTAGATGTGCCTTATAACCATAATTTTATGTAGAGACTCTTCATTCAGTTACTGCCTTGTCTTAAGGCACATCTTCTGTGTTGCTCCATGCAAGAAAACTCTACACCACTTCTTAATGAGCCTCTTCTCCATGTTGCTCTCTGCAAGAAAAATCTATATCATGGGTCTTTTGTTCCTCATGGAACCTCATTCTCATCCAGGGATGCTTTAGCTCCATCTCTTTCCTTTATACAATCCTCCCTGGAATCATCTGATCCACACCCACATACACATGCAGAGCCCCTAATGCTGCTGCCCGACTGCTGTCATGCAATGCCATGCGTACAGAGTCCACTATGCTACCGTGCAATTGGATGCAATGCACAGCTCATGAATGCTTCCCCACTGCTGTAACACAGCAGAAGCAGGGCCAACACACAGGCATGCAGTGCAGTGACCACATGACCTGCAGTTGGGTTGCAGCATGGTAGCAACCACAGGATCTTATGCTCTTACTATTTTTTCAATGAAATTTTTACAGTGAGCATGTCATGTATGTGTAAAGTTGGGATAAGGCTTTGATGATGATGATGATGTCATGTACGTGTAAAGAAAGCAAACAGTAGTCTACAGGAATGTATTGGCGATTGGTACATTCATAAAAATAGGTTATGATGGCATCAAACACATTTTCCATAAGTTGAAGCAACCCCTTGGCGCTGTGCTCTTGGAACCAAAGGCTTAGCTATTGAAAGCAACAAATGCACAACTACAAGACAGGGCTCCATTAGGCCTTGCTTGCAACCTATGTTTCTTGACCTTTTTAAGGGCATATGGATATGAAAATGCTGCATTCTTCCATAGAAGTGTGCAGGTACATTTTTATAACCGTATAGCATATGCTGAAACAACCAAAAAAACAAAACAAATTGCATACACTGGAACAACAGGGAACATGAAAATCACAATGTTAAAAGGATTTAGATGCCAAACTATAACTAGTCAAGTACATCTATGCTAATCCCTTCTGCATTTTTGTATTGCATCTATCATAAATCTTCTCTTGTAACTGCATGAAACTGTTGAGGCTGATAGGCCATCTGACCATGAATGCTAAGCACAGCACTATAAAAGATTATCTAATATGATCAAACACAAACTCAGAGAATCCATGGTCACCCAATGAAACTTCAGCAGATATTACATTCTTTGCCCATTTGTAACTTTCTCATCTTAATAGCTTGACATGCTACATAAGGCCATAATTGAATTTTCTATCAAAATTGTGCATCAATCATGCAGCCACCTGACTGACAAAAGTAAACAAAAAAGTAAGTTTGTTAGCATGTCCTGTTGCAGTATATAGCATTCATGTATTTGAGACCTCCATCTTTTCCTGCTAGCTTCAGATGTCCTAGAACTGTAATTTTTATTTGTATCAAAGAAAAAGGACACTCGATTGAAGAAAATACAAATTCACAACAGTTTACTGGAAGTTACGATAATTTCTTAAAGCTGCAAGTTTTTTTAGCAGCCTGTGACCTCTTGAAAAGGAGCTTAAGTACACAAGTGAATTTTGAGTAACAAGTCAACAACCGCTGCAAGGTAAAGACCACATAGTAGGCACCCAAATCATTTGGCAGCAGTAAATTGTCATTCACCTGGATGCCAGTTTGGGGATCTCTCTTAGGAGACCCATTGCACGTGGTGGTCTTTCCTCGATCACAAAACAACAACAAAAAGGAATACTAAAATACTTTCCTTGATCATAAAGCAACAAGAAACAACCTATCATATCTTCCTCATAGAAAAAGGCAGCAAACTTTTTTAAAAATTATTATTTATCTACACTTCCAAAGCCTCAACATTCTGACCTATGGTAATATGGTATTTAGTATTCTCATGGGAAAAAAAAGTCCTCATAGTGAACTCATTACTGTCATAGAACCTGGCGAGAGAAATATGGCCATCTGCAAGTTGTTAACTGAGGTGAGGGATAAGGTGAAGGAAATCAGATGCCAAAGTGTACCTTTAATTGTCAAGTTTGTGAAGATCAAAATGGTGATCAATGGCTCTTAAGTAAATTTACTGGATGATATGGGGAATGGGTTGTTACTAAGTTGGTATGGTTTGTGTGGCTGGTCCCATATTGGAAAAAAAGACAAATTGATCATTAACTTATAGTTTTCACTGGATTAGATTTCCAATAGCCTGTGGACATGTTGAGTCTGATCTTCCCAGAACTAGGCCACTTAAAGAAGATGTCGATGGTCCTTGGGCAATTCAAGCATTCTAAATGGAAATGCAGATAATTACCCTGAAATGGGCCAAGCTGTTTCATGTGCAACACAGTATATATATCAGTCTGTGCTAGGGGTGCACTCATGCATAAAAGTGAGACTGGATTAAAAGTGCATCAGTAAGCCAAGAACCGACCCAAATCAGCCACTTCTAACCAGACCCAGATGCTCTTTAAGACTTTTTCTGAACTCTAAATATATTTAAACAACTGTCAGTTAGATGCACATAGAAGAGGCTTCTTTCTTTATAGGACACTGTTTGGTTAATGTTTGCTTCCTATGTTCAACAACATAAGTTGTTAATATATCCATTTCTGTCGCTATACATTGTTGCAGAGCAGTACGTGTTATCGTCTGACCATAACATATTACCACACTCAGTGGAGCACATATACCAGGTAACAAATGAACTGGAATATGGTAGTCTCCTCAGAGATACCAATTTCTATCTCAATCACTACTAGATATCAATTACCATATGCCAAGTACCATGCCTCTAGTAAAGTCATTGTGCTTCCGATGCAACCATCTAAAGGCTTTTCATAGGCATCTTTGGTTCAGGTTCCATCAAACTCTCAGTGTGAACTTTAGTGCAATGTTAAGTGGACCAAATGAGAGTTTTTCACAGGATGTCAGATCAGAATACGCTGCAATTCACTCATCAAACTCTACAATTACAAAACTGCCACATTTTTTTATTCTCCAACACCCAAGAAGAGAATTTGAGGAGAACGATGGGGTAAGGAACCACCACCCTCCAACTGAATGTTCGTTTAACCTTTCTCAAACTCACATGCCCATACATTAAGCACACTTGCTCTTCAGCTGCCCAAACCACAGGATCTTTAGGCTAAATCAAAGAGAAAGTAAGTGTCAACACACGTGTTATTAAAGATTGCCAAAGAATTCTGCTCTGAAACTAAAATCAGCCTCCAAATGCTCCATGCCTACACATTCAGGACTAGGGACAATGTCACAGAATTACAACCAGAAAAGAAAAGACAAAACCAGAAAACTTTTCACAAAACAATCTGAAATGGAACAAAAAGTATCAGTTAACTATCACATCAGACTCCAAAAATGGGTTGGTTTACTACTGCCCTAGCCATGCAACCATGATTAAGTTTCAGACATCAAAGTTTGTCAGAAGATTTCAAGACATCCTATTCGACATTATTCTTGTTGCTTTTTTTGCAATATATATTATTTAAGAAATTGTATGCATCATAAAAATGGCAGACAATTTCAATCTCCAGAAGGAAATGGAAACAACAAACAGTAACTATGTTATAAAAGGTGATCGCCTCACTCACCTAGGCAATGAAGTAGGTTTAGGCAAGCCGAGAACGCCTCGCCTCACCTCACCTCATGTTCGCCTCACTCACCTAGGCACTTGCCTATGAGGTGTATGCCAAATGCTTGTTTCCTTTTTAATTATGTGGTACTGCTTTTCTTACTCTCAATTATTCCAAAATGGTCAATGCCTCTTTTAACAATATTCAATATCATTTTTTATTACATGATGCCACATTTTTCCCTTTTTTATTTTTATGATAATTCCTAAAGCCATGCACTGCTTATATGAGTGCTTTATACAAATTGGTCATTACATGTTGGATATGATCACTATTTCTCAAGGTCTTACATTAAAGAATGACTAGAAATAGGTCTTACTACAGTGACTGCAGAACTCAGGTTCCATATAGGAATACTTGAGCTAAGAGACAATCTAGCCCTTTATTTCCTTGGTAAGGATTTAGCTTGGGTTCCTAGAGTTGCCTTGCTGGAGTGGCTTCTCTGGCATTGACTGCTAACTATTGAATCAAGTCAGAATTCGACTTCAGGTCAGCTAGAATAGATGAGAGTGGGAGATTATCTTGGCTATTTTCTTTATTTTGCTTACATTGTCATTTCCTTCCTTCATGGTGATGTACGCAAGAAAACACACAGCCTCAAATGCCTAGGCAAGGCTAAGGCGAACCCCTAGTTGCCTCGCTCGCTTCTCGCCTCTGACTACATAGAACAGTAATGCCCATCTACAAAGAGAAATATACATATACATTGCTTAAACAACAATAGAGACTGAGCAAACCATTCATGATTCATCATGAGTAAAGACCCTGCCATAGAAGAAAAATAAATCCATATGCACATTTTCCTTCTTCAACAGTCAAAATCAATCATAATTTCAGCACTGAGGCAAACCCAAAAAGGTTTGGGTACTCAACAAAATGCAATGCAGGTGGCCACACTCTCGTCATCTAAAATGTTACAGTTACAGGATTGGATTATGATGTAAAGGTAAAAAAGTTCAAACAGTGATTATAGACATGCTGCTAGCCTGATGCAAACACTCACCATTGATTGCGTCAAAAGCACTTTTAGAAAGAAGTTAGGTTAAGGACATGCTGCCCTACCCTATGCTGCTTACCCAGCAACTAATGTCCACTAATGCATAGAAATGCAAAATACCCACAAATAAACTAATCAGCTGTACAGTACAAGTGATTCACAAGTAAATCAGCTGGCAGGATCTACATGGATATTCCTACAATAGACAACTGCTTAAATGGAACCACATAAGAATCAGATGACAAAATCTGGTCCCTACAAAACCTGGTCCCTAGTTGTGTATCAAGTTAGAAACGTACGACAAATGCAGGCTGACAATTGGAGGGGCAAATTATCAAAGTTGTCGCCTTGACAAAACTCTCCAAACATCCATTATCAGTAAAACTAAAAGTGCAGAAATTTGGAGAAACCAAAATTTCTTGCCCACTCCAGCATCCATTTCTACTGTCGCTCAAGGGATCATATAAGATTAAGATCATCACAACTCGGTCGAAAACTACAATGGGTTGTTGGCACTAGATTAACATGTTCAAGCATGCTCTTCGTTAATTTTTTTCTTCTGCTTATTCGTCTTAGAATAACTCGGTCACAAGCATGCAGCCAACAAGGGGAATTGGCAATTGCCAAATCAACCACAATCCTTGAAAAATATTGGCGGTTTAATCATTTATTCAAAAGAATAGGATCCAATTCTGTCATGGTACAGTCCTGCTGGAGTCGCCAAGAGAAAATGTTACAACATTAGAAAATTTTGGCTCTTAGATGTCTTCCCATCGTAGAGTTTAATTAGAGAACAGAACAGAACAGGTTCTTCACTAACTTCTAGCAACTAGAACATTTCTGCATCAAAATAAGGAAATGGTTTCAACAAAGCAAACTAAAATATGGGCCATCCTTCATCTCTCGTATGCTCAAAAGTTCTAGCCACATAGAAAGCTTCTCTGAAGAGAACATGCTACTACAGAAGGCAGGAGAACCAGATTTCACACAAAAGAACATGCTAATACTACCACAATCCACAAGAACAAAAGCATGCAAAAACCTGCCATATACCCATGTGTACCCAGCTGATGAACAGATCCCTCGGTACGTATACACTCTAGAAAATTGATAAAATGTAACAACAACTGCAATAACAAAAATAAAGAAAAAAATGCCCAACCAAGCACAAACAAGGGGGGCACAGAAACAAGTGTCATGTTCAGATTCAATACCAACCACCAGTTCGAGAGAGAGAGAGAGAGAGAGAGAGAGAACCTGCTGCACTGCTGGCAGAACCTCTGCTCCAGGCCGGCGACGACCACCTTGGGGGACTTGGAGTGCACGTTGCAGACCTTGTGCCTGCAGTAGTAGGCCTTGGCCCCCGTCAGATCCGCCACGCACCCCTCCACCTGGCACCTCGGCGGTGGCTGCTGCCCCCCCTGCGCCGCCCCCTTCCCCCTCCTCGCCACCCCCGCCGAAGCCGCAGCAGACCCCGAAGACGATGGGGCCGCCACCCCCTGCGCCCTGCCGGACCCTCCGCCGCCGCCACCCACATCCTCAAAGTAGACCTTTTTCCCGAACCTGAGCCCATGGAGCGCGTCGCCGCCGCCGGAACCGCCCTGGGAGCCCGAACCCATCTCCATTCCCGCCCCCTACAGCTCGCCCATGGCGCTGCCGGGGTAGAAAAGCCCAGATTGGGGGGACCTCGGAAGCGAGGAAAGGGGTAGGAGAACAAGGTGGGATTTTTCGGAATCCTTTAACGGGAGGCCTGCGATTGCCTGGTGGGGGAAAGGGTAGGGGGCTGTGGCTTTTGCCCGGTGCAGTGCAGTGACCGCCTCGTGCTCCCTGTGGCATAAAAGCGACCACCTGCGAGGCCTGGGGAGCGCGCCAGCGCGGGGCTGCAGTACTCTGTGGCCACTGACACACAGCCACACAGCAGCACAGAGAGGAGGTGTGAGAAGGGAGAGGAGAAGACCCAGTGTGTATTATTGCCCTGCATTGTGCATATCTGGACTCTTCTCCTGGCTCTATCTATATCTGTGAAGATTGAGGGGAGAAGGGAAGAAACTAGACAGCTCCAGGGCGTGGCGGTGCAAAGGGGAAGCTGTCTGGATGTCCAATTATAACTTTCTTTTTTACGGAGGAAAAATAATGTAAATAATAGTTCTTTGGGAAATTGGGCAAGGTCCTATGAGAGAGGGGAATTTATTTCCGAGTCTCGGACAACAAATACTATGGTGGCAGATCCTTACTTTTTACTTAGAATTATTTTTCAGTCCTTAAACGTGACATCGGCTACCTCCACACCCATAAAGTCTTATTTTCCCCTCTCTTACACATTCTCCAATGAAAATAACTACATGTATTATCCTAGACATATGAGTGAGCTTGCAGATTGTTTTTTTTTTATCTTTTTGTTGAAATTTTAAGAAAAAATTAGAGCATCCAATCAAAAATCTGATGACATGGTGAATACGCTCAAGTTAGTTCCAAACTTATGGTATATTTATTTTTTAGAAAAAAAAATTACACATGCAAATTGAGGTATATACAAAAAAATCATTTGAAAAAAAAAACAAATATACAGTGAGCTTGGGATTAATTTGAACTTACCGACAATATCATCCAATCTTTTATCACACATTCCAAAAAACTAAAAAAAAAAGTCAGGCAAAAAAGTAAAAGAAAAAGAAAAAACTGGCCAAGGTGTATGGTGCGTGACTGATTCAAATTTTTTTATTATTTTATTTTCTTCTTAGAATTTTTAAATTTTATTAAAGCATTTTATAAAAAAATCAGTTAGTACAATCAATTTGAGTTGGCCCCGAACTTGCAATATATTTTTTAGATTTTTTCTGCACACACAAATTTAGACATGCATAAAAAAAAAAAAAAAAAAATCGAAAAGCAAATATACAACGACTTTGGGGCTAACTCGAGCTTGTTGACAACATCATCCAACTTTTTTATTAGATACTCCAAAAAGATTAAACAATTATGAGAAGGAAACTAAGAAAACAAGAAAATTTTAACTCTGACCTCATAGACACATAAACAGATTAATATTATCAATAGCATGTGATGCATAATTAGTTATTAGTCACATGTAATATAATTTTTTTTTCTCAAGGGAGAGAAAGAGAAAAATATTAATTACCGAAAGAGAGAAAAGGGGAGAGAAGTATGTTAGTTACAAGATAGAGAAACAGAAATGTGTTAATTATCACAAAAGTGATCAAATTAGTTGGACTAGCAGGATATTTTAAAGGAGACTGATAAATAATTCATCTCTCTTTTTAAAAAATAAATAAATATAATGTAAGTAATATTTTTAAAAATTAATGTTTTTAAATTTGAAAAATAAGAGAGAAATAGCTAATAGGTCCAATTAGATTTGAAGACTAAAAAAAATATTACAACTACTATGTAATCAACAACTGATTATGTATTAGATAGTATTGGTTACATTAATCTGGTTATGTGTCTATGAGGGCCGACTTTTTTATTTATTTAATTTTCTTCTCGAAAATTTTTAATGGTGGCTCGCATACTTGTAGAGAGGCGAGGGAAAATTGGGGCCATGACCTAAGAGCGGGGATGCCATTACCGTTTAGTGGGTGGCGAGAGCATGAGTGGGGAATACGGTTAGACAGAAGAGGAGGGCTATATGCAACTACTGAAAACAGTTGTTGATGCATGTGATGAGATGACACATTGCCATCTTCTTGTTGGTGATCTAGTGCAATGCAGTGGTGGTGATGACGAGGTGAGATGAGTCTGATCTGAGCTCCAAGTTTGAAGGTTGCGGTGTGTTTAAACTGGTGAGGATGAGAGAATAGATAGGCCGTCTGTTTCGTTGTTTATGAGAATATAAGAGTTAGTGTCATTTTGTTGGGGTGGACATTCTAAAAAATAAAAAATAATTTTAAAAAATAAAAAAGGGCCCTCACACACAACAAAATGTATGATCAACTTAATGTATCAATAACATTTAATGGATAATTAGTTATCAATCACATGGTAGTCTTCAGTCCTCGAATCCAATCAGGCCTAATAGGATGGTTGGCTATACTTTTTATAGTTTTTTTTTTCTTATTTATAAAGAAAATATTACTTACACTTTGTTTAAATTCTTTTTTCTTATTTTTTTAAGGAAGAGAGATGAATTCTTTATAAGTATCCATTTAAAATAACCCATTTTTGTAGTTATTACCCTGATAATTGACTATGTAATGCATGTTATTGATAACATTAATCCAGTCATATGCCAACGAAATGACACCAACCCCCATAATCTCACGAATAGTGAAATAGATGACCTATCTCTTCTCTCGTCCTCACCCGTTTAAACACACCGCAACTTTCAAATTTGGAGCTAAGACTAGATTACATCCCACTTCACCGTCACCACCACTGCATTGCACTAGATTGCCAACAAGAAGATGGTAACGTGTCACCCCATCCCGTGCATCAACAAGTGCTCCCATTGGTTGCATAAAGTCCTTCTCCTTTGTCTGACCACATTGCTCACACACACTATCGCCACCCACCAAACGGCCATGGTATCGCCACTCCCGAGCCATGACCCCAACCTCCCTCCCCTCTCCACGAGCATGCGAGCTAGCATTATAAATTTTCGAAAAAAAATTAAACAAAAAAAAAAAGATGGCCCCCAGATACACATGACCAACAAGCTCAAGTTAGCTCCAAACTTGTTGTATATTTATTTTTTTTAAAAAAAGAATTGTGCATGTGTCAATTTGTGTGTACAAAAAAAATATAAAAAAGAGATAATTAAAAAATTCAATCAGTCATGCACCATACACCTTGGCCAATTTTTTCTTTTGTTTTAATTTTTTGTCAGATTTTTCTAATTTTTTAGATCGCCTGATCAAAAATTCAATGATATTGTCAACAAACTCAAATTGATCCTGATCTCACTACATATTTATTTTAAAAAAAATGATTTTTTTGTGCATACCTCGATTTGCATGTACAGGAAAAAGTTTTTTTTTTCTAAAAAAGAAATATACCACAAGTTCGGAGTCAACTCGAGCGTATTAGTTATGCCATTTGATTTTTGATCGATGCTCCAAAAAAATTTAAAAATTCCAACAAGAAAATAAAAGAAAAAGAAAAACGGTCTACAGCTCATCCGTACATCCAGGATAGTACATGTAATTATTCTCACTAGAGAATATAAAATATAGGACAAAATAGGATTTTATGAGAATGGAGATAGTGGAAGTCAAGCTCAAGGACTGTAAAATAACTCCAAGTAGAAAGCAAAGGTCTGCCACCGTGCTATTTGTTGTCGAGGATTGAGAAATAAGTCCCCTTCTCTGACAAGCCCCCTAACCAATTTTTCCTAGTTGTTTTCATCTTTGTTTGTTCAGTTATCAGACCATGTTATCTCCTGTCCTATGAAGGGTTTTGTTTGCCAACTTGAGACTTGAGGGTCCATAGGTTTCACTGAAGTTCTAGAAACTCTATTTATGTTCTGATTGTGAGGCGTGTGAACCATTGTATGTCAATATTTTTAGTTGGGCTCCATGTGGCATGTTGGGGAAATTTTTTATTTAATCACAATTTTTTTGTTTGAAAATATTTTTATGAAGATTCTCTCTAAGTTTAAAACATCATGATTTAATCTTATACCTTTTTTTATAAAATCATACATGATTTAGCCCTTGATTTAATCACATTACTTTTCAAAAAATCGCGTACTCTTTTTCAAAAAAATATGTTTTATTGAAATAAATTAACTTAACTTTATATTATATGTTTATATCTTATATTATACTTTATTAATATTTTGTACAATAAAAACTAAAAATTAACATTTTTCATAGTTTTTTTTTTCACAAAACTTTTAGATCTTTTTTTCAATTTGGCTTATGCACTTCCAAATTGCATTTTATGCACTTTCCCAAATTGCACTTAAAATGCCCATTCTTCTTCTTCTTCTTCTTCAACGGTCCCAGCTTTTCATGGTTGGTGGACCCATGTGGCATAATTGCAAGAAAAATCTTTGTTTTTTCAATGTCCACCTCCTTTCTATTACAAACCTTTCACTTTTGAGTCTTTAACATATATCTCTGGAATTTTATGTATTTGATGTCCCTTTGAAACTCAAGTAAATGTATCAGCGTACTCTTTTTAGTTGATTGTTCTGAGAATATTGTGAAAATATTCTCTAATAAAAAGCCTAAATTATAAATGTACCTTTTAAACCTTAAAAAAAAGTTTTCCCTCATTTTTTTGGTCTGAATAGTTTCCCTCTTTTTTTATCTTTGTAATTGTTATGTAAATACTAACTCAAGTATATGTATGGAATTTAGAGAAGTGGACATGGGCAGTACAAATATAAAGGTAAAAATAAATTTATTTCATAGATTTAACATCATATGGCAGATAGCCCAGAGACAGGCAAGGTTAAAAGGAACCCTCAACTTTTTCACACGGACAGTAGTGATTGTCTGGGGTGCTATGATGAGAAAGTGGCTTTTGGTGGATCTCCCTGCCATCACATGATCTTGTTCTCTTTTTCCCTTTAGACCCTTTTATCTTTCTCTATTTAGTTTGATCCTCAGAATACTTGCAGGGGGGAAGTTTCTGGGGAAGAGCCATTTGGACAGCTGGGGGAGTCTTCTGGGGTTTGGTGCGTTTGGCATTTTCCAAATTAGAAAGTTGTATGTGCACTTTACATAGAAATAGAATTGTATCCTGCCTCACATTACAAATACATCCACACATATTTTTTTTTAAAGAAAAACTATCTGTATCTTGCTTATTTAGTCTTCGCTCCATTGAACTTAAATTATTAATTTTTTGGCTCTTATCATATATTTTACATTTCAAACAACCATGAATTAGAAGGACGTATTTATAAGGAAGAATAATTTTTTACAGTCAATACTAGATACACGTCACAAGGGTTTATTTTTAAATATGAATATTTATTGAGATTAAAAATTGAACAACTCATTTTTGTGTGAATTTAATAGTTATATACTTTCATTATAATTTACCTAGTTCTAGTTAATTAATAATATATGTTTCTTTTTAAGTAGGAGATTTTTTTTTTTCATAGTCACGATATAACTGTAGGGTAGGGCTGTCAACGGGTCGAAGACGGAAACAAAAATAGCACCTTCCGTTTCTGTTTCCTATAAAGTTTATCGGAGACAGAAACGGAGACGGAAGTGAGTATTTTCGCTCTCGCATTCATTTCTGTTTTTAAATCGAAAATCGGAAACAAAAACGGACATCATCGCTATATTAAAAAGTTATTCAAAATGACTGTTAGTATTCACTTTTCGATAAATTTTCTTTTAATAATTTTAAAAATTAAATCTACAAAGTTTTAATATATGTAAAATTAACAATTTATGTACTTTGAATTTTGAAATCTACTTTAGCTATCGATCTAAATTTACATATGAATATGTCTAAACATGTGCCATAAAATCATATTAAAATTTTAAAAAAATTCTAACTTTATATTGTGGTCTTACTTTTATCAAACTATCAAGAGATATTCTCACTGTTGAATATATATATATATATATATATATATATATATATATATATATATGTAGATGGATGTATAAGGTACATGATCATTTGAAACGGAAACGGGTTAGTGGATGCGGAAATGAATATTTCCGTTTCCAACTCTTATAATTGTTAGAGATTTATTTCCGTTTCCTATAATTTAACGGATGGTCTTTAAAGGAGTTCCGTGTCCATTAATAAAAATAAAAACGAAACGGATAATCGAAATTTGGATATCCATTGACAGCCGGTACAATAGGGAGTCAAACTTGAACCCATGACCTCTCGTGCCCTTGACCACAGATTCTTTGGCAACAAAGTTATCCAAGGGTGTGCGACATAGGGATTAAGTTATGGATTTAGAAATGCTAGCTGCCAATTGTGCTATAAGGTAATAATCGGTAGGATAATTAGATCTTAGTGTATCATATAGATTCGGATAAAAAAACTTGTATCTGTTACCTTATCTGTTATGTATTTCAATTTTAAAAAGTTATCTATCAATTGATCTCTAAACTAACAATAGGTCAAATACTCGGGTTATCCTTACCATTTGCATCTCTGGTGCAACAGGGTTCATGTAGTATTTCACATCTAAATCAGGTACATATCCATGTTTCTCTCTCTAAAAATTTTAATGCATCCTATTGGAAACCGACGTGAAGAATCTACACGTCCTGTCAAATAGATTTGGTGGTCACTAAGAGCTCCAAGAACACCACTGTCGTGAATGTAAAGAAGTCAATCGGATCTGAATGGAATCAATTCGGTTGGTTTTACCATTTGCTTTTTTTTTTGGAAGTCCGAAGTTTGATCTTAATTGGAGCCTAAAAGCTCTCCGGCTATGTAAGTAAAGAGTGTTGTCTATGTGATTATTTTTCCAGATAATCAGCTATCATCTAATTAGGCGAAATTTTCAACTAGTTTAAAATTATCTTTAACTCTAGAAGATCTCTCGGACTCTGTCCAAATTGGAATCCTTGTACTTGTAAATATCCTTACGTACTAGGCCACTAAACAACTTCTTAAAAAAAAATCAGATCTGAAAAGTTTGGCTTGGAGATTGGTGTTTTTGCTCATCAACTAGTGCTTAGGTTGTGACCAAA
The DNA here is from genome assembly GCA_030544215.1 of Zantedeschia hybrid cultivar. Taxonomy (NCBI): domain Eukaryota; kingdom Viridiplantae; phylum Streptophyta; class Magnoliopsida; order Alismatales; family Araceae; genus Zantedeschia; species Zantedeschia hybrid cultivar. The sequence continues at coordinate 15,794,109 of JARZZO010000011.1, forward strand.
AAAAAAAAACTAAAAAAAACTGTGCTTAGGTATTTGGGATGCTGACACATCAGGTAAGAGGTTGATGTCAAAGTATAATCACTTTAAGAATTTTCTCTAAAAATGTCTCATATTGTATTAAGCATGACATTTATTAGGATGGCGTATATGACTTTTAGCATGAAAACCCCTATGATTCTCTGATGTTGGGGTATATGCAAAAATCTCCCTAAGATTTCACACCTTGCCGCAAAAAAACCTCCACCTATGGTGTCTTACTGATAACAAGTTGACTTACAAGCAGGTGATAGTGTAGAGATTCTACGTGTATTACTCTTTTTAGGATGCTTCCATATGTAAATAAAAGCTCTTCTAAGGAGCATATACAAAAGAATGACCAAGATTGTTTAATGCTTTACAGAGTTTATTTTCTTAAAAAGAAAGTTAGAGAGGTCACTTGAATCTCTTCAAAAAAAAAAAATTGGGAACATTCTTAAAGTCAACTCCACTTAATTATAACCTTTTTTTAAAAGAAAATGCTTCCCAAGGCATTTGTTTCTATACGGGGACGCTTAGAATTGCAATGGGACGAAAGTCTATTATTAGATGGAATTGGGGGAATGAGAGACACCCAAAATCACCACCCGTTTGTTTCAGATAACAGGGGAGATTTCAAAGTCTTAATTTTTGATAAAAATTAAAAAATGAAAAATAGAAACAAATGAGGATACATCACATTATGCATTTAGAGTCTCTCAAAAAATAAAACTTAAAAAGAGGATTTTTGACATTACCATATGTACTATCCTCTTTGAAAGAGAAAATTTTCATCCAGCCCAAACAACCAGTGGGCTGGCCCAGCAATTTAGACAAAAGTCATCGAGTGCGTCTCTAGAGGAGTCCACACCCCGCTAAGACAGACTAATGCCGTTCAATTTGGGCCCCAGCCCATACTCAATCTGAGGGAGGTCCAAAATTGGGTCTCGACAGCTTTAACATCATGAGTAGATGACTGCAAGGAGTGGCGGGTCCCAATCCAGTCCCTAACAGAGCACTCGAGCCGACCCGATCAGACTAAGAGTTCTACCTCATTCAAAACTCAACCTAGATTGGGAGACCTCGCTCCCCTCGGCCCATTCCAACTGCGACTCGGAGTAGATCAAAATGAATCTGGGAATCCGTCTCAAACTTGACCTTCCTTGAACAGTTTTTCTAGTTTGAGACCACCTCCCACAGGGAAGGGGGTCCCCACCTTCAGATAGAACTAAAAAAACTCGCATAAAACTCGGCGCACTAACCCCGACAATAGACAATAACTGGCCGCAAAACCAACCTAAGTTCCTAACGAAACTTAGCCAGCTCGGTTGGGAGGAAAGGGGAGGTACATCGTGCATACTCATCTTGGAAAAGTATTTTTCTCATGTGTAATTTATGTATACAAAGAAAACAGTAGGGCGCGAGGCCTTTAAGAAATGAACGAGAGCAAATGCCCCTATAATATCCTCGACGAATCAGTTGTTGGCTTTCATTGACCGACCCAAGATGGACTGTGAAACTGGAAGGGTTTCTACTTCGCCTTCCCACGACAAATCGTTAGGTCAACGACTTGGTCCTTACTGCCTCTGCGACCTTATGGCCGAAAAATAGTCATCGCACGTCATTGCGCCTAGCAGCCACCCTCTCGGCCTCCTCAACTGACAACCTTAGGCCAAGCAGGGCACATATAGGCTCACTTGAGCACCTTCCACGAGAAGGGTTGGCTTCCACCTGGGCTTTTCAAGGGTCGAACCCATGGAACAAACAAGGGGAGGAGCGCGGTCGAGAGCCATAGTTGCGACGGTGGCGCCCCAATCCCTTATGAGCTTGGGGTCAAAAGCAGGCCCCGCACAGATCAAGTAATGACGTCATCGCTCACGCTCCTAGAGTAGGCCACGACACCTACCAGAGCAGAATCATGGAAGAAGAAAACTATGAAGCGCAAGAACGTGAGAGTTGAGATGTTAAGAAAAGACACTTATAAAGGCAGCCAAACCAGCTCCAACCAAACCACCCGAAACTACGCGAGAGGGCCTGGAGCTCAACGTCAGTTTGAGGGCCCAACCAAGACAAGCCTGCAACACCGATGAGGCCGAACAACAATGACAACGTCCTATGACCTGAGGCATCCTCGACACCTAGGCTTCGGGAAAAAGCCAAAAGCCCAACATATAATTGGAGGTCTACCTAGTCTCGGGAATGGGAAGATCCCGTCTCCGAGTTTTGACAACTCCCTTCCTTGCACCACGGGTGTAGCATCTCCACCCACTTCTGACGCTCGAAGGAGGGCATCTTGCTCCCTAGAGAGGTTAGATGGCTCTAAAACAATGCCACTCCCTTGCAAGAGAACGATAAGTCCCCTCGCGATTTTGAATGCGAACAAATGGCATGCTCTCACCTCCTTTTTAAGGAAAAGCCTACTCTTCTTCGGTGGTGGCTCGAATCAACATACAAGGCCATTTCGAAAAGGTCGGTTAAGATCTGCCATGTCAGGATTGACCAATGGCGGCTAAGCAAAAAATTGAGGGCCAATGAGACATATCAAGAAGGACGGACTGCCATCTCGTAGGCTATGAGGCCAGAGGTAGTGCCCATGACCCCCTCGCATCATCTATTGACCGAGTAGGACGCCTGACAAGAATTTAGCGTGCCCAAGATAATCTCGTGATTCCCCATCACGAGAAACTAGTGTCGGCTCAACAAGAAACTGGGCCGATAATGGCTATCCAACCAGTAGGTCATCAGTCTAAGTGCTCACATGTCCTAGCCCCCTCGAGCGAAGGCATGATATGAACCGCTAAAATAAAAACCCTTTGCATTACAAAACATGATTACACTGCAGAGAAACAACGTACAAGATAGCGAAAAAGAAAAGAGAAAAAAACAGCCATGCCCTAAGTCGACTGACCTGCAACACTTACATCGGCCACCTTCCCTACTACGCGACCGACGATCCGTGTGAGTCTTCGTTGCTCAAGCCTCCACCAGGGCCCCGTTCCCCTCCGACGGGTGGCACAAGGTCAGATAACCTAGAATGCCTCAGTGCCTCTTCAGTGATCTATAGGCCAATGGCAATAGAAGGTCCAACTGACATAAGAGCAAAGGCATGTTCATCTATGTACGGCAATAGAGATATCCCTTGTTCAAGGGGGACACCAACAAATAGGTCCTGAAAAGTCAAAGGGAAAGGCCACTCTCCTTTGGAGTCCCCCTCAACCAGAAAAAGAAATCATTCCACCCCGCGAGGGGGAACCCAAGATTCAACGATAGCGGCATCTTGTCCCTACCCTCGAACTGGACAAAGCCACCAGCACTCAGGACAGTGCACCACTTGGTTCAAAAAAGGTGGCGAAACATGTCCACCGTCGCTCTTGGATGCCCATGTCTCAAATCAATGTTGCAAAGCTGATAGCCAACCACCAAGAGTTCGGCAATCAACTGGGCGAGAGCGATCTAGAAGTACTACAGCAATTGCTCGATGAAGGCGGACACCATCAGCCTAAATCTTGCCTCAAACATAGCCACGTGAGCAACGAATGAGCCTTGCCTTTTAGAAAAGATGCGATCCTCGGAAGACGGCACCACCAGGCAGTAGTCATTTGAAATATGGTAGGCTGCCCCAATTTCGACAAGGAACTCTGCCATTGCCTGCAAAGACCCTATTATTCGACGATCCTTGGCTATCTTCACAATGTAATCCATGTTCTTTCACCATAACTCAAACTATCCAGGAATGGGTAGGATCCCCCCCTCCAGGGGATATAAAGCCTTAGCCAAGGCTCGAATGTTACACGTTACTTGTCTCGATAAGCGTAACGGACATAAGGATTCCTAGGTAACTTACTATAAAGAAGACCAAAGGGTGCCGACCGAGCAATATTGTAGGAGACATTTGTGACTAGTTGCTGTGCGAGCACACCAAGGAGGGGGGGAGGGAAAGTGAAGGAAGAGAATTTCACTCAGCCCAAATAGCCAGTGGGCCGGCCCAGCAATTTAGGTATAATCCATCAAGTGCATCTCTAGAGGAGTCCACACCCTGCCAAGACAGACTAATGCCACTCAGTCTGGGCCCCAACCTAGACTCAATCTGAGGGAGGTCCAAAACTGGGTCCAACGGCTTTAACATCTGGATTAGATGACTGCAAGGGGCAGTCCGAATCGGCTCCCTAACAGAACACTCGGGCCGACCCTTTCAGACTAAGAGCTCTACCTTGATTAGTACTCAATCCGGATTGGGAGACCTCGCTCCTCTTGGCCCAATTCGACCGCGACTCGGAGCAGATCAAGACGAATATGGGAATTCATCCCGAACTTGGCCTTCCTAGAACGGTCTTTCCAATTTGGGACCACCCCCCGAGCCCAACTTTCTCGATCAGGTTGAAATCTTGTCCACTACGATCATTCCAACAGGCCAAGACACGTTCTCAATAGTCCAAGCTACCTTTGCTTTCCTCTGGTACCCCAGCCTTCTGACTTAAGCATCGGAGGGAGATCCCCTGGATCATTGCGGGGGACGCTTAATGATGTTATCTTTTGCAAGAACAGTTAATTTCCAACCTTCCGATCTCGGACGGAGGGTTATGATCGTGGTGGACGAGATTTTGACCCATCACCCTTCTTTTTAAATTTTGCAAAAATCTTTAAAAAAAAAAAAAAAGATAACAGGGGAACTACCAAGCGACAAAATCTCTACCTACAATTGCTCTTTTCTTTCTCTTTTTATTAAACGATGCTAAGATTCTTTAACAAGGCCAACAAGAATTAGACAATGTATCTCTTGGTCGATAACAATATGAAATAGGGACTGACCATTGTAAAACGAGAGTGACTGCTTTCATTCTAGAAAACAAGTCGTCACAATCATTAGAACCTCATTTTTGTACAACACTTGATTCAAAAAAAAGTTTTTAAAATAATATGGTATTTGGCATAAAAGAATGGATACAAAATAAAAGGATAAGGTATTAAGTAAAGGGAAATTTTAATTGAAAAACAAATCCTCGATCAACCGCTGAACAACCTGAAATGGGGTATACCCACACCTGTAATAGGCCAACAAAACTATTGGGTAAGTAGATCATGTTTCAGGTCTGCTTTTTGTTTAACATTAAATTTTAAATAAGTTTAAGAAATAATTCACTTACTTTAAACTTTAATGTAATCAATAAATGGGCTTAATTTTAATTCCAAGTACACAAAAATATAGTCATAACTTTATCTAACATATGTAGAACAATCTGTATACTCGAATATGAAATTACCAAATCTAGAGAGGGCTGATGTCAGGACTAAACCCATTTTAACAGTCCTAGTCCAAATGGGTTAATCTTATCAAAGATTTAAAAAGCATAACCGATTATAAAAGGATACATGCAACAAGTAACTTGCATAATTATATAATCGACTAAGTGTCATTGAGGTGCCCAATCAAGCCTCTCCCAATTGTGAGAGGACATGAATTTAAGAATCTCTCGTTTAAGCATTTGAAGTACATTAAAGTATTCCATGTTGCTATAAAAGAATTCCCATTGCTCTTAAAAAATGTTTAATCATATTTCACAGGGACCTAGGGCATGTCATTGCTTGGATTCCTCTAGCAACTTGTGATTCTTTGTTAGCAAACAGGTTGCTTCAGATCCTCACACAAAATACAAACTCTTCAATGTCCCATGAGTTAGATATGCTATTCACAATTATTTTCTCTTTACAGATCAGGCCAAGCTTTGTTGTTTGCACAAACCTAAAGTAGGCATCAAGCCACAAGAAGAAAATAACCAGGTGTACTTCATGTATATATGCTTAATTTCCATCCTTATTATAATGTTATATGCAGGGTGGCAAGAGCTTTTCAAGGAGTGGAAAAAAGGAAGGGTGTCATCTTTCTCTTTGGAACACAGCTAACCATGTGACAGTTCCTTGGATCTCTTCATCAAAGATTCTATTTAAGATGCCAAGAATTGAACACTTGCTTCCTCAGCATCATAAACAGTATTTATTATGAGCCTGCAGCTGTTGATAAAGAAGACTTCAGCATGTTTATAATAATATTTTGGAATTTTTGCATGAAAACCTTTGTTAAAAGTTTATTTACATAAGAAGACCTTCAAACATCACCATGATAAATACCGGCCAAAGTTGAAATTTATGTTGTCATGCTTCTTATTGTAATGCTCTTCACCCGACCCCATTGAGATTTATTGACTTGGATTAATTATCTGCTAGATTTGGTTACAAAATTGATAAATTCTCCTCTTTCAAAGTTAGGATTCTTAGGATGACTATTTGGAAGAAATTAAGTAGATGAAAAGGTGTTTTTGCAAGTTTAGGTTCTCAAAACGTTGTTGAACTTGTCGAGCATATTCTTCTGCTTTCTGAATAGAACTTGACTAGAAAGAAGTAGCTTGGCGATTATATATATTTTTAGGGAGAGTATTCATGTCATGATAATAATGCAATTCATGAGATTGATATTCTAAAAAGAAATCTTCTATGGTAATAGATTTTTAAGAAGGATATTCATGTGAAATTCCCCATCAATTTTTGGTTCTTACCTACATATTCTTGAAGTCTGATGTATTTGGCATTACATTCTCATAATGTTTATTGCTATACTGTTGAAACTCAATAAAAAGATCCATAATACACACTCTTTGGTCAATGTCTATGAGAATACACCAGGACTGTTCTTTAACATTATCAATGAAAATAGAAAATTATAATTCTATCCTCTTAAAATTTGGGAAAAGGATCTCTCTCTCTCTCTCTCTCTAGGGCATAGTTGTCATTTCACAATTGAATTGGCTATAGTAGGGGGATGAACATTTATGATAAGGACATGAAAGTAAATACATGGTGCATTTTAGAGGTCTAATGTCAAAATACAATGAATTCAAGGGTGCAATGCCAAATAAATGAGAATATAGGGGAATGGGAATGCAGACGAAGAGCCCTTGGATTTCTATTGCACCGTCGCATAAATGGAGATTTTAGTGTACATGTTCTCCTTGTGTGACAATATTGGAAGGTATACCTCCAATGTAGTGTGAGGGCTTATTCATCAGACAATATCATTAACAGTTAATTAAATATGAGATTAACTAATGTACTTCTCAAGAAGATTGGGGGTAGCAGTAACTGAGCCGTGTTAAACAAAGAGCATAGGCATTTTACTCAAGGGGCTTAAGTACTAGCATGGAAGTAGGGTATATAAAAAAAATGCATTTCTTATAAGGGGGAAAGTATACAATCTTGAATCTACTAAGTGCCAACACGATTTGTAAAAAAGAACCCACCTTACACCACTGGACATTCTTTAGTAAGGAAGACGTGCTTGCACATGCATATAGAAGACAAATAAATGTTGAAGTTACTCAGCCCCCATGCCATAAGTGTAAAGATTCCTACCAGTGTTCCATCTTGCTGATACCTATGTTAGCAAAGCTTGAAGAAGACATTAATGTAAGTTATTTAAAAACCCTTGTTAAACCTTCTTTCACATGAATCAAGTGAGTAGCTCCGTTGGTTTCACCTCTTGCTCTTCCTCCAGGAACTCTTGGTTTCAAATCGGTTGGGAGTTTAAAAAATTTCGTTACCATTCAGCCTTGACACGATACATGATTATTTCTCCTTGTCCTTAGAATTATTTCTCCAGAAATTGACTTAGACCCAGAATAATTATCTTATCAGGCAAAATTATTCGAACTGCATGAAATATTCTCTCTTCGGGAAAAAATAGCGGACTTTGTCTAGAATCAAACTTGATCTCCTACATATATGCGTAAATATCCGGCAACCAGAGCTACCTTTTAAAAAAAAAATCTTTCACATATTATTCATGAGATTAATCATTTGCTGGCACTGCTCAGAGATCATTTGCGGAGAAAACTTAGATGCAATGAGCGAAAGAACACTAGGCATACAAAGAGAAGGAATATACCTCTAGTCTGTTTTGTCTTCCATGCCCTCTTAGTACTCGGTGGAGAGAATTATATGAACTTTCAACACTTACATGTGGGGATGTTTTATAACAAAGGCTTGGAGCTGATGAGGGATCTTGAAGGTGAAAAAAGAACTAGGATGTGCACACAAGTTTGGTACGTATCATGTTTGTAGTACATTGTACAACAATGAGCTGAACCAAATTGTTGGATGAGTGCAAGTGATGTGCGGCATATATGTATTATAAGTTATGGATTTCGTTCATGATCCCTATGTTTGTATTTTGCTTTTTCTTAGTGGCAAAGTGATTATTGATCTTTTGTTTTATGAGTTGCCAGTCTAGTCAAATATTTAAGCGTCACTTTGATTGGGGAATAGGATAAAAATTATAAGGCCTCTTATTCTTAAAATTAGATTAATTCTAATTTGACAGATAGAATGACTTATACCGCGTTAGAATTACTTATATTAGAATAAGGAGAATAAACCATTCCACTCTAGACTTAAGAATTACTTATTCTTCTTATTCCGTCAGTAAGTCCAACAAAACTATCAAATCGAAACAGCTCTTATTCTAGTACATGCTATTCCAAATAAATAATTCCGAATAATTTATTCTGCAATCCCCCCCCCTTAGTACTAGGAGTTCATAACTTCTTCAAGTGTCCTCTCATGAGGGCGTGACTACTTCGCATTTTGGGTGAGTACTATAGATTCAGGGGTTGACCTTGTGGAACCCACCCACTGGGGGGACGACCTCCACTCCGAGGGAGAGGCTCTTGTGCCATTAAGACACAAACCGCTTGGCATTTGTTGGAGTTCTGACTTTTCAAATCATAACTTTTATAGTGGATCTTGACATCTCTTCAAAGGATATGAATGGACATAACCATTTAGTCTCAAAATGATTCAATTCGTGTACACTTGTACGTCCAAATGTATATGAGGATGAGATCGTCTCTGATCTCTAGATCTCACTTCTCTCACTACCTTTATTTAGTCTTTTTGATGTGTTTCATGTCACATGAAATCTTATCTATATTAACCATTTCATTAAAAGTTTAAGGATACGATATGACTTTAGACAAATCAAAAGAAGTGGAACGAAGAAGGGTCTGAGAGATTTAAGTTCAAATGATCTCATTCTTATGTACAAGGACTGCATGCTCTTTGAAGAAGATACTGATCAGAACTTCGAAGCTGTAGATGAATTTGTGCTTCCTTTTTCTCCCATAATCTTCAAATTCATTGATCTTCCCCCCACTATTTTTGTGATTGGAAGCAACCTTCTTTATTTGAGAGCAAGTTTGTTTTAAAATTAGCCTCAACTTAACATAAATTTCAGCACTACTAGTTGGCTTGTTACATCTTTTCATAAATTTCATCTAAACTGTATTATGTTAGTAGATACTCCTCGATTATTTGGTCATTTAACCTTTTCTACGGAACATTTTTATATCCCGAGGAGCTTTAGGCCTGGATTGGCTTACTGAGCCTTGAGAAGGCTCCAGTAGTGTAATTTCAGGGCCCTGAATCCCCTATCAATGTTAAACCTTCTTGGTGGGCCGCCCATGGTCGGGGCCGCTGTGAGCTCCTTCACGGCTGGCCCTTATTGGGCCAAGCGGGTTTATCTACTCTTCAATCTTGTTTGGCAATTCTTGTTTTTTTGGGGGGTTGGGAGGGGTTTATAGTTATAGAGTTAATATCTGCAAACTAGACTCCATTTATAAATAAAAGAGTATGTAGATAAAGTTTATGACAAGAGTTAAAAAATGCTAGAGCCAAATATTGTAAAATAAGTAGTCTAAAATTTCATGGTTATAATCCCAATCTAGAGTGAAAGATTTTCACCTCATTTGCCTTGAAGAATGTCTTTTCACCTAGTTATAGAGATATTGAAGCTTGCTTTTTGGGGAGCCTTTTTTTTTTTTTGTACCATAACATTGCCCTGTTCCTAGTTCAAAAAGACCTCATTGGTCATATTTTTAATATAATGTTATACCAAGTCCTTCAGAGACATTGCCTCGGCTTACTTATCTGTCATGCTAAGTTATCCATTCATGAGCATATTTATGCAAACTTTATTTGACTTTAGTGTCATTGCCACTAAGTTCTGAACCACTTCCACTATGTGAGACTTAATGAAACATACATTGTGTAGGCACCCACTTTTGACATTCTATTGAAGATCGATAATAGCTTATTATAATATATAATTTCTCGTTTTGTCACTGTTTTCTCAATGTTAGAGAGAATAAAATGGCCAATTTCATCTATTTCCATAGCATGTTCTCTTTGTGCATTCTGAGTTCAAAGTCCACTTCCTATCGTGGCTCATGTCACATCATTTATAATGGCATCTAAAGTGGAATAATAATTACTTGGAGTCCATCGTGGCTATTTTACATTAGAAATTGCCGTTTATTTTGGTTTTCCTCTTAAAAGTTTAATTGAAAGTGCCATTCTACAGGGAAGCACACCTCGGGTACACTTGAATAGATAAGCCCTCCTCCAAATTTACAATTTTAACCCAAATCAAAGCCTAAAAGAGATTCGAGTATAAGAGATCAAGTTCGTGACACAAGAAAATTTTATGAAAATTCACGAGCGTATGTATATATAGAAGGATTTTTGTGACAATTGAAGGTAAGTGCATATTTAAAGGGTATTTTTACAATTCATGATCGGATTTGTATATATGGGGAGTTTTGTGATAATTCAATCAGTACACGCATGCACATGCACACGCTATTAACATTTTTCACTAGTTCTCGGTTGAGTAAAGGTCTGGTTCGTGGAATCCAACGTTGGCAATGCATTAGTGCAAGTTTTCCTTCATCGGCCATCAGCATCTTATAACAAGTTCTTTTAAAATCCGAATGATGAATGTTAAATAGTTTCCTTTATCTCTTGAACTTAATATGGTTAACTCTATATTACTTAACTTCGATGTTGTTAATAACTTGTCATTCATAGACAGCTGAATTTAAAGAATTTATCCTCTTTTTCTTTTTGGTCAGGTAACCCAGTGGACTGGGTGCTTGGTTCCCCACCCCAAGGTGAGGGGTTTGAGGCTGACGAAGTCCGGAGATATTTCCTCCAAGCAGGAGGGAGTTCCACTCGAACAAGTGAACCGCCACGGTGGCGAGCATTCCGCCACGAAGGGCGAAAGAGGGGGCCAAACAAGCGGCTCCGACTGGCGGGAGAAGGTGGGAACTGCCACGCTATCACGTACGGCCCTCAAAGAATTTACCCAACCTTCAACCAAGGTCAATCAAGCCATGGACCAAGGATTGTGTTACTAATTCATTGCAACTTAGGGAAAACCCATGCATTAGGATTCTATCCAACCAAGGAGGAGGGAAAATGTTTCAACAAGATATGTTGGTTCCATCAAGATGGATCAGACACTGGAAACCCTTGGCACCACACCACTTTTACATGCTTGGCCCTTGATATGAGGTGGTGTGACCGAGACAAAGGCAATGCATGGTTGGCAGTATCGATCGATAGATATCCACCGATATCGATACGAGAGATATCTTGATATCAGCCTTTATATTAAAAAAAAAAAAAAATTATGATTGACCAGTATTAGGCCAAAATGGGTCGATACGTCCGATATTGATAACGGTACAGTATCAGTACCCACTAGTACCAGTACCGATATCGATACTACCAACCTTGGGGCAATGACATTTAGATGTTTTTGGCTACAAAGTATGGTTTTATTGATACTTTACGCTACCAAGTACGGTTTTATTAATATTTTAGGCATCACTTGATTAGAATAATGGTGGAGGCATTTCACTTCATATACACTGGTCCTACAAATTTGCTTGTATTGTTTTACAGCTGATCAATATTTAAAGAGTAATGTGATGAAATTGGGATGCCAGATTGGTTAGAACTCCAATGAAACGTGGAAGGGCATTCCAATGGGAGGATAAGACCTTTCATCTTCGATGAATGTGCCGCATAAGACAATTCAGACGTTTGATGAAATTTATAGTGAGGAATTATTTCTAACGTTCACTTTTAACATGAAAATCATTAGATAGACGTGGATCTAACTTTGAACTATGACACTAGTCACCTTTTCAACAAGATCATTTTTTCCCCATGACATTTCAATTTAAAATCAAAAAGTCATCTAAGTAGCAACTAATCCTCTCTTTCAAGCAATGAAATGTACAACTATCGAAGCTTAACAATACTTGCAACTGAAAGTTGTGTCAATTACACCCCCTTATCATTGATGCATTCCGATCCAACAGGTGTAGATGGTTTGGAACTCTAGATCTGAAGTGCACCAGGACCAGTCACTATGATCCAAAGCTATCTGCTAACATGGTTGATGCAAGAAAGAATGTCAATAATTAAAACAGAACCTGATTCCAGCTTGAATTAAGAAATCAGAAATGAACTGGAAAGAGAAACATGTCATGGTAGACGTTTATGGCAGGTATGGACTCTCATTCTACATTTCAGCTCATTCTTCATACATGGCTCAATACATGCATGAGATTGGTTCAACAAGACTTCATTTCAGGATTAGACTTAAAGCATGGCAGAAATTCAGGTGAAGTTCGCTGCATTCTTTGAAGAATGAATATTACGTGGAGGATATCCAAATGACTAACTTTGGTATAAATCAAATTAATAGGGGTGGGGAACAGATGACCAAATGGTGTAGCTAGGCACTACCAAGAAGACAGGCAGGCACATGAAGGTTTTATAAAGTCATCAGATGTTCCATTTTTAGGCGAACAAAAGGTCAAATGAAATTCTTGAAATACAATTTGATTACATTTTCTTATATCAAACAGAAGTCACCCAAAAATGGTACATTACTGAAGAATTATAACAATTCTCACTGTCTTTCATGTAATGCAACTACAACTGTTATACAAGCAGCCTAGGGTGACAATCAAGAGAGTGATGCAATGATCGAGGGTGGGGACACCTGATAGGCCAGGGGTACAAACTAGGTAATTGCTTTGTAAACAGAAATAGCATGATTTTGATATTAATTGAACCAAAAGGATTCAAAGTACGACTTGCTAGAGCCTCTGTTGAGCTATACCAACTTCCAGCTGAACATTTGACACCCATTTCAATTATTACCAACTTCCAGTTGAACGTTTATCAGCCATTTTCTAGTAGCTTACAATGTGAAGCCAGGCTCCTCTCTTCTATACAACTTTGCATCATTTTGAATGCAGGCAATAGACTTCATTGTCCTAACTTTACAATGATAATAAACTGCCAATTTTCCTTCTTGACGCTTGCTAAAATCCTAGTTGCCAATTGAGTATACATCAACCCAAGCCTAGCCAAACAAGGAGTAGATTCTAGAAGAAGTTCTACAATCACCATGCTATTAATTTGGGCACAAATCAGCATGTGGAAGAAACAAAGGCACTAATTTAGACTTGTTTGGATGGCTGCCCATTGTTAGTTACTCTTTCTGGTTTGAACAGATATCCTTACTTTGCTACAAGGCCTAAAAAAGAAAAACCCCACATGTGCAGAGGCACATTTCGTCTGTTCATTTTCCCTCACACGCTATGATATAGATTAAATCAGCAGAAATATGAACAACACAACTGGCCACAAGAACACACAAACTCATTTCTGAAGGAAGTTCTGCATGAATATAAATCTAACTTATATCATGGTAATCTGTGGCATCCTTCCAAGCAAGTTTTATAGGCTCTCCTTTTGCATCTGCATGTGTTTTTTTTTTTTTTTCAGTGGGATTGTCACAAATAGCCGGAAGTAGAGATTTCTATGAAAGATGAGATACGGTACTAACATGAAATCGTAAAAGACTCGAGATGCAGTAGTGTGCACAGTTATAAACAGAGGTATGCATGATCCACAAGAATGCAACTCGAAATTGGATACTTAAAATATAAAGATTAGTGTGCTACAGTACTAGACTGCATTACACATAAGTCATAATCTCAAATATCAATCTATAGCCTAATTAACCTTACAAAATTACAATACTCCAAGGTCTCATTATGATAGGTTAATAAATGCATAAAAGGATCTACTTCAGGGAATTTTCCTCCAAACAATGTAAAGGAATGTGAGCATAAAAAGAAAGAACAGGTTAATGTTCTTTTGTTGAATGCAAGCCAGCAACGAATATCGATACCTAAATGTTTTTGCATTCCCTGATCATGCTTCATTCAAGAATCAGTGGTTGATATTTGAGTGGTCGCGGGAACATTGATTAAGAAGAAAGCAACATTGTGAGACATTGGTACAGACAACTTAAATAAGCCATGGACACAGAAGTACAGAGTTTAAGCAAGAAGAAAAAATAATGCTAATGAGAATATAAATATTAGTCTCCATTCCTTCCATGAGATATTACAAAACAGTAGTGCCCCCACTGTCCTGAACAAACCCATAATTGAACAAGAAAAGTAAACTGAAGAGACTCAAACTGAGGGAGAAATAATAGAAAAAAGGACTGGGAAAAGAAAATAAACAAGTAGAAGTGGAGTCACGTGAAATGCTTTGGAAGCGGAGTTGAAAGAAGAGGTAATGGCTGCAACATATATTCTCACAGGCACTCAACTACCGCTTCAGCAGCACGTCGAGGTGTACTTTTACGTCTGTTTCCATTTTGCCGGAAACCATTAGACCTAGTTGAATCATCAAAACTGGATCTTTCTGTAACTCCATTTTCCTTCACAACTAAATTAGATTTATCTTGTAGTTGAGGATACCTCTTTCTCTTCTTGCCATTTTCTGCTGCTGTAGTGCCTTTCGCCTCTTTGTTTGCAATAGCAGCTTCAGGATCGTCATCTTCTTCCTCCCCAATCTTGCCAACCTTCTCCACTTCGTCGGCATCATCCTTCAAAGGCTTTAATGGCCTTCCTCTTCTCTTGTAAACAGGGTGAACATCAGTATTGTTCCCTAGATCCTCATGACCCATGACAACTGCCAATTTCTTCCCCTTCCCTCTGCCTCTACCCATTAACCTAAAGCGCGGAAGCAAAAGTGCCTAAGAAAGATGAAGAGAAATGTTGCAAAATGAACTAAGAGAAATGAGGCACCATTGTGATATGGCAGAGTTATTACAGAATTATCACAAGAAATTTAGCAGCTTAAAAAGTTATTGTACCAAGGCACATGCATGATAGTAAATGCCCTTTCAGGTCATAAAACAAAAGTTAATGACATCTCAGAATAAAGCAGTTAACTGTTCACAGATTGAATCTCCATGGAACTAATACAATAGTATTGCAGTTAGAACTGACATATTGTATTGAATCTCCAAGGATCAACAAAATATGTCTTAAAAAATGCAAAAAAAAAAAACAATTTTATAACATATCAGTTGTTCAAAATAGAGCTAAACTGAACCTAAAGTTTCTATGGCATAAATATATAGCTGCAGTTTGACAGAACCCTGAGAAGTTCGATAGGAGCAGCAGTAGAAAACGGAAACAGAAACTACAGAGAAAGGAAGATGCCCAGGACACAACTATGAATCCAATCCAGAAAGAGACATGGAATATGCCTAAACGCTCGAGGAAACCATTCGTGAATAACTCACAGATAATGCTGATCTTTGACTGTCCATCACATATGGGGGTTTTTAAAAAAAAAAATCAAGGAACAAGGATCATCAAAGTGAAGACACTGTATCCGTCAAAAGTTCCAGAAAAGCAATTGATGAAGAGAAAATACGGACCATGCCTTGAGAAAGGAAAGGGAAATACGAGGAGAAAGGACTGCTATTTGGGTGAACACAATAAGAAGTTTCCTACAGCCATGTCTTTCCACCGCAAAAGAATCGAAATCCAACGCAATATCCACCCAAACCCATTTGAAGCATGCCTGCTGCAAACCAAATTGTAGCATCTTCCAACCCAATGCATGACAACATCACAGTATGTTTTAAAGGAAAAGGCTGCAACCCCCTAAAGATACTGATCTCATCCAAATATTCCCATGATACCCAATCTAAGAACCAGAAAAGATTTCTTCTTTTCTTAATCAGAAACCACCGAAGAAAAGGTTGAAAAATAAAACAAAGCTCGAATTGGAAGGTAATAATTCTTCCCCTTGCTTTGAATGCAATGGTAGGAGCCTAGGACCAGGTAAACAATGAAAACGGACATCGCAGGACAATATATACCAACACCTTCAAGGCCGCGACTTTCTCTGCCACCTCATTGGAGCATACAAAGAGAAAAAGATTTTTACAGCTTTCCGGCGGCAAAGTTGTGATCTTTACAACAACCAGCAGAAACCCAGATCGGAAATAGAAGCAAAAAGAAAACTAAAACGCCATAGAGCAAAAAACTTCACGGATGTGAGACCTTTGACAGCCGCAGGAGAAGCAGAGAGCAAAAAGAACAGAACTTTAAGAGAATCCTCAGCAAACGGCAGCTGATTACCCACAAGTCTCGAGCTTTTAACCACATTGAAGGGAGGGGGGGGCATTAATCTCTTACCTTGCAGAAGAAGAGCAGCACAAGGCGAAGAACGGGTTTGGAATGGAGCGAGGAGATCACCATGCACAGCCCAGTTTTCCCCCAAGAAGGAAACTTCCTCTACACTTGTAGAGACTGTTATCCTTTTGGTTTCACGTCCGTAGTAGCAGCAGAAGGCGACCAAATGCTTCCATCGGACGGCTGTCGGATCGGGCAACGCATCGGTTTCCATCACCAAATTCTTAGCGCTTTTCGGAGGAGCAGAAACGGACCTGGTCAGAGCCTGCCGCGAGCCTCGCTAAATGTAGAGAGTCCTCTGCGCCGTGGCATAGTTCGCCTCAAATCAGAGGGTACGGACGCAAATAGGTCGGATTCGGTGTGGATCCGAGGTGGATCCGTAACCTTAATCGGTACTATCAAGTTAGAAAGATATCCATTAACTAATCTATAAATTAGTGATCGGTCGAATGATCAAATATACCATATGCATTTAGATAGGAGAGATTTATATCCGAGGTTTTTTTTTATTTTTAGTCCCTCTAGTCTACCTAATTTACAAAAGACTTTTCATAACTTCTGTATTTGGTAAAAGAACCCTATAATCTTGGTATTATTTCGATTTCCTTTTCTTAAGAAGTTTTTTCAAACTATTTATGATTTTTTTAAAAAAATGAGATTTTTTAATAACAATAAGACTACAAGGAATTCTTACTAGATACATAATTTATAGAGATTTTCTAAATTAAGTACGTTAGAGAGAATAAAAACTAAAAAAACCTTTATACCGAGTGTCTTATCTTGGTTTAAAAGAGTATCTATTTACTGACCTATAAGTTAATAATCAGTTAAATATTCAAATTATTAGTTACCATTTGCATCTGTATAAGAGGTTGGGCAATTTTTTGTGCCATCGGCTTGGCATATTGAGCCAGGAGGTGGGATATCTCCCAAGAACTCATACCACAAAATGATGTGTCTAGCATGAGGAAATGCATAAAGGAAACTTGTTTTGGAAGGTTAAGCATTCCTACTGACTCACGTTTGCAGCCATTATTGATAGGATCAATCATATCTTTTTCTAATGATGGTGACAAGATTCAAAGATGGAGAATTAAATCTGATGTGCAGGAGCACAAAGAAAATCGACTTAGATGAAGCCACCTCCTACATTTTAGATTAAAGATTAAGTTTGATACTGCCCTCAATGAACACAAGGTAAACACTTATGGTGGTGTGTTAAGAAAATCGAAAAATGATTCGATGCTAGTCACTTATGAGAAATAGGGCAAGCTTTGGTATCAATCATATTGAATTAAATTGATTGGGAAAGTAATTGGGGAAATGACAAATTTTGGTTCGAGGATGAGTCACTATCAAATTAGAGAGCAAGATCTTTGGTAGCAGATATTAGTTTTGTTCTTAGGATTGGTTCTAAGGAACTCAAAAGTTTCCCATGTTCATAGGGAAAGGGAATGTCATTGTGAACAATTCCCAATTGTTGAACCCCATAGATCAACTTTGATGATATCAAAATATATGTGATATGCATTAACATATTTCTTTAGTGCGGAAAGGTTTGAGGAAGATCCGGCACTATGAATGAAACATTTGCATTCTATGTATCTCCATGAAAAAGAGGAGTCGACAATTTTGACAGTAGTGCCAATATCCTATTAATAGAAGTAATCTCTATAATATAAAAATTACAAGTTTTGGTATGGTTGTTATTTGACTCTTTTGCATAGTTTAATGGCAGAACTTTGAAAAGTGCTTAAAATAATGGGTTTTTTACATATATACCCCTCAAAAATAACGTATTTGTATGTATACCTCCAATTCTCACATCATCCATACTTCTGTAATCTTCAAACTGTTGCATTTATATCCCTCAATCTAATCGTTTGGCATAATTCACTAATATTTGCATATATACCCCTCAATATATTAAAATCTTGCATTTTGTACCTCCGATATCTCCAACGATGTCATGATTTATGCAATGTTTTTTATATATTTCGTTGAAATTAACCTAAGTTTGACGGGAGAAGCATAAATGGAACATTTTGAAAATTGCAGAGATATTGATAACAATATGTGAGAATTAAGGATATACATGTAATTACGGTGTTTTTGAGGCGTATATATGCAAAAAATCCTACAATAATTATACGGAAGACCTGAATATGTTTGCAACGAGTCCAAGATCAGCTTACTCTGATATTTTTACTTAAAGTTGACTAGTCTATGTAGGGTGAATGCAAACGGAGGCCTCTACACCAAAAAGTGTAATGTCAGCACCATCACTTAGAGGTTCAAGCTCATCCAAGTCTCCAAGCTCTCCACCACCTATATATTCTTCAAGAGAGTACCCCCTTTGTGTTTCTATTGACTTCTACAAATATGAGATGATCGGTGCAAGTATCGACACCCTCTTTATTCTTTATTCTAGTAATGGAATTTCTAAGAAATTCTTAAAGATTAGACGTAAGTCAAATAGTAACCAAACTACTATAAAAAATAGACCTTATTTCCTAATTTCTAAGAAATTCTTAGAGATTGAACATAAGTCAAATAGTAGCCCAACTTCTATAAAAATTAAACTTTATCCCCTCTCATGTCCCCCACCCCCTCTTTTAAGAGTTTACTGTAGCTTTAAGCCAACAGGAGTGTTGTAGTATTAGAACAAAGATTGCACAGTATAATGTGGACTTGTTTGAAAACAAATTAGGCAAATGTAGCGATCATATAGCAATTCAGATACAAGCTGTAACGACCCGCCACCCTATAATCGGGGATCCGATTACTAAATGGGTGCCGAATCATTAATTTGGGACCAAACCAGGATCTAGTAAGTCTGGGAAATAAATAATAAACTAAGCTAAACATTCACATCGCATTGACTTGAAATAAAAGTGCATGAATTAAAATTATTACAATGCGACTTGATACAGCAAATAATTACATTCTCCAACAGAAGGAAATAATTAAACATACAGGCCAAAGATAAATAACAACTACATCGGGGCATACCCCGGAACAACCGCTGAAGGCACACCACCCGGCCGCACACGCTGTTCTAAGTCTGCTGGGAGTCCTCACCTGAAAACCGCAGGGGTGAGTCTCAAGACAAGACTCAGTAGGGATCCTTCGATCCCCACTGCCCACGCACACACCCACAAGTGTAAAGTACAGCTAACAGTAGAGTAACAAGTGTAGTGGCAGGTATGATATCTAATTCTCTACGTGAGAACACATGCAGTCGAAATATAATAATCATGCACATTCTAAATCAGCCGTTAGAAAACCCACAACTGCCGTCTCGATAGAACTCGCCGACCGTACAAACAACGGTGAGAAAAACCTCGACCCGCTGAGACCAAGGAGTAGCCCCTCGGATAGCACGCTCGCTACTCCGGCCCAACTGGCTCAGGTGACTACCCCTTCCCTCAGCATGAGTGACTCTCCGAATGTACCACTCCGACACCGGTACTAGCTGACCCCGGGGTTCACCAGGTGACCCTCTCTCACTAGGCGTCACCCCGCCCACGCCCCCACCGGCGCTGTGCTCACGCCCCCACCAGCACAGGGTGATAAAGTGCTACAATGTCACTCCAGGTCCACAGTAACTGAAAATCCAACACAGTGCGATCCGGTCACGTGAAAAGCCCGCGATCGCATAACACACATAGAACCATCCGATCATGAGGAATCCATCTCTATCGGATACATTAAAACATGTGCTAACCAACTATCTAGCAGTATGAACACGTTTTACTGGCATGAATTAGTAGAATTCTGTCTTGAATCGCGTCGACCGAGGTCGACGCCATTCAAGCTCCATGTATAGGTTCATATAAATCAGTCTTCAGAATCTGGCCTTAAAAGGCGTCGACACCAGAGGACGCCGTTTAAAAGGCGTCGACATCCTCAGACGCCATTCAGCACAGAAAACTAGGATTTTCTGAAATCTTTAAACAGGGGATTTCTACCTTAAAAGGCGTCATGGCTACCCGACGCTATTCAAAATGCGTCGACCACCCATGACGTCTTTTAGTCCCATAATCCCAAACTGGCAGACTCTCAGTCAGGCGATTCCTGTCTAAAAGGCGTCGTGATGGCCCGACGCCCTTTGAAAATGCGTCGTCCATGCACGACGTCTTTCAACCCCAGGAACCAGAGTTGCCATGAGCCCGAGGGCTCCCCTTTTCAACCCAAACAGCCCCAAAATACCCAAAAACGGAGGAGAAAGAGGGGCACACAATCCATAGGAAATCTCAATCATAGCAAATCCCCCATATCATCAAAAGAACTCCTAAACATGCTCATTCTACCCCCCAAAACCAAGGATCCACAACATGCATAAACGGGGGAAAATATGGTTTAAACACAAAGCCGTGGGAACCGTCACCCTACCGGACACTCGAACGCCTCCGAGCTTCAAGCCGTCCGCCTGTCTCGCCCCACGCCGCCGCCGGTACCGCCGAGGTCGTCCTAGCCCCACCGTGACGTCGGCCGCCGTCCGGAGAGTAGAACGCCGCAGTGGAAGTAGAGGTGGTAGGGGTAGGAGCCAAGTAGAGGATGGAGTGGAGGGAGAGGCGAAATGGTGTGAGGAAAAGAGGGAGGAGGAGGGGGTCGCCGCCGTCGCCGGAGGAGAAGGAGAGAAGGAGAGTAGGAGAAAATGAGGGAAAGAAGGAGAGCTTGCGGGGTTAACCAGAAACTGGCTAAAACGCGTCGACATGCACGGGCGCCTATCAGGTGACATGATAGCCGCTCTGACAAGATTCTGAAACGTGTCGTCCCACACAGACGCCATTCAGACAACTTGTCAGGGCCGTACTCTGACACACCCAGAGTCGCAGTCTAAAAGGCGTCGTCCCACGCGGACGCCGTTCAGACGACAAGACAGGGCCGTACACACGCGGCCCAAGGCCAGCCCACGTGGCACCCACGTGGCAGAACCTGAAACGCGTCTGCCACTGTGGACGCCATTTAAAACGCGTCTCGAGGTCCTGACGCGATTCGACTCAGAACTCCCGCCCCTCACAAGGGCTAGAACTACCGGGTCCGACCCGAAAACCGGATCCGAAAGTCTCGATCCTTACACAAGCAGTGGCAGAGCTAGAGCAGTGGCAGAGCTAGAGCAATGTCAGAGAGGGCGCAAACAGCATGGTGTCATTTCTTTTGTTGTTAAATATCGTAAAACATTATATTTTATGTTTTATAGAAGGACCTTTTTGGATATCGATATATGTAAACATACTGAATTTGAAATAAATTTATGTGTCTTGCATATGTTGATATTAGTCCTTATAAATTTAATATTATTTAATAATAAATCCTTCCAATTAAGAACCATTTAAAAGAAACAAATATTCATGAAATATTCTTTAAACAAATGTTAAAACGGAGGGCGATACTTGAAATGACCCTACAAAATCAAAATTTGTACCCCAATAAGCAGTAAAGGGTGATCTTAATAGGTCAAACCTAATAAAAAAAGAAAAGAAAGATGTTTTTTGGATTGTCTAATCGAAGATTGAGTTGTCTAGACACGTGAAACATATTTGGGACGACCTAAAGATTTTTTTTATTATTATTTTGACCATACCGGCAGCCGGTGCAATACTTGCTACTAGTGCAACGAGTAAAACTCAAAATCTAAATGGGGGTACAAGTGACTTTTTTTAAAGTGAGTTAAACTTAAACTCATGTTTGACAAGGGTATAGTTAACTAATATAAAAAAAAGTAAGATATAAAAATTTCTTTCGAATTTACTATGTTGATTGGGATCGATATAAAAAAAATCCTTCTATATTTTGCATCAAACTAAAGAATCTCATATGAATTGACAAACACTTTGTTAAAAATAAAACCTATAAAAATATTTTTAAATTGTAACCTAAGTTTAAGGTTCACTCTGATAACTTTATCAGTGAATAATTTTATAGAAACTACCTACAAAAGTTTAGAAGTTTTATGTTTATTAGAGTACTACAAGGTTTCGCTACATTTGTTTTCAAAATATTTTCATAATTTTGAATTAGTTTCTCTCTGGAGTCTAAACTGCAACGTTAACACTCTCAAATAATACAATACCTATGCACTTATATAAAAAAATCACCTTATCAAATAATGCAGATACCTATATGCTTATTACAACACATTTATATATTTAGCTTTAATATTTCAATAAATTTTATTGAAATACCATAAAACATTTAGTCCAATAAACACATTTTTTTTTTACAAAAACATCCATAAGTAAAGATTCCAGAATAAAATATTTTAGACTCATAATCAAGTCCTAAACTAATTATGATATTCCTGAAACAGTATATAAGCAATTAAAATGAAATATATAATCAGTCTATAAATCGGTACTTGCAAAATGAATAAACATAAAGTGGGTGGTGGGGGGGGGTTGTTGTGCCAAGTGCATACATAAAAGAACACTAGGGAGACAGCAGAACCTACTCTCAAATTTATCACTCATGCCTTTGAATTTTCATAGACATCATAAGAATGGCATTGATGATCACAAAAACTACTTGGAGGTTAAAAAAAAACATTTTGTTTTGAACATTATAGGCATTCCAATGGTACATTTGAAAATTCAAATGCATAAATGATAAATCCACAGTTTTCGCTTTAATAATACTTGATATATAAAACCCCTAAAAATAACTGCATACATTTATTTTGGTAGTTTTCTTATCCATTTTCCAGACAAAATTTGATGTGACTGAGCAGATTCACTCGGACATCCAGACAAACATCTACTTCATTTCAACTTAGATTAGTCTCACGTATTAATGCTGGCCACAAAAATTGGTCTTTCACCAAGTCCTTAGCTAAGTTGCATCAGACTTGATGTGTTTATAATTGTTGACACTGCAGACAGCTAACTGTGAGAGCCATCTTCAAAACATTGATGGTTGTTCCTGTTTCCCCCTTAAACTCCTTTGCATTCTGCGAAAATTTCCTCTTCCTAGCCAACTTTCTTGGATTGCAAAGTGGGGAACAGAACACCGATCCAAAGACTGCTCATGTTTAAAGCAAACTGCAAAAGCTTAGATCTCAAAGTCATTCCCATTCAAATCAACCCTCGGGTAAGTAAAAGAACCTCGTTGCTTAGCCGATCTGTTCTTACCCTCAGTATCATGATAACTTACTTTATTTGGTCATTTACTGACTCCATTTGGCACCAATTTCTCTAAGAGCTATGTTTGCAACTTTGGTCCCAAAAACAGGCACTGAACCGGAACCCCAAAACAAGACAGAAAAAGAAGCGCTCTGTTCCTCCCAGCCACTCCCAACTGTTGTTCCTATAAAGCCCTCTCTGCTGCAATATTCATTATGCCGATAGTTGTGTACCTCACTTTGCTCACATGAGTTCATGTCTCTGTGCACTGACTGCTCTCCTGACTAGAACTGGGAGAACGCAAACACACTACTTGTACATCACTGATCCTTTTATAACATAGGAAGAAAAGGATTGCTAAGAAGCCAATCAAAGCTTTATCATCCCACTGCAGAAGCTAAAGAGGCGGTGTAAGAGAATAATTAAATACCACTGCAGAAGCTAGAGGTAATGTAGGTTTTAGCATGAAACTTTGTCAAACAACAAATGGATATGACAAACCACGTAAAGATTGATGAATATGTTTTGGGTCCTCGGTTTGGATATACACATGGTACATTACATTAATCTTGGAAAATCCGCAAAGCAGTTTCGGATTTGGTGACACATTTTGAATGATAGGAGAATTGCAAAATGTTCAACAATTAGTTGTTGATCAAAACACCCAAAAAGAGTAAATAAATGTATCTGATGAATATCGATCAGCTAAGGTGCACAGCTCTCTTGAACTTCTCCCAAACCTCGGGACCATTTGCATGCTTATTCACAAACCGTTTCACAAACCCCTTGTCGGAAGTTGCAAGAATGGTACTTGGTGCTAAATTGGGCTTTACTTTCCCTTCATCCTTAAGCCAATTGTACATCAAAAACCGGAGCTTAACCCTTTCAATTGTATATGACATATACGAAGGGAAAGATATAAGGGAATCCAATGGATAACCCAACCCATTAACAAGGAAATCAATTTTGCTTTCAAGAACATCTCTTGTTTGATTCAGAATATGTGGTGCCTCTTTAATCATGTTTGACACATCCTTTGGGTCTAGTCCAGCATCCACAAAGCAATCATATCTGTCTTGAAGCTCATCACGTTTGCCTCGAAATGTAGCAAGTGCCTTTTTCATCTCCTTCGAATCCTCAACAAACCCTA
This sequence comes from Zantedeschia hybrid cultivar, assembly GCA_030544215.1. NCBI lineage: Eukaryota > Viridiplantae > Streptophyta > Magnoliopsida > Alismatales > Araceae > Zantedeschia > Zantedeschia hybrid cultivar. Next base: position 15,818,816 of record JARZZO010000011.1, read on the forward strand.
AACTCAATAAAAACTTTTCCTTCTGCACATGCAATGCATCATCACCTCTGCAACGCGGTAAACGATTAATTTTCGTTCCAAGAACCCACTTTGTGAATTCATGAGGATCTTCTTTTATAATTCTGCATAGTCGTTTTTTCCCGATGCTCAAAGATGTAATAACACTGTATGGTGTCTTCAAGAAACATGAACCCAGGACATGTGCATGGGAACGTACCACCTTTTTAATGTCTTCCGGATCCATTTCGATCTGAATCAGAAATTGTAAACTGAAATGCAAGTTATACGCAAAGCTTCCAAGCTTAAGAGTAGGAAACTGAAAAAACAAACTCAACAGCTCATCCTTGGTGCCACCCAGCTTTGTCAGGAGCCCAACCACTGAATAGACCATCTTGCCTGAATTATCGAGTAAAAAGCCTGGATGTTTTCTGAGAAGCTTCCCAGTTTCTTGCCTACTAAACCCAAGTTCTCTGAAAAATTGCAACAACATAAGCATCCTGCCCCAGTGACAGGAATTTTCTTCAGAAAGATTTCCACCAATCCATTGGCGATCAATGCCCATGCTCTCCAACTCCTCTAGCACTTTAACAAATTCATGGTCAACATCCCCAATCAAAAGAGATGGACTGGACGAAACAATCCCACTGACACTAGTTTTACTCAATCCTACTTGTTCCTCATAAGCCCGGAGTTTGGAACCCAAAATCCCATGTTCTCGGCGGAAGATCTCGGTTGCTTCCTTGAATATCTTTCCGATCTTCGAACGAGCTATGCCATAATTGACTAGAGTGTGATAATTCTCAAGCAACAAGCAATCATCTGAGAGGAACATCAGACCCCTTGGGAGAAAATGGTTGAACTCAGAAGGCATCAAGCCCAAGCTCTCGAAGAACGGCTCAAACTCATTAATCGGGTGGAAGTGAAGGAACCGGGTTATTGAACGGCCGACATCTTGCCCATCCTTCACCTTCTGGAGAAGCTTCTTGAGGAAAATGGGGGAGTTCTTGCTTATGTGCTCAGCATCAGTAAACTGAAAGCTTCTTGTGTAGAGAAGGTAGTCCATTAGAGCTGCCTGTGCTTCTGTAATGGCCTGAGCAACATGGGGGCCATTTTGGTGATCCAACACATTTCTCTCAGTAGAAAAACATCTGACACGACCACTATAGTTGCCAGAAGCAAAAGGCATTGGAAAATAAACATTGCCCAGATCGGCAAAACATGGAAATTTGACAGAACCAATGCGGTTCCTCAAGGAGACCTCGAAAACAGGAGACTTTCTGGCATAACCAGACACACTTCTGCAAAAAGATGAAACCTTTGACACTTCCAAGGCGTCAGAACCGTGAAAACAACGGATTTGGGGCGACCAGACCGACTCTTCTGGGGGGAACGAAGGAGCCCACTTAAGAACAGAAGATGCCCTACGGAGTTTCCTCATATGGCGGAACCGGGATGAAGAGAACGGCACATAAGAAGAAGAAGAAGAAGGAATTGCCTGGAATGGAGGCTTCGGCCGTCGATCACCTTACCTCGAGGCCGTTCTGCGTGCTTCGCTCTTCTCCGTGACTCTGAAAGAAGAGGAGGAGACGGAGCAGCTATGTGGAGTGGGTGCAGAAAAGAAAGCAGGGGTTTTGCACGGTAGGGTTTTTCAGGAACCACCCCCTTCTTGGAGGAGTGCAACAAGGGAAAAAGAATTTTTCCAAAAACTTTTTCAGCCCCATATGAAAGGGTCGTTTGAAAAAATCTCTCCCCTGTACTATCTGACTAATCCAAACCCCTAAACCCTAAGCCCTACTTTGATTGCATAAAAAGTTATTTAAAATTACTTATTCAGAATAGTATATATTAGAATAATAATATTTATTAATATTGTTAATAAAATAACATGTATTACTTATCATTTTTAATATTAAATAATATTTAAATAGAGCATAATAAAATTTATATTAATAATTAACTATAATGTTTATTAATATGTATTAACCAAAATAAGAATACTTAATATTTATTAATCATAATAATATGTATTAATATTATAAATATTCATTAATATTCATTAATAAGAATAATAAAATTAATTATTAATAATAATTAACATTAAAGTGTCCATTTCATTAAAACATGACCCTGGGTTATCCTCTTATCCCACCCTTGGGGGTGGAATAAGTTGACCCAGGCTAAAAGTGGCTTAACCCGCATTTAACCTTATAGTCCGGATAAATTAATCCCTCAATCAAACTACTTCTCGGGCTAAAAGTGAGTAAAACGGATTTAATTGAGGGATAACCTGCAATCAAACAGGCCCCCCTTCTCTTATTAATAATACGACAAAAAATTGAGAGAATTATACATGTAATTACCCCAAAAGAGAAACACCAAAATATGTTCATTGTAGGGGGGGTAGAAGGAACTTGGCCCAAACCCAAGTTTAACTTGTCCTTTGTCAAAAACAAAAAAAAGAGAAACACCAAAATAATGTGCAATGTTTGTTGCACTGAGGGTCAATGCAGTAAGTTGAATCATCTTGAAATGGAAGATGCCATTGGTCCACATGAGTAAGTATTACATAGGTTGGACAACTTTTTTCATAAGTAGACCAAACAAACATTAAACGCAGATGCAAGATTTCAGACGTGACAAATACTTCGTGGACGTAACAAATACTATTTGTCATGTACACGAAGCATTTGTCATGCTTGAAAGATATTCTTCATCTCTACATATCTGAAAGTATTTATCATGCCTAATAAATTTTGAGTGTGACAAATATTTTATAAACATGACAAAAACTTCGTAGACATGACAAAAAAGTATTTATCATGTCTAAAAGTATTTGTCATCCCTATGCATGCGTGTACAGATTTATGAGTGCGACAAATATTTTTTAAACGTGACAAATACTTAATAGGCATGACAAACACTATTATCACTCCTACGAAGTTTTTGTCACGTTTGCATATATTTATCATGCTTAGAACTCTACAACTTGTTTCGCCCACTTGTGAAAAAAGGCTGCCCAACTCATGTGATGCTTGTCCATGTGCATGGACCGATGACATCTTGCATTGCAAGATGACTCAACTTGTTCTACTAACTTTCAGTACAACAAGTATTACTCTCAAAATAATGTATATAGATTTTTTTTTAAGTCAATCCAATCCACACATCCATACAGTTTGATCTCCGATCAGATGTAGTGGTGCAGACGAGCCAAGTCGAGTCAAGTTTTACCCTATTTATGCTTGGTTCAATTAATTTTAACCAAGTTCAAATTCGAACCAAGTATCTTGTTCAAGCTTGTCTCATTTACATATTAAGCAAACTCAAGTTGAGTATCGAGTAGCCACGTGTATAATGACTTTATAATCTATTTAGTCTAAATTTTTTTAAATTAATTTATAAACTCAGGTCAAACCATAGTAAATACTAAGTTGTTTTCATTCCCTAGTTGTTTAATAGAAAACTATACCATATATTAAGTATCTTATTTACTAAGTTTATTCATGAATAGAATCACTAAATAAGTATTTAAAAGAGATATTAATAAGTACTAAATGAGCTCTTAGTAAGTATTAAAATGAAGTCTTCTCAAATGAGCTCGTTCACGAATATAATTGAGTTCACTTGTGTACCAACTCGGCACTTTTAATGAACCGAGTTCAATTTTTTGTTCAGACTTATTTATTTAACTTAATAAACGAGTCAAATCAAGCTATGATCAAGCAATTTGACAGGCTGTTCATCGATCATATTGGTTCGTTTACAGGCCCTAATCAGATGATCTAAAAATTTAAAAAAAAAAAAATCAAACTCCAATGAACGGTAAAAAGATACTCTTAACGGACGGAGCCCAATAATAATTTTTTTTTTAGATTCTTTTGGTTCTTCCTATCGGATGTCGGCCTATATAAACATGTGAGGCATATATGTAGTGACTTTAAAATTTTTTAATTTTCTTAAAATTTTGGCTGCAATGCAGCAAGTGTCACTTTTGAAAAAAAAATCCAAGTTTTGTATTAATGGATCTAAAGATAAAGAGGTTACTCAGCTGGCGCAGCCAACGAAAAATATGATTTTGTTTTTAAAACTTTTCTTCGTTACTTCAAACATACTCCATGTGTTGATACAGCCTACTCTGAACTAAAAAAAACTCTAAAAAACTATTATTAGACCTGGGCTGCTTGGCTCATTAAGGGTGTTTCTTACTATGCATTGGAGCTCATTTTTAATTTTCTAGAATTTTTGGGATTGTCGCATTGGAGATATGAATGTGTAAGTCAAATTGAAGCCAACTTAAAATAAAAATAAAAATAATACTTAAAAAAATTATTTTGGTTGTGCCAACAGTTAGTACGACACTGGCTACTGGTGCATAATTTAAAGTTTATTTAGACGTGTCTTGGTTCCAAAAGAAATAATACTTATTGTACTGTAGTGTAAAATAAAAATTATTTTTTATTTGTAAATCTAGGAGAAGGGACAATTCTAAGGGAACCATATGTACCATCTGAGCTTTGATCAGAGAAAAAACCGTCGGATCGAATGCCATATGATGGCTGCCAACAACCATTACTCAAAAAATAAATAAATGAGGATTAATGTTGGCCTAACTCTATTCATATGTTGGACATGCCATATCCATGGGCTAGGCTCCAATCATGCCCATGTACAACTATGCACAAACATTTATATGGATTTTGGAGCCCATTTAGAGATTGTTTATTTCATCATAAAATTTATTATTCACTAATTTTAAAATTAATGATTTTTATGATTTTAAAATTATAGAGTATTTTATTTAGATGTTTGTAAAGCAAAATAAGGGAATGTACAAATTCTCTAATTTTGGTTTACCATGTTCCTTCCATAGAATTCATAACTAAGAAGTAGGCCTCCAATTGAGCAGATAAAAGTCCCATAAGATTGTGTTTTACGCTGCTTCATTTTAAACTAAATATTTGAAAATACTATAAAATGAAATATTTTTTAGGGTTAATTTCATATAAACCATCCTTACATGCAAAATATCAAAAATGTCACTCTTGCTTACATAATATCACATAAACCCTGCTTATAATACGATACTATCAAATATGCTACCGTCGTCACCCTCCATCCACTTAACTAGACCAAACGTAGGTTAAGCCTAAGCAGAGATGGAAAAGTCTTTTATTCCCCTTGGTTAAGTCGTTCTCACACCCCCCATGTATGTGGTGGCTTTGATTCCCCATATAGCCATGCATTTGGAAAGGTCTTGTCCGAAAATGGTAAGGAAGAGGGCAGGAAGACAAGCTTCTCCCTCCCTCGCAGGGCGTCGTCTTCTAGCATTGTGGCCGTCGTCTTTCGGCATCGTGTCCATCGTCTCCTTCTCCTTCGCCAACAAAGAAATCTCTCTCTCTCTCTCTCTCTCTCTCTCTCTCTCTCTCTCTCTCTCTCTCTCTCTCTCTCTCTCTCTCTCTCTCTCTCTCTCTCTCTCTCTGTGTGCGTGCGTGCGTGTGTGTGTAGGCATCAGAGAAGAGCCGAGTAGGAAGAGGTGAGGGGCCAAGTCAACTGCCCCAACCCCCATTCGCCGACGGGTCACCAAGTGGAAGCCATCATAGCATCCCCTGGATGAGGCCAACCAGATCTAGCTTCGCCCGCTGCAGGCAAGGTTGGGGCCATAGTGCGACTCGGACCACCACTGGTGGGGAAGATGCCAAGCCAAGGTACCCCCGACGGTGGTGTTACCCAGTTGGGCTATCTTCTCCTACAACGTCAGGTGCAAGGCAAGGTCGTTCGCCCTCTGTTGTATGGACAACTTGGTCTTGCAAAAGTTGTAGTACATGGTGGCCTAGTTGGAGCGGACGCATGCGACCGAGCCCACCGTTGCCACCATCATTAACAATGACAGGAAGGGGTTCCCAAGAGCTACTACGTGGAAAGCAATGGCGAGAAGGGATGCCTTGTGGACTCCCATCTCTCTCTCTCTCTCTCTCTCTCTCTCTCTCTCCACATTGCCCTCTTCTACTAGCAGCAAGATGAACGATCTGATGACCAAGTTGTTCATGAGCCACGTCGACCTCAAGGACGTGGAGATGTCAGCTACGCGAAGCCGACCTCCACCACTTCTTCGAGGATTTTGTATGTGTGCGGGAGGAGATGGCAGCCATATGGGAGCTCTTGGTCTACCTTTAGGAGGCTAGCGATGAGGACAAGTCCCTGCACAAGCCTGAGTCCCTCCGCAGCCGCATCAACGCTGACATCATGGCCATGCTCAAGAAGGCTCGTGCCATTCGCGCCACCCTAAAGGCGATGGTCAGAGAGAGCACCGCTCGCCGGCGCCTCTTTGGTTGCCAGGAGGGCACCCCTACATCTACGAGCTTGACAGTCGATGTCGAGGGTGTAGCGAGTGCGCATGATGTGGTTATAGTTGACAAGCACAAGCTTAACGAAGGCCTTCACCCCGGTCCTTGCAGATCACCTTTTTTTGGGTACTTGGAGATGCCCACCACTAGGCAGTGGCCATAAGTGCAATCATGTGTGCCATCGTCAAAGTTCTTCACGATCACAGCCTTGCCGCTGGTGAGTCGCCCATGTAGGATGATCATTGCCTTGTTCGGCTTCAAGAACTTCACCATCTTGGTGGCTCGCCGGCGCTCAGCATCTATGTTGCCTTCTGCCTCACCATCGCGTGGGGGTGTGGGATGTGGGTGGCCATTCGCAACTCTCTCTCTCTCTCTCTCTCTCTCTCTCTCTCTCTCTCTCTCTCTCTCTCTCTCTCTCTCTCTCTCTCTCTCTCTCTCTCTCTCTCTCTCTCTCTCTCTCTCTCTCTCTCTCTCTCTCTCTCTCTCTCTCTCTCTCTCTCTCTCTCTCTCTCTCGCGTGCGCACGCATTGATGGAGGCAATTTAGTCATGTTTTCTTATTCCTGTTACTTTCTAACGAATGTAAAGAATACTATGGGCATATTCCGACGATAGTCAATTGATCTTAACCTTAGTGATAATTATGATAGTATAACCCTATAACAAGGATATATATGATATTGTGTAAGCAAGAGTGGCATTTTTAATATTTTGCATGTAAGGATGATTTATATGAAATTAACCTATTTTTTAAGTTACATTATTTTATATTGAAACAAATAACTCTTAATCTAAACATATTGTGCTTTTTTAAATTGCATAATAAAAAAACGATGACTAAAATGCGAAGAGTACTTGAGTAGTATGCTTTAGTTATCACTATACTCTCCATCTTTTACTACTTGTTGCAAAAAATATCATGCACACTATGACTATTTATTGCCGAAAATCTCTCTCTCACGCACAAATTAATTAATGTACACATCCATGTGTTGTCAATTTGTCACAAATACCCTCCTATCATAAGTGTCTGTCGAACTAAGAAACCCACTTGTTAAGGACTGAGAAACAAAAAAAAAAGAAGATTAGTTAAAATATTTTAATAAAATGCTGATGAACGGTAATAGCAAGTGTGGCTTTGAATGCGTGTTGACATAAGAAGCTTATGAAATAAATGCAGATGTAGAGATGGCAGTTTTATAATTTTTCATAGAAGGGTTTATGTATGCAGACAAGTTAAAAGCACCCTCCATAAAATGACATCTTTTATCTTTAGAAAGCAATAGGTAGATTACCATGAGCACTTGACACAAAGAGCTTGGTGAAGAGGACAACTGTCAAATACTAATCTAGAAATGTACAAATGCAACCTTTTAAGGGCATGTTTGACAAAGTTTTCATTGGAAATCATCTTGGACTTCTTCTTTAAACATAAAAAATTATTGATTAATTATAAATTTCAAAAAAAAAATCTAAAGCCTCACTCTTTCTTTAAAGGAATCTCAATTTGGAGGTTTTAGCTGGAACCCATAAAATAAACAAAACCCTATATAAATAACTTCAACCATTAAATTTCTTCCTCTTAGAATAAACAGGTGGAAGTCCAAAAGTACTTTCTAATTAGAAAGTGTGCCAAATACAGTCTAAATTATTCATTGATCTTCACTCAAAAGGACCAAGAAATCACACCAATCACTATTTTTCAATAGAGTAAAAGAAAATAATAAATACCATATCACTGAAATGTGTAGATATGATTGAGATTATGATAGCCTCCCTTCCTCCCATGATCATAATTCATAAATTGGTTCAGATGTTTCATACTCTCAAGTACGACTTGAACGCTGCATCACAGTGGTTCGACGATCGGACAGCTCGAATTGTTTGAGTACATGATCCTTTTTTCATTTTTTTTTTATTTGATCGAAAATTGGACAAGCCGAAGTGATCTCTTAACTTGCCATATTTTTAAAAAAATGACAAAAAAATGCCCATTGCTTGAGTGATAGCATAGTTGTCCGCTGGACATTACAATCCGCATGAATTTACAATATCTAACTACTGCAGCAAATCTTTCTCATCTTTACAACATCCTATAAGACTGGTTCAAACGTAAACCAACTCAGGATTCGTTGGTGGCTGATGAAACCCTCGCGACCAGGCGCTTGAAGTCACAAATTGCTACTTTACAACTAACACATCAACCGAGTAAACTTTTACGACAAGCTCGAGTATGTTTAACAACGAATTCAAACGGTTTACCAAAACTGCACTTACAGTTACGGCATTTTATACAAAAAAATAAAATAAAATAGAGTTAAGATAGCTTCAGAGGTACTCGAGTTACAAGAAAACAGCTCCTACCAATTTGAGTATTAGTTCTAAAGCTCCCCTCACTCTGCAATACTCAAAAGCTCTCCTCACTGTGCTTTACAGGTTGAGAAATGCTGGCTGCAACAGGCGCACATAATCCAACCCATCATATAGCACATTAACTCAATCTTCTTTTTTTCAACCATTTGATTGGTGATCTCCATTACAGAAGTAGAACTCGGTCGATCTTCGAACTCATCGAATGAAAAACAAAATTGTTTACTGTGCCCCATCCGATCTTGGAGATCAGACAGCAGTGCCAAAGGCATTGCAAGCATTTCTTATTTTTGCTATCCCCAGATTGCACATGTTGTAGCTGGCACCTGCAGACTCCCTCCTCTTCTGCTTACATCAGAATATCAGATTGCCTGCAATCAAATCCTTCGGGCAAATCCACTGATCCTTCAGCAACAGCCATATTTTAAACAACTTTTCACCCCATCAGCTTGGTGCCATCTCAGGAATGAAAGTTCCGAAGAATGGAACTAAGTATTCCGACCGGCGACTGGTGACACCTCTAATGCCAAGTTCAAACCTAAATTGTTGATTTATTTGAACACTGACATGCTAAATGTAAATTAGCATGCAAAGAGTTGAGTTTCCCATCCATTCCCCACGAGGAATGGAAAGAAACATTCTATATTTGATCCACAGAAAACCGTCTAATTTTCCATACATCGACATAGATACAACTTTAGTGAATCAAAAGTCCAAAACAGGTTCTACATCCTAAACAATTCAGCACAAATTCTAAGAAAGAAGACAGTTAAAGGAACTTACAAGTCCCAAACTAATAGAAACTAGATAGCTACTTTCCAAATGAAAAAGTGCTTCCTCCAGTACTTGGCTGTTGAAGTGCAAGGAATCTGACGATCATGAGTCAGATGCTCTCCCAAACTGAAACTTCACTTTACCTGATAATTTTCAGCCAGTTGAAGTTTCCTTGTCAATACGATTTCTTGAAACTTCCAACGTATTCTCCTGAAAAACATACCAACTTCCATATAAAAGGATGAAAATCTCAAGTAAACAACAATGACAGTAGTGTTCTCGAATCGCTGATACATCGAGCCCATTAAGTTTCCAAGGACTTCACCTAGGACCCCATGTTTGATGTTAATCAAATCATAGCCTTCCACTGTAATATGGGTTTCCAGAAGCCCCAGCAGGTGCTGCAGCAGGTACCCCAACCAAGTCTTTGTTTGTGGTAACAGGAGGATATGAAACCTGACTGTGTGGAGGATACTGAGAGGATGTATGTGGGTACATAGCTGGGTATGACAATGGCTGAGTGTAGGATGCATAACCAATGGAAGTTGAACTTGCATGTGTCTTCCCAGGCTGCACATATGAAGTAGGGACAGGTATCGCTATTGGAACGACCGCTGCTGGTAGTTGTCCATACGTTACTCTATTTTTATGAGAATCAGCCAGCTTCACAGTGATGTTTCTTCCCTGCCATTAACACAAACAAGGGGTTAATTACCAAACAAAGTGCAATGGCATATTTTCTTATTTCTCTATAATGCGAAACAGACTTTTAGAAAAGCTTTGCATCGAGAGTAAGGCAATTACTAGAGTACCACCCGTATTTTATATTTGGACGTCGCCTACCTGCATTTATCTTCCTGCCATGAATCCTATGTAATTAATAGTAAGAAACAAGCAAGGCAATCAGTGGGCCACCTCAGCCTCAAATGCCAGTGCCAGTGCCAGTGCCTAGGCATTTGAGGTGACATTTTTTTGTTTTTACAAAGCATCACCACAATAAAAACTTAAGCTCACATGAAAAGAACATCTGGTGGTTTATGTTAAAGCATGTAGAGGAATACTTTAAATAAAGATGTCATTAATAGAATTTTTCAAAGAATTTAGTATAAGAAATCAAGTAACAAAACAACAAATTCCTACAATTCAAGTTTAGAAGCATATTAGAGCCTTACCCAACTGAATGGCAACACAGTAAACATGACAAAACTCCGATAGCCAATACACATTGTCCAAGGGAAATCACTATTTTGCAAAATGATGTGAAATGATATGTCGGAGAAAGCAGTTGAAATATACATCATTTATTTCTCACTAAATAGATATGGGGATGGATTTGGATGCCTCTTAACAAATCAAATAAGCAAAAAGACTGGTCGGCAAAGTGTGTCATTTCTTGCAAAATGAGATACTAAGTTGTGCAGTTAAATAGAGTTATAATAGCTATCCCAATCGTTTCTCACCGAAAGAATACATTAAACAAGAAAAATATATTCATCATGTCCCCATTTTCAGGTTCATAGATGGCAGGGTGACAAGTGCAATAATAAGCAATCTCTGTGTGTGTGCATGTGTGTGTGGGTTGTGTGTGCGTGCATTTGGGGGAGGGGGGTGGGGGGGGGGGGGGGGGGGGGGGGGATGGGGGATGGAATCAATCACCATGGCCTTTTTCACCTCAATACACCATTTGCAACGCACCCTGATATTAAATTATGAAGGTTCTAAATCTCTATCAGCATGTATGCAATCTTCGTAAGAAATTAGCGGCTAAAGAACCTCCATGCTTTTAAAATATTAGTGTGTTAACATTTCAACCATGACATTTCATCAGTAGTGTTAAAGTTATTGAGAAAGAAGGATCAGGGTTCTACCCTTGTACATGGTCCATCATGCAGTCACGTAACAAGATAGTCTACATTGATCAAAAGTTTGCTAGGTGGACATTTAGTCACCACTTTGTACAACAAAAATTGCACTAGGCTCATAACCACTCATTCTAATAGGCGGCAGCAGCACTCATCTGCAGGCCTCTGTGCTGCAGTTGCCTAGATTCCACTTAGCGTGCAGCCATCAAGGAGCTGAGTGCATATTAATGAGGCTTTATGGTGGCAGTGATTAACATAAAAATAATGACTAACAGGCATATGGTCCTGCTTCAGAAAGAAAGGGGAAAAGCATAGTATACACAATGTCAACTTTTCTCTGGGTGTTGGCCTGAAGTGAGTGATAAGGGGGCAGGGTAAATACAAGTACTCATAAATAAAAGGAGGGGATCAATCACAGAGTGGATATTCATATGAATGCTTTACGCTGATACACTTGATTGGCATCCATCAGCCCACAATCCACTAAATCAGATGATTATTCTCACCTACATGTGTGTTTCCACCAAGCATATTTATCAAGAGAAGATGAACATTAACATGAGGTAGACAGTGATTGTTATCAGTCTAGCATCCAAAAAATGACAAACAGGCTGGTGGTAGTAGACATTGGTCTAGCTCAACTCCAAAAAAACTGTCAGATCTTTCAAGGTCCAATTATGACCAGTTAATCTGCCAATCTAACAGTTATATTTTACATCTCAAGAATATTAAACAATGCTTTTTCCCATTCTCATTTTCTTTTTCCTGCCCTTGTTTCACCATCTTCCTCTGCCTTTTCTTTCCCTTCACCTCTGCATCTTCCCCATCTTTATTCTCTCCTCAAGGCACAGCTGCTGCTACTACGACAGGGTACAGCTTACTAACAAAACCTACAGGAAACAAAACTCTGAGTCGCACATTCCTAGTGGGAAGGAAGAAATGCATGCAAATAAGCATGCACAACACACATGTACATGGACATATGAGAGTGGGGAGACGGGAGGAAGAGGGGCTTTAAGGAATCTGGATGGGCCGAAGAGTTTTTTTTTTTTTTGCCACAAGTGACCAGTGATTATCTTCAATTAAAAAAAAGATTGGAATACAGATGACTTTTATAAGACATTTAGGCACTTAGATAAAAGAAATTAAAAAAAAAGATTGGAATACAGATGACTTCTATAAGACATTTAGGCACTTAGATAAAAGAAATTAAAAAAAAAGATTGGAATACAGATGACTTCTATAAGACATTTAGGCACTTAGATAAAAGAATACATGCAGACATAGTTGACTTCCGTGAAAACCAACCTGTTGACTTATGTGAAAGCCAACCTGGATATTCAGATGGTTGGGAATAAATCAGAACCAGATGCATTACTGTCTGAGATCATTGAAAGAACTTCCTAACAGGAAAAAACCAACCCATTTGGTTGAGTTGTTGACTCAGTTTCATATGCCGGATTTTGATGTGGTTCCATATTTCCGTATTCTTTTATTTCGTTTTCAGCTAGACAAAACTATATCATGCAACTCAGGGATTTTGAATGCTTGGCTTCCATTTCCAATAAATTGCATCATGGCAACCATTTGAATGCATTATATTTTTGCATTACATATATACATACAGAGGAGTACTATGTGGGAATGGCCCTTTACATGCGCCCCAATCATACAGTCGCTCAGGTGGCAGCAGTGAAGAAAAGTTGCGCCAGACAGCCGCCCAATCTTTCCAGCACCACACGGAAACCAATAGCACTTAACAGTGCTGATATCAGCGCTGTCAGGCACCACTGTGAAATGCAATAGTCACCTGATTTTGCAACCTCCCCTTCCCACCCGCACTTTCCCTCTTTTTCCCCAAATTGAACATGGATGAGTCACAGCAGGTCCAAGCTACAATCATACTTGTTTGACCGCCACATTTGCTTGAAATAACTGTTATTTATTGCGACAAACTATCTAACATGGTCAGGAAGAGCTTAATCCCTCCTCAATCCTCACTGCTAAATCCAACAAAATAAATGAGCATTGATTCAGAACCATGAAGTTATTCTTTTTTCTCTTTCATACTATATGTGGCACGGTTGGCAGTATCGGACGATATGTATCGGTATCGGCCGATACTGACACAATATTGGGGGGTAGCCCGATACCAGTTATTTGTATTTAAAAAATTAAAAAAACTTTTATGCGCCAGTGTTGGGCCAAAATGGACCGGTACCGGGCCGATACGCCCGATACTAACACCGGTACAATGGGTATCGGTACCCCACCCCCCACCCCACCCGATATTGGTACTACCATTCTTGGTATGTGTCTTATCCAAGTGAGAATGATGTGACATCAAAACCTCTAATGCCTAATGGTCTAAGCATCTAACACAACATAACCTTCCAAAGGTGGTCACCACAACAAGAGCATAAAATTCTAAATTGAAATTTCAGTTAATGTGTGCACATTTCTAATCATTGTAGAAACTGGAAATAATTTTCTTACACCAAGATTCTTGTCAGGATCATCCAAAGCCTTCTTTGCTGCCTCAGCTGTCTTGTATGTTACAAAGCCAAAACCTCTGCACATTTCATCAATAAGGCAATATACTGTCAGAGATTGGCGGCAGATAAAAGGAGGAAAAGGAATGCATTCAATGGCACAGGATAAATGTGTATATCCAAAGCAAAAGGAAGATGCAGGTCATACCGTGACTTATTTGAGTCTTTATCATAAGCAACAGAACCTTCCTCTATCTCCCCATGCCTGCCAAAAAAACTGAGCAACATCTCACTTGATATATCTGGAGAAAGTCCCCCAACATAGATCTTCCGTAGTGCTTGATCTGTAGTGACAGACACGCTGCTTAGTCCTTCACAAGCAAGGTTACAGACAGCCAATCGACCCTGAAATTGCAATACATTGATATATGAAAACTGATAAAAAACACAAATACAACATTTAGAAACCCTCAATGCAACATATTGACATGAAAAATAATCATGAATGTAAAAACCACAGTTACGAGATAATGGTCAAGTCGTATTCAAAGAGAAATTGACCCAGCATGTGAAACATGAGCCTTTTTTATGTAGAAGTGGCCACTTTTACATAACATGTGAAACATTACGAGTTTTGTTGATAGAAAGTAAGCCAACAATAGCAATCAAAGCCACATGGAAGGTTACTCAACTTCACTTGCAATAATGTCTTGTTCATCTCAAGAAATGTCAATAAGGAAATCAGCAGGTCTGACCATTTAACATTGAAAATTCGTTTTTATCCTTTTAAGGACCTGGACATCATCATATCAGGGACTCTATTCTTACATCAATCAGCTTGCTGGGTTCTTTCAGTGCCCTCTGAGTTGATTCCATGTGTCGGTAAGTAATGAAACCATAGCCACGAGACTTTCCAGTTGCCTTGTCAACGATGACAGCCCCCTCTTCAATTTCACCATGGACCTGAAATGCCTGGACCAGAAAATGTCCCCACAAGTTTCAAAAAGTAATGCCACATGACAATTCCACTGAACTGAATAGAATCATCATAATTGAGTCCTTGATGGTTATGTTAAGTTGAACAGAGATGGCTCCAAAGACCATATCTTAGGTGAGAATTCAAGCACTCAACACACAAGCAGCAATCAGCAAAGCACTCACAGCACACAGGGTTTCTGAAGTAGTCTCCCAAGACAAACCACGAACAAAAAGCTTGCGATGAACAGGATCTGCACTTGCAACACCTCTTATTTCCTCTGCAACAGAAGGATATTGTGTGCCACTGCGGATCTCAACATGCAACACCCACACGTATGGATCAAATCACACAGCATGCATTCAGAAAAAAAATATTTGGACACTCTTCACTAAAAGATGTAGAAAATGTTCATGGTGGAAGGAAATATGTATGAATGCCAAAGAAACTAGGGGGATGCTGATATATGGTAGACCTAACCGGGAAAAATATGTCATTCTGGACTGCAGCTATGGCAAAAATCAAATTCAACAAACGGCCACTCAAATGGTGACATTAAGATTGCTGCAGGCGGTATTGACAGTTTAACAATATACAAATGCATGTGCAGAAAGTAAAAACATACCAATGAAAAACACAAGTTGGTACAACAGTACGGATCCAAGATGTTCAGCAAAGCATCACTTCCAAATGACATAGAGGAAAAATAACCGCCGAGACAATGCTTTGACAATTACGTCAATATTAATCCAATATGCATGGAGAAGGATTTTTATTTCATCAATCCTCTTGTACCTTTTTTCCACAATTAGACAAGGATACTCAAAAACTGATAACTACAATTAGAAGCAAGTTTGAGCTCATGACTCGCTATAGTACATATATATCCCAATCCTACCAAAGATTTTTCACAATGAATTCCATCAAATGATTCAGATTATTTTTCATACGCTTGGACTTAATGTAAAAAGCTGGTTATGTAAGGTTGGACTAAATATAAAAAGCTGCAATAACCAGCTAGATCCCCTAATTGGCGGCATTTGCTCAAGACTTGAAGAGAGAGTAATGAAACCTGCACAAGACTCTACAAGTTTTATGGGAAACCCCAGCCTGGGATTGAGAAAAGCAGCTCATCCATACAGAGTAACTTCAATTGATTTTGAAATAGACATGCCTTAGTCACCATGTTCGCATCATGAGCCTTCAGCAACATACTTATACTCTAAAATTCCCAACTTCATATCTGGTTATGAACTTGCATTACGTTAAAAAAAAGGAAAATGTAGTGTTTAGGGAACCCCAGAAGTATACACCGCATCAGATGAACACGACATCTGCAAGAAGTTACGTCCTTAGGATCATTAGAAAACATGCAAAAAAAAAAAAAAGGTTTGAAGTGGTTAGGATGAGGCATCTATGAAGTGGTTTGAATGATGCATCTATGTATGTGCATATATATGTGTATGTGTGTGCATGCCTGTATCCATACACATACGTACATACACAAAGCATAACATATTGTTTTGACTTGCACCGAGTAATCTCTCCTAGGAAATTTTTTTATCGGTTTGGGGTTTTGTTTTTATTCGAAGAAATATATAGGTCGGTTATATTTATTTTGTTTCTTGGACTATGAGAACTTAGGATTAGCCCTCAAGGAGTCCGAGACTTCGGATCAGGCAAAGATCCGAATATATGACCTCTCTCCACTAACCTCGGTTAGCGTTAATTACGTCGAGCAACTGCTCAACAACCCTTGATTAATCATCCGTTGATGCCCTTGTAACATACAATGCTATTACTACACGCAGCACATGCATATGAAGATATGTTTTAGGTTAAGCCCTTGACCTCGCCCAAGTTTTTCAGATATTCAAATTAGTTCTAAACTATTAGGATGGGTTCCTAGGCATTTGGATTGATTCCAAGTTATTAGGATTAATTCCTATTTGCTAGGATCGACTCCGAGTGCCTCAGAATTGATTCTTGATGTTATAGGATTGACTTCAAGTATTTCGAATCCATAAGGGTATTTTTGTAATTATACCAAGTTGGAGGGTAAGGGACATTATGGTTATTTTGATGTGTGAGATGAGTTTTAAGGGTTTGATGAGGTTTCAAGACCTTAGGAGTTTTAGAGTTGTCTTAAGTGTATTTGGATTGTAGGGTGTTGAAACCCTTTTTTTAATACAAAAGGGAGAAAGGGGCAGCCCCCCCCACCGGTTGGGGGGGGGGGGGGGGGGGGGGGGGGGAGGAGAATCCCTCCATTCTCTCCCATTTTAAATTCAAAGAATGGGGGGGTGTTTAATGGGAGGTTTAATGGGGGATCTTAACCCCATTCACATGGGTTAAGAATCCCATGTGGGAACCCTCTTAAACCCTATCTCAAACCCCTTTCACATGGGGCCAAAACATAAAGTTAATGGGGTTAAACCCCTTTCACACCTAGCCCAAACCTGCAATTAATGGGCAAAACCCCCCTTTTCACACTGGAAATCTGAAAACCAAAGAGATTAAGCTCATTAAGAACCAAAAAGTAGGAAAAGAGGAGCATGGGGAGGGGAGAACCCCCCACCGGTTTTGGGAAACCGGTGGGGGAGACCCCTCACCGGTTCCCAACCGGTGGGGGGCCCAACCGGTGCCCACCGGATTCTCCCCCCTCTCTCTCTCATTTTTTTAATGTCCTCTCTCCCTCTCTCTCACCCATGTGATTAAAAAATTAAAAAAAGAGAGGGGGAGGAGGAAGAGGCAACCGGTGGGTACCCCCCACCTCAAGCCAACCGGTGGGTACCCCCCACCTCAAGCATTCCGGTGGGTACCCCCCACCTCAAGCATTCCGGTGGGTACCCCCACCGGTTAAGGCTTTGAAGCCTATAAATACCCCCCAAGGGGTAAGAAGAAGCCCCATGCCCATTTGGCCCAAAATTTCCTAGGGGAAACTCTGCCAGTTTGAAGACCAAATCCGGTGCTCTTGTCCGGATTTGCTGCGATTTGGAGGAGATATTTTCTTGGAGGGCTCTCTTCCTAAGGTTTATTCCTAAGGGGAAGCTCTGCCAAATTTATGTTGTAAAATCACCGTCCTATAAGACGGGATTATGCCGAAATAATGAATGAATGCTACTATTTGTTCTTTGAGCATATGTGTGTGCATGTGTGTTCACGAACCTACTATTTAAGTAACACTA
Source organism: Zantedeschia hybrid cultivar (assembly GCA_030544215.1). Classification (NCBI taxonomy): domain Eukaryota; kingdom Viridiplantae; phylum Streptophyta; class Magnoliopsida; order Alismatales; family Araceae; genus Zantedeschia; species Zantedeschia hybrid cultivar. The sequence continues at coordinate 15,836,817 of JARZZO010000011.1, forward strand.
TGTTACTATATTTTCATATGCAAAATAATTAGTTTTATAACTAATTTAAATACATAAAACATATAATTAAATATTCTAAAATATCATTGGCCTCATCCCATACATAACTAATCTTAGATTCATAATTAAAACTTAATAATGAAACATTGAGACATAAAATAATATCTTAAGTTAAAAAATGACTTAAATACTCCACATACTTAATTAATTAATAAAATCTGCGAAAATTATCTAAAATTAATAAAACAAATATAAAAATCAGAAAAATTCTGTAAAACTCAGTAATACTCAGTAAAAATCAGAAAACAAAATATGGAAATTACATAAATCCAAAATATAACTTAAATATCCTTCATATACCTAATTAATTAATAAAAATCAGTAAAATTAATAAAAAAATCAGTAAAATTCAGTAAAAACCAGTAAAAAACAGAGAACCAAATCTGAAAATATATAAAATTCTGAAATGACTAAAATGCCCCTAGAGCTTAAGACAAATTACAAAAATACCCTCATACATGTTAAAAATCTGTAAAAATCACAGAAAATTCTTAAAAACATCAAAATCTCTCATATGTCCAAAATACCCTCCAAACCCTAATAAGATGGGTAAAATTACCAAAATACCCTCAATATGATAAAAATAAATAAAAATCTCAGAAAAATTTAAAAATAGACTTTAAGTCTAAAAATCCAATTTGGGCAAAATTACCAAAATACCCTTACAATTCAAACACATTTGAAATAACTTTAAAATACCTCCTAGGGTTTTGAAACCTTCCTAAGTCATTAAAACTCATTTCATACACTTAAAATAACCATAATCTCCCTATACCCTCCAAATTGGCATAATTACAAAAAATACCCTTATGGGTCTAAAATACTTGGAATCAATCCAGAGTACTTGGAGTCAATCCAATATACTTGGAATTAATCCAGATAGCTTGGAGTCAATACAAAATCATATAAACACATCCTAAACTTGGGTGAGGCCAAGAGTTTAACTTAAAATATATCTTCATATGCATGTGCTGCCTGTAGTAGTAGTAGTGTTGCATGTTATAAGGGCATCATACGGACGGTTAATCAAGGGTTGCCGAGCAGTCGCTCAGCGTAATTAACACTGACCAAGGTCAGTGGAGAGAGGTCATATACTCGAATCTTCGCTTGATTCGAAGTCCCGGATTCCCTGAGGGCTAATCCCAAGCTCTCATAGTCCGATAAAATATAAAACCGACCTATAATTCTCTAGATAAACAAAAAAAAATGGATTTCCGAATAATCCGACATAGGAGAGATGTGTCTAGGTCAGGTCCCGACGAAGGTTAGAGAAAACCCTCGCAAACAGAGATGGCACGCCCGGTGGGACCTCTCTTTCCCTTCATCTCTCCGTCCGGTGATGCCCTCACCACAACTCTACTACTAACTTTGTCATGTCTTATGCAGGTGACTGACTTTCTGCTTAAAAGACGACGATGGCGGCAAGGGTCACGTATGGCCCACTTGTGGTGGCGACCCACGTACGGTGTGGATATCTGACCACACCAACATGCTTTGGGGACTTCCCCGCGGTGATAGGATCTCCATACTTTCTGAGGGTCGTTCCGGCACCGGAGCTTGCTCCGGAAAAGAAGAAGAAGAGGTGCGCTTCTCGCTCCAGAACATGCAACAACGGCAGCCGACATGGGTGAGTGCTTGCCGTGAATACCATCAGCATCTCTCCAGCCTCCTCGTCCAACGGGGGGCAAAAGCGGAAGGTTCTAACCGCAAGTCCGTCTAGGACGGGGAAAACTATATTGGTGGGGAACCTGCATATTCGTCTGGATGGCGGGCAACCCATCATTTCTAAGATCCATCATATCCCGACAGTTTCTGTCCAGAATCGGTTCGGGATTCTATTGAAGGTTTGCCAAGATGGGGCAACGTTCGAAAAGAAGAAAAGGACTCCAAAGGACACTGCTTGTCGGGAGCCAATAATTATACCAGAGCCAGTCATGTCTCGAGCAGGGGGCAATGCCACCCCCCGAGCAGGGGGCAACTCCATGCCTCGAAATGGGGGCAAATTTATGCCTCGGGCTGGGGGCAATCCATCGGAAGATAGGAGCCTCCGCATAAAGGAAATGTGGGTAACCAAAAAGGAAGCCCGCAAAATTCGCCAGGCTAGGGATACCCTAGCAGAACAACAGCCTCAACAGCTCGTAGAGCCTGATGGGCAGATAACCAGCTCAACTACCTGGCCTCGTTCTCTACAAGGTCAAAAGATAAAAAGTGCCTATAAGGCACAGGAACAAGTCTGGCAACAGACATCTGTCCTCGAGCGGTTGGGCGCATTGGTCCGATCGACTCACAAAAAGAAGAAAACTGCCAGAAGGACAGAGAATAGTATACGGGTCTACACATGCTACACCTCCAATATCACCAACCGGCAGCCTTCCCAACCAGAAGACCCAAATGATATCATCAATCTGATGCAACGGGTCGGGCCCATAACCCGTCAAATGGAGCAGGCTATGTGCTTGCTGAATCGAGGAAGCCAGGGGGCAGAGCCACCCCAAATTGGCAGTATCAATGCTGTTGGAGGAGCTGATGAAGACGGGGCAAATGCTTTAGATATTGAAGCCGCTCCAGAACAACCTCAAGATCAAATACAGCCTCAGACTATAGAGGGGATGAGGCAAGAAAATCAACAACTCAGGACCTTGCTCTATGGCCTAATACAAAAGATGGAGGAGCAGCAAAGGGCAGCTCAAGTCCCCCCAGTAAATGCACCACCTCCAAGGGCAGTGCCTATGCCAACGGTGATAAGACCGCAAGCTGCAGATGTCAACTTCAACCCTGATGAGATACAAGAAGATCAGGTTGTGGAGCCCAATCATAATGCTCAGCAATCCCATGCTTCTGCAGATGATGCTACGGCATTGCAGAAGCATCTTATTGAGCAAATTGTTGAAGCCAAAATAGCAAAACAAGATGACGGAATAGGCACATTCGACTTATACAAAGTGCCATTTTCGGTACATCATATGTTCAAGAAGCTCCCGCCGGATCACAATAAGTGTCCCAAATTCATCAGGTATGACGGGGAAGGCTCGGCCCAGGAACATATTGCCCACTATATGAGTGACTTGGGAGAGTTGGCTACTGATGAGGCCTATCTTCTGAGGTTCTTCTCTACCTCTCTCACGGGCATTGCATTCCAATGGTATGCAAAGTTGAAGCCTAACTCTATCAACAGTTGGGAGGAAATGCAGAAAAAGTTTCTCGACCGTTTCAAGGTGTCGGAACGAAAGGTCACCATCACTGAATTGGTGACACTAAAACAAGGCAGGAATGAATCCGCCACCGACTATATCAAAAAATGGCGGAACCTCTGCATGAAATGCGACAATCCGCCGACCCACGAGGATGCGGTACGATTGTGCAAAAGGGACTTAAAGCCTGAAATAAGTGAAAAGCTGATTGGCGCAAATGTCAAGAACTTTGATCAACTAAATAACATTGTGACGGAGGTCGAAATATTCTATGCAGACCATCCAACCATTGCCTCCATTGGGGGGACAGTCCCAAAGAAGCAAAATATGGATACAGAAGAGGTCAATGCTATAGACTTCACCTCAGCTGTAGAAAATACAGGGGGCAAGAACAATGTAAATGCCTCAACATCTAATAGAAGGGGATCATATGCCACCCTTAATGAGAGAAGGAAAATGGCTTACTCTTTCATAAGGGAGGATACAAGAGAGTTGTTTAATGTCTGCATGCGGGCCAATCTCTTGATGCTACCCGAACCAAAAAGACCAGCAGAAGTTGGTAAAATAGATGAACCCAACTATTGCATGTACCATCGTATGTTGGGACATGTAATAGAAGATTGTTATATCTGCAAAGGAGAAATTGAAATACTTATCCGAGAAGGGGCCGTGGAGATGGGGAGATACCTGGTAGACCCGCCTCAACCACATCGAATGCCCAGACAAACATTTACAGCAAATGTCGTCCACATGGATGAAAACTCCTCAGAAGAAGAGCCTACAAATAAGAATATAGATGCCCCTCCAGAGCAGGAAGCGGTATCATCATATCCCCCAGCGACCCCCACTCCGGAAGGGTCTATCGTGGCGGCACTGGAGGAGATTCAGATGGATATGTCACAGCTCTCCCATCAGCAAGTTTCGCCGGAGCAGGAGGCAATACCATCATATGCTACAGCGACTTCCACTCCAGAAGCGTCTATCATGACAACACTAGAGAAGATTCAGATGAGTCTGATACAACTCTCTCATCAACAAATCTCATTAGAACAGAAGATAAATCCATCATATACTCTAGCAATTTCCACTCTCGAGGGGTCCATTATGGCAGTACTTGAGGAGATTCAAATGAGTCTGGGACAAATCTCTCATTAGCAGTATGAACTCACTCAAGTAATGGAAGGTCTTGCAAGACAATGGACAGAAGTCATGTCAATGGATAGAATCAATAGGCCCTTCTCCTTTGAGGAACCAGGACCAAAATGCAGCCGTCCTCTAAAGAATAAAAGCAAACTTATCATAGACTTAAATGAACCACCAGAAGCCCAGTACCGAGAGGGAATGGTGCTCAAATGCAAAGGTTGTGAAAGTCACGACAATACTCTCGAGGCCACCGTTGCAGCTAGGCAAAGTTCCCGGGGAAAGCAAGTTGCTGGTGCAGAAATAGGGATAAGTTTTAAAGATACGGAATCCCTGGCAAAAAGGCTCAAGAAACCATACTCCTTTCCAATGGAAAAGACCAGAGAACTCTTCGAGTTATGTATGAGCAGAAAAGCAATTATTCTGCCCAAGCCAAAAAGGGAAGAAGAAATACATCGGGTAGATGCACCCAATTACTGCCCATACCACCGCTTCATCACCCATCCAATTGAACGTTGCTTTATGTTCAAAGATGAAGTAGAAAAGCTGATTCAAGAAGGAAAAATAAATATGGGGAAATACCTGGTGAATCCCCCACAGCCACATACGATTACACATTGAGTGTAATTCGCAGGTCCATGAGCCAAAAAAAAAAAAAAAGACTTTGGGGCTTAAAAATGAGGTGCCCCGACAGACTTGATTGGTCCCGCTCCTGTGATGGGCCAATTAAGGGCAAAAAAGTCTAAAACCCAGCTGAGGTGAAAAACCGAAAGGGCGCTTCAGGCAAAAATGGGTGAACCCTGCTGTGTGAAAACCCGCAAGGGCGTACAGGCAAAAATAAAAGGGGCTAGCTTCGGTGAAAACTCGTAAGGGCGCCGATGTTAGTATTTTTAAAAAAAAATAAAAAAAAAAAAATCATCCTGCAACCCGTCGGGGGACAACGCGCAAAAGTTATTTGCGCCAAGAAAAGTCAATAATGTTCGTGCGTGAATACATAGGCTCATAAAGCCACATATTTGTTCCCCGACGGGGGGAGAACTCTCTCGGCCTGCTGAGGGTAGAGATTGAGTTTTCCCACATCCCTACCCAGGGAGGATATCAGAGTCGCCAATGACGAATAAACCCTTGGTACCACACTGACGGTACAATAATGTCCCATCAAGGGCTACGACCGAGGCGATGATGACGATGACCTCCCGACCCGGTAAGGAAGTGGGAAAACTCGCTCTTCTGCTCGATACAGCCTGAGGGGATGATCCCCGTTCCTGTTATACACAAGACAAATACACAGGCATATTCTCGAAAGATGTCACATAATGGTGGGTGATTCACCTCGAAAGAAAATATTTGCCGTCAAGAATATCATGCAATGCAAAATTCTTTCATTCGCCCACGGAAGGCGTTAAACTCCGGCGTCCGCCCACGGAAGGCGTTAAACTCCGGCATTCGCCCACGGAAGGCGTTAAACTCCGGCATTCGCCCGCGGAAGGCGTTAAACTCCGGAATTTGCCTACGAAAGGCATTAAATCCCATAATTCATAATTCGCCCACGGAAGGCGTTAAACTCCGGAATTTTGTCCACCTGGGAGGCAGATATATCCCAAAATTTATATTCACCTACTACAGGCTTTGAGTCCTGATATTCATATATTCGCCCACGGAAGGCGTTAAACTCCGGAATTTTGTCCACCTGGGAGACAGATATATCCCAAAATTTATATTCACTTACTACAGGCTTTGAGTCCTGATATTCATATATTCGCCCACGGAAGGCGTTAAACTCCGGAATTTTGTCCACTTGGGGGGCAGATATATCCTAAAATTTATATTCGCTTACTACAGGCTTTAAAACTTGATACTCATATATTCGCCCACGGAAGGCGTTAAACTCCGAGATTCGCCCACGGAAGGCGTTAAACTCCGAGATTTGCCCACGGAAGGCGTTAAACTCCGGCATTCGCCTACGGAGGGCGTTAAACTCCGGAATCTGCCCCAAGGAGGCGTTATATCCTGAAAATTTTCATATTTGCCCCGAGAAGACGTTGTGTCCTAAAGTCTTTCCTGGGCATACGCCAGTCCCGCTGGCATGCCATAAAAGGGTCGAAAATTTTCTTATCGCCCCGAGGAGGCGTTGTCTCCTGAACCTCCCCTTGGCATAAACTAGTCCCACCGACATGCCATAAAAGGGTTGAAAAGTTCCTTTGCCCCGAGGAGGCGGCGTATCCTGAAACTTCTCACTACCGCCCCGAGGAGGCGTTATATCCTGAATTTTCCCTTGACATACTCCAATCCCACTGGCATGCCATAAGGGGGTTGAAAAGTTCTTTTGCCCCAAGGAGGCATTGTATCCTAAAGTCTTCCCTGGGCATACGCCAGTCCCACTGGCATGCCCTAAAAGGGTTGAAAATTTTCCTATCGCCCCGAGGAGGCAATGTATCCTGAATCTTCCTTGAGCATACACCAGTCCCACTGGCATGCCATTAAAGGGTTCAAAATTCCCTTCGCCCTGGGGAGGCGTCGTATTCTAAAATCTCCCCCATAAATCATAGTCCCATCGGCATAACCATATAGTCCCATATGCTATAGCCCCATCGGCGTGCCGTAGGCGGTCGAATTCGCTCCAAGGAGATGTTATACCTTAAAATTGACCCTGATACACGCTAGTCCCACTGGTGTGCCTCAATGGTCGGGAAATTCATAATTCATTCGCCTACGGGAGGCATTATATCATGGAAATTCATATTCCATATTTGCCTACGGGAGGCATTATATCCTGGAAATTCATATTCCATATTCGCCTACGGGAGGCTTTATATCCTGGAAATTCATATTTCATATTCGCCTACAGGAGGCTTCATATCCTGGAAACTCATATTCGCCTACGGGAGGCTTTATATCCTGGAAATTCATAATTCATATTCGCCTACAGGAGGCTTTATATCCTGGAAATTCATAATTCATTCGCCTACGGGAGGCATTATATCCTGGAAATTCATATTCCATATTTGCCTACGGGAGGCATTATATCCTGGAAATTCATATTCCATATTCGCCTACGGGAGACTTTATATCCTGGAAATTCATATTTCATATTCGCCTACAGGAGGCTTTATATCCTGGAAATTCATATTCGCCTACAGGAGGCTTTATATCCTGGAAATTCATAATTCATATTCGCCTACAGGAGGCTTTATATCCTGGAAATTCATATTCGCCTACAGGAGGCTTTATATCCTAGAAATTCATATTTCATATCCGCCTACAGGAGGCTTTATATCCTGGAAATTCATATTTCATATTCGCCTACGGGAGGCATCATATCCTGGAAATTCATATTTCATATTCGCCTACAGGAGGCTTTATATCCTGGAAACTCATATTCGCCTACAGGAGGCTTTGAATCCTATGATTCATATTTCGCCTACGGGAGACTTTAATCTCGGAGTTCATATTTCGCCTACGGGAGGCTTTGAATCTCGGAGTTCATATTTCGCCTACGGGAGGCTTTGAATCTCAGAGTTCATATTCCGCCCACGAGAGGCTTTGAATCTCGGAATTCATATTCGCCTACGGGAGGCATTAAACCCCGAAATTCGCCTCTGGGGGGCATTGTGTCTCAAAATACTTGGTCTTCGGGAGCCGTTGTATCCCAAATCCACGGCTACCTAAAGCCCCCGTTTCTCGAAAACTACATATATTTCTTATCGGCTCACAGGGAGGCCTCAGTTCCCTACATATATTCCTTATCGGTTCTCAGGGAAGACTCAGTTCCCTACATAAATTTCTTATCGGTTCTCAGGGAAGACTCAATTCCCTACATATAATTTCTTATCGGTTCTCAGGGAAGACTCAGTTCCCTACATATATAATTCATTATCGGTTCTCAGGGAAGACTTAGTTCCCTACATATATAATTCATTATCGGTTCTCAGGGAAGACTCAATTCCCTACATATACTTCTTATCGGTTCTCAGGGAAGACTCAGTTCCCTACATATATTTCATTATCGGTTCTCAGGGAAGACTCAATTCCCTACATATATTTCTTATCGGCTCACAGGGAGGCCTCAGTTCCCTACATATACTTCTTATCGGTTCTCAGGGAAGACTCAGTTCCCTACATATATAATTCATTATCGGTTCTCAGGGAAGACTCAATTCCCTACATATATTTCTTATCGGTTCTCAGGGAAGACTCAGTTCCCTACATATACTTCTTATCGGTTCTCAGGGAAGACTCAGTTCCCTACATATATATTCTTATCGGTTCTCAGGGAAGACTCAGTTCCCTACATATACTTCTTATCGGTTCTCAGGGAAGACTCAGTTCCCTACATATATATTATTATCGGTTCTCAGGGAAGACTCAGTTCCCTACGTATATATTCTTATCAGTCCTCAGGGAAGACTCAATTCCCTACATATATATTCTTATCGGTTTTCAGGGAAGACTCAGTTCCCTACATATACTTCTTATCGGTTCTCAGGGAAGACTTAGTTCCCTACATATATTTCTGAGCGGTTCTCAGGGAAACTGTAATTCTCTACCGAAAAAAATAATAATAATAATAATAAAAGGAGCTTAAAAACGAGATGCTCCGACGGACTTAATCGATCTCATCCTCAAAGGGGTCTGTTAAGGGTAAAAATGTCTTATACCCAGCTAAGGTGAAAACCCGAAAGGGCACTTTAGGTAAAATCGGGTAACCCCGCTATGTGAAAACCCGCAAGGGCGCACAGGCAAAAATAAGAGGGGGCTAATACTGGTGAAAACCTGAAAAGGCGCTGGTATTAGTTTTAAAAAAAAAAAAGAAAAAAAAAAAGGAAGCTTAAAAACGAGGTGCTCCGACGGACTTAATCGATCTCATCCTCAAAGGGGTCGATTAAGGGTAAAAATGTCTTATACCCAGCTAAGGTGAAAATCCGAAAGGGCACCTTAGGCAAAATCGGGTAACCCCGCTGTGTGAAAACCCGCAAGGGCGCACAGGCAAAAATAAGAGGGGGCTAATACTGGCGAAAACCTGAAAAAGCGCTAGTATTAGTTATAAAAAAAAGGGGGGAATGAAAGAAAGAGAGAATACATGCGACATATAATAAATGGACCGTGCCACTCAAACTTGGCATTTATCTTCAGGAGAATATTTGTGATATACTGGAGCAATGTCGGAGTTTGAGATGAACATGCGGGATAGCTCGAGTTCTTCAGCAAATGGAAAACTTCAATTCTTTTGAAGAAATTCGACTCCATCTCCGGAATATCAGTCGAAGCGATGTTCGATGGCCGCCACGAAATGGGAATTCTCCCTCCAGTGAAACTTCAAGAACATATGCATGCTGACGCAGAGCGGCGATATGGGCGTCCGCAGTACCAGAAAGGACAATATCCTTCTGGTATTGGAGCATAGGGGTCTTCGCCACCCGAGCTGCATAGCCTGCCTCGATAGTTCCAGTCCCGGCTCGCTTTGGCGAAGAGTTACTCGACAAGTAGCAGGAATGGGATATCGTCCTCCCCATACCTTGCCATGAGGGCCATGAAGACAAAGACAGCAAGCTACAAGAAGAATAGAGAGATAAAATCAGCGCCAGAGAGCTGCAATAAAAGTCTCGAAAAGCAAAAATCGACCAAGTCCTAATATAGTCATAGGACAAAGTCAAATTGCTATGAACCAGATATTAGGCCAGTCCAGAACGCTTCATGCGGAGCTCCTGGAAGCGCCAATATAAGGTACTGATACCCCAAGATAGAGCAGATGCCGGAAGAATTAAACGACTCGCCTGTGTGTTCTTAAGGAGTCTCCATGTCGTGAAGGCCAAGAGATCTCCTAGAATCCAAGTAAACGTCGAAAGATTCAAGCGGCATCAACTCTCGCAGAACCTCCAAGTCGCGAAGGCCAAGAGGATTCCCATAATCAGAGGGGTAGACGCTTTCAAATATATTCGGAAAGTCGAAAAGTTATGAAAACAGGACTTCCTGGGCATAGTTTGAGGTGTCTAAGTACCAAAATTGAGGGTCATTGGGACCCGACAAGCTCATATGGAGCATATGCATAGCAAGCCAAAGCAATGTATCGCCTGGCGTATATGAAACAGTACTTGACTTCCCTCCCTAATAGCCGCGAATACATAAGGCGAGAAACGGGAATCCATCAAGACAATACCGGCATGCCGCATTGGAGAATTCCTCAAGCATGCAAAATGATGATTCTTGTAGCTGAATGGGGCACGGGACATGCACCGTCATCTTCACCTCCGGCACATGTCCCGTGGGGGGCATTTGTTGAAACCCTTTTTTTAATACAAAAGGGAGAAAGGGGCAGCCCCCCCCACCGGTTGGGGAACCCCCCACCGGTTCCAAGAGGGAAACCGGTGGGGGGGGGAGGAGAATCCCTCCATTCTCTCCCATTTTAAATTCAAAGAATGGGGGGGTGTTTAATGGGAGGTTTAATGGGGGATCTTAACCCCATTCACATGGGTTAAGAATCCCATGTGGGAACCCTCTTAAACCCTATCTCAAACCCCTTTCACATGGGGCCAAAACATAAAGTTAATGGGGTTAAACCCCTTTCACACCTAGCCCAAACCTGCAATTAATGGGCAAAACCCCCCTTTTCACACTGGAAATCTGAAAACCAAAGAGATTAAGCTCATTAAGAGCCAAAAAGTAGGAAAAGAGGAGTATGGGGAGGGGAGAACCCCCCACCGGTTTTGGGAAACCGGTGGGGGAGACCCCTCACCGGTTCCCAACCGGTGGGGGGCCCAACCGGTGCCCACCGGATTCTCCCCCCTCTCTCTCTCATTTTTTTAATGTCCTCTCTCCCTCTCTCTCACCCATGTGATTAAAAAATTAAAAAAAGAGAGGGGGAGGAGGAAGAGGCAACCGGTGGGTACCCCCCACCTCAAGCCAACCGGTGGGTACCCCCCACCTCAAGCATTCCGGTGGGTACCCCCACCGGTTAAGGCTTTGAAGCCTATAAATACCCCCCAAGGGGTAAGAAGAAGCCCCATGCCCATTTGGCCCAAAATTTCCTAGGGGAAACTCTGCCAGTTTGAAGACCAAATCCGGTGCTCTTGTCCGGATTTGCTGCGATTTGGAGGAGATATTTTCTTGGAGGGCTCTCTTCCTAAGGTTTATTCTTAAGGGGAAGCTCTGCCAAATTTATGTTGTAAAATCACCGTCCTATAAGACGGGATTATGCCGAAATAATGAATGAATGCTACTATTTGTTCTTTGAGCATATGTGTGTGCATGTGTGTTCACGAACCTACTATTTAAGTAACACTATGTTACTATATTTTCATATGCAAAATAATTAGTTTTATAACTAATTTAAATACATAAAACATATAATTAAATATTCTAAAATATCATTGGCCTCATCCCATACATAACTAATCTTAGATTCATAATTAAAACTTAATAATGAAACATTGAGACATAAAATAATATCTTAAGTTAAAAAATGACTTAAATACTCCACATACTTAATTAATTAATAAAATCTGCGAAAATTATCTAAAATTAATAAAACAAATATAAAAATCAGAAAAATTCTGTAAAAATCAGTAATACTCAGTAAAAATCAGAAAACAAAATATGGAAATTACATAAATCCAAAATATAACTTAAATATCCTTCATATACCTAATTAATTAATAAAAATCAGTAAAATTAATAAAAAAATCAGTAAAATTCAGTAAAAACCAGTAAAAAACAGAGAACCAAATCTGAAAATATATAAAATTCTGAAATGACTAAAATGCCCCTAGAGCTTAAGACAAATTACAAAAATACCCTCATACATGTTAAAAATCTGTAAAAATCACAGAAAATTCTTAAAAACATCAAAATCTCTCATATGTCCAAAATACCCTCCAAACCCTAATACGATGGGTAAAATTACCAAAATACCCTCAATATGATAAAAATAAATAAAAATCTCAGAAAAATATAAAAATAGACTTTAAGTCTAAAAATCCAATTTGGGCAAAATTACCAAAATACCCTTACAATTCAAACACATTTGAAATAACTTTAAAATACCTCCTAAGGTTTTGAAACCTTCCTAAGTCATTAAAACTCATTTCATACACTTAAAATAACCATAATCTCCCTATACCCTCCAAATTGGCATAATTACAAAAAATACCCTTATGGGTCTAAAATACTTGGAATCAATCCAGAATACTTGGAGTCAATCCAATATACTTGGAATTAATCCAGATAGCTTGGAGTCAATACAAAATCATATAAACACATCCTAAACTTGGGTGAGGCCAAGAGTTTAACTTAAAATATATCTTCATATGCATGTGCTGCCTGTAGTAGTAGTAGTGTTGCATGTTATAAGGGCATCATACGGACGGTTAATCAAAAGTTGCCGAGCAGTCGCTCAGCGTAATTAACACTGACCAAGGTCAGTGGAGAGAGGTCATATACTCGAATCTTCGCTTGATTCGAAGTCCCGGATTCCCTGAGGGCTAATCCCAAGCTCTCATAGTCCGATAAAATATAAAACCGACCTATAATTCTCTAGATAAACAAAAAAAAATAGATTTCCGAATAATCCGACATAGGAGAGATGTGTCTAGGTCAGGTCCCGACGAAGGTTAGAGAAAACCCTCGCAAACATAGGGGTATTTTTGTAATTTTAGATTGAAGTGGGTTTTATGTATATTCATCATATTTTAAGTAATCTAACATTTTTTATGATTTTTCTAGAATTTTAATGTTTTTTGGTGTATTAGGAGTATTTTGGTAATTTTGCTCAATTTAGGATTCTGGGAGCATTTAAGGTATGTTGAGTGGTTCTTACATTTTTTAAGATTTTTCTGTAATTTTTACAGATTTTTATTATGAGAAGGGTATTTTCGTCATTTTTTTAAAGTTCTAGGGGTGTTTAAGTCATATTGGGAACTTTTACATTTTTTCTGGATTTTATTTCTGATTTTTACTGATTTTTTATTGACTTTTACATATTTATTAATTATTTATTGATTATGTATGGGAGATGGGTATTTTAGTCATTTTACACTTACGTATGTTATTTTAGTGCGTTATAGTTTATTGAGCCTTAAGTATTGACTTAGACATAGACATGTGTAGGGGGGAAGACAAGGGCATTTGGGTGTTATTTGAGTATATATTTTATTCTTTAAGTATAAATTTAGTCATATAAGTATAAGGATTATTTATGTATAAGCTCAATCATATGAACATGCAACATACATACACACAAGTAATTGACACAATAGATGCATTAATATTTTATTGAAATTTCGACAGAGTCTCATCTTAAGAAAAACGATTCTACAACAAAAATTTAGCAAAACTTCCCCTAGGAGAACCTTAGGAAAAAAACTCAAAAATGAAGTCTCCTCCTACGCGCTCGAACTTGTGCAAAGCACACAGTTCGTAGTCTTCAAATTGACAACACTTTCCCTTAGGATTTTTGGGTCTCAATTGGCATGACCTTTCGGCTTCCCCTTGATGGGTTTTTATAGGGCCTGGGGGCCTTATCTGATGGAGGATGCCACTATAAAACTATAAGAGAGAGTAAGAGAGATATTAAAGAAGAGGAGGCAGGGAGGCCAGGTGGGGGTGCCACCGGCAAGCACCCCCAACCGGGGGGGGGTGGGCCGCACTGGTTGGGAAACTGGTGGACAGGGTGCCACTGGTGGCTACCCCCTCCCCTCTCTTTTCTCTGATTTTTTGTCCCTTTTTCTTTTTGTATTAAATGTGGAGGACCCCATCTAAACTCTCTCTTTTCTAATCATGTAGGAAAAGGGTTCCCAATGATTAGCTATTTAAAAATTGTGTTAGTGGAGGCTCCACTAGCATAGGGAGTAGAAATGGGCCTTTAAACCCCCACTAACCCAAGGCCTTAAAGGCCATTAATACCTCCCTCTCTCCCTAATTTTGAATTTTAAAATGGGGAGAGAGGAGAGGAGGGACCCCCCACCGATGCCTCTCTTTGAAGGGAACCAGTGGACGATCCACAACCAGTGGGGAGTCTGGGGACCCCCACTGGTCCCCTCTTCCTTCTCTTCGTCTATTATTTAAAAGGAGGGAGAGAGAGAGGGAGGGACCACTTGGCATTTTTTCTTGCTGCAGTTTTTTTTTTTTTTTGGCTGTCCTTCTCTTGTTATTTAGGGGCCTAGGACTGCACACTTGGGCCCACTTTGGGCTTCATATTGGGCTTATTTGGACTGCACATTTGGGCCGCCATTTAGACCGCATATTGGGCTGCCCCGGGCCTGCTATTGGGCCTTCTTTTAGGCTGTCCTTAGCCTTATATCGGGGGCATATTAGGCTGCAGCTTAGGCCCTTACTGTTCAGCCTTCTCAAACCATTTTCAGAGGCATATCGGACTGCATAGCAAGCCCATTTGGGAGGTTTGTTGGGCTGTTTTGGGAGAGCATATTGGAGGCCTTGCGGGGTTATTTTTGGGCAGCATACTAGAGCCTTACAGGGCTGTTTTGGGCAGAATATCGGAGGCACACCGGGCTGTTTTGGACAGCACATCGGAGGCACACCGGGAATATCTTTATTAAGGTATAAACATCGCCTCTCCCATGCATGCATACATATGCTCCATGATTGCATACATACATATATATATATATATACATATATATATATGTATATATATACATATACATATATATATATGTATATATATACATATACATATATATATACATATATGTATATATACATATATATATATGTACATATATATATGTATATATATATACATATATATATATATATGTGTGTGTGTACTTTTTCATATTGCATTACATGCATGTGCATGTTAAGTATTTTTGTCATGCATAAAATTATTTTGGGCCAACACATATGTTCCTTTCTTTAGAAGAGTGGGTTCACTACAAGTTTTATTTTTCACTTTTTGAAAGAAAGGTGGGCTGTCCTGCCATTTTTATTATGGCACAAAGAGAGGCAGTACAGTTAATAAAGGTTAGGAGAGGTTCCTAACCAAAGAAAAAAAATCAAAATATAGTAATCTCCTTATTCCAATATTTAGTAGATAACCCCAAAATGTGTGTCTACACCAATTAAAATCAAAGATAATACTCAAAGACAAATATTTTCAAGATAAGTTCTACTCCCCTGAAAGACTGAATCATTCATTTCCCTCCGTAAGGTCCAAGAAATAGCATGTGCAGTAAGGTCAAGAATTTGACTCCTATGTCATTTCCCGCTTGATTCCTCAGTCTTTGAATATGAAGCCACATATCATGAGTGTTATGAAAGTTGGTTGGAAAAGAGAATGAGCAGCCAAAAAGTTTCCATGCCACAAGTTTTATTAAATGATCGAGAACCCAACCGTACACCACAAGATGAGGTACCCAGGGTGAACCATCAGACAGGATACTAAGTTACACAGTTTTAAACCGTTTGCCGCATCAACAAGCTAACAATCCAACCCCCAACTCATTGACATATGAATACCTGGGAGACAGCCATTTACAATTAAACACGCCTCCGATTGCTCACCCTCAAGTATGCAGGAATAACAATACAAAACTAAAGGTGAAAGTCAAACATAGACTTAAAAAAAAAAAAACAAGGTAACTCCTAAGCCCAAACCTATTATCTTTCCTACCCTCTTCCAAAAATATTAACATCAGGAGACCTTGGGAAATTCTGAGATCATCATTCGTCAAACATTGTAAGTTTTCAACCCCCTCTACACCTACATTTCTTCTTAACTGATATATTCTTCTCCTCTAGCTAACATACTCCACCTCATTTCTCTGTCATTCTCCAACATTTCCAAGTTCTCCACAAAATGCTGACATATACTATTGATATGTACAACAAGGATAAAGCAACTTCTAATAATTTCTTCATTAGAATTAGATACATTATTGATAATGCTCAATTTATCAACATGATTATTGGGATTCTTCCAATGCCTTTACATATCCTTGTGGATATTATTAACAGAATAATTCGCTGTTACATCTTGTGGCAATGAAGTCTCCACAAAGAAGGCCACCATTCCTTGAGAGGCCCAAACCAAATCTGAACAACCACCAGCCTTGGTGAACAATAGTGTACACTCCAGATGCAGAGGTAAAGGTAACATGAGACTGTATAGACCATCGACCTTGCATAAGGCAGCTTGCTGCCTGAGACTTCCCACTCGTCTTTAAGGTAAATCTTCAGACTTGGTCTGCCAACACCTTGCCCTGATTTAAGATTGCAGCCACCAAATGTAGTTCCTTTTGGTATTCAAGTCCACCACCACCTTCCACAAGACGTAGCATGCATGGTGAATTAGTAAACAACTAACCATCCTGAATTTACATGATGTGTTTCAAGTGGAAAAAAGAGTTCCTGACTTGTACACTATGACTTTGACTCCAGTGTGGGCCCTTCATCTCCATGCTACCTTGACATCTGTGCACCTCACTCAAGAGATACCTTGGATGCCAAAACAGCATACTGCATGGTAGTTGCACGCTTTACATTTACCCCTACTTGAAATCCCCCTGCATCTAGCTGGCTTACTTCCGCCTGTGCTAGACTCAGTTCCTCGTTTAAAGGGTCTTGCTGGCATGCCCAGGCAACCTGAGCATGTGGCCCACACCTCCTTATGTAGGTGAGGGGATCCAGATAGGTAGAGTCATGACCCATTTTACCCATAAGACATGGTGCAGTACATCCATCAAACATCAAAACCTTTTCACCTGTTCTCAGCGCCCCATGACCTTAACTGAAGACTTAGTCACAACTTGTGGTCATGACAGGGTGCTATGTACCTAGCTGATGTCAACTAAGAATTCTATGATGCCAAGCATTGAGAATTGGAGATTAAATCATGTTAGTTTTGGAGCAGGCAGAAATACACTTATGATGCCAAGCATGAGTAATGCTTGTTGCACCTCTGTCGGTGAAAATGAGATGAGCTAGACTGAGCGCCCCAATGTCTTTCCGCCATCTAGAGAGCCCACATGGGGCCATCCCCTCCTATGTAGTCAGAGGCGTGAGGCGACCGAGGGAGGGTCACCTCAGCCTCAAACGCCAAGGCGATAGCCTAGGCCTTTGAGGTGACATTTTTAAATATATATATATATATATATATATATATATATATATATATATATATATATATAATTCAGATATTTATATAAAATACTAAAAACACAAATAAAAATCATACAAAATGCAATATTCCTTCACTCAAATATAACTAAATAATTTTAAATCAAGTCAATTGAAATAAAATTTAATCAAATCAAATATGTAATCAACAAAATCATGAAAATTTTGCTACTAAATAAACCCACCATAATGAAAATTCTGCAGAAAGTGTGAGTGAGATAGAGAGGCCAAAGCCCTCATCAAAGAGAGAGAGTAAGAGAGAGGTAGATAGGGAGTGAGAGAAAGAGAGAGGGCATCGTCCCTCTTCACACACACACCCCGAGAGAGAGAGAGAGAGAGGGGGAGAGGGAGAAACGCAGAGAGTGTGAGAGAGATAGAGAGGATGAAGCACTCTTCACACAAAGAGAAAGAGAGAGAGATAAACAGAGAGTGAGAGAGAGAGAGAGAGAGGGATAGACGGACAGAGAGAGGGCTTCAGCCCTCTACACACACTGTGAGAAAGATAGAGTGAAAGAGAGAGAGGGACTGACAGGAAGGAGGGACGGGGAGAGAGAGAGAGATACACACACACACACAGAGAGTGTGTGTGATAGAGAGCGACACAGAGACAGAGAGAGACATGAGAGGAGAGAGGACTTACCTCACTGCCGGATGAGCCATCATCCATCGTTGTTATCGTCGTCCTCATTGGACGCAGTCGATGTTGTCCTTGTTGGACGCAATTGCCGTTGTCGTCCTCGTGGGACACAGTCGCCGCCTTCGCCCTCGCCGGTGCAGTCATCTCGTTGTCCTCCTTGATGGAGGCCATCACCGCCGCCGTCGTCATCGCACATGGTTGTTGCCGCTGTCGCCACCGAAGAGTTGCCCTCACCATCGGACACGAGCAAACCCTACTTGCCTCTACCCCGATCATGAAGGATGGGGCCTCTATCCGAATGAGCTGGCCACGTAAAGGTTCTTTACTAATAGTTGTGGTAAGTGGGTAGGCTTTAGTGGGCTCGGGTCGATGGGCCACCGGTTGGGCCATTATTGGGGCGACAGAGGTGGGACGAGGAGAGAGAGGCGTGAGGCACTTGCCTTAGGCGGCGCAGGTATTTCCCTCGATCGCCTAGGCGACAGGCCCAAAGCAAGGTGCCATGTGGGCCCTCGCCTCCCATCATCGCCCAGGTGAGTGCCTCGGTCGCTTTTAACTACATAGATCCCCTCCCCCCCAAATGCATCATGACGTCATCTGCATGTCAGTGCATATGAGGGGGCTACATCAAAAAAAAATGAATAAATAAAAATTGTCCACCAACCTACTTTTCGAGTGCATCTTGAGGCTCTTAAGAGCATCCTCACTCTCTGAAGAGCCTCAGGATGCTCTGGAGAGCATTCCAAAGCATCGTGTGCTCCAGAGCATCTTGGAGAGCATCCTAAGGCTCTCTAGAGTGTAAAGATGCTCTTGAGAGCTTGAGGATGCTCTCAAGATTACAGTCTGAGGGGCTTTTTTTGGGAATCTGCCACCACCCCAAATGTGCGCCGATGGCGGGTGATGTCAGGATGCATTTAATTTTTTGTGTGTGTGGGTGGGTGGGGGGTGGCGGACCCATGTGGGCTTCTATACATTTTCTCATACTTTCCTAATCCTAGTAGAACCTCAAATCTGGATTCCCTTTTTTTTTTCTGAAAGGTGGATAGTCCCCACTACCCACTAACTTCATTAAAGCAAGAAGCTATAAAAGATTTTGGACTTCTATACATTTTCTCATACTTGATGCTCTTCTTACCCTCTCCATCAAGATACTACTGAAAACATCTATTTCATAATCCTTTCTAGAGCTTTTCTAATAGTGATGCCAGAAAAATAATTACAAAATTAAAATACAAAATCCATGCATAAATAGGCATCCGACACTGCCTACATAATTGTCAGATGCCATTTGGATGCTTTTAAATATTCCCACAAAAGTAATGGAAGGAATACTAAGTTTTCTCTCCATTCAAAAACAAAAATCAACATTCAGTCAACCAATTCCACTTAAGTAAAATCGGAAATTAAAACACCAATTTCACAAAGTGAAAAATGCCAACAATGCAAATTTCTTTCTGCTACTAAACAGAAATCTTCATTGCAAATGTCAATTTCACTTTAAGAACCTTAGAAAAATTAAAATAGCATGACATGACATCCTAGATTTGTACACTAGAGATGTGACCATTTAGCCAGAACCTTTTGCGTGGCTGGACCATACACGGTCTGATCAAAATCATATGGCTGATCAAAACAATAATGAGGAAAAAGATAAAACAAAGCGTGCAAAAGGTGCAAATTTGAAATTGTGCACCTTTTGCACACTGGGCAAACTGGCGCACGACTTGTTTGCCAGCCTCACACTGCATTTGAAAGGGCACCCTTTTTCTCTTCTGATTGCAACCGGCAACTATACAGCAAGGTCGCACCAAGGGTTCTGGACGTGCATATGATTTTTTAGTTACTATACTTACAATTACCAACCAAAAGAAAACTTCTTTCAAAAGTATGCTCTTCTTCTTTAAGTTATATCAATCAGGTGGAAATTTTCAACCAACAGAGTGGAAGATTTTATGTTGCAATGTCCTGACGGTAAATATTTGCAAAAATATAAGCAATAGACATCTTCCGGGAGGTAACACGAAACCAAACGAAAATTATAGAGAGAACTTTCAATTGAAGTGATGAACACTAAACCACAATTATAAGTGCAGTTTTTATTTCTACTCCGTTCGACTCAAAAATTGGACCACAGAAGTGAATAAGAAATCCAGCCAGGATAGACCCACATCCAACCTTACTTCAACATGAAAACCCAACAAGCAAAACCCAAACGGAGAGCTGCAAAAGACAGGAACCACACGGAGCTATTCACCATTAAACGAAAAAATTCCAAAAGACAAGTTTTTTTTTTTTCTTATCTGATCTATGAGGACTTACAATTTGACGAGGAGTTCGATAAGCTGGTCTTTCCTGAGGGGTTCGAGGAGAACTTTGAGGTGCTCGTCGGAGAGGAGATTTGGGACCTCCCCGTTCTCGGGCTCGTCCAATTTCCTCTTCTTCGAATCCTCCATTGCTGACTTCCTCCGCCTTCTTTCCTGCGCCCTTTTGTGGCTGAGCAAGTCGAAAACGGTGTAGGTTTTTCGCAAGGGTAGTGTGACGCGGGTGTGAGGTTACCGGATATATCCGACAAGCTGACTCGAGGTTTGATTTGAAATGTCATGTAGCTTGACAACAGAAATTTAATGATAAGCCATGATCTGGACCAATGTTTGATCGGTCTATTTAGAAATTTCTTTTTCTAAAATAATTCAGTCATTGGACAAAGGGTCTTTAATTAAGATGAGTTGAGATCGCGCAAACTTAATAATTGATTTTTTTTTTTCAAGAGAGAGATTTTTCATATTCATAAATAATTCCACCGAGATACAATATTTTGTGAGCATAACATAGACAAAATTTCCGACGTTTTCACTGAAATGGGCGTGGGGATATCATGCATCCTGCCTAAGTACTCCCCTACACCCTCAAAATCAGAATTAGCAATTTTTTAATTTGACCAGACAGAATTAGCAATTTGATCTGACTATGTTAAATAAAAGAATTTGACGTTAGTTCATCTAATCCACGTGATTTGTGAGTCCCAATTTTCAAAGTCGGCGTGGTTTGATAAGAGAACCCATCCGGATCCGTCCACTCAATCTTATGATGTTGGGCAGAACTACAGGACATGGGCTGTCAAGAAAAGAAAGAAAACCGTGTTTCCGAAAAGTAGGTTCTTAAATTTATTTGTAGAATAAGTTATTTAAAATTATTAATTTGAAATAGTATATGTTAGAATAAAAGACGTTTAATTTTGATAGTTATGTGGGATTCACTGAGGAAATAAAAAGGATAAGTAATTTTTAAGTCTAAAGTTGAATTGTTTATTCTCCTTATTTTAGTATAAATTATTCTAACCTGATATAAATGATTTCTTCCGTCAAATTAAAATTAACTTTATTTTAAAAATAAAGAACTTTATTCTTCTGTAATTCTGCAAATAAAGTGAAAAGATAAGATCTGATCGTGAGAGGCAGCTTTTGAAGGTTAGGTCCGATCATGGGAGGCAGCTTGGTTACAATCCCGTCTACAAACGAGGCCTAGCTAGACTCGTTCACCAACGAATTCGTGGGTCGGCAGTATCTTGAGTGTCCCTAGAAGTTAGGGCTGTCAACGGGTCGGAGACGAAAACGGAAATGACATCTTTCGCTTCTGTTTTCTATAAAGTTTATCGGAGACGGAAACGGAGTCGGAAGTGAATGTTTCCGCTTCCGCATCCATTTCCGCTTTTAAATCGGAAATTGAAAACGGAAATAGAGGTAAACGGAAGTTTCCGCTATTATCATTGCTATATTAAGAAAATATTTAAAATTACTACTACTATTCACTTTTTGATAAATTTTCTTCTAGTAATTAAAAATTTTAAATCTACAAAATTTTAATATAGGTAAAAATTAATAATCTATGAATTTTGAATTTTGAAATCTACTTTATCTATCAATCTAAATTTACATATAAATATACCTAAACATGTGCCATAAAGTTATATTAAAATGTTAAAAGTTTCCAACTTTTTACTATGGCTTTTCTTTTATCAAACTGTCAAGAGATATTCTCATTTATATATATATATATATATATGAGAATATGTGTGTGTACGTGTGTATGTAGATGGATGTCAACGGTACATAATCATTCGGAAATGGAAATGGGTTAGCGGATGCGGAAATGAGTGTTTCCGTTTCCGACTCCTATAACTATTGGAGATCCATTTCCGTTTCCTATAACTTAACGGGTGGTCTTTAACAGAGTTCTGTATCCACTAATAAAACCGGAAACGGAGCGGATAATCGGAACTCAGATATCCATTGACAGCCCTACTGGAAGCTTATGTCTTAGGCAGTGTATCTCTCATCGAGTGGAGAAAAAAAATTATCTTTCTCTTGGAAGGTAAATCTTAGGCCTCTGGCCGGCTCAATCCCAGCTCCTCCGAGTTGGGGACCAAGTCCCAGTACCCACTAGGCTACTGACCAAAAAAGGAAAAAAAGTATCTTGAGTGTCCCTTTTTTTGGGAGGGCTTAAATTTAATTCCCACATAAATATCACATGTGAAAATATGATAAACATGTAACAAGAAATAAATAAGATAATCATATTGTCAAAATTATAAATGCTTGATCCGGACAAAGTTCAAATCCACACATGCATAGAACATAAGCAAAAATTCAAGAAAATAAGGTTAGGAAGTTTTATCAGTTGAGACGTCCATTGGACTTTCCCTAGAAAAGATTTTACCCCACGCGAATAAAAACAGTAGTCTCCCTCCTAGATATAACAGTCACTATGATCTTCCATCTGTACTTTTGAAGGGATCCACATTCAAATACAACCTTGTTCATCAGTAACCTCAAGATGAGAGAGAGAGAGCATTTCGTAGTTACCCCCAAACCCTTAGAGGAGATGTATATAGCCCCAATTTCATATCTCATTCACCTCCCACTACTACTACTGTTACATTCAAAACATTACAAAACAAAGACGAAGCTTATTAAAAACATAAAACCCAAAGCTTGAGTCTAGCAGGACACAGCATAAGTATATGCACACATGTTTGGTGTGTATATTCCAATCTAATTTTACAGAACAAGTGTCTATGGAACTTCAAAGAATATAAATCTCAACTTCAAGCCACAAAAGATAATGTGGGACTAACCACATACAAAATCTTTCTAAAGATTTGAGAATTTTGAAATTTCACTTCATCTATAAAGAGATCTAAGGTAATCTCTCAATATATCTCACCATCTATGAGATTCCTCTTTATTAATGAAAAGAAAAATCCTTCTCTCTTAATTTTAACAAATAAGACTATCAACCAAAGTAAATCATATCTTAAAAAAAACAAGGTAAATACAAATTCATTAACCGATCTATTTGGGCTCTGAATCGAGTATACTCATTTACCTAACAACGATCCTATTATTGTATGCGACATGAATTTATGATTAAATATCTATGAATTCAATTTTTGTGAATATACATCTTAAATTATGACTACAATTTTGGGTGGGTCAACTTGAATATGAGTGGGCTAACTCGATGATTGGATGGAGTTGAATCGATCAAGTTAAAATCGAGTTGGATTAGGATCGGAGGTTCTTTCAATCAAACGTTGATGGATTGAGTTTGGCTGAGGGTCAACTAATCTGACCTAACACAAAATCCGTCATTAATATATATCAATAATTACTTAGATTATTAAAACTCCATATCTTTGAATAAAAACTTAGATTATAATATAAAAAAAATGTTCTCAAGTAGTAGTCATGTAATTGTACTTATACCTTCTTCTTTTTAATTACTTTGTTAAGAAAGATAGATAAATTTATCTATGTCATTATATATAAAATTTTGGCCATAAGAAAGAAAAATTGAAAATGCCGACGTTTAAGGACATAACCCCGCTTAATCTGATCCAGTCAGATAAAAGTTGAGCTATATGAGTTAGATTGGTTGGGACGATGAGTTCGTGTTAGTGTTAAGGAGGTTGAATTGAGGCTTGAGTTAAAATTGAGCCGCTTTTGACATAGGTTGAGTTATGATTGACCCTAGCGTGACCTGATAAGACATGAGTTGCAGCCCAATTTTAAACCAAGCTCGTTTGTCATCCACGTTGGAGTTTAAAATAAATGAAATTTTCCTATCTTCAATTTAATGTCAAGCGAATCAGAAGTAGAAACGTAACTAGTCTCATTAACTCATTTGCCCAGGACGGTTATTGGTATATGAGTAATGCTTGCTGTAACACAAAAATATATTTTATTTTTTCTATTTTTGAAAATTTTTAAATGTCGGCCCATTGTGCCCGAGACGTACATGTGATTTGATTTCCGATCAAATGATTTAAAAAATCTAAAAAATAAAACATCAAACCCCCTTTTATTGGGTGTGGCCCATTAAAGACGTTTTTACTATTAATTGATGTTTCATTTTTTATTTTTAAAATATTTTTAAATTGTCCGATCAAAAATCAGGTTGTACAAACATACTGAACATGATGGGTCCAAGTGCAGCCTAACAAAAAAAAATCAAAAAACAAAAAAATTGGACAAGCAAATGTTACTCATTGGCATATACTCAGTTCGAACGTGGGCAATGCTCTTCGGACAGTCGCAGTCCACCATATCTTGTTGCATTATAATGTCCCAAAGACGTTACGGCAACAAGTATTTCTTCTGCATAGACTTGTAGCATGAATTTCTGTTGAATATATGGCTAAGATGAAGCCTATTTACCATTTATATTAAATTTTAAAAAAAATCAGTTCATCGTAAATATAAATGAGTTGATGATAGATTTATTTTGATTAATTTGAATTAAGCTTACTATAAAAGGTGAGTTAGCGGTTTCTCATCGGTCCCAATTTGATAGGATTCAGACAGAATTTACGTGGTCGAATTTAACAGAAGCATTCTTTTAATTAACATGAAAAAAGAGAAGAAAAAAAAAAACATGCTGACCAAGATCATCATTGCTGTCAACATGACGACATGCCTTCACACGGCATTGCTGCTTCATGACATTTTATATATATATATATATATAAAAGAGTCTTCTTGTTCAATTTCTGAAACTTGATATTTCACATCTTGTTGCCATCAAGAAGTCTGCCGGCCTTTGCCTCCCTGGCTAACCTGTCCTCCTCTCTTCTCCCCAATTGGACTTTCCACCTGATGTGGACAATATGGCATCATATTAACATTATAATACTGTCATCCATTTCTGATCATGTTGGCCTGGACTGTCACAATTGTAAGCTTTGAACTTTTGTTCCAGTTTACAGATCCACATCTCTCTCTCTCTCTCTCTCACACACACACATCCGAAACAACATAATGTGGTCACAATGTCATCCAGCGAATGGAATGGGAAAGAGTTTTTTGCATATATACCCCTTAAATACATGTATTTGTATGTATAACCCCAACTATCACATATTATCATCAATATCCCTGAAATCTTCAAAATACCGCATTTATGCCCCTTTCGTCAAACTTAGGTGAATTTCAATGAAATATGTCAAAAACATTGCATAAATCATGATATCATCGGAGGTGTCGGGAGTACATAATGCAAGATTTTAGTGAATTGAAGGGTACATATGCAAAATATTAGTGAATTTAACGATGTTTATGCAAAGCACAACTTTCTATAGATTTCAAAGGTATTGATGTTAATATGTGACAGTTAAGGGTATATATGCAGATATGCTGTATTTGAGGGGTATATATGCAAAAAACCCAATGGGAAATGTATGTTGAACAGACGTTAAAGTGGAAGTCTTAGGTTCTGTGTAGTTTGTTGTAAAATATTATAGAATATCATGTTTTTATGGAACTTAACATAACATATAATAATGTAAGGTATTCTATGTCAAACAGAAGGGTCCAATGATCAATCTTTCATTAGATTGTGGTGATAAAGAAACCACTCTCATTTCTGATGGAAATTTGCATACTCCCCCGTCATATATAACTACTCTGTCTAAGGTTTAACGTCTTCTTAGATGCCTCGATCCAATCTCTCTCTCATGTTCCTGAGAGAAAGTTTCCTTGACCTGAAGAGTACCCGTGAGGGTCTAAAGGCCTCTGGGCAGAGAAAGGTATGTTCTTAGAATTTTTCCTTCAGTGACCCAATCCATCGCCCCTGTTTGCATCTATGCTTTGTTGGTGAAGAGCCCTCCTCTATTCTCTTTACCATCAGAAATCACCCTTCCTAATTTTGTACATCAAGCTTTTCACTGTATGAGAACAATGCAGAGTCTAAAAATTGAATCTTTGCTTTCCAGCATTACTGCTTATACCAGCTGAATTGTTTGTGCTTCCCCCTTGGCAACTGGACCCTCCAAAGATGGAACAGCATGTACAGGACTGTGGAACATTAAACGATTCTTATTATGAATCAGAGAGTGTTCCTTGTGAGGATCTCAGCTTCAGGCCAATGTGGAGCTTGGGATCTTCACCCTATTTGGAAGTTCACAGTCTTGGAGACCATAGATTCTCCTTTATGGATTCATGTGTACATTTGGGTGGTGTTTCAGTGCACTCAAACCAAATGCCTGCTAATCTGTCAATTGCTACTTCTGATGGTCTTGGATCAGCACCAGCTGCTTCCCATGCAAGTGAGAGTTGCATTGGTTTCCCTGAGTTTGATCACAAACTTGGCATCCATTCCTTGTTCATCCAGCCAAAATGTTCTTCAGAGTTTTCGTCCTACAAGGTTGCCAGTTCCCAGTATGCCAAGCAGAATGATCTCCATCCCATTTCACAGAACACCTTTGAAATAGCTGCAAGCCTTCCAAACCCAATGCAGAGAAAGAAGAAATCTAGTGCTTCTGATAATTGTAATACTCGATGTCGAAATCATCATAGAATGGCACTTCGACCGTCTGGAGAGACTGCCATGGATGAGAGGAAGGTAGGTGTTTGCAGATTGCACCCAGCATGGGTATTTCAATTAATCAATGTTTAGCCTTTTTTCTCGCTTCAAAGCATGAAGTATTTCAATTAGCCAGTTTGACGTGTCTTTTTCTCAAAGTAAGATCTGATCAGAGATCCATCTATTTTAAGGTTGTTTTCTCTCAGCCAAACTCTTCAGACAAAAAGCAAGATCTCCCGCTGCCATCAGCCAAGCAACAGATGAAGACCACCACATATGTATCTTTCAGCCAAAAGTATGGTTCATCTAGAATGCCAGCTGCAACTAAAACTAGGATTAGATGGACACAAGACCTCCATGAACAGCTTGTGCAGTCAGTGAATCGACTTGGAGGAGTAGGAAGTAAGTAAAAAAAGTGTCCAATTATGGTAAAGGAGGATAAGGTTGATTTCTTGAATAGCTTCATGTGGAGCAGGGCCCACATCTAATGTCTGTCTCACTCATGAATGCAGAGGCAACTCCAAGGAGGATTTTGAAACTAATGGGTTCAGTGGGATTAAACATTTATCATGTGAAGAGTCACCTTCAGGTGAACTTTAGTCAAATACGAATAGTTTTTTGATATGTCTACCTTTCTCATTGTGGAAAACTTGATTATATTCACATATTTTGCAGAAATATAGGATTGAAAGATATATACCAGAACCTGCACAAGGTAACTTTTTGTCGATTGTCTTAATTAAGACTGCTCATAATTCTAGATAGGAGGTTTTTTGGTTATATTCCAAGTGAATTGCAATGAAAAGGACGTATAGATCAGTTAAGCTCTTACACAATATCCATAGGACTTTTGGCATTCAGGAATACTGGTGAAGAACATAGCAGCTACAATACATGATCAACTTTTCCTAATAATTAGTTCTCAAGAGCATTCTATAGCTGTTCTTTTTTCCTGGGGAAAAAACTTCTCGGTCCTTACATATAAAATGTAGGAAAAAATAGACTTTCAAATCCCATAAACCCGAGCTTTTGCAGAACATCGATTATTTAGCTTATGGATCTTTAAAGTGAACCCCAAATAGCATATTTCTTAGTGAGGGTGTTAGAATAGTCCTACATCGGAAAAAAGACAAAATCAAAAAGTGTTTAGTAGATGGTGCATACTCCACTCATTGCCTTAAGGTTTTGAGTTGGATGGTCCAATAATTTCAACATGGTATCAGAGCCCATGGTTACGAACCGGACCACACACCCGTATTTGTGGTCCACGTGACAGAGCCTAAAATCGGCTTGCACATGAAGGGACGTGTTAGAATAGTCCTACATCGGAAAAAAGACAAAATCAAAAAGTTCAACAGAGTGCAATTGACGCTTAGCATTAGGACAAAATCAAAAAGTTCAACAGAGTGCAATTGACGCTTAGCATTAGGGTGGTGTCGACACTAGTCCTACATCGGAAAAAAGAGCATTAGGGTGGTGTCGACACTAGTCCCTAGTGTGTGGGGAAAATGGTGTTGACGACATTCTTAGTGGTGTCAACACCACCTTTGTAGGGACATCTTCTATGGTCTATTGCTGTCGCAGAACATCCTTGAACAAGTTGACACTCAATATAAATGTTAGAAATCGAATTAGGGGTTTGGCATCCTCAAAGGTCAATAATATGCCCATCAAGAAAATTAAAGTGCAACATGCATATAAACTTATTCTTGAACAAACAAATTTAAAAACCAATCACATACCTCTACATAACTCCTCCTTTCTGTGTTGCAATCATATCTACCGTACAAACTTAAAAGGTGTCAATTACAATTTAAAATGAAGATATATTTATAATGTGTAATGATAGATAGCCAAAAATATTGATCGCACACCACATAGATCTTTGAATTTCAATGAGACTGAAATGATTGTCGCTGAAGATTGTCATACTCCTAGAATTTGAATACACATCATTATTCACATCTATCAAAAATAAAGATAGCCATTTAACATTTTCACCTTAATCATACATAACACAATAAGCTTAGGCAAAATTAAACAATTTTTCATGTTTCTCTTTTCCTCACTCCAATATTTCACTTGCAGGATTTTCAAAGGTGTAATCAATACTCTCCTCTATCATTTATAATTAACCCCACCCCCTTGTTGTTAATAAAAAGTAAAAGTAACAGAAGGTGAGCCTAAAGAAATTTATTGTAGGATAAACTCTCAATGTATCGCAATACAAAAACACCCATTCAAATTGTCTGAGAAAATTTCAAATGAATGTGATACAATCTAAAATTTCTCTCCCTTTCTAACATCAATTTTCAAGTATATAGTTATGAAAACCTATGACACCAATTATAAGAGAGTGATATTGATTGTTTGAAAAATATAACACCAATTGTACATTATTAGATACCAATTATTGGATTCATTTCTATTGCCATCATGCAAAAGAGATAAAGTTAATCAGCCACAATACTAAAGAACATATGTAAGGTAATTATTTTTAATCAAAATAATTATGATTTAAATTATTAAAGAGAAAATTTTTACTTATATTGAAAGAAAATATTGGATATATTGATACCAATTTTACAAATACCAATGGTAGTTATTAGGCTACATGCAAAATGGGCATATTGAAGTTAACCATGCAAGAATATCAAATTATATCAATCTCTAAATATTCAAATAAATCCATTCAATAAGACCTATATTTTATCATATTTTTTATTCTTAATGTATATTACTCAAATATAAAGTTACTACACATGCCAACTAACATATATGGGAAAACTATTTTAAAAAGTATAAAATCTAATATTTAAAATTCATTAACCATGTAAATATACATATGTTGTCAAAATCAATTATCTTGACGGAAAATAAATGAAACATCGCTAAGAAATATATTCAATGTGAAGCTATAGTGTTTATGTGTTAAAAAGGTTTATAATACCCTATTGCAACTTGTGCCTCAAAGATCTATGACCACTTTAAGTGATCATATAGGGTGATTCTTTGATAAAAGATAACTCATAAAAAATTTTCTTTTTCATGGGACCATATCTTCTAAAAGCCTGTTTTTTTTTCTTCCAATTAGAGGCTCCAAATTGTTGCTACTTGGATCGAGGTAAAAATAAAATCGTTAGAAAAGTTTGACTTATGTAACTACCTAAAGTTAGTTATCCTCTTAATATCGAACGTGAAATCTAAAAGTGACTTCTATCTAAACATTTCGCAAATATGCCCATTATGTACCATGGGTTTGGCAATAAGTTACTCTTTTCCCTTTCTTGTGCAAATGGTAACATAGGAGACGTGTCTTTATATACACTAGATTAAGTGGTGGTATACATCATGAAATATAGAACAAGAGAAATGTCTTAGCCATAGTTGAATACATGTTAACCATTAGAAACAAGGACCAAAGAAAAGCTTCATACTATTCTTAGTTCAACAACTGAACATTTCTTTTGACCATGTAGGAAACAGTGAGAATAGGAGTTGCTTCAATGACCTGCAACATGTTGATGCTAAAATGTATGTTTTCATGTGTATATGTACATACATGTATGGAATAATTTCATATTAAGTATTGACCACTCTTGTATGTTACGGTACAAGCATGGCCTTTTTTGAATTTAACATACAATAATAGTTAATATGAAATTATCCTTATATATATAATTCTAAATGCCACCATCTTTACATAAGCTATATGAGATGTACACTTTGTAGCAGGGGAAGGCAAATCACAGAAGCCCTTAGGCTTCAACTAGAAGTACAAGAGCAACTTCGCAAGCAACTAAAGGTAACATCATGACTTGTTTCTCTCTGAACTCTCTATACTTTGCTTTAATTTTTGAAACCCTCATGATCATATACATTTGTTTCTTGGTCAGAGCCAATGGAAATTGCAAATGGAAATTGAAGAACAAGGTAGGCAACTTCAAAAGATGATTGAACAACAATGGAAGGCAATCATAAATCTAATTGGAAACTATAGTTTGGATGTTTCTTTGAGTGGTGAACAATTAGTCAACTCTGGAAATGTGCAAATTTTACATGCTAAAGATAGATGTGAGAACACTCACTGCCCTAAAAAATAAGCTTGCAATTACTTCAAAGCAATTTGAACTTCCCTACCCTTTTCAAGTTCACTTGTTTCATTCCTTTTCCATATAACTTTATAATCAAATGTTGAGAACTCCAAAGTTCTCGAAAGTAAAAGGAGATGTATGAAGTATTGGATAAGCAAAAAAAAATTGATAGATTTTGGTTACATGATCAATAGAAAGAAGAAATGATGTGAATAGGAGTATTCCTTCTTTTGTTTTATTAAAGAATCTTTTTCTCTCGCCTCTTGTTCTAGCTTTATGTTAAAAAGCAATTGGTTATGTCTAACATCTTCCCCTCCAATACATTAGATATGAGAATATTTTACTCATTTGTCCCATCTTAGCATTTGGCATATACACATTATTGAATATTCATCCTTGTATAAGTTAAGATAGATCAAGTTGAAAATTAGGTTAAGCTAGATCCTACTTTTCAGGGATGTTTGATGTGTTGTAAAATATTGCTAACATCGTACATAGCTGTAAAAAGGCATTTTCCTTACGTTCGGATTGCTGTGAATTATTTTATGTAGTTTTTTAATATTTGGAGTGTTGAAAATTCTAGCTATTCTAATATCAATTGACCTTTATAATCCTTCATTTAGTTGACTTTGATTTTCAATCTAAAGTTATTGTAAACCAAAACCATAGATTTTAAAATCAAAGATTTTATTTTTGCTGATTTTAGAACCGATCATTTAAAAACCTAGTTTCATGACATTTTACAATACACCAGATGAGTCTTTAACTAGCTTGGTTGTTGCATGTGTTCTCAATGTGAATTTCCATGGGTTAAGCATGTTTCTTGGGGCAACACAATTCTAATGTCATACAAAATTAGATATTATATATAATATACAATAAATAATCTCCTCAAGAATTTTGATATATGTAAAAAAATTGAATATATATAAGGAACCTTCTAAATTTTTATCTTATCTAAAATAAATCTTAATTTATCTGTGATGTGAATGATGATCGGTTTGATGGTATGTGGGTTGGGGGTTTCCTTATATATGCATATTTTATCATATTCTTTTGGTACCAAACTTAACATTTTTCTAAAGGATTAAGGTTGGATTTGGATAGGATACAATTTCATAAATTGTGTTCAATTTATTTGTTAAGGTATGTATTGAAATTTGGATCGGGAAGGTTGGGTCACATTCTGGTAGCACTTGGTTGGGTCCCTACAGAAGGAGAAGAATGGTTTATTAACATCATTTGTAGACCTCTAAGCTTGACATAAACTCAAAATGACAAATATACTCTCTTTTACTGTAGCTAAGTCAGGGCTCAAACTTTGAATGCAAACTATTTTCATTTCTTTTGTCTTTATCAAATTTAGTCATTGTTTCAACATCCATACTTCAAGGTCAAACAGAACAACTCGCATCTCAGTTTAGCATTCACACTCATTTGGCTAACACAACTTATGATGCAGCCCTGGAGTCACTTTGTAACAACCCGCTATCCTAAGATCTAAAACCAGTGCAAATAAGACAACGGATTGTCACATTCAGTTCGACACCTGGATCACAATATGCACCTTTGGAAAAATATATAATAAACTATGTCAAATAACAAGATTATCGAACTAAGAAGTGCAAATAAATAACAAAGAGAAATAAATATTACAGTCCAAGTATAGTCTAGCAATAAATACATAGTCTAAAAGAAATAATAATGAGTACAGACCAAAAGAAAGAGAACAACTACATCGGAGCATACCTTATAGTACAACAACTACGGGTGAGTATATACACATGAAGCTTCTCACTTTTACTTCCGCCTAGACTCCTCACCTGAAAGGATAGAGAGTGAGCCTCAACTAAAAGGGGTCAATAGGGATCACATGATCCCCACCTCCCACTGACCCACACAACTAGCAGGAATATAAATAAAGCAGTAAATTTACAACTACACCATAAAATAAACAAAATTGAAAAAACATGCAGCACAAGTAAACCACAGACCCTATTAAGATAGTCGAACCCCTCAAACAGTAAACTGCTCCAGCAGCCTCATGGCCACATGTGGTCCTGGTCTTACTCTTTAGCCTTAGAGTGAGAAGGCCACACTACCACTAACACCAAACTCTCTTCACCAACTCTCATGCTGAGTGCCTATGTGGCATCTTACAACTGAACCAAAATCAAATTTGGCTGGCCTTGAATTCGCTATTTTTCTTAATAAACAATTGCTCACTATACTATCGTCTAATCTCAATAATCAGATAATAACAGAGCCACTGCAACCTATACTGCACCAATCATCACTCTTTGTAGATTGATAAACCTCCAACTTCAGCCCGGCTGCTTCATTCCTTCTATTGAGTGGCCTCAATGTAGACGAGAATTCAATATTGACAAGGTACCAAAACCCAGTTAGCATCCTCATATTTATTTTTGGTAATTTTTAACCTTGATGCAGTTGGCATGGCTACAACTATTGAATTGCATTGGCATGTGATACAAGTTGTTGGATCATGTATGGAAGCAATCTCTTTTTCTTATAGTTGCATAATCTGAGATCAGATGACTCGATCGCCAAACATTTTTAGGCTCTGTTTGGAAATGGGCATGGAGGCGTGGATTTTCTCAAAATTTCGTTTTGACAGTTCAAACTTGTGAAATGAAAATGATAGTGTTGGGAGATAAAATATTGTTTTAGAAAGTCAAATAACTATATATTATATTTACATTTTTAATCGCACGTCTATCAAAAGTCAAAAGTGACACATTAGTAGGACGTAAATTGGAAATAACTACCCAAACTTGCCAAGGCACTTACGGAAGCTCACTTCCATGACAAAAAAGTTTGTGTAATACTTGCTGCTGACTCTTAAACTAAGTCATCTTGTAATGGAACATGTCATTAGTCTAGTTAGGTAGACGGCACAAGGATTGAACAACTTTTTCAACGAGTGAGTCATATAAGTATTAAATGCAAGCGCATGATTATGAGCGTGACAAATGTGTGTAGGTATAATAATTATTTCATGAACATGATAAATACTATTTGTTATGTCTATGAAATATTTGTCACGCCTAAAAAATATTTGTCATCTCTACAAATTTGTATACATTTTTTTTGCCATGACAAATATTTTACGGACATGACAAATAGTATTTGTCATGTCTACAAAGTATTTGTCACGCCTAAAAAGTATTTATCATCCTTACGCATGTGTATAAATTTATACACATGATAAATATTTTTTTACGTATGATAAATATTTCGTAGACACGACAAATATTATTTGTCATATACCTATTGAATATTTGTCATAAGTACACACATTTGTCACGTCTAAAATTCTGCGCTCGAATTTAATATTTGTGTGACTCACCCATTGAAAAAATTATCCAACCCATTTGCTCATGTTCATCTGGTCCAATGATATCTTGCATTAGAAAGTGACTCAACTTGCTGCACTAAGATTCAATGTAGCAAGTATAAGGTCCACGGTCCTTCCA
Source organism: Zantedeschia hybrid cultivar (assembly GCA_030544215.1). Lineage (NCBI taxonomy): Eukaryota > Viridiplantae > Streptophyta > Magnoliopsida > Alismatales > Araceae > Zantedeschia > Zantedeschia hybrid cultivar. The sequence goes on from JARZZO010000011.1 coordinate 15,871,423, forward strand.
CCTTTCCCTTTGTAAAATTCGAGTGACTTAAGTTGGTGACTTCACTCACCTGACCCATTTAACCCCCAACCTAAACCCATTTCCGTGGAACTGCTGTGCTAGTACAAACAAATCCACTAAAACATACATAAAACGTAGGTTCGCTCTTTTAGGTCAACTACACCATGTTCCTAATAAAGTTCAAAACATATAAACTCACGTAGGGAGGGCAATAACAAACATTTTAATTTGATTTTCCTTGAAACTTTCCATAATTAAGTTTGTTATAGAGGACATTTGAATCGTAACAAATTATAAGTTGTTTTTTATTTTCACTTTCATCATAAAAGAACAGAAATATTAGTATAAGTAATTTTAGGCATATACACCGATCAAATTTTCCTTCCTAATGTTAATTTTCTCATAAACTACTAACCTCTAATTTAGATCTTTCCATTGAAATCCAAAACCTCACTTAAATAGCCTCTAAAGTTTAGTACTCTCCCTTTAAAACAACTAAGATGTAATTTGCTGTGTCATAAAATATTGTAAAATATTATAAATTATTGTAAAATACTTTTCTTATGTTTGGAACACTGTAAATCGTTTTACTGTTTTTTTTTTTTTTTTTTTTACGTTAGGTGCATCATAATTTGAAATCAGCAGAAAGGTGAATTTTAATAGTCAACTAATTTTGATATATAACATTTTACGATACACCAAACGAGTCTTGATCAATTGAAATATGTTGAAACCCAAAAATAATTTCAAGTAAAAGCTGCACCAAACACGTCCTTAGAATTGTTTTTAGTGTCTAACTATCTTTGAAGGTCTCAATTAGGAAATTTAAATGAGATTTAATTGCAGAATTCAGTTAATTATGAAAATTATATTATCTGAAGGTCTGAACTAAGAAACCATCGTGTCTGCTTCCTACGAGAGATCTATGCTCATATTTGTTTTATACGTATCATGTGAATGTTACGTTTATTATTAGGAAAATTTATTCACGAGGGATTCATACCACATACTATAAGCTGCCCTAGTTTTTAATGCTCACCAATTAGTTGTTAGATTTAACATGAAACGGCCTATTTATTTTGAAGATTTACCTTGAAGAAAGCTAAGCGAGTTAAGTTGGGTCAGAAAAGTTAACACGAGTTAATCATTTTTTATACGCATAAATTAATTTTACTATATTTTCCTACTGTAAAATGATGTAAAAGACTGTGAAACATTGATGTTTTTCATTTCCTAACATGTGTCCGCCATAAATATTCATGTTTTAAAATGTGATCAACTATCATAACATTCATTTTTCTTCAATTTTGAATTTTAGTGCGAATCACTGCAAACTAAAATCTAAAATAAAAAAATCAATAATTTAAAACTGAAGATTTTTTATATTTTATCACACGCTAAAGAAAAACTTTGAGTCAAGCCAGCTTTGGAGTCTTATGTAAATATGCCATTCAACAAAAAAGTTGGTTCGGCTAAGGACTACAAATAGATATCCGAGTTCTAATTATCAACTTCGTTTACGGAAGTCCATTAAAGACCACGTTAAGTTATGAGAAATAAAAATAGATTTTCAATTATTGTAGAAGTAAACAATGAAAAAAATCTTTTTGCATCTGCTAATCCATTTCCATTTTCACATTATCATGTATCTTATATATATTATTTTACAAAGTGAAAAATTGAACTTATTGGATGGGTTCCTCCCATATCCAATGGTGAGAATATCTTTTGATAGTTTAACAAAAGTTAAATCGTTGTAAGAAGTTAGAAACTTTTTTAAGATTTAATATGACTTTATGGTTCATGGTTCGAGTAGATTTATATGTAAATTTAGACAATAGATAAAGTAGATTTCAAAGTTCATAGATTACAATGATTTACATGAATTAAAACTTTGTAGGTTTGAAATTTTTAATTATTAGAAGAAAGCTTATTGGAAGTAAATATCAACACTAGTTTAGAATAGCTTCTTATTATACCGATGACAATAGTAGAAACTTCCGTTTACCTCCGCATTTGTTTTCAACTTTTAATTTATAAGCGAAAATAGATGCGGAAGTAGAATTACACATTTCCCTTTTCACTTATGTCTCCAATCAACTTTATAAGAAATGGAAGCAAAATGTGTCATTCCATTTCATCTCTCTAACCTACTTGCAATCTTAATTAATTAGGATGGTATAAATGGGAGGAAGGTTTCACCTTCTACCACGTTGAGGAGATATTTTCATCACCTTAAATGTGAAAGAGATGTTAAAATTGGAAATTTACCATACTATACTGTAAACCAAATTTCACAGATTAATATATATAAATTCACTTGAGGAAAGTGAGTTGGATGTAGTTTCTACATACTAGAATACAATTGCCAAAATATATTCTCTCTATGTTTTTTTTTGTGTGTATTTCAAATATGCCTTTTCCATATTAGGTTCGTACCTATCAATTCGACTCCCTTCCCCCACTAGAAAAAAAGCACACACATACACAAAAAGAAAAAAAAAGATCAATCCTCACTTAACTATGTTGAGTCCATTCTCGCATCTTATTACTTGGGACTATAGTTTTTGGTGAGCCAACTTTGGACCGTTACAAGTCAATTTGACTTATTAAACTCATTCAACTTAAGTATAATTTAGATTAATTGAGTAAAGTTTGATTACTTGAGAATATGTTGTGTGGAATTGACCCCTCAAGTTCATTTAACCAGTCCTAAACCCACATACTTAAGAGGTTATTTCGCAACCCTACATGCAATCTTACCAAACCTCGACCATGAATGCCCCCTTCTCTTGTTCTCTTTCAAATTCTAAATTGCCAATCGGAAACTCGCCATTTATACACCTTTTTCCAAAGGCCGCCTATGCCCCTTTGCACTTCTTTTGTGCCTCTTCTCTTCTTTTGTCTTTCCTAAATATAGTTAGAGGGAGATGGTCAATTATACTTTAGGATAATCTACTCACCATTTGTGATGTGCCACTGTTTCACAAAATGACCAATCAAGATCATCATCAACGACTAGGGTCACTTTTCTTCTAAACTTCGTCCACTTGCTCCCCATCCCCAACCAGGCCCATATTCTTCTCTCTCTACTGTCTTTAATGAGTAATAAGAGGGCCTATAACCATACAGAAGAACCACGACTATAGGATGCAAAGGGAAGCCACATTCTGCAGTGCACTCCTAAGCTGTCACCTTGAGAAGACTTCACCCTCCCTCTTTCTCCCCATGTTGTGAGGGTTGTCAAGTTGGTGGTAGGAGTAATACTTACTGACTGTCAGTACAGTAAGTTGAGTTATCTTGTAATATAAGATGTCATTAGTCCAACTGGATAGGAGACATATAGGTTGAACAACTTTTTCAACGACTGGACACACAAGTATTGAATGCGAGTGCAGGATTCTAGACGTTAACAAATGTGTGTACGCATGACAAATACTCTGTAGGCATGTGCCTCTAAAATATTTGTTATGTCAAAAAAGTTGTATATAGATATGTAGAGATGATGAATACTTTTCAAGCATGACAAATGTTTCATGGACATGATAAATAGGTATTTATCATGTCCATAGAATATTTGTCACGCATACGCACATTTGTCACGTTCAAAATCCTGCACTCATATTTAATACTTGTGTGGTTTACTCATTAAAAAAGTGTTATCAACCCATGTCCTTCTACTCAATTGGACCAATGGCATCTTGCATTGCAAGCTGACTCAACTTAGATCCTCGGTGCGGCAAGTATTACTTTGGTTGTAGAAGGGGCATGCCAAGGTTAGGACTCCATCCTACGAGTTGTACCCTCATATTGAGTTGGATTTGGATTGACCCCGAACCTTTCCAAGTTTAAATTAATGTTCACCTCAATCCAATCTAATCCAACATCTCACTTGCATCTTTATTATCACTCAACTTTTTCAATTTTTTTTTTAAAATAACATTTTCAAGTTATTTTTGGGTCCACTTGGGCCAAAAATCTAGGCAAAGTTAGGCCCAACCCAATGACGAGGGGTGAGGGCAACGCTAGGGCCGCAAATGAACCAATGCCCTTGATGAACAACTCGTTTGACTACTCTATAAGAGCTCGACTTGACTCATTTATTAAGTTAAATAAATAAGTTTGAACGAAAAATTGAGCTCGGTTCACTGAACGAGCCAAGCTTAAACATAGGCGAACTCGACTCGATATGCTCACGAATAAACTTGTCTAAGAACTCGTTTTAATGCTCGGTAAGAACTTGTCTAAGTACCTGTTAAGATTTTTTTAAGTATTTTTTTAATTATTTTATTCATAAATAAACTTAATTAATAATATATTTAATATCATGTAGCATTTTCTATCTGTAGGTGCAAAAAAACTTGCTATTCACCGTGATTTAGTTTGAGTTTATATATTCAAGTAAAAAAAATTGAACTGAATGTATCTTAGATTCATTGAGCTACTTGACTCGAAATCATTTAATATCTGAACAATCCAAATTTAAACAATGATCATAGATATTTGGCTTGATCTCAAATTCGATTAAAATTAATTAAATCAAGGTTGCACAGAGTAAAACTCTCAAGTCGTTTGCACCCTTAATCTGCAGCACCACCCGATGGGCCCAATCCAACCCCCACCAGAAAACCCACACCCGCACGCACCCTGGCGTGCCGGTGCCGCCCAGTCGCCCGCCCATCATCATCACAATCAGTGGGCCCAGCCGGAGATAGGTCCACGGATCTGACGGTACAGACCCACCATCCTCCGGGCCAGTGCAACCCCTCAGATCACCCCGCGTACCCCACACCACAGCAAAAATATCCTCTGATCCTTAGGGTATTGGAGTACAATATACGAAAATACCGTGGAAGTTTTTGATTGGTTGGGTCTATTACGCCAGGGCTCAGAAAAGTTCCCTTGTGGGGGTTCCACCGACGGCTTTATAACGCCCCCGCCACGCCTTTCCACATTTTTGAGGGGAGGAAGAAAACAAAAAGCGAAGGCACCACTTTACCCCCTCACCTCCCCTCTTCTCCCGGCGTCGCTTTCACGGCCTCGCCCTTCGCCTCTGCCGCCCGCGGCGGAGCAAACGGATCAGGGGGAGCTGGGGGGGGGGGCGCTGCGAATCGCCCGTGGGCGCGCACAGATCTGAGCGGTTGGATCCCCGGCGTCGTGGGTCGTCGGCGTTAGAGTGTTCCCTCTGGACTCGGTGATTCCGTGGCTTCCTCTTTTTCTTCTTCTTCTTCTTCCTTTTCTTTTTCTCTTCTTATCGGTGTTTGGTTTCCGAGTTCTTGGCTTTATCCATCGCGTTTGGATCTGGGCTGGGTGGGGTATAGTGGGTTCGGGTGCTTTGGTTGGATTGGCGCGCATGTTTTCGGGAATTTCGGTGGGCTTTCAGCTCCCCGGGAGCTGGTTCTGGGATGAAAGAGAGAATCTTTTATGTTGTTTTAAGCCTGTGTTTTGATCTGTGGGTGATGAGACTTGCATGGGATGCGATGGGCTGGGTGTCCGCCAGGTGTTGGTCGTGTTTTAGTAAATTTGGTGTCTTTAAAAGCGTGGAATCTGGCAGAGGAAACGCCGGGTCTTGCTTCTGTGGAGATAATGCAGACTGGTGAATCGTGGCAGATGGGTCGTGGCGGGTCTGATGTAAAATTCAGGTCTTGTCGTTTTTTAGATCTGAATATGAGCAATTCGACACGTTCTTGTGGAGCAATCCACCTGAAAAAATATATTGGATCTTGGAAACCATGAGTGTCGGAAGTTTTATCTAAAACCTGAATATGCAATGAGAAGGAACTCCATTAGTTGATGCCATGGAACATGCCATTAATCGTGTAGTTTTCAGAAATTTTTTTGCACGGATCAATACTTGCTGTTCAAAAGTTTGAACTGGGTTTCCTTGACTGCTTATTTTGTGTATTTTATCAGCAAAGGGCGTCTTCTTGCTTGTGGATTAGCACCAGTGACTGAGCTTGAAGTGATCGAGCACTTTTAATCATGTGGAGGTTGAAACAGTTCATGCCAAAGGAGCCAGCCGGCTTAGAAGGCCGCACAGTTGATGTCGGAAATGTAAAAGTCCATGTGCGAAATGCCATAGCTGAGGGTGGATTCTCTTGTGTCTATCTGGCCAATGATGCTATGCATCCATCAAAGCAGTATGCTTTGAAGCACATAATCTGCAACGACGAAGAATCACTTGATTTGGCAAAGAAGGAAATCTCTGTGATGAAGCTTCTCAAGGGGCATCCCAATGTCGTTATGCTTCATGCAACTATGATTTTTGATTTGGGTCGGACGAAGGAGGTGATGCTTCTGATGGATTTTTGTGACAAGTCGCTGGTTACTGTGCTGGAAAACAGAGGTGCAGGTTACTTTGAGGAGAAGCAAGTTCTCTTGATTTTTCGGGACGTGTGCAATGCTGTGTTTGCTATGCACTGCCAGTCCCCACCAATTGCTCATAGGTGTGGAACATAGTATTTTAACATTTTTTATTGCATAAATTTGTTGATTAATGTTATTTAGTCATCTGCTCCTTTACAGTTCTCTGAAGTTTAAGAATATTATTCTAGTAGATAAGTGATCTTTCCTTCTTTTTATTACAATTATTATTTTTTTACTATGTGAGAATTGTGTGGTGGCGTTCATCTTGGGACTTTTTATATCTAACGACTGTGTATATGACCTTCAAAGAATTATGGTTGCTTGTTCCATTATTTCTATCAGGCCTGCAAAATGATATGAATTTACAGCTATTTTTAGTTACAGTATGTAAAGGGTTCATACAGAAGTGATAAAATCCATGTGAATATGAAGCAGTTTTATGAAAGACTTATGTTTCCTTGATGTGCCTTATTCTGTGTCTTCCTTTTCCCCTCCTTTTCCAAGATCTCACAATGGGGAGATTTATTTAATCAAGCTGCTGCTTTGTCTCTGGGTGGTTGGTCCTGGATTTACCATCTAATAAATGGGTAAGCTAGGGTGCAGCTTTGGGTGTCCTGGAGTCTACTTGGCCCAGTGGATCAGGTATTATTTAGGAATACCCCCCAACCAAAGAAAAAGAAGGATGACAGTCTAGTTGGCATTATTCTCTATTATTCTCTAATGGCAACATAGTTTGAATGCTGACATCTCAAGCCATTTGCTTTATCACATATTTTTTAGATTTATGATCCTCACCCTCCCTGCAGAGATCTGAAAGCTGAAAATCTGTTACTCGGTGCTGATGGTGCTTGGAAATTATGTGATTTTGGTAGCACGTCTACAAATCATAAGTGCTTTGATCGGCCTGAAGAGATGGGTATTGAAGAAGATATTATCCGGAAGCATACAACGCCTGCTTATAGAGCGCCAGAGGTTCAATCCATACTAATTTACTTTTTATTATTTTTTCTTTGATTATTTATTTCTATTTTTAAGGTATAGAAAAGCCAGTCATTTATTGCTCTTTACTTCTTGATTGTAGATGTGGGACTTATTCAGAAAAGAAGTTATAAGTGAAAAGGTTGACATCTGGGTAAGTTGAAGATATGTGTTCCTTTCGAAAGAAATTGTGTCTTGCACCGCCAAATTTATTAGAAAATAGATAAAGGTAGTAAATACAAACAAGGAAGGAGAAGTTCATCACCCTCCAAACATCACAAATAAAGATTCTTTCTTTGTTTTTTGTTTTTTTTGAAAGTGGATGATATCACAATTGTATTAAAGATGAAAAAAGAGGGGATATACAAGTATGACCACCACATTCACATCACCCCTTGTACAAAAGAAAGCACCAAGCAGGTCTAACCATTACCCCTCCCTTAACGGAACAAAAAGTGGTGTGTTAACAAATGACTCATCACAAAAAGCAGAAACGTACTCTCACTTTCACAGTTCACACAAACAAATATCACCATACTTTCTAGAATGAGAGCTTCGTTTATGAAATTCTCCTATTCCTTTCACTCAGGTTTGCCCTATCGCTGATGCATATTGGATCTTATCATCCCGATACGATATGATACCAATATGACTCCTGCCGACTCGCACGAGTCACATGATTTAGGCTTACTTTTGGCTTTTGTAAGATTCTTTAATTTTGTGAATAATTATGACATAAATAAACTTTTAGCTCCAGTGGTTTATTAATAACAATGACTTTTAAGTCATGGGAGAAATCTACCCTATTAATCAATATAAAAGTGTAGATTACCTATAAAATTAGAGGGAAAAAGTCCAACTATTTACCAACTAGAGAAAAAAATCCAATTATTTATCATATTAGGAAAAAAGTCTACTTAATAAGATACAAGTCACATCGAGTAGGCTTGAGCCAGATGGTCCGGATCACAATGACATGTCTCTGATCGCGGCATATCACACAAGTCTGCCAGAGTCTCATCAAGTCGGCACGAGTCACATATGAGTCGGCATGAGTTGGTCCAAGTCGCATCGAGTTGGCTCGAGTTAGATGTGACCCGGCGGCTCGAACCATCCCAACGGTTCGGACTCATCCAGATATGAGTTAACTCGTACGAGTCGATCCGGTACGATGATACGGCAAACCATGCAGTTTCACCCCAAATTGCCTAGATTGTTGCATAGAGGATCATCCACCAAATCTGCACATCTTCTTTGGGAAGAGATGGCTACCCCGGGAAAAGAGTAGCTGATCAGTGAACGCTCCAGTGATTCTGTTACTCATCAAAACAACAAAATGACTAGGTAGACAAACAAGTGCTGGGAACAAAAAACATCACTCCCCTCCTTAGCCAAAAGGAAGAACTAACTGAATCAGGACAATATTCCCAACTGCAAGTCTACTTCACGGGAGTGAGAAACTGCCACGTGGTTTATGTGTCAAATAGTAGATAGGATTGGTTAACCTTAGTTCACCTAAGCATCTGACATATGGAACATTTAGCCACAATATCTTGCTTGTGTTTTATTTCACAGCTTCAGCTTCAAATTCTGTGTTTCTTTTGAAAGAGAAGTTGCCTGGGCATTTGAACTCTTTGTAGAGATGTTTTGCAATGAATTTATTCAAGTTGTGTTTTCTTGGGTATATCAATTATCTGTATGCATAACCATTTCACGAGAACGTACACTGTTTTTAAAAGTGGCCTCCTTAATGCCTAGGAGACCCACGTAGGCACCTCAGATAGGTTAACTGCGTTGAAAGAATTCCACCTTTAAATGGTTTTATTCCGCTGGTTTATTCCTTGTGTGAATACCTAAACATCCTTGGGGAATGGGGATACATTGCATGACATGCTATATCGCTAGATATTTGCATATATCTAGAGAGGACTTAATAACATGAGTAATGTTCTTTTGTGGATATCAAGCTAGCTTCATTGGTATTTCATGTTTCTTAGTGGTTAGAGTTGCACTAGAAACAAAAAGAGGCTACATTAACTTGGGTCAATCTGTGGAAGAAAAAATAACAGGGGAAATCATTAAATTGCTTTGAATTTTCATCCCTTCGAGCATCATGCAGACTAGTTGGACTCATTATTGCAAACTGTGAATTGTGATTTTTCAGTTTTTTTCTGTATACACATATATGCACACCAGAACTGTGTATCTAGCATGGAGCAATTATAGTTCTTAGTCCGGGCATATACTCCCAAGCTTTCTTATGTCGCATAACAAGGAATTTTGAGATTCGGTAGTATTCAGTAATGAACTCATGACTTGATAGGTATCAAGGATGGCAGTACCGGTATCGGTATCGGAGGGTACCGATACCGATACGTACCGGTATCGGTAACCGCCGTATCGGCCGGTACGGGGTCAATTTTGGCCCAGTATCGGACCGGTATCGGACGGTATTGGTCCAATCATCAAAGCCTTATCCCATTCAAGTCTTTTCTGACTACATATAACCATGTCATGTTAGGTCTTCCCTAAGTTCTTCTACCCTCCTCCATTCTAATTTGATTATACCTCCCGACCAGTACTGAGCTTGTACGCTAGTGTACATGACCAAACCATTTTAGCATATTCTCTTAAGCTTAATGTCATTAGGACCTAGGAGGTACACTTGAATCATTATTTATCTATTCATTCCAATTTTTTTCTCTGGTCGTTTTGGCATGGTGTACAGGATTGGCATGGATTAGATCTATTTGTTAATCTGATCAATTTTTTATTGAATCAATTTGATGTTGATTTGTCCCCAGCCGAGATTGGGCCCAATCACCTATGGAATGCAGAATCGGCCAATCCCGATTTGGATCGGGATCGGCCCAATTCCGGCCGATCTAGGCCGATTCCGGCCGATCTGATCCCGATTCGGATCGGGATCGGCGGGTCCCGATTCGGGGACCCGATCCGATCCGGAATTCCTTGCAATCACCTGATATGGGGATCGATCTCAACCAGCTATTGTATTCTAATGGCTGGTTGGAAGCAACCACTGGGGACCAACTCTAGCGTGTGGGAGAAAGCCTCCAACAGCTAGTTGGGGTTGGGTTGGGGATGACTTGGAGACTATAAATAGCTCCCATTTGGCCATTCCCAACCCCATGTCAAGTCCTTCTAACCCCCTCCCTCTAAGCACTCTTCTTTCTCTCTCTAACTGTCTTTTTCAATCTCTTCTTGCTCTCATTTGCGCTCTCAAGCTCTGATTTGCTCTTAAATTGGGCTTGGGGGAATGGCTTACTACAATGATCAGGTCAGCTCCAAAGAGGACATTTTAATGACGTCACAGTGGCACAAGAGATCAAAAGAAAACATCGTCATCACATTGTGCCACAATGAAGGGTTAAAATGACTTCAGTCTAGAGTCATGACTAACTTGCTTGTTTTAGGCTTTATGTACCATGGTCATGTAGTTTGTTGTTGTTTTTCTTTCCTTCCTCTACATGCCTGTAGTACTGTTATAGGATGTGATTTTTTTTTTCTATGTGAAATGATGCCTTTTGCTGCCCAAGTTCTTGAGGGACCTATCTAAGGATAAATATGGATTGTCACAAAAGAATGTGAACAAGTACATGCCCAACATGTAAAGTTAATGAATTATTATTTTTATCTAATAATGACCATATGGATACAGATAATTCATCAGTTGTGTATGTTGTGCACGTACTTTTTCATAGTCTTTTGGGACACTTCCATATGTATTCTTAACCAGGCCCTTCAAAAGTTTGGCCATTGGAAAATGTTCATTTATTGTTTGAAATATAACTGTACAAGTCTCAATGCAAGTCTACAAGTTTTAATGTAAGTCTGTGTGTTTTTTGAGTTTTTTATGGATTGCAAAGGTGAACTAGGAGGATCAGGCTTAGATCGGGTGGTCTGATCGGCCAAAGCCAAACCAATGAGAGCCCGATCTTTGATCCCTCCTTCTATGCTTTCCGCACATCCATCACAACATTCTCATCTCTGCAATACACAGTTTTTGTACATGAACTTTTCTCGCAACCCAACACTCAGTGCCATGGTTGGCAGTACCGGCCGATATCGGTACGTACCGGTATCAGCCGGCACCGGTACCGATACATATATATATATATATATATATATGTATATATGTATATATATATATATATATGTATATATGTATATATGTATATATATATATATATATGTATATATGTATATATGTATATATATATATATATATATATATATATGTATATATGTATATATGTATATATATATATATATATATGTATATATGTATATATATATATATATGTATATATGTATATATATATATATATATGTATATATGTATATATGTATATATATATATATATATATATATATATGTATGTATGTATATATATATATATATGTATGTATATATATATATATATATATATATGTATATATATATACATGTATATATATATACATATGTATATATATATATATATATATGTATGTATATATATACATATGTATGTATGTATATACATATATATGTATGTATATAGTACCAGTTCGGTATTGGTATGGTATCGGCCAGTACGCCTGAAACCGGATCGGTACCGAACCGGTACACGTGAAACGCCCCCTTAAAAGGGGTGTTTCACTTTCCCCTCTCACAGAAACAAATTTGTGAGAGGGGCTCCTGCGATTTTGAGAGGGGGAGGAGAAGGTACTGCCGCCCGCTGCTACTGTAGCCCACTGCTGGAGAGGTTTTGGCCTTTTTGGGTGGAAGAAAAACAAAAATAGAAGAAGGTATGATATATATTTTAAATCTTTAAATTATTTTTGAGTTGTTAACTGTTAGTAGATTATTTACGTTTGTTTTTTTAGCAAAATAGACAACTCCCAATTTTCGATCCTAATTAGTGGTGAAAAATTAGGGCTTTTGTCCAATTACTTCAATTAAACATTAATTGAAGCCTAATTAATGTTGATTGCATAATTTAGAGTAGGAGCATGTTGTCAATTGCCTTCATGGAACCCTATTAGAGAAAAATCCCATATTTGACCCTAATTAGGGTTAAAAATTAGGGCTTTTTCAGAAGGATCTATGGGTTATTATCCATACTAGTATACTCACTTATGTTTTTCATGGGTAAGGAACGTTTGATTTCATTAACATTTATTATTTGTAAATGTTTAGTACATTAGCATAATATTTTTCATGTTTAATTTGTATCAAAATAGTCATTTAGTATGTGTTATGTGTACTTCTTTGTTTTAATTTACCTTTGTCACACTCAACACATATCTAATTAATTTTTTACATTTTTTCTTAATTTTTTCTGAATTTTTCTAGCCATTTTTATACCGGTACCAGTACTGGTATTGTCATCCATGCTTAGTGCCATATATAATGTAGGAGGTCTTAAAGCCATTATGCAAAACTTAACTTTGAGCTTTAAGGGGACCTGTTGATCATAGAGGATCCCAACACACTTCTCAGCTTCAATCAACCTGCCCTGACTCTTTGCACGACATCCTCTTGGATCAAAAATTTAAAAGTATTGATAACAATAAAAGTATATTTCATTAAGCAAATCTGTACTTTAAAAATGCCTAAAATGCAATACTTGCTTCGGTAGTGAGGTGACCACCTTGCCAATTACGCAGTCTGCACCTGCAGTGTGGGAGTCTACTGCCTTGCTCTACCAAGGCAATTTTCAAATCATTGAGTATAGGGGATCAACTCCTTTCTGAAAGATGTGTACATAATTATGCGGACATGTATTGTTGACGCTTACCGAACCAATTATTCGTCGATTGTTCTTCAACTTACTATCTCTCCTCTGATGCAGGCTCTTGGATGCCTTTTGTACAGAATTTGTTACTTTAAGTCTGCATTTGATGGCGAATCAAAGTTGCAGATTTTAAATGGAAATTATCGCATCCCAGAGTTGCCCGTGTACAGCTCTTCTGTGACAGAATTGATTAAAGACATGCTTCAAGGGTCTCCAGATGCCAGGCCAGACATCACACAGGCAAGGACTTTGCTTGATTGGCCATTCATCTCCATGAATCTAGGTTAGTTCTAGATTGTTGCATATGTGATGATCTTAGATGCAAGAAAGCCTTCATTTGCCATTACTGATTTTTCAGTCTTTATTTGACAGGTCTGGTTCCGTGTTAATCTGCAATTACCTGAGGATCTGCAGAAGCAGATGCCTGATGGATCTTTCTCTGTGGGAATGCCAGACATGCATCCTGGAACTACGAATGTACACAAGGAAGGTGATTACTTTTCCAGATCCATGGAGTCGTTTTTCCTAAAGACTTTTGTCAATGTTGATTTGTGGGAGTGTACAACAAATTGCAACCGGATAAACGTACACTAATTCAGTTGGACGTCAAAATCTGTAGGCGTACTGGAATTTGTCAATTGCTTGAAGCACCATTTCAAGTAATTCGATGGAGATGTTGGACCCAAAGTTGAGCAACTTTTGGGAACATGATTACATGTAGATCCCCAGAGGCATGATTTAGTTCATGTCAGATTATTCTGGAAGAAAAAAAAAAGGTGCCAATATCCCCAAAATCATTTCCCATTGTGCCATCCAGATAGCACATGTTCCCGAACACCAATTAAATTTAGACAAGAAATTTGGAACTTGATTGGGTGACTGCTTTGAATTAAACTTTTTTCTTGGATATGTTGCTTATTCATGTGTTTTATACTTTCTGCAAGTCTGCCCGTTATAAGATGCCGTGTAATTCTTTTCTAGAAATTCCAAAGAGGAACCCACCAATGCCTCGAAGGTCTCCTCCGCCCCCACCTTCATCTAGAGAACAAGTACGAAACATCTCTCCACAAGCTGAAAAGGAAGCCCAACATTCTAGACCTTCTCAGAGTGCTTCAAAGGCGGATGGCAATGGGGGTCCCTTGGGTGCATTTTGGTCCACCCATCATGCGCAGGACTCACAGGCTTTGGAGGACAAGGGCCCTCTGTTTGATGATGAACCCAGAGCTAAGCACAGTCAACAGAACCATGGAGGCAGGACTAGTCCTCCGATTGAACACCGTGCTCACTCTGGGCATCCCATCAGAAGATCCCATGGAAACACAAAAAAGCTTGATGATGGCCCCAGTGAGGACTTTGAAATCAGATTCGACAAGGATGGCAGTTGTGAGGAAATGAAAGCATCACAATCCTCATTTCCAAACGAGGCATTCAACACATTTGTTGCTGAATTTGATACCAGCAAGCTTAATCCTGGTAACAATAACACCCATGGTAGAAAGCCAAGAGAAGAGCTAGAAGCTGAAGTCGAAAGGCTGAAGGAACAGTTGAAGCAATCTAACTTGGAGAAGGCCGAAATAACATCAAAGTATGAAAAACTATCAGCCATCTGCCGGTCTCAGCGGCAGGAGATTCAGGAACTGAAGCACGCGCTTGCAGCCGCAAACCCGCCACATCCAGACAAAGACGGCTTGAAAGACCAGAACTCTCCTGGAAGCATGCAGTCTTCTACCCTTGTAAGGCTTCTGCTCCTTTCATGCATCACTGTATATCATTCTTAATATTTGTGTTCCATGTTTTATTCTAATTGCCTGTTTCCCGTAATCCTCCTACTTAACAAAAAGATCCTCCTTTTGGTTATCTAACATAGATGCCTTTCTGGACGTCCCAGCATAGGGAAAAGATTGAAGGGTCCGTCTGGGAGCTCCAGCAAGGAATGCTTAAGCAGGCTTCTTCATCACCCAGTCCAGATTCAAAGACATGGCAGGCCTTTGCTGAGGAGCCAAAATCACAGCCTGTGGCAAGAACTGGCCATCCCAAATCAGTCCGAACAGGAAATGGCCATCTGAACAGTAAGCAGGCAAATGTGAACCCATCTAGTGATGCCTGGGGATTCGAACAGGATAACTTTGTTGCTTTCCCATCGAATCCTCAGATATCCAGGACTAGTGACCGAGGGAGTACCTCCCAAAGACTTCGTAGCAGGGAGGTGAAGGTAGAGACAAGCCAACCCGCCGGGTGGGCTGGTTTCTAAAGTGATTAATATCTGTGAGTTAATCTTACTTTTCTGTGTTCCTCACTTTCTTGTACTAAGATAAGGAAAACAAAAGTGTTTATGTTGAATATATTGTTGGTTCTTGGCTTGTGAAGAATAAACAGAAAGCAGAAATGGTAATTGGTTTCTTCTTTTTGCAATATCTTTTGGGCAATGGTAAGTGTGAATCTGATTATTATTCTTCCATGTAGAGGTGGTTTGGATTGATGTAAAACATTAAAATCCACTGAAATCTCTGGATTTGATCTCCTTGGGTTGACATAAAATATTGAAATCTCTGGATTTGTTTCATTTGGATCGAAGTAAAATATTGACATCTAAAATCAGGATTCACCTTTTTATGAAAGTGTCCCTTGTTTTGTTTTTCACCAATCACTAATTTTATCTCTACTGTTTTTGGACTTGGTGATTTCAAAATTAAAAAGTTTGGGGTAAGCAGTTTGGCATTGCTTATACTAGTATCCTCTCAAACGTGTCTTAAAAAAGACCAACTGATGTGGCGATCTTCTTATGAATGTGATGAAAAGTGTTGAGACATTGTATTGCAGCATCCATTTAACTGGAGAGAAATCTTTAAATATCATATTTTAGAAAGTATTATGTCTATGTGGAATAATGCAAACTTCTTAGTGGATGAGCTTTAAAAAAAATCACGTAGACTGGGAAATTAAAAATATCTCAAGAATGTGTTCGAAGTACTCTTGAAATAAATTATTTGGTATAAAGGTCATACGTTTCTAGTTAAATATAGGAAAAGGATAGAATGACCCTCGAAGTGCATTTGAGTTAGATGCCCCCTCTCTGAAAACCAACCCTCTCTTGTGAAAAAAATAAAAAAAATATAAATTTATATGTATTTAAATAGGCCTATTAAGATTGATCTCATCCTCTGTGTTTTAACTTTTACTGTATAATATTGATGATCAGTCTTAGTCATTTGATCGGATACAATGTTTAAAAATGTTAACAAAATATTTAAAAAATAGTCAGATTCGCTCTTAAAGGTTGATCCCTTTGGAGATTTTAGTCTTGATTTAATTGGACGGTTACAGTTAAATTTTTTGATCCAATAGTTAAAAGTAACTTAGTGGGAACCAACCTATGTGGAGTATTTGAATATTTTTAATCTTTTGATGATTTTTATTTTATTTTTAATCGGGAAGGGATTATGGGGAGGAGGGGTTAGATATGATATGGGGGTGCGTTATATCCACCCCCTTAAATATAATAGTGTACTTTTGAAAATTAGATGTACTAATGAAGATTCATAAAATACCATGAAATAAAGGTTTTGAAATCATCGGTTTTAAAATCAGTGAAAATAAAATTCTTGATTTTAGCATTACTAATTTTAGTTCATAGTGATTTTAAGTTGAAAACTAAAATCAATTAAAAGGAGGGTTTTAAGAATAAATCGGTTTTGAGATATAGTAGTTTACTACATTTCAAATGTAACAAACAATGTAAAATGATTTACAGCAAAAGGGAAAATACTATTTTATGACTATTTGGATGGAATTTTCCAACGTACCAAATGACCCCTAAGTCTGTTATTAGTATGAAACTCTCTTTTGTGAAAAAAATAAGACTACAACTCGATTATCTTTAATTTAACGGATAGTCTTTTGGTTAGTATTTTTGTCATCGAATAGATTACTGTGTATGAATATAGTTTCTTAATGAGACAGAAATAGATGCAGCTTATCTATAACAAATATCTATGTATAATTAATATCAGCCTTTTGTTTTAAATCCAAAGATGGATACCAAGCGATGTGATAAACTTAATCTTAGCTCAAGTTGTACGTTTGTGTCACATGATAGAGTTTCTTCTAGTGTGATTTAAATATATTATTACTATATATTTGTATGAGTTTTTAAATTTTCAGTCCCTCTAATCTATTAAATTTAAGAAAAATTCCCTATAGCTTTTATATTTTTTTAAAGACTTCCTATAATCTCACTTTTATTTAGAAAAGACTCTTTTATACAGTTTTTCTAAAATATTTCAGAATATTTAAGAATATTTTAAAAAAAATATAGTATTTTCTAAATAAAAGTGAGACTACGGAGAACTTTGACTAAATACTAAGATTATAAAGAGCTTTTCTTAAGTAAAGTAGACTAGGGGAACTAAAAATTTAAAAAACTTTATTTTTATATGATGATAAATTTAAATTAAGAATGTTTTTATATCTCTCAAAAAAATAGTTACTTTGTCTGTTTAATTTGTACCTTGAATTTAAGTTTTATAAATTCTTATTTTACCCAATATTTATGCGTTTGCCATCAATACCCGTTTTACATAGATTGGAAATGCAAACAGATCAAATTCAGTGTGGATCTAAAGTATATCTATGACTGAATCTGTTATGCTATTTGTTTTGAAAGGCTATTCGTGTATGTTGAATTAAAAGGATTATCATTTAACTGAGTTATAAACTAATAATCGGGTTGCCTTTTACCATTTGCATGTGATGCAAATGTTATCTAGAAATCCATTTAAAGCATAAGGAAATGATATTATTCATATCTGACCAATTTATGATGAGGATAAGGTTACACCTATTTTATCTGTTCATTTTTTTACTCATCTTTTTTAGCTATTTATAAATGAAATCTCTAAACGTGCACCTGTACAATTACGCCTTATCATCTACACCATTCTTTTAACCCCCCACCCTTCATTCATTAGTTTGCAATGTTCATTTTTCTTTGCGTCTCATATTTGACATTTAAATTTACAAGAACTACTTTAAAAATTTATATATTTTATATTTTAAAATAAGATTTCTCCATTCCCCTCAAAATGAATATAAGACTAAGCATATATTCACATATAGTATAATACGATAATTTAACATATATACATTTTTGATAATTTTAAAAACACATGATGATAAAGGTACACGTATTACTTAAAAAGGATAAGCCATTGTTCGACCTCATATGTATCATTTTATTAACAAGCGCGACTGCCGGGCACTATCACGTGATCAGACGACGCAGGGGGGGGGATTTCGTCATTGATGGCTCTTTTATGGTTGGTTTTTAAAATTGAGTAATATTTGCTGCACAGTCAAGTTGTGCAGCAACACCGGTTACATTGCATAATTCTTTGTGGTTGGACCACGTGATTAACTTAACCAATTAGACGAACTGATATGGTCACTCTCATAATATTTGAATTGACAAATATCGTTTTCGATTGACAAATATATATTACGTTTGATAAATATAATTTTCATTGACAAATAGAGATTTCAATTAACAAATATAATTTTTGATTGATATTTGTCAATTAAAAATTGTATTTGTCAATAAAAATATCTATTTGTCAATCATAATATGTATTTGTTAATCTAAAATGATATTTGTCCATCTAGAAGTAAAAATGTCAATTCGTTCAATTGACTAAAATAATTACCTGATCCGTCCACAGAAACTTGTGCTGGACTTGCTCTGATTGTATATAACTCTTTAAAATTAGGCCTTTTCGACTTTGCCGCTCCCCTCCCGCCCGCCACAACCAAAGGTTGCCAGTTAGCACGGGCTCCAACCTCTGGACTTAACCCGATTTAAACCCTCGCCTCAGATCCCGTTCGTATAAATATCTTCTGGCGTTCCCTTTTGTTTTCTCTCTCTTCTCACGAGCTCCGCCCCCTCCCCCACTCCCCCCTCCAAAACCCTAGCTAGGGTTTTGGCCCCCCTCCGGCCCGATCCCGTTCTCGACTTCGAGTGTTCACCGTCTGGGAGTATCTTTAGCCTCGCCTCTGGTTCTTATCTGGTTGCCTCCATGGACGCCGTCGGAGCTGCTCGCAAGAGGGGGAGGGCGGCGGATTTGGCCGCCAATGGCACGGCCGCGGTTGGCGGAGCGAAGAAGCTCAGAGGTATGCTGCTGTGGTTTTCTACATGCGGGCTATGTTCTTGCCTGTCTAAGTTTCTGTTTATTTTGTGATGTGTTTTTTCTTACCATTGCTGTCACTTGTCAGTAATGTGGTTGGTGGTTAAAGATTCTTGGTATCTTTACTTAATCGTGTGTAGTTTTTTCTTTTGTTCATGTACAAAGATTAGTAGTTGCATTGCATGTGATTGATCGCAGGATGTTTATTTTTTTATTATTTGACTGTGTTACGTGTCTTGGATTGCGGAAAGTTTTCCTTTCTTGAAGTGGCCTCCACGGTGAAAGAACTAGTAAAATCGAAGGTGAAGAAGCTTGTATGCTGTAGCAAAGTGTTTGCAATAATTATAGGACAATTTAATAGATACATTGGAATAATCGGGTCCTATTCTACTTACAACAAATGATTATGCCAACATGCTGTGCCAAAGTGTTTGGAATAATTATAAGACAAGTTAATAGATACATTGGAATAATCGGGTCCTATTCCACTTGCAACAAATGATTATGCCAACATGGTATTGGAGCCTATGGATTATATTATATTCTGCGACCACGCTCCCTGCTTTTGGTTGTCTAGGCGATGCACTAGCTTGGCGTACGGTGCAGGGATGTGCTGGAACAGTCTCATATTGGTAAAGGGATAAAAAAATGTGCTACTCCACAAGCTAGCCAATAATTCTGGAGTTGGGCGACCCAATAATTCAATACAGTACTCTCACTGTAAAGAGGATTAATTAATGACATCGTAATGTTTGGCTATCTCTATATTCTTGAACATTGCCCAATACATATATAAGGTTTTAGTAGTGTGGCGAGCTTTCTGAGATTATGAATCACACTAGCAATCTAGAGAAACCAGTTGTAATAGAGTGATGAATAAAATGGAGTTTCAAGTTGTTAAAATGTGGCATTTGAAACTGAAAACAGATGGTCAAGATGTATATCTTCATCTTCTTGTGTATGTTTTGTTTATTATTGCTGCTTATTTTCCCAGCATTTCTTTTGTTTTTAACTTTAAAGAAGGATTGAAGAAAGAGAACCAGTTATTTATATTTGGGAAGATTACATGTGTGCCCCCCAAATTCTTTCTATTCTACTGTATGTTCATGTATTATTTACATTGTCATGTATGCTCTCATTATAAGCAATGTGCTTTCAGTCAAGGTAGGAAGAATCGGGGATCGTGCATGGATCGGCCGATCTGATCCAGACCGGTCCCCCATTTATCTTGCCAATTATTTTTAAAAAATGGTCTGTTCTTGGATAGATCCCGATCGATATTGGACCGATCCTGTCCGATCCGGACTGATCCCTGCTGATCCCGACCGATCTCGGCCCAGACCATTGGATCGGGGCACAGGATCAGATCGGTTCAGGTCAAAACCGGTCGGATTGGCTGATCCTGCCTTCCATTCTTTTAATTATATCCCTCCGGCTTTATTACCATCAGAACTAAGTGAATATTCCAGTGACAATTTTAGTGAGGTGGAAAATATATGATTTTGAGAGCAGGCAGGACAATATGAGAGGTTTTTTCTGTGTATACGTGAAATCATTTAAGTTATGTGAGGAGGTTAAACGAGGGCAGGTTAGCCATTTTTCTTTATTAACCCATCAAAGGTTAGGGTCAACAATTGACAAATGATGGTAGGGGTATAAGTTATGGAATATGATTTATCATGGGAGTATAAATTATGGAACATAATTTATTATGGAATATGATTTATCATGGGGGCATACATGACTATAAAAAATTCTGGGCATATAGCAAACAATGATACATTTTGGAGGTATATATATACAATCACTTTTCTTATTTGATGTATCTCTAGCAATGGTTTTCTCTTTGCAACTTTTCTTCTCTTTTATGTTTCCTTTTGTCTAAAATTCTAATTAAAAGGTTCTGAGCGACGCACTTTACTGTATGTAAGTAACAACTAACAACTGCTATATTTCAATAATATGAGATGATCTATCCTTTTCTTGATTTTAAGGCTTCTGTGATCTCTTGATTGATGTTAGACTTTTTGGTGTACAATAGAATTAAGTTATTCCTGTTAATAATGCAAAAGGATGAATGCAACTGATTGATGCTTCTTTTCGGTTTCAAGATTAATAACTTGCTGAAATTTAACTGCGAAGAATAATTAATGTTATGCAACAGAAACGGACTCTTTCCAATCTGGTATAGGAAGCAAATCGAAGCCATGCACCAAGTTTTTCAGGTTCTAATCTTAACTTAAGATAAATACTGCAAATTTAACTTTTATCTTTCCTGTAGTGGAAAAATTTTATTATCTGTTCTTCAATCAGTGTAATATTGTCAGAGCTAATGAATTCATCATCTAAGTTGTGATACAGGTTCTTGTGCATTAACGAATGTTAACAAGATTTTGTTGGCTAATCGTGATTCATGGAGGAACTTCGGACAATTAAGACTTGTGAAGCAAATATGTAATTCAAAGGGAGTAATATTGATGCAATGGAAAATGCTGCTAATTCAACTTTTGCATCAGTCTTCAGTTGGATATGATAATTGTTGTACATTCCACTTTTGAATCAGTTCGTTTGCGCCATTATATATATATATAGATAGATAGATATATATATATATATATATATATATATATATATATATATATATATATATATATACACCATCTCCTTTAGCCATTGTGGCTATTGCCATCTGCATTCTTTTTTTATTCAGTGGATCAATGGTAGGTTTTGAACAAGGAGTTTAGTTGTCCCATTTCTATTGATTTGTAAGCATCTTGATAGGGATAAACTTGGCTATAGCTTTTTTGGTTGCATGTAGTATTGGTAACATGTACATAAAAGCACAAACGTGCTGGTCTAGTTGCTGGCATCTTGTTAGGGATAAACTTGGCTATAACTTTTTGGTTACGTTTAGTATTGTTGACATTTGTGAATGAAGCATAAACATTTTATTCTAATCAAAGGACATGCCCTGCTTTTTTACATATGAATTCTTGTTAATTATCATATCTTTTGATTATCCACCTTAAAAAATGATATCTTTTTTTTTTTTTGTAATCTTAAAATGTGAGGAAGAAATTCGAAGGTCATCCCACTACTGACCTGGTTGGGAGAAAGATTTTTATTTTCTTTGATATCCAAGAGTAAACATACTATGCCCAGGATTGAACCCCAAAATCACCGGTTGCTCGAGCCGTGGGCACCGCACGGTCCTCAACGCCTTGGAAACTTCTCATGCGACGGAACCAATGCGTAGCCAAACCTCTCTCGGGCCTTATGCGACCCCCAAGGCTGCACGAAGTCCGACTGGTCGAAACAGCCGTGAACTTGCGACATGCACGTAAAGCGGGTGCCCACGGGCGGGATCGAACCCTTGAGCTCTTTGTTGCCAATGAAGTCCAGTTCCAACTATCCCATCCCATGGGGACAGAGAAAGAAATCTTTAGCATGGGGATGGTATATGACTGCCTTCCTCACACCTGTGGGGACTCAGGGGAGAGCCTGAATAGGAAACACTTAGGTATTATGCTTTTTGACAGAATGTTCTTTTCCCTTGAATCCAATTGCCAAATGGTTTTTGACACTCAAGGCTGGTAAGCCCTCATTCCACTTGCTTATTCCGTTGCCAAATGAGAGCCCAGTAGTCTTTAGTCTTTCAGGAGTCATTGTAGAGATTCTCTTAAGGGTGGGTTGTTAAGGTTTTTTCCAAGGGCAGATATTTGGAATTTAAATGGTCACCTTTCCACTAGGGCTGTTTGTGAATTCATTGGATGCCAAATCTCTTCCCATGGGCTGTGAATTTAATCAGACATAGAATGGTTTTTCATTTGTCCTTGATGGTGAATGTACTTGGATTTTTGTAGTGATTCAGTCACGAGCTGGATAGGAGGAAAAAATTACACGTAGGGAAAAAAAGAGAGGCTACCTATAGAATAAGTCAGAGTGGAGCCATTGTGGGTGAAACCATCGCTGTGTTTGGGGTTGGGACAAGAATGAATTGGATTAAGTCGCATATTGAAAAGGTGGAAAGGTTATTGGATTATATATGAAGGATTTGGATCCTTAGCTTGTGAGACGCCTTTGGGAAACAATTGTGCAAACTTGGCCCAAAGATGATGATACCTCGTAGGGGCTGATAATATTAGAGTCAAAGCATTGCAGTATGATCTGAGCTAGTTTAGGGATGAATCACATGAAGGTTGGTGGACTCGTAGTGACCCAACCTCGGGCTGGACAGGAGGAAATGGCTACCTATAGGAAAGGGCTACTTGCAGAATAAGTTGGAGTGTAGCCACTATGGTGTCCAATGGTTGGGACGGGAACGAATTGGATTACTCATATATTGGAAAATAGGAAAGTTGTTGGACTATCAATGAAAGATGTGGATCTAAAATTGTGCGTGGTTGGTCCAAAGCAGATAATACCTTATAAGGGTTGGATTGAGTCATTACAGTTTGGTGTATGTTCCCTTTTTATTGCTTTTCTAATTTTTTTCATAAACTTTATCCTGAAGGGTATTTGGTTATATAATACCTTTGCTCTCAACCTTGGTTGCGTTTAAGAATCCAAGCACATTCCTAGATAGTAATACAAAGTTTATTTTCACTATCAGATAGGACTGTTGTTATTTTCCTAAAGAGCATGTTGATGGTAACTGATGATCTTTGGCGCTTTATTTTTCTTGAGCAAATGGCAAAGTTCCCTTGTTAAACATGGAGTAGAGTGTTAATGTAGTGAAGCTCAATTGAACAGGGTCAGATTAGTAGTAATTAGTAACTATTAGATAGTAGAGTTCTCATGGTGTTTTTCAGTCACTAAAACAACAAAAATTGTTAATCAATCCCACTAATTTGTTTGTGACTTTTCATAACAACTGTCATTGAAAGTGAAACAACATCTTTTCCTACTAAATGACTTAAACTGTCACTGATTGCAATTAAATCAGTTCAAATTCGTATTCATTTTCATTTTATTTTTTGTTACCTTGTTTTTGCTCCCCGTTTGCTTGTAGAAATGAATTATGGTTTTAGCCAACACTTTAAAATTTAGTGGGATTTTTTGTAGTTAAGTTTTCTGGTGTTCCCCTCGTGGCCATGTTTTTGGATACATGGAATCTTAGCTTATATTTCCGTAGATTGTCTTGTTGGTAATCTTGATCCCTGTTTGTAGTGTAATTTTCAATATCTTGTTTTGTTCATTTCAATTATGTCTCGTATCTGGTTCCTTCTTTATATATACATTGAGGTCAAGAAAACACTCCATCTTTCTTTATGGATGTGTGCCCTGTGGTTCTCAACCTTGTGAACCGCTTAGATCGACCCCATAGTTGTCTAATCATCCATAAGCCAAGCAAGTCACATGCTTGATCCATCTTGTCCTTTTCCTGCTCGAGAGCTAAACCCTCAAAATGTCATTCACTAGTTAGACTGAAATTGATGTCTACTATCTTGGCCAAATCTCTGACATTGGGATGCTCCATCATGGAAAATTTTGTGTTTCTAAATTTCTCTGTTATGTACCTTTTATGCTTATTTGGTATATCACTCTTCTTTCAGTGCAACACTATAACTTGTTTTAAGATCATTGGGTGTTTGGAGCACCAAAGTCCTCTTCTATTCTCAAGTTCATGAATATACTTGATTTGTTCTTTGTTTCCTCTCTTTTCTGCTCTTTGTTGGGTTGCTGCATGCTTTGAGCATTACTCATTTATTTCCCAAGTGATTAAAATGTTGTTATCTTGTGTGAGAATTGAACTGTTATAAATATTTGTATGAGATTTCTTTGTGGGAGTAAGAGCATATTTGCTGCTTACTACCAGCCCTTTAGGGTGAACCAGTGAAGTCACTGAGGGATCGTTTTTTTTTTTTTTTTTTTTGAATTTCAACCACTGCTGCAAACCTTCTCTGATCCTATGATACCTGTGTTTCTAGACCGTTGATGTTTTTTTTAACTTTGAGATGTTTGGTCCTGCTGATCCTATTAATGTCACTTCAGATTTAACCAACTCTTTTTGAATAGATGGTATCATGAAATTCATTAATGAGCACTGTTCATTGATAAAGCAAAATCAGGAAAGAGAGTACCTGTATTTGTCAATCAGTTTTGAGAAATCCCCTTTATGTTAGAACACACAGAATACTGAAGGTAGAGATTGTATTTCCTTTGCTCTAACACCCTCTCCACCTGCGCACACGATCTCACAAGACAAGTCTCAGGCCATTTGCAAAATCATGAATAATAAATTGAACCATGATCTGTGAAGGTCCACTTGCCCTGTCTTAGATTGTACTGTCCTTAGGGGCCATATGGTTTCATGTTGGGTCATCCACTTATTTTTGTGATCGGCCCTTGATGATTGTCTCATGTAGTAGGTGGTTTTTGCAAATTTTGTGAACTTTGACAAAAAAAAAAGGATCGACAGCAGACAAAATTCATTAGAAGAATAGGCAGAACAATGACCTACTTTGCCATGACTTGAACAACAAGCAGTTCTGATCATTTTCATGTGGCACCATGCGGTGGTGTGTGGGAGGCTAAAGGAGCAGGTTTAATAATTGCATGAACGATTTAAATGTAACAGAAAACCTGACTGACTCATAAGTTTGCTTTGTTTGTCATAGTAGGAAATGGTAAAGGTCTGACTTTAGGTGCTCAATAGGGTGTGTGGGAGGCTAAAGGAGCAGGTTTAAAAATTGCATGAACGATTTAAATGTGACAGAAAACCCGACTGACTCATAAGTTTGCTTTGTTTGTCATAGTAGATGGTAAAGGTCTGACTTTAGCTCGAAAGTGTCTTAGCTTTAGCCTTGATTGTGCTTCGATCTTTGGTTATTTGTTCTCTCTCCTCAAAAGCTCAAAAGCAATGTTAGTTGCATTTTTACTGTTAATGACCTTAGTACATAGCCCTGTTCATTTTTAATCCTAAAACCTGCATCTTTTTGAACTTCAATCCCTATTAATTTAGAACAGGATACTGTATCTTTGTGATACAGTATTTATGGGTCCTTTGTAACATTGTTGCATACTTTCTTAGAAGAAAGGTAGAAGTTGCCTTCCCCTTTGTTTTAACAGATTATGATCTGTACAATGCTGTCACCGTAGTCATTCTGTATGCTGCCATGCACTTAGATGATTTCCTCCCAGTATAGAATGGATAGGTAATTTGCTCTGCTCATATTATTAATTTCATGATATGACTTTTGATAGTTAAATTTGATGGTATAACAACACCATTCAATTTTACATATAGATCTAGCTTAGTTGAATTTGAATGTGTTGGACATGCAGATGTATCTGAAAACTTGCTGTTGTGGGTTGTCCCTCTGGTTCCATTAGCGACGAACTTGTAGGATGGCCCGATGGTGTTCCATCCGTTTAATCCAAAGTTTTGCCTTTGACCCGTCATTGTGATTGACACTGATCTTTGCAAGACATTCCATGAATTCAATGTGATCTAAACAGTAAATCTGTGGGTGGTTCCAGTTGCACAGAGACCATGTTTATGAGAGAGGTATCAGATGATGTTCTAGAGCAATGGGGATGGTATGAGAATGTGTACGAATAGAATAGTGGGCACGCTGAACAGAGTTGACGTCTCCATGATCCCTATAATCTCAAGACAGTTTTTGTTTGTGAATTGTTGAAAATTGAGTTTGAACATTCATGATCTGCAGAAATGTAGTGAAATTACCCTTTGCTACCTTGATCTTGTAGTCTGCTTTGTGGTTCATTCTTGGATGCCATGTTACACTGTTTAGAGGTGACTTTTAGTTGTGTGTTTATGGTGTTTTGTGCACGAGAACATCATTTGATTTTGCTACCTTAATCGGGCATTTGATGTCTATTTTATTTATTTATTGTAAATCCTTGTCTTTGCCATGTTTCTGAATATTAATCTTTTCCTATTTGAAATGCAGCACGGCTGGTTGTCCTTTTGGGGAGGGTTGCCATTTTCTCCACTATGTTCCTGGTGGCATCAACGCCGTGGCCCAGATGACGAACTTGGGCAATCCTCTTGCATCTTCAAGAAATCCAATGGTCCCGTCTCACCATGATGTATCATCTCCACCTGCGGTGAAGACCCGCATGTGTAACAAGTATAGCACCGCTGAGGGCTGTAAATTTGGTGATAAATGCCATTTTGCCCATGGGGAGCGAGAGCTGGGGAAGCCTATCCTTCCATCCCATGATGACCGCCCTCTGGCGCCGATGGGGGGAGGGCGGCTGGGTGGCCGACTTGAGCCCGTCCCCTCAGCTGGGCTGGGTGCAGCAGCAAGCTTTGGGGCCTCGGCTACTGCAAAGATCAGTGTCGATGCATCTCTTGCAGGTGCCATCATTGGGAAGGGCGGGGTTAACACCAAGCAGATATGCCGTGTGACGGGTGCCAAGTTAGCCATCCGAGAACATGAGGCCGACCCCAACCTGAGGAACATTGAGCTGGAAGGAACTTTTGATCAGATCAAACAGGCCAGCGCAATGGTCCGAGAACTCATAGTGAACATCAGCGCCACCACAAATCTCCCGGCCAAGAACCCTGCTCCTGCTCCGGGGACTCCAGGCAGTAATTTCAAGACGAAGCTGTGCGAGAACTTCGCCAAGGGATCTTGCACGTTTGGTGAACGGTGCCACTTCGCCCATGGGGCAGCTGAATTGCGCAAACCTGGTGCTTGAGTTTGCCTTGCTGCTTGATTCCTCTTCCATTCTCCATCTCCCTTCTGGCTGATGCTGCTGTGTAGGACGACCGAACGGCTCTGATGTTCCCGTTTCTAGTAATCCGAATTATTTATCTGTTTCCGAGAAAATTTTTGTCCGGAATGCGCTGTGCGGTAATTATGTTGTGGTTGTGCTACTCTTCTCTGTTAGCTAGCGTTAGCATTCTGATTACTTTCCTTTGCATCAATGCGTTACCAGTGGTTGTTCGTAATATTTTGCGTTGTGCTTTGCTTCGTGAATCAGAACTTGATCGGGGGGCGGATCTGCAATGTGAACGATGCACGACGATGGGAAGTTACCCGAGTCTGTTTAAGTTTGGTTTAAAATTTTACTAAACTCTAGTAGCCTGAAATTGGTTATAGTCTAGATCTTTTAATCACGTATTTTGACGATTGGAAGTTATCCGAGTCAGTTCAAGTGGTTTAAAATTTTATTAAACTCTAGTTGCCTGAAGTTGGTTAAACTTCTCTTGTAGTTTAAGATCCTTTACTCACGTATTTCAAAACTAGTCCAAGGATAACCATTTATTGCGGGATTGCTCATAACAGAGTATATATTCCATAATTTTTAAAGGCGTTCAAGTTGTCCGACCCTTTTTTTGGAACTAAAAAGGATTATATACATTACTTGAACTACGTAGTTGCCGAATCATCGGCAAGAGATACAAAGCGGAACCACAGGGTAATTCCAAGTAGCAGTAGATTGCTGCAAACAGCAAATTGGGCATTGCAACGGCACCCCAGAGCCAACTCTAACAACAGGAAAGCTCTGGCTTCAGAGACAAGAGGATGGAGATCACGACCAATAAGAGAAGAGCATTGCAACGGTACACCAGAGCCAACTCTAACAAGAAGTCCGACCCCGCTAATATCACCCTTAACAGCCCCGATTGCAGTGGTGGAACAATTCCAAACAGCCGGAGTAGAGATGGGGGGAGATCCGAATTGAAGGAGTTGCTCCAATCCTTAAAGTCTGATTGTGCTCTCTGTAATATACTGCTCGGATCAGAGGCCCTTCCCTCCAAACCAATTTACATCTGGGCTTCCAAAGTTGCCAAAGAATAGAGTATCTAAGAACTATCTGAGGATAAAAATCCAAAGCCTACTGATCACTGGACTGAAACCAAGGGAGTAATCTGTCCCCCAACCCACTACTATCTTGGTCAGACCGGTATGAGAAGGCCGAGGCAAACCAGACAGTCCTGGCAACTTGACAGTGAAACAAAATGTGTTCAACCGACTCATAGGTATCACAGCACAGGGTAAAAAAAGGGAGAAGCCTTTCTGGTATATTTAGCCAAGTTTGCATTAGTGGGAGCAGCATTGTTGAGGCATTTCCAGACGAACAATATTACTCTGGGAGGAGTGATAACAGCGAGTCTGGGGTGCCAAATTAATTTCCAGGTTGGATGACAAACGGATGTAGTAGGAGAAACTTCATCCAATAAACTTTTGTAGGCAGATTTAACATTAAACAAGCCATTCTCTCGTCGGTCTCCAGATGATTTTGTCCTGCACTTGACCATCATTTTGAAAAACCTGGACAGATTCAATTGCCTTACGGGAATGATCATCAAAGACTTCAGAGATAAGGTTGATATTCCAGGTACCATTAGATATAAGCTTTGACACTTTCTGGGGGAGAGAACCCTGGAAACTACCTTTAACCTTCAGAGGCATGTGGAAATTGGGAATCCAATTATACTTACCAAATATCTTACAGCTAGCATAGTTGCCCAGGTAGGTAGAGGATATGTTATGCTTCTTATCCATCTCCCAAAAAGATTTGAAGGCAAGATATTTATCCCTCAATAGGCAGGACCAAGGACTGTGCCCATCATTCAGGAACCTCCACACTAATTTCATGACAGCAACTCTATTATAAATTTTAAAGTCACAAATGCCCAAACCACCCTGATGCTTAGGAGAGGTGATTCTTTGCCAGTTGGTAAGATTAATTCTGCAACCATTGGTAGCACCCATCAGAAATCTTTCTGAATTTTGTTTAATATGTTCAAGAGGCATTTAGGGAGTAGTGAAGTGGCCATGATATGGGTAGGGATTCTTAGTGTTGTATGTATCAGTCAAGTCAATCACATATATTGTACAATCTTGTTTATGTATTTATAATGGTAATGACATTATATTTATTATGTGTAAATTATATTCTTTTAACCATTTCATAGTAAAGTCCATGAATGCGTGTAATAATTGTCAAATTTTGATGAGATCATAATAACGAGATTCATGATTTATAAACATGCATTCTTAAATGTTCTTAGTCGGAAGATATTTGAGAAGGACATCAAGTATCCGATGTGACTAGTATATGTTATTCTTACTCGTTCGTGAGAATGAGTGGTCTCATAGTCGCCTGTGTGGAGATAAAGACGAACCTGTAAATGCTAATTGGTGAATGAGTTCAATGATCTGGTCCGACTTGAATCGTTAGATGGTAATTTACCTAACTATCAATCAGCTTGATTCAATGTCATAGTTGCACGATTGGTCTTTGGACTTGAAATACCAAAGACACCTTGTTAGTGGACTTCTGAACTTTAATCTTGACTAATAGATCTTCAACTATGAAGTCTTAACCAGTCAAGCGATCGGGTTCAACGAAATACCTCGAAAGTAATTGGGTGTTCAATACGGGATTAATTGCTCTTAGTAATTAGAGAGAGAATATTCTAAATAAGACGGCTCGGAAATCTCTGGACAAGATGTGTGGCAAAAAAAGTATTCTATATTTTTGATATCGTACAACGACATTTAATCCGAGTGAGTAGGCCGGATAAGATTTGACAATTGATAATTTCCTAAGTTAACTTGAAAGTATTGTACGAATAAAAGATTGTAATCATGCGGTAACTGATAATAGAAAGATTTTTTAAACAGGTTGCTGAATCGCATTAGCTTTTGAGATCATATAATGTTATGAGATAATAATAAAATTAAGTAATTATTTAATATGAGATATTAAGTTAATTAATATAAGTTAGTAAAATGTTACTGGATTTAATGGACCGAAAACCAGACGGGTATTTAAGTCTAGAGGGTCACACGGACAAAAATTCTCAATTGATGATGTTAAGTAGGTTTTATATTAATACAAAGATTTTTGTGAAAAAATTACTCAATTAATATAAGTAAATGCTGAAAAAGAATTTGGACCAAACTCCAGAATTCACTCCAAAATTAGTCACCTCTCTCTCTCTCTCCCCCCTGTGTGCCTAAAAAGGGGCACCCCCTTCAGGGCATCGTCGCTGAAAAAAAATGTCGATGAACGTGTTGAATAGCGAGGACGAACCATTAAGGACGAACCATTAAGCGGAAGATGGCGTGAATATCACTGAAAACTAAACACCTATACGACTAGCAACATCACTTCGTCGAAATCACTCGATCACATATTTGACTCAGCACAAAGTGATTGATTTTTTTTTTTTTTTTTTTTTTGAAAATACATCGGAGACGGCAAATTTAATTTTTGTTCTCTTTTAAATGCGTTTTTTGGTCGTCCTGCCCGAATCCTTAGAGGGATGACACTCAAGGTGGATTCGACGAAAACAGCCCTACTAACTAAGGAAAGACGTTTTTCGTCGTCCCGCCCGAATCATCAGGGATGACACTCTCCGTTGCCTCATTCCGTCTTCAACAAGCTGAAATGCTTACTCCTCCCTCTTTTCAAAGAGATGGGAAAACCAAGATACAACGCGTCCGGATTCAAGGGCGGTACCCCACACAATTCTGATAGCTGTCTCTGGATGTGAGGGGGTGTTCGGGCCGAACAAGATCCCTGACTTGAAATAAAATTTCTCAATAACATTTTTTTTTCATACGGATGGGAGGCACTGATATGGGGTATACAGGCTGATGATGCTGTTCTTTGCAGAGTATGGAGACAAAATAAAACCCAAAGGTAGACAATACGATGGAGCTAATCCAAACACATAAATATTCAACCCACTGAGCCAAACAAGACAGGGAAATCAGAGTCCTCCCACCAACGTGAATCACAGTGCAATAGAACTCTCACAGTTGATGAAAAGTTTGACACCACGAAGCTGTCACAAAAAAGAAAAGAAAAGAAAAAAAGCATGATATAAAAGACTGCCAAACCATTATCCTTACTCCACTACACTTAATTCTCACACAGGAGACTTATATTACTTATATTATCGTTATTGTTATATACAACTATATCCTTCTTAGTAGCTGTAGTGTTGTCATCTACGCGTACCCACCCCCGGTCCCGTGACCGCCGGGGCGGTCGCTGCCGACGAGCGGGTTATGCGCCGCGGTGCGGCCTGTGCCGGTCTGCACGCCGACGGGGCGCGACTGGGCCACCCCGGCCATGGTCCCCGCGCCCGTCGCGTGCGCCCCGGGCGCCGCCGAGCCCGGCTGGGTGTGTCCGATCACCACCCCGGGGTGGTGCCCGCCGGCGCGCGCCTGCTGCGCCTCGGCCGCATGCTGCTCCCGCGCCTGCTGCTTGTTGATCTCCGCCTGCTCCAGCCTCTCCTGCTTCCGCTCCTCCGCCGTCTCCTTCTGAGCCGGGCCGCGGGCTGTCAGCTTCTCCACCTGCAAGTAGTGTGGAGTAAAGAGGTGTGAATCTAGAGCGAGAGGTTGCTTACCCATAATTTTTTGACAAACCATCCGTTCTAGGGTTCGTTCCATTTGATGTGAAATATAGGAAAATATCATTTTTTTTTTTACTAAAAAGGGTGAATTATTTTATAATATTCTACGATATATTACATTAAATTAGGCTGATAAAATAGTATACAATATCGAGATTCCAAGATCACCAATTAACGTAAAATCTTATAAGTCTAAGATCCCTGAAGAGTTGCTTTTAGATGATCATGAATGAAAGGTTAGAATCAAATAGAAAAACATATCACACAGTTAAGTCTACAGAACTTTAAAATCTTATAATTTAAACTTCAAAAAATGTCATTTTATAATATTTTGAAATACTTCTAAAGCATTTTGTGACATACCCAACGAACCCCTTAATATATTATTATTATTGTTAAAAAAATCTGAACTTTTTAAATCATACGGCTCAAAACCTCTCCGAACTACATGAGAAGGAAAAAAAAAAAAACCAGAACTGTTAAATTAATTCATACGACTCAAAATCACTAACTCCTACGAACTATATATAAGATGCGATACAAAATTACAAATCAGTATTCCTATTTGGACAAAAGCTTTTGCTTCAGAACTTCCAAACCATCTGCAACATGAAATAAAACCTTGCTTGTGTTACTACCTTCTCCTGAACGGTGGCCTTCGTCTTCTCCATGCCCGCCTGTGCCGAGGCGGCGATGTTGCCCGCCGTCTCCTTGGCCGACGCCATGGCGCTCTTGCCGGACTGCATCCTCCTCTCCTTCCTTTTGCTTGGCCTCCTCCTCCTTCTTCTTCTCTCTCTTCTGCGGCGATGAGGTCGAGGGGGTTGCACTCCCGTCGATCAGAACTGCACCGTTTATAGACGCCGGGCGGCCCGGGCGCGTCGCCACGTCCGTGCGCAATTTGAGGACACCTGTGGAGCTGATGGAGAAGTCGTGGCGCCTCAGCGGGGTGAGGGTGGAAGACGACAAGAAGGAAGGGGTGGCGATAAGGGAAAGAGGGTGCAAAGCCGGACAAAAGAGTTGGGACAGGTATCATGCATGGATGGTCACTAGAGGTGTTACTAAATAAATACGTAGCAGCCATCCAACCATGCATATGTTAATATCATTAGCCCGGCAGATAGGTTGTGCTGAATTATTTATTTGGAATAACGTATTCTATAATATGGGGCATTTAATTTTGATAATTCTCTTGGATCTACTGACGGAATAAAAAAGATAAATAATTATTGGTTTAGAGTCGAATTGTTTATTCTCCTTATTCTAGTATAAACAATTCTAAAGCGGTATAAATCATTCCGCCCATCAAATTATAATTAATTTTATTCTAAGAATAAGGGATCTTATTCTTCTCTAATTCTGCAAACAAAGTGAGACTTAGAGACTAGTATTATTATAGAAAAGATCTTTTTATGTACACGTTTAGATTAGAGGCCAATAGTATAGAAAGGGAGAGAAGGGTCAAACATTGCAAAAAAACCTCTTCATATGGTCTCAAAATTTTGCAAACACCTGAGCTCTCCTTCTTTCTATACCGGTGGACTCCGGTCCAAATGTGTACTGAGAAGATCTCCTCTAATATTATTATATCATTAGAGTAGTGTAAAAAGGAAAGGCACGGAAGGATATCATGCGATATGTCAGTGTTTTTTGTCTGGAGATTACATACTAAGTTCGGAAATTTTAATTTTAAGAATTTAAGTTTAAAAGAGAAGAACTTTGTCTGGTCGGAAAAGCTAATTGGCTGGTCCAATAGTTCTTATTATGAATTATCTAGTATACTTCTAAAAGAGGACATGTATCTTATTGGGGGATGCTAAAATCACTTTGTTTGGGACCTGGCCCAGATCTCATCTATGGAAAATCTCAGAAGCTGAATCCCTTAGCAGTCTTAACAGAGAATAGGTGGGCATAGAGTTTGAATATACTCTCTATATGTACATCAAGGGTTACATGATCTAGTCAAAAGTCTCATCGCACTAGAAAAGTAATTTGGACTAGAAGGCCTTACCTCTCCTAGTACCAACCCGACCATGACCTTGTAAAGACGATCTTTTCTGAACTAAAATCATTCACAAGACCCCGCCTTCTTGGACGTGGTCGGACATTTGCTAAGCTATGCACTACTATATATATAAGGACTCTCCTGCTCAACATGCCAAAGTACGATGAATCAGTCCAATCTCTCTCTACTTCCTTCCAACACTCTTCAACTTTCTGACTTAAGCATCGGAGGAGGATCTCCCAAATAACCACTGAGGGCCCTTAATAGTGTTCTTTTTTATAAAAAACAGTTGAATCTCAACCCTTCGATTACTGGCAGAGTGCTCTGATTATGGTAGACGTGATTTTGAGTCGTCAAAATTTTTATTAGCTAATGTGATCATGGAAGAAATAAGATGAAAAACACATAATGGGATTAGTACTGCGTGCTTACTATGTCCTAGTTTGATAACGGGATAAGGAACTCTTAGGCACAATTTGAATATTAGGGTGAGAATACGGATTCATCGTAAAATATTACGTGTTTAAACTCTTGTGTTAATTTTAATTTGCTTATTTTCATATTGAATAAGGATAGTAATTCTTCAAAATCAACATTTACTTTAGAGTAAAAATGAAAATGAAGTAAAGTAGGAAAGTAAAAGGCTAGGCACTCTTATTTTTGACATGGATAAAAATTCGGATATTGAATTCTTTTTTTTTGGACAAGTAGCCTAGTTGTCGGTCATTTAGGGGACTAATATGAGGGATCATGGATCGAGTCTGCCAACACGAGAGCCTCCCATGTGGGAGAGGGAATTTTCTTGATCATGTCCAAATAGGCGAGGAAATAGCCCAGACAGGCGAGCACACTACATAACACACCAGTTTTCCATAGGGCTCGACCGTGCGAACTCTCCCCACAGGGGGAGGTGTCCTACCACCATGTGAGGTGCAGGGACCGGATATTGTATGCATAGATCTGACTACTCATCTACATATTATTCCAAAATTTTATCATTGTTAAATTAACCTATGTATGTTAAGTATCCTCGCAGTCAGATTGAAGAGAACTTCCATAGTATCCATTCTTTACAAGACACGGAGCTGAGTGGGCCATCCAACTTGTGACATGTCTGTTTCACCTTTTCTCCTTCTTTGTTTTCTTGATTTTTTTAATATATAGTATCTGTATTTTTACTAGTAATCATGATATTTTTTAAGTAAGCATTATATTTTTAAGTAGCATTTTCTCAAATAGCGCTATATGTTTAATTTTAACGCCGAGTTAATGCTGTATTTGAGAATTACTAAGTTAACATTGTATTTCAAAGTTACCATTGTATTTTTAAAACAACTACATTACAATACTTAACTGAAAATACAATGTTAACTTAGAAAATATAATATTAACATGAAAATACGACACTGACTTGAAAATATAATGTAATGATGAAAATATAATGTAATGATGAAGATATAAACGAGGGAAATTAGGAAGATCAAAAAAGAAAAAAAGTGAACAAATTTACCGACTCAACCATGTGTGTGTGTGTGTGTACGGAGTAGCCATTGTGAGAGTTTCCTCCAAAACTTGACTGCGGGAATTTTTATCCACCTTACTGTGTTCTAGGAAGCATGGGAATATGCTCTCAGATCTGACCAACTAACCATCCAACTTCCTCTACGTTCTTGACAGTGAATCTTTGTCTTAATAGAATCTTTCAGTGGTATGTTCCGGTCCTTTTTCCCGTTACTTAGAAAAAGTGAGCCACTGGTTCAGGTACAAGATATTATCATTACCGTCTTAACAATTAAACATCTAACTCATAACCGCAATGACCCAATTGCAAGAGCGATCCTCTACCAACTGAGCTATATTCCCCATCCCCCCAAGTGAAGCATGTACGAAGGAGTTAGATACTTCTATTTTTTTTTTTTTCCCGATGTCATTGGGCCATCTTGGAGTTGAACCGGAGACCATGCCCATAAAATGAGTTATCATATATACGATCCAACCAATTGGAAGAAAATTAATAGATTCTTTTTTATGAATGATTCATCCTTCCGGAACATAGCATATAGCTCTCCACTGGACTGTGCTCTACAAGGTGCTTTGCTTGCCCATGTCTTTGTGAAAATAACGTTGATGGAAAAGAAAAAGAAGATGTTAAAAAGACCATCTTAGTCCAACCCTAGACACTCTTAAGATCATTTTTTAAACTTGCTCTTATTTCGAGTCAAAGGATAGATAAATAGACACATCTTTTTGCATTGATTGAGAGGCGCTCGTACTGACTGAGGAGGCCAAAGACCAAGGAGTTATTTATTACAACAAGCATTCTTCTTAGTTGATCTAACATGAAGAAAATGTCATCATTTGTATGAAAATATCTTCTTGAGAATATAAATTAATTCCATTCAAAAGGAGCTAATACTTGATCTTTGCACCATTTGACCATTAAAGAAGACTTTGGATTGGCTCAGACACTAAACAAGACAATGGAGTCCATTTCTTGTGACGTAACTGGCTAGTTAATAGACTCATACAATGCCTGTATGCTCTCTTGAAAGACTTTTTGTTTAAAAATAATATTTTACTACATAACAATTTTGTAAATATTTTTTTTTTGTATCAGCTAACAAACAGTTAAATGTTCAAAATATCTACAAGTTAACCTAAAGCAGGCAAAGTTTTTGTTTTTAGCCTACATCATCAAATGGAACATACATGAAAATCGGAAAAGAAAATCAACAAAACCAAATTCAAAGGTTAGATCGAGGTACAAATTCTTGCTTTCCATGGCATGTTCAAGGTAGCTTAATAAATTACATATATAGTTACATATATAGAGAAACTAGAGGAATGATGAGGTGACCTTTTTTGCCGCTTTCATTTTTTTAGAAGAATACACCAAACTTAAGTTTGGATCTTCTTAAAATTAAAATACTAAATTTAAATTTGGCCCTCTCTATGCCTATGCCATCCATCTAATATCAAGATCGAACATATGAAAACAGAGTGACGAGAAAGCTAGTGAAAAAAGTGGCATCACGATTCATGTATGGGTGGGCTTTTTTGCAGATAATCTTTTAAAGAATTTCATATTCGCAAAAATATTTCTGCTCTTTACATATGTGCATAAAACCCCTTCAACTTTTCTTTTACTTGAAATAAATCCTAGGTTGTAAGCGACGTAAGAATTGATGGACTTAACGACTACATAGGAGGTTTTAAAGTATGCATGTTGCACGAACTTTTTTGTTGGATCGTATGTCGGTTCCTTACTTATCCAGTGATTATGTAGAGGATTTTCTACGAATATATAAAGTACACAGTTTTTTTTTTTTTTTTTGCAAACATGAGGTTCTTCAAGTGGTTATTTGCTAAAAAACCCTATATAGATAGATAGATCATAGCAATGATGTGTCTGCCCTTCTCAAGAGGTTACTTTCTACAAATCCCTATATAGATAGATCACAGCAATGGACATATTTCTACCCTTCTCATCATTTCTTTGCTTATCAACTAACAACTAAGGGGTTGTTTGTTGCATCGTAAAATACAGTAAACATACAGTATAAGGATGCTTTCCTTATGTTTCAAATGTTATAAATTATTTTATAATATTTTTTTACATTTTTATAATATTATAAAATATTATATATCAAAGTCGTTTTGACGCATATGATGCTCATTTTAGCTTATTCTAATTTTTGGCTCAAAACTATCAAAAATGAAAATTGATAATTTTAAAAATTTGGATTTTAAAACAAAAAATTCTATTTTAGTCGATTTTAAGCCGGTAAGTTTAAAAGCAATGTTTGATGACATCAGCGCACCAAAGGCCACCTACCCCTAAATAAGTCACCGACTCTGACCCGGCACCACTACCTTCCCTCCTCGAACGCCCGAAGCTCGATGGAAGGGCCGTTCGAGGAGGGTGGCGAATAACACAATTGCCACTCCGAAGCAGGTTTCCACATCCCGCTCTGTTCCGCCCCAACTCGTTAGTACCCAGTATACAGATATTCTGATCCGATTTCGAATGGAAAAATCGGTTTCGTATAAGAAACGGTTCCGACAAGGTAACGGAATTAATGTCGGATATTCCTACAAGCACTGCATGGCCTCTCAGCCCCCATCGCACGCACTCTCACTCTTCTGCCGCAGTTGTCGTCCAATCGCATAAATACGCAGTGCAGATGTACAAATTTTATTTAATGAGATCACTCTATGTCATTCCGACTTTGAGTCAATGAAATCATTTTATTAGATTGAAATCTATAGATCAGTGAAGTTATTTTAATTTTAATAAATTAATCTAAGTAAATTAATTATTTTAATAAATCAAAAATAATATTTTTTTTATATTTTATAAGATCCAATGTGGTCACACGACCTACTAACATACTCTAGATCCGCCACCGTACACAGGTGCGCACCGTCGTCCCCGGCGCCCAAACTCTACGCACGGTGGCCCCCCTCCAACTGAGTCTCTCCTCACCAGCGGCCAGGGCTCTGCCTCCACCGGGCGGGCAACTAGATCCCCTCCTTGTCGGCAGCGAGATCAGCCTCGTCTTCCTCCACCAAGCGGGTGGCCAGTCCTCTCCTTGCATCGGCGGGCGGCCATATCCCCTCCTTGTCGGCCCCATTCACACACCGTCCATCCGCCGGCGGCAACACTCCTCGTACCCACAGCCGGCCAGATTTGAACCGTAAGCGCCACTTTGATTGGAGAATAGAAGAAGAATAAAGTTTTTTATTCTTAAAATAAAATTAATTTTAATTTGCTGGACATAATGACTTATACAACGTTAGAATTACTTATACTAGAATAAAAAGAATAAGCAATTCGACCTTAGACTTAAGAATTGCTTATCCTTCTTATTCTGCCAATAGGGCCTACGGAACTATTAAAATTAAGCACCCTTATTCTAGTATACATTATTCTAAATAAATAATTCCGAATAATTTATTCTGCAAATAAATTGAGGCTAAATCTCTATCTCTCTCTGCAGGCCATATCTGATCTGTGCGGGCTGGAAACGGCTACAGATGCGAGAGCACAGTGCTCTGCTCGCTCACTAATCCTGGTGCATGTGCAGCTCTACACCATTACCTCTTCCCCGACCCATTCCTCCGCGTCCGCGGCACATTATTTCCGTGATTAATAATCCACGAAATCGGAATTAGTGAAGTCCTTAATCTAAATCGGATAATCGGAATCGGAATCGGAAGCAACGTGTCCGACTCCAGCCCGTCTGCAGCTCTGCGAGTCCGTACCCGGATTTTCGCACGCTCGGACCCGGCACCGCTCTCGAGGGTGAATACCATGACCGCTACGACATTAGCGGTTTCGGGATCCCGTTCCATTTTCCTAAAGACTTTAGAAAGGGAACGCTTGTCTGTCCAGTCTCAACCCTTTCCCCCCCAGCCCTCTCGGAAAGGTCCCTTCCCATTCCCCAGGTCTACGCACGGGCGATCCGAAGGGGTTTCTCCGTTCTTCTCTTCCAGATCTTCTTCGTCTGATTGGGATTGCAATCTGTACCAGAAGTGTGAGGAATCCTTTTGCAGGTGCTCCTTCTATGATCTGTTCCCACCAGCGTAGGTATCTAATTGCGCATGTTTGCGGCATTTTTTTTGATTAACCTGATGTTTTGTGTCGTCCATTTCAGGCAATTGTTGGGGCGATGGTGTTCCTGAGGACCGTCTCCGCGCTGTCCAAGCTCCGATCTCGTGTTGTACGTTTTTTTTCTGGATGCAGTTTCATTATGCTGTATAGGCAGTGCGTTGTTGTTTTAGCTGTGTGGGTGTTGGTTGTTATCTCTTTTAGGTCGACGAACACCTTTGTAGCGAATCGGTACGTGAAATGTCTTGCGTCTTTGTGCTGATTACTTGTTAATTTTTCTTGTGAACAGGCACAGCAATCTGCAACTTTAGGCTCAGTAAGATGGTTGCAGATCCAGAGTGGTTCTGATCTTGTATGTATCTGATGTATTTTCTTTCAGCTGGATTTACAATACAGAGTGTTGTTTCTTTTAGTTTTTCTGAGAAAAGAGAAGCGTTTTGGTGCGGTTTCTGTCTTTTCCTTATTGAAAGTTCGTACATGAATTTGGAATTCTTTAAAGTCCTCTCCCATTTATTTGGGGTCAGCTTCATGAATCTTATCCTACCTCGTAATCAGTCTAGTGACAGTACATATTTGTAATTAAATTAAACCTAGGAACACTAAGTCCTTTCTTACTCCATCCAACCTTTTTATTTGGTTCTTCCCCCAATTATTTTTCGATCATCCTCTCAGATTTGATCACCCCTTTGATGTCGAACTTGAGTGATGATTCACATAATCAAACCATCTAAGCCTATTCTTCTTAAGCTTAGCATTACTTAGAGCTACATCTTGGTCTCCAAATATACATCCACTCTAAATGTTATCCTTTCTGGGCTTTTTGCACATCTATCTCAACATTCTTATTTTTGGTATGCTCATCTATTGTATGTGGTTTTTTGCTTGCTGCCTAACGCTAAGTCCTAACTATAACATAGTAGTTCCCAGCTCTATAAAAGTATCCTTCCAGTTTCAAGGGGGCCTGCTGATCATAGGACTTCAGACCCACTTATCTGCTGCAATCAACCTGCCTTAACTCTATGCACAAACAGCATTTTGGACTTGTCCATCCTCTTTTTTGGAAGGTGGACTTATCCATTCTCTTGAATAATAGGTCCTAAACATCACAAGTTACTACTTTGTAACTTGACAGTCTTGACTATCGATCATAGCCAATTCCTATATGTTAGGGGTGTTGGGTGAAGAAAAGGGGTTGCCTTAGCCTCAAACATGTAGGTAATAGGTTGGTTGTTTGAGACAATTGCATTAAAAAAATTAAAGAATATGAGAGAGAACAAGGCTGGAAGGGACATACATGGATTGATGGAGATAACAAGGTAGGGAGAGACAGAGATGGATCGACAGAGAGAGAACAAGGCATGGAGAGACAAAAATGGATTGATAGAAAGAGCAAGGCAGGGGGAAAGAGAGAGCATGCCATAGAGGGGGACGGGGTGGAGGCAGTTCAGTGGCTCCTTGCTTCCCATCCTGCTCCTTATGTAGTTGTCACAGTGGGCATCACCCATGTTGAAACATATGTAACTAGTTCTTAGCCATCTTCACTTTTAAATTGGCTTCTAGCTATTTGCCTTTATGACGAGTGATCCATTATATTCTTTTGAGTAACAAGGAAGAACCATCCATTGGTAGGCCTTAAATAGTTGAGAAGATATCCCACCATGGATGGCAGTACCGGTACGTATCAGTGGGTACCGGTACCGGTACGTACCAGCCGGTACTGGCCCAATACCGGTCGATACCCTTTAAACCATGGGTACCGGTGCCGGCCGATACCGGTATCGGCCGGTACTGCCAACCATGTATCCCACTGGCTTGATCTCTCAGCTTTCGATGCACTACCTAGTGACTCTCTTGACACTGCTGTGGGTGTAGGTTGAGCTGGGTTGCGCCTAACTATGTTGTATTGGCCTCGGTCACGAATGCACTCAAAGCGTGCCTTGTGATTGGAGTTCTAGCGCCCTTGGCTCTGTACCCTAACTTTGGCACATATCATTAGGGATCTGCTGTTCATGTCCTTCCTCCTAGGAACTGATGTCACCTCATGTTTCTTGAACAAGAACATATCTCGGGTTATAATAAATTGGGAAGACCTTAACCCATACAAGAGAGAGTTACTTGGATGCCTTTTTTCCAGCTATGTTATGGGCTATCTGGAAGCAATGTAATAATAGAATCTTCACAAATGCTTTCAGAAAATCTTCAGAAATTATCAAGAGCTGCATCTTCTTTCTTCATTAATGACACTTTCGAAGGACTGGTATCAGAATTTCTGGTTCACTAATTCTAGATACGCTCTCTTCTTGGAGTGCTTTTATTTTGTAATTGAGCTTTTGGTTGTAGTGAGCTGTGACCCAGGTTTGCTGTGGATTGCTTTCTACCACCTTGGTAGAGCAGATTCCCTCTCTTTTGTTCCATTTCTTCCATTTGTAACCTTTTTTGTTGAATCAGTGAATGTTGGTATTTTGACCACCTTCAACCCCCCTCCCCCCCACCCACACCAAAATTTTTAAAAAACTGGTCATAAACATAATTGTAGTCTCTAATTGCATGGAACAATAACCATAATTAGTAGTATATTGTTTAGCTACACATAGTCATAGTCTTATATCACAATCTTATTAACTACAACCTTCTTGGTTTTTTGAGCGGAGGCGGTACTCATGGGAAATCCCGGCTGGAGTTCGTGGCACCTCCTAGGCCAGACACCCGAGCCATACCACAGAGCGGCTGCGGTTTGGGGCAGCTCCTAGGCCAGACACCCAAGCCATACTAGGTAAACCACCCTAGCACGGGAGGGGGTACTGTGCTTTGCCATCTACGTCCTGAGAAACGTAGGGATTCAAACTTGCGACCTGCGGGACTTTAACCCGCTAGAGGTCGGAATCCTATCCACTGTGCTACTCAACCCGCCCCAACTACAGCCTCCTTGGTACATGGTCCTTATTTTGAAGAAAAACCATCAAATTTTCATCTTTAATATTCCATACTGGTCTTGGTCTTATATGCGCTTGGAAGTCCTACTGACACATTAAGAATGTGGATCATGTATGTTTATAACTTGTGACATAAGTATGTAAGTCATACTATGAAAACCAAATGATGGGAATTGATCCTTAGGCATGTGCCTTTAATATGAGTAATACTTGCTGCACTGCATGCGGTGCAACAACTGGGGTGCAGCCCCCTATTTTTAAAATTTTTATTTTTTGAAAAAAAAATTAAGGTGTGGCCATCATCCCTGATATGTCCGTACAACCTGAATTTTGATCGGATGACTTAAAAAAAATCTGAAAAATAAAAAACCGAACCCCTTTTTATTGGGGTTGGCCCATTAGGGACATTTTTTTCACTATTAACTGGGATTCAGTTTTTTATTTTTAGAGTTTTTTTAGGTTGTCAAAATCGAAAGTTGGGTTGTATGGACATCTTGGGGATGATAGGCCCCACCTTAATTTTTTTAGCCTCAATTTGATTGTAGAATAGGTTACTCTGGAATTATTTATCCGGAATAACGTATACTAGAATAAGGGGTGCTTAGCTTTGATAATTCTATGGGACCTACTGGCGGAGTAAGAATGATAAGTAATTCTTGGGTCTAAGGTCGAATTACTTATTCTCCTTATTCTCCGAATAAGCTATTCTGCACCGGTATAAGCCATTCCGCTTGTCAAAGCTAAATTAAGCTTATTCTCCCTTTATTCTTCCTTATTCTTCTCCTATTCTCAAATCAAAGTGGCTCTTAAAAATATTTTTTTTTTTAAAAAATGAGGCTGCACCCCATACAGTGCAGCAACTTGCTGCACCGCATGTGGTGCAGCAAGTATTACTCCTTTAATATTAGTTCTAGTTTAACCACGTTAATCATAAAAATCCCAAACTAAGTATTAATCTGACAGAGTTTCCCCTTGTATGTTTAGTAATCCCTAGTTGCTGAACATAGTGGGGGCATTAGGAAGCACTTTTCTTTTTGGGGTTACTTCATGTCCAGATTTTATTTCAATTAAAGTTTTGTTCTAATTTTTAAGAGTATTGTATCTCAATCATTAGTCTATGTGGCATATACCTATTTTAATTTTTTTAGGTTCTCTATGACTTGTTGGCCTTTCTTTACTTTCCCCATGACCACTACCACCACCAAATTTTTGTCCCCCCTTTTCTTTTGAGAAAACATAGACTGTACTACCAATTTTATTCAAATAAAGAGAGGAAGTACAATCCTGAGGGTAAGACAGGATCTTACCCAATCAAAACAAAATAAGACTAAACAATCTTTATGTACTTATCCCAAGACTCAGCTGGGATACCCAAAATGAATCTAGACCAATTAAACAAAAACGTTACAGCGCTAAGAGAAATATTTTCAGCATATATTCTACTTCCCCAGAAGATAGCGTCATTTATCTCCCGCCATATGCTCCAGTAGACCACATGAGGTACAATGCCAAGAATGTCCTTCAAATGCTTGTTATGGGTAGATCTCCTCAGCTGTTTGAAGTAA
Organism: Zantedeschia hybrid cultivar; assembly: GCA_030544215.1. Lineage (NCBI taxonomy): Eukaryota > Viridiplantae > Streptophyta > Magnoliopsida > Alismatales > Araceae > Zantedeschia > Zantedeschia hybrid cultivar. The sequence continues at coordinate 15,916,206 of JARZZO010000011.1, forward strand.
GAAGACAAATCCCGGAGGTTTTGGAAGTTACTCTGGAAATGCAATAGCTTCCCAAAAATCAACCACACTATTTTACTGACAGAACAGCAGATCATCAAATGCTCCACATCTTCATCCTCCATACCACACAAAGAGCACACTGTATCATTGTCCTGTGCCCATTTTTGGCAATATACTATAGTGATAATTCTTTTCTGAAAAGTAAGCCACATGAATTCTTTGACTTTAACTGGAGATTTAACCTTCCAAAACTCTTCATGTTTCTCATAATTATGGAGCTCTCCTTCTAACAATGAGTAATAAGATTTTACATAAAATTCTCCTTTGCTCCTTCCCCAAAGTAACTTATCTGGAACATTTGCATCTATATTAAGTGCATACAAACATTGCATCAGATCCGTGTATTCCTCCAATTCGTCTTCCTTATTTCTTCCTAACTGAACTAACTAATGAATCTGACCCTGTTCAAAGATAACACAATCTTTGACGTAGCACCACTTGTTCATAGCTAAATTAAAGATTTTTGGATAGATCAGACTGAGGCAACTCTCTCCCACCCATTTGTCCTTCCAAAACAGTGTGCGCTCACCATTGCCCACTTTGAAATGGACATTATTCACAAAATTCTTACCAGCTTTAATGATCCGTGATCGCACTGGAGACATAAAAGCAGCCCTTTCTATGTGCTAGTAGAACTTTTTGTGAATTGGGTAGTGTTTGTTGGTAATCACCTTGATGCAGGAGACGATGCAGGGCTGGGAGCTCCTTTATTGGCTTTTATTAGGACCATTTATGGTCCATTATGTTTTTTTCTATTTTCTAGGAATACAAGAAACATGAATAAAGGATGGGAAGTCCTAAAGTCAGATGGGGATCTCCAAGAGTCGGGAGTTACAGAATTGAGTCCCTATATATGTATGCGTTTGTTTTCAGAGAAGAGAAGAAGATTTGTTGAAGAAAAAAAATGACCTGATATTTGTGTTTTACCTATGCGACGGAGGTTCCAAACTGGTGTGACGCCAGACTTTTCCCTCTGCCCCGGTGCGACGCCGGGGAGAACCCCCCCCCCCCCCCCCCCCCCCCCCCCCCGCAATCCTCTGGTGCGAGGCCGAGGACCCCATTTCCCATTCACCCCACTTTCCCTTTACCCTTTGTTCCGCATCACACCTGCTTCCAAAGATTAGCATCAGAGTTTAAAACTTCGCATAATCATTTGCCCAATAAAGCCATGTTCATCAACTTCAAATTCTTGACTCTCAGTCTGCCCTTTGACTTTGGTAGGCAGACTTTACTCCATTTCACTAGAGGGACTGCTTTTTTGTTAGCATTAGTCCCACCCGAAAGAAACTTCCTTCTAATCTGGTCAATTCTTTTGCAAACAGCTTGTGACAAAGTGAACACAGCTAAGTAATCTTGATGAATGGCTGAAAGGACTGCATTCAAAGTAATCCTCCCTCCCAAAGACAATTGCTTGGCTTTCCATTCTGAAAGTTTCTTCTGAATCTTATGAATAACTGGTTCCCAATGTGAGATTTTCAACTTTCTATCAGACAATGGTAGACCCAAATAGGTAGTTGGCAGCTTGATCACTTTGCAACCTAATATGGCAGCAACTTCAGAACAGTACCTGTCCTTCATATTAAGTCCAGAAATAGCACTTTCATCATAATTAAGTTTCGATCCTGAGCAGATTTCAAAACCTTTCAGGATGAAAGCAATGAACCTCATAGCATCCAGCCCTTGTTGAAAAAACAGCATTGTAGCATCTGCAAATTGTAAATGTGAAATACCTGCAATACCTCTGCAAATCTGGACCCCTTCAATCCATCCTTTCCTCTCAGCCTTAATGCACATGCAACTGAGAACATTGGCCACAATCACAAATGGGAGAGGGGACGAAGGATCCCCTTATCTCAGCCCTGCTTGAAAAAAATCCATAAACACTGTTGTTCAGAATAATAGTGAATTTTGCAGTAGAAACACAGCCTTGGACAACATTAATCCAGTGCATAGGAAAACAGAGATTCTCCATTAAATTCGACAGGCAATTCCAAGCGAATCTGTTGTATGCTTTGTTGAAGTCCAGTTTGCACATAACTCCTTCCTCCCAGACTTAGGTAAAGTATAAACTAATTCATGAGCTAACAAAAAGTTGTCCTTTAACCTTCTCCCCTGAGTGAAAGATGATTGGTGCCATTGAACAATCTTATTCAGGACTTTACTCAATCTTGTGGCCAGAATCTTGGCAATAATTTTATAGGACCCATTTGATAAGCTAATGGGCCTGAAATCCTTCAGCTCTGGAGCATTAACTTTCTTTGGAATCAGTACTGAAAAGGTATGATTCAATCCTTCACGACTCACTCCCTCACAGATGCATTGCCTAGCAGTTTTAATAACATCATGCTTGACAGTATCCCAAAAATCCTGATAGAAACTGATTGGAAACCCATCTGGTCCCGGCGCCTTATCTCCTCCCAGACTGAACGTTGCTTCTTTCACCTCCTCCTCAGACGCATCTTCCACAGAAAGAGGGATACTATCCTGATCAATCCAGTTAGGAAACCATCTGTTCTCAGCTTTAAATAAATCAGAATAAAACAAAATAATTTCCTTTGCAATGATGTTCTCCTCCTCGAGCAGTTCATCACCTTTCATGATATGAGAAATAAAGTTTCTCCTCCTTCTACCATTTGCCATCTGATGGAAAAAAAATTGTATTAGAGTCTCCTTCCTTAAGCCAAAGAGTGCGGGATCTCTGTCTCCATCTAATTTCTTCTTCCAACAGCCAATCTGCATACTGACTCTTCAAATCACCTCTAAGCTTCTGCTCCTGCTCAGTCAAAGCTCTTCCTTCTTCCAATTTATCCAGCCTCTGCAGTTCTTGAAATAAATTATTACATTTCGGATACCTTTCCTGCCTCCAATTATCTGCCCAGCTTTTGATTCTCTTCTTAAGAGTTCTAAGCTTCATAGCAAGAATCTTAGGCCCTGACTGGATGTAAGTAGATTGAGTCCAAGATTCAAGGACCATTGCTTTGAATTGTTCATTCTGTAGCCACACCTTTTCCACTCTGAATGGTTTATGCTTAATTTCTTTCAGCTGTGTATCTAAAATGATAGCACTATGGTCAGAAGTTTGTCTTTGCTGGATCACCACTCTTGCAGCTGGAAACATTAGGTTCCAATTATCTTCAACAAATATTCTGTCTAGCAATGACATAGAAGGCTCTTCCCGACCATTTAACCAAGTGAACTTATGTTGAGGGGATTTCAATTCTAGTAGACTGCACCGCTCAATCCAGGAATAATCTCATACCTCTATTATAAACTTTACCTCTCTCAGAAGACCTTCTCACTTGATTAAAATAGCCTAAAACACATCAAGGCAACAGAAGTTTCTCCTTACAAGCTTCCAGTTCATTCCACAGATTCTGTTGATCTCTTACAAGCTGTGGTCCATACACCTCAGTAAGCATCCAAATATATTTTTGCTGCCAATCACACAACTTAATAGTCACTGAATATTCAGCCACCTCCAGGAGTTGATCTACCCATTTATTCTTATCCCATGCAATAAGAATTCCTCCTGACTGCCCCAATGCTCTTCGGAAAACAAAATCCACGCTGACAAGCCCAGTAATCTTCTTCACCAAACTCTCATCAACTGACTCCAGTTTTGTTTCTTGTAAACAGACTATTTCTACCATTTTCCTTTTGATAACATCTTTCACTGCAAGCTGCTTCTCCTTGCTATGGACCCCTCTGACATTCCAGGTTAGAAGAATCATATTTTGTCTTCCAAATATCTCTTCTCTCCTTCACAGCTATCTTTCACGCCTTTCTTCTTATTATCCGGAAGTAAGCTTTGAAGTTCCCTCTTTCCTTTACCCTTGACCCCTTCATTGTGATCTGTCATCTGCCCATTGTTTGCACACACCCTTCGAAACTGTCCCACTTCGCCTTTGATTTGAAGCCCAATACTTAATGCCTTGTGTTCCAAAGCTTCATTGTTCTATAAATCCAACCAAGAATCTTGGGACTCTTTTTGCCTTCGTCGAATGACAAAATACCATTGTTCCACTACCTGCTGTCCATTTCTGTTATGCTTAATGATTAGAGCCTATGTGTGCATATATGCCAGGTGAGAGAGATGAGTATCTAGTTAAAGGGCCTGACTCATGATTGTCCACGATCTGTGGGGAGGAGTAGCAGCGGAGGTGAGGGAGATACATGGTTGGGATCTGCCAGACAGCGGTGCCATCGTGAGGGAGGGAGGGATTGGGGGGTGAGGGAGGGAGGGAGTGAGCCAGTGATGGATAGGAAGATGCCATACGTGCTCTTGAGTGTGCCCTTCACTCTCAAGGTGTGAATAATGGAAATAGAGGAGAATAGGGACGCCAACAAGGAATGGTAAGAGGGGCCTTGGTTCTCATGATTGGCAATGATTTGTGGGAGGAGTGGTGGCAGAGATGTGATACGGAATGAGGTGGTGGGAGAGGCCTCCGGCATTGCACCGGCGGTGAGATAACGGCCTTTGCCATCGCACCGGTGGCTAAGGTATCGCACCCGGCTCTATCACAGGGCTTTTCTGACCACGTCTTAGGGTTCTCTTCTCCATCTCAGAGAGGAACACAAGAAAATACGTCCAAATTCGTGCAGATAATCATCCATAATTAGAAAAGAGAGGGACATGCTGACTCAAACTTGATTGCCCAACTCCAAGACGGACTCAAATTTCTCTAACTAGATAATTATTGCGAAAATTCGCACTAAAAATCCCTAAAAAATAGAAAATCAACCCTAAAATTCAGAAAGAATGAGAACATGCTAAATGCTAAATAAAATATTTATGGACTCCTCTAAAAATACTCTACGCTTTAGACGGGCTTTAGGAAGCTTTTGAGCACAACAAAGTTTGAACTGGTCTTGGATTCCCATCAAGGTGAGGGAGATTAATGGTTGGGATCTGCTAGTCACTAAGGAGAGGAGAAGAGAGACACCAACAAGGAGCAGGAAATAGAAGAGGGGCACGTGAGAAGCCCATGGATGCCAGCGAGTCATGCTTGTATTTTATTCTCTTTTTTTTTTTTGGGGGGGGGCGGGGGGGCGGGGGTGGAGACATTTCAAGGGTTACTGGGAAGAGATCTATGAAGAATCTGACTCCTTCCGCCCTTCGCAAAAGGAAAAAAATGGAGAGGTGCTTCTGATTAGGGTTAGGGAGCCTCTGTTTTAAACTGTATTTTGAGAAAGAAAACGTCAATAAAAACCTATCCACATTCCCTATAAGTGTATATAAGGACAATTTGTGGCAGCAGATTGATATTCTCCCCCCTCATAACACCTAATCAGAACTCCTAAACTTAGAAAGTAATTACACTAACTAAACTAGAGACTTCTAGAAGGGAGGAATGGAGATATGTCACCCTACCTGAAGGATGAATAACCAAAGCCTGAGCCACTGCTGGACACTCCATCAAGCCACCACACTATCCACTTGCTCCCTTCTTCCTCTTCTTATTCCTTCTTTTCTTCTCTTCTCTTTCCTTTCTCTCTCTGGTGAACAAATAGGAGCCTAGGGGGACCCCGCTGTATATAGGTAGGACTGCATTGATCTGGACTACATCCAGATCTGCTTGGTTTCTGAAAATACAGATAATTATCCAAAACAGGTATCCAATGGATCATAAACAGGTACCCATTTGCGATCTGTTGCGTAAACAAAGCGGTAATGGAAAAGCCCGTATCTGCTCTGCATAAGATCTGCTCTCAGGGTCTTTTAATATGAACTATTAGATCTTATATCCTGTGACTACTATGTTACATATAGAAGAGGTAGCTCAAACCCTAGACTTAAGAGTTGTGCATTTGAATCCCCTCCCTGCCTGCAACCTGTCTTTCTCTACCACATTCAACAACACCCCTATGCGGTTCGCCATTCCACACACACCTACTTGCAGGAACCTTGCCGGCGATGATCTCTACATCCCCAGTTGTCAATGGCCTACGATCTCTGTGCAGCTCCATCGGCCGGCCGTGCAACATCTGCTGGCCCCACGGTCACTCCAATGGTCTGTGCCGCCCCCATCTGCTATCAGGCATGGTCTGCTCTGACCATCATCCGCTGGCTACCCAACATTTGCCCGCCACCCCCATCCGCTAGCAGTGCACAGCGGTGCCGCCCCTCATCTGCCGACTGCCCAACTTTGACCCGCTGCCATCTGCTGGCAGCGTACAATCTGTTCTGCCCTTCATCCATCAGCCGCCCAGAATTTTTTACAATATTCCTTTCTCTGAACAATTTTCCTGATATTCAGATGTTATGCATATCCGCTCGGATTCGGGGACTATCCGGAAAATGCTATCCGCTCCGTCTCTGGCTCATAAGTGGAGTGGATACAAATTATCCATTTAGCATAGGGCAGCCCTAGATATAGGAGGGAGGATGGTGAGGAGAAAGGAGGTCGAGGGGGGTGATGGAGTGAGAGGCATTGGAAGGAGGGTTGAGGTGGTGGAGCCCACAATGGACCTCCACCTTGGCCAATAAGGCCCAACTCAGAACAATACCTTATTTCGTGGAATATCAAAATGGCAGGAGTATACTGTTGAACTCAGTCTTGTCCAGTATTCCTCAGCATTATATGTCTATTTTCCTAATGCCAAGCTCTTTTAGTAGGAAAATAAATTTGTAGGCATTTCCTGTGAGGATGCATAGAATATGAATTCAACGACTGCACCTAATGTTAGATGGGAGGTTGTTTGCAGGCCATTGAAGGAAGGAGGTTTGGGAATTAAAATTCTTCAGTCTGTGAAATAGCCTACTTGGGAAGTGGCTGTGGGAACTAGCGTCCGAAAAGGAATCTTTATGGAAGGAAGTTATCCAGGCCAAGCACTATAAATCATCTCCCAAAATTTATGTGCATGCAGAATTCAAAGAATTTCTCTCTACTCCAGCTGTTGGAGAACATTCAATTCTAGATGGATAGAAAAGACGAGGTTGAGATAGAGAGAGAGGGAGAGGGAGGGTGGGTTACTCCCTGTTGCTTCTTGGTTGCATCAACTGAAGCTGATGGGAATCCAAGACAAGTGCATCACTGTGTTACACATGATGGAGTGAGTCTACTGCCGTCGGAGAGTCGTTTCAGCTTCATTGTGGTTTGAAAACTCAATAGAACTCGTCTAATGTGTAGCTTATTGTTAGACGAGCCCGTAGATATTTTGTTCAGCCCATTTGAGGCTCACTTAGGTCTTTTTAAAATTTTCAAGAATTTTTTGTGCGATTTTTGCACTATTTTTTTTATGATTAGGGATATTTTGGTCTAGAGTCAACTTTAGGTAGTCTTTAGGGGTTGTTTTCTCTTTCAATAGCAATGTAACACTCTTTTCAAATTATGGGTGAATTTTAGTACGAATTTTGGTTATTTTCTAGTATTCTCTTTGTGACGGAGAAATGACCTTGCGACGGAGTCGAATCTATACTGTGAAGGGGCTGGGCATGACGCCCAATCTGCCAGTGCAACGTCGGAGGTCTCCCCATTGCCGGTGCGACGCCGATAGTCTCCCAACCCCTCTTCTTCCCCCCCCCCCCCCCCCAATCAAATTTGGTATGATAGCAAACTTTGATCTCTACCGCGCCACTGTTCTGTTTCATCTTCACCATCGCCGCCTCGTTGCAGCAGCCCATTGACCGCCATTGCCGCTACACCCTTCCTCCTCTTCTTTCTTCCCTCCGTCTCTTTTTTTCCCCCTTTCGGCTGCCCTTTCGTTGGAACCACACAAAAAAAGAAACCATGGTTACTGTTCATGGTGAATAGTACCCATACGGTTTACACAAACAATGGGGTGGTACTGTTCATACCTCCCTCTCCTTCTTCCTTCTCTCTTCCGGTCTCTATTTGCAACCTGCAAAAAAAGCACACAAAAAAAGAAGAGGGAGGGAGGAACCACCTTTTGCCGATCGCTCCAGTGGCCAGTGCCGCCACCAACAGCTTTGCTTATTGTTGCCGCCCTCCGAGCAAGCCTTGGCCGGCACTTCTGCAACCATCATTGCCGTCTGTTGTTGCCACCATCTGCTTCTGTTGTTATCGTTGGCAACCATTGCTGTCGACCTTCCTGCATCTTCCGTAGCCATGACTTCCTCAATCTTCTACATTGGGGTTATGTTGTCCAATAAGGCACGTGCCGCTCTTGTGTTTAATAGTGGATTGGAGGAGAATTTTATTCCACAGATGATTGTTGATTTATTCCATAGATGGTGTCAAAGCGTTTGTGGAATGCTATGGGCCTTTCCAGGGTGTTTCTTACGTTGATGGGGCATGGTGTACCATCATTTATAAGCCAGGACCATTTATTATAGTTGGCAGAGATTGGGTAAAGCAACGACATGCCACTGTGGATCATGAGCGACAGAGGTGCACCCTCCAACCGCCTCATTTGAAAGGAAAGTTCTTTCAATCAAGTACCCTTCAAGTATGACAACGTCTCAGCCTGAAAATTCAAGCAAGGTCACAAAGTGTGAGGTTGACTCGATGGCCATCCCAGCAAATGTAGGTTCCTTGGACACCATCAACAGTGCATCATCACTATCTCCACCCTTATCCTTTGTGGGATCAGACTTTGATGTGATGCTTACTATGTCAGCAATAGTGGTCTCTCTGCCTCCGCCTGACCCATCTACATGGGATCAGACTATCATAGTTGCAGCCAATCTTCATTTGCTAGAGGATTCTTTATTTGCATAGTCGATGAATAAGCAGGGTCAGCGGACCATCCTTACTGACAGGAACCTTGCGACTGGACCCCGTGTTTTTGATACAATGTGGTGTGAATTTCTTGACCATGCAGAGCAATATTCTATGCACTTCGATGCAATTATTAGTTCTAGATTTGCAATGTTGTTCTCACATGTTGTAGTTACTATCACAATCCTTTGACACTACAAAACTCGAGGATGAGTTTTTTTGAACCGAGGGAGAATGATGGGAATTCAATACCAGTGCACCATTGCGTTACACATGATGGAGTGCGTCTACCATTGTCGGATAGTTGTTTTAGCTTCATTGCGGCTCAAAAGCGCAACAGAGCTCGTCTGACGCTTAGCTTATTGTTAGACGAGTTAGTAGATATTTTGTCCAACCCATTTGAGGCTCATTTAGGTCCTTTTTAATTTTTTAAGAATTTTCTATGCGATTTGCGCACTATTTTTTTACGGTAAGGATATTTTGGTCAAAAGTCAACTTTAGGGACTCTTTATGGTTTGTTTTCTCTTTCAATAGCGATGTAACACTCTTTTCAAATTATGGATGAATTTTAGTACGAATTTGGGTTATTTTCTGGTTTCTCTATGTGATGGAGAAAATGACCTTGTGACGGGGTCGAATATGCCTGGCAACGGGGCCGGGTGTGATGCCCAAGCCGCCGTTGCGACGCCGAAAGCTTCCCCACTGCAGGTGCAACGCTGGTAGTTTCCCCAACCCCCTTTCTTCTTCCTTTGCCCCCCATCATCAGAAGCTGCCCAGCCAATAATGTTGTTCTTCAATTTATCAACCAGTCTGATGGGACTTTGGTCAGCCCCTGTAACGTCTAATGTTTACATTGGGCGGTTGCTTGGCAACACTTCATCAAGGATTGACATCAAGCAGGCAGCTGGTTATAGAACCTAATTCCTGGACCTGTCGTGATGTTACCCTATATCTCAATGGGATAAGGCTTATGATGATGATGCATGAGGATGACATGTTCTTTGGTTCAGTGGAATTCCTGCCATTTGTCCTTAGTCCTTTTACTTTAATCAATGGCCGATATGCACAACGATCATGCAATAATAACTCTTTGCAGAAGATCCTCCCTCTTTCTGCTGTCAATACTTTGCAGCTTATTGCTATTGTGCATCTTTTAAATGTTATATGCAGGAAAAGACAAAATCCTACCATATTTTATTCTAGTCATGCATACCATATTGTATTCTAGTCATGCAGTATAGATGTCTAAACATCTTTAATTTCCTGGTTATTGCTTTGATCATGCAGGATCTTCGTTCCCTGTTGACGGACCTGATTCCAGAGCAACAAGTATGCCTTTTCTTTGTTATATAATATCCTCCAATTTTATTGCATCAGCATGTGCCCTTTATTGAACTTATGTGTTGCAAACATTTATTTTAACTTCTGAAAGGATGACTGAGCTTCCCCCCCTCCCCCTCAAACCTTAAAGTTGTTTGGTTTGAAACTAAACGCTGAAGATGGGTGAGTAGGCGGGTCTATGTTTGCTCATGGTATCTTTTTTTTTTTTTTTTTTTTTCTATCAACAATAAAAAAGAGTAATTTTTCCTTATTTGCTATAAATGTTTCAGGATGACCGATATAAGAGCAATTGTAGAGTGGAAACTTCAAGAAACACAAATATTACTTGGATTTTCTAGGATAAGCAATAAATTGTTCACTGACATTATTAGATGGCATAAGGAATGGGCCTGTGATATTTTGTATAAAAGAAAAATGTAATTTTATCAGTGTTTCAGAAAGGCTGGTGGTCTGGTACAGAGGTAATAATTAGAAGGGGCCTTCAACTCTTCATGAAATGAAACAACCTGCATTTTCCTACGATGAGCAACACATGCATAGTTCTGCTGTGTGGTGAAGCCGAGCAACAGTGCCAGAGAATGGCAAAAATGATGGAGCTTTGATATTACTCAAAAGAAATGTTAGTTTAAATAGCATAATTAAAAACACTGCATTTGATGAAGTTGAGAATCTCTAATAGAGGAAGCAAGCACTACTAGAGGAAGCAAGCACTACTGGAGATCTTTTGGAGTAATACTATTCGGAGGTGAGGAATCTATCCTTCCTCACATGATTGTGCTACCTCTAGTTAATTGAAATAAAATTGATGGTGCAATCCACAATTTTTTTGGAAAAAACTGCTGGAGGTTGTTTGTTCTCTATGGTGGACGCCAAAAAGTGCATTGAGAGGCTTCTGTTCATGTGGACGATGGCCGAAAAGAAAGTACTTCTTTGTTTGTGCGTGTGTGTATGTGCTTGTTTCTTTGGGTTGGGGGGTGGAGATGATTGAGCTTCAGTTCCATTTTATGTACTACATAGTTGTAAAGTTCCTGTAAGATATTCATCTAAGTTTAACTTGCAGGGAATGGAAGAAAATTTGCGAGTCAAGCGTAGAGTCCTTTCTCAGTTAGTGATCAGTTTTAGTCCAGTCTTCATTGTTTATCAATATATAATTATTTTTGTGCTAGCTGTCACAGATGTTTTAATTCCTCCTCTGAGCTTCAACTGAAATAGATAAAACAGAAAGTGAATATGATTTCTTGGGTCACTTCAGTCTTTGTTAGTCTATCCCAATAGTAAACATGAAAAACCTAAGATTATTTGCTGACTTCCCATGATAAGATAGGCCTATTTTCACAATGGCTCAGTGAGGACATGAGTCACACAACTATGGTTTCTTTTTCCCTTATTAGATATGGGTGGTTCATGTACTCTTCATGGATTTTCTATCTAAACCACGTCTTCATGTTTGCACCGACTCAATAAGAAACTAAAGACAAGATATTTGGTGTCATCGTTAATAAGATTTTAAATTCTTCATTAACCACTTACAGGAAGGTATAGATGTATGCCTATCAGGGAAATCTATATGTTGCCTTCTTCTCCCTTATCCATTGATAAAGTACTCTTATCCTTGTATTGTTTCCTTTCACAGGAACGCTTGAAAAAGTTGAAAGCAGAACATGGCAAAGTTGAACTTGGGAAGATCACTCTTGATATGGTATGCTTGCTCACTAAATGCATTCATATTTCTTGCAGGTGTTTGAGTGTGCCATTTAGTTTTAGTTGGATCCTCGGACCTTTTTTCATTCATTTGTTTCCTATGAAGTCTTGTTATAGGATAGCATAAAATTCATTGAGTGATCCCTCTTTCTTGTGATTTGGAGGTAATTGGTGGAATGAGAGGGATGACTGGACTGTTGTGGGAAACTTCATTACTTGATCCTGAAGAGGTGATCTTCCTTCCACTCCTCCCCTTTCAGAAACATACTTCATGGAATGAACTTATCTTTGTTCATGCTTGTTATTATCATATGATCTCTCGTATCCTTTCAATTTGGGATGCCCTGAGTATTTGAATGGAATGAGTACACCTTAGATAACTGTGGATTGACAATGTAATTCTCCAGGGGATACGTTTTAGGGGTCTTTCTATCCCTGAATGTCAGAAAGTGCTACCCTCTGCAAAGCCTGGGGGCGAACCATTGCCCGAGGGTCTCCTGTGGCTTCTTTTGACAGGAAAGGTAATTGATATGCTTGCTTGCTTTTGAGACATTTTTAAATTTGCAGAAATAAAAAAAAATAGATTTTGCCTTTTTTTATGTGCTTGGTGCAACCCTGTTGTGGACATCTAGATGCAGAAATGAAAATTCCTTTGTTGTTTGAGTAAAGGAATGCATAAAATTGTTATTGAACTCCCACATCTGTATGCCAAGATCTTAGTGAGAAAATCATGTTACTCTGCTTGTGCATGAGAGTACAATCGTCTTACAATTGGTCTGAGCATTTCTTTAGGCATTTGCCTACAGCTGCCTTGACTTTTTGTTTTGCTCATGCTCCTGCTTCTCCATATCATGAGATCATTCATGAGAAATATGAAGCTTTGGAGTGTTGGATGAACTTTGACTAATTTTCAGGAAACCTGAGTGTGGAAAATAATCAATTTGGACCTCACCTGAAGCATTCATGTTTGTGGTTTTCTATGTCTCATATAGGCATGATAAAATCCAAGGATTAATCACATAGGTACTCCTGAGGAATTTAATCATGAAAAGTACCTTCTAAGAAATGCCTCTGTGAAATACTGTCCTTGGATACCAAAATGTGCACATTTGCACTCTCATAACCTGATTTTTATTTTTCTTAGGTTTGATTTAAATGATGGAAATACTCCTATACCTAGACATCATCTCTCCTCACAATGAAAAAGGAAGCTGTTTAGAGGAAAGCATTTGACCATTAACAGGGATGTTTGATCATTGACTGGACCAATAGAAAGGCTTTTGGTAACTAGTTTGTTCTCCACTCATGTGCTATTTATTCTCTGCACGAAATATCCTCAGTGTATTCCAAGTTCCAACAGCGTGGTGTCGAAACTGATGGGGTATTTTTGAGAATATGCTTACGACGGTGTGAATGTGACTTTTTTTAGACCACTAAAGAGGGTATTCATGCAATTAGCACTAAAATTATTAGATGATTTAGCTTCAGAATTGTGGTGACAGTAGCACAGGATTAACTTGAGAAAGACTGACATCTTGGATCCTCCCATTACCTTTCAATATTGGATGAGGGACTGCTGTGATGTTAGTGGAGCAACATTGTTGGAAATCCCATGTTTAGAAGGAAAATACTGGATTTAGAAGCTGCGGCTTGACATTGATGGGTCTAGGATCATGGATTGCCATTTCTAATATCTCTCAACATCTTTCTGGGATCTCTCTCCAAGGCCACTTGATTTTTTTTTTCCCCTCCCCGCCCCCACAATGGCAAGTTACTTTAGAAACTTGCCAACCTATCTGAGATCTCTCTTCCTTTAACCTTCCGAAATATTGCCAAGAGGAGAGATGGCAAAGGCCTTGTGGAGGATTTTGATTCTGTGAAGCTTCTAGATTGGTAATGGAAATCTCTAAGCTGCTTCAATCAAATATGGAAAAGTGATCCTGGTGAGGCTGTGAGGGTGATAGCATGTTCCTCTTTTACGTTGATCTGGGGCATGATGGTGCTTTGGAGTGAAATAACTCTTGAACTACGGTAGGTATTTCACTTTGGATAGTCTTGGATGTCATTGCTTTTTATTTTTCTAATGAAATTGATGGTACATCCTACTCTTTATTCTAAAGGAACTTTAAGAGCGTGGAAAAGGAACTGAAGGTGGGGGAAAAGGTTGAGCAACCTGAAATGAAAGGGTTTCTCCATATTACCAATAGAACATGGGAATAATGTAAATTACTGTGGAAACACAAAATAAGTATAATATGGGCCTAAAAAGAGGAGTTTGTGAGTATTCCAAAATTTCAATGAATAATTATGAACCAGGCATGTTGAGTCGACCTCTAGAGATGGGAATGGAGGGTGGAGAGGGCAGGGGAGGTGGAGAAGGTAGGAGAGATGGGAATGGAGTAGGGAGGGTGAAGGATTTTGTAGCAGAGAATGATGGGTGGATCGCTGTCTGCGGAAGGAGAGTTCGAAAGACCCCTGATATCTTTCGTACTCAGTCCAGAATCCCCATTCAGTGAGATGGCTGCATCCGCTGCCTGGCGAAAGGGCATCGTGCCAATACCTGTTGACAATCTGTCCGGTGCCTCAAATGTGGAGGTGTGGGACACAAAAGATGGGTGTGCCTTGCGTTAGCATTGCAGAAGAAATCGTCGGAGGAATCCCCTCAGGAGACTACTAAGGAGGAGAAGGTGAAAAAGATTTCTGGTGCCACTGAAGTCCTGTGGTCACGGGAAGTTGGAGAGGCTGAGGGTGTTCTGGAGGAGAGTGTGGTAGTAACAGTAGTACCTTCTGCAGATTGCCCAGTGTGAAGGATCTGGTGAGGAATGTTGATGCAGGAGACGATGTGTGAAGGATCTGGTGAGGAATGTTGATGCAGGAGACGATGTGTGAAGGATCTGGTGAGGAATGTTGATGCAGGAGACGATGCAGGGCTGGGAGCTCCTTTATTGGCTTTTATTAGGACCATTTATGGTCCATTATGTTTTTTCTATTTTCTAGGAATTAAAGAAACATGAATAAAAGATGGGAAGTCCTAAAGTCAGATGGGGATCTCCAAGAGTCAGGAGTTACAGAATTGAGTCCCTATATATGTATGCGTTTGTTTTCAGAGAAGAGAAGAAGATTTGTTGAAGAAAAAAAAAGACCTGATATTTGTGTTTTACCGCTGTGACGCCAGACTTTTCCCTCTGCCCCGGTGCGACGCCAGACTTTTCCCTCTGCCCCGGTGCGACGCCGGGGAGGCCCCCCCAATCCTCTGGCGCGAGGCCGAGGACCCCATTTCCCATTCACCCCTCTTTCCCTTTGTTCCGCATCAAATGTTCTGCTTTCTTCCTCGCAGAAGTTGTGGCCAGAGGAGTAGGAGTGGGTATTCATGATTTTGACTGTCATTCCTTTCTGGTTAAAGATTTCAATTATAATTGGAGGCCTGAGGTGCTGTCGATGGGGTCTACGACTACAGGAAATCTGTCTTTGATCTTTGCACCATGGGAGGTTGAGGGTACTATTCCAGCTCGGAGAGATCCTTCTAGGTGGTGCAGAATCAAGGGTGTCCCCTTCCATCTTTGGAATGTGAATACATTCCAAGCCGTTGTCTCTTCATTCGGTCTCTTAAGGAGGGTGTATCATGGTGCCTTATGTGGTGGCAGTTTTGCCTTTGCTAGACTTTGGAGTGGAGAGATTAGAAGACGTTCCGGATAAAGTGAAGATCATGGTAGGAGGAAGAAGCTTTATGATTATTGTTACATTAGAAGAGACTGAGCTTGCAGTTGAACAGGAGCATCATCAGCAGTGGTCCTGGCAAGAGGTTGTGTCGAGTACAAGAAGTATAGGTCCAAAAGAGAGGCCCGTCAAGAAACAGAGGCATCATCAGAGTCTGCTTGTGGTGCAGTGCAAGAAGCGAGTTCAGGACTCAGTGAGTTGAAAGATCTTCCGAATCCGAACCTACAACAACCAGGGAAAAGAATTCAGTCAGTGCTCGAGGAAGATGGGGAGGAAGAGTCAGTGCTCGAGGAAGATGGTTGTTGGCTCCTCAACAGATTCAAGGTCTGAAAGCAACAAAAGGCTCTTGGGAAATGGCCCAGGTAATCTGCAGGACGGCAGCGGATCTCCTTTAAATTCTGAAGATGTCATGCTCTTCGAAGCTAGGGTCATAGGTAGGGCTTCTGATGGTCCCGAGGTGGCTTCGTTCGTAGTGAGTGGGAAGAAGGAAGTTAGGGGGAATTCGGGCAGGGGAGATAAACAGTCGTGGGTACTAAAGCAGGACTGTCTGAACCCGAACCGAATCCGTGCTTCGATATCAGATCATAACTTACCTCTGAACCGGAGAGCTGTTGAAGTGAACCGGTTTGAAGAACGATCGAACCATTGTCTTCTTCCCCTCGACGAGCAGACCCTCCGACTGGTTGCAGAACAAGAGTACCAGATCGGGAGCTACGAAGTTCCATTCTGCAGACGGATTGTTGAATTCTCTCATGCAGAATGAGTTGGGATCTTCTGGGGATGATGATGGAGCATCCTCCTTGGGATTGCCTACCTAGGGCGGTACTGTGGAGCAATTGTTCATGATCTGTCTTCCGATCAGAGGCGTTCCAAGGGGACCTATAGAAGATGAGCATGATCCTTTCCCAGTTTCACAGGAGGAAGATGGGGATGAGGATATAGTGGTGGGTGATCAGAGATGTCTACGTTCTCCAGAAAGAGGCTCTGTGGTGAAGATGGGAAACGATTTGATAGAGGAAAGGGAGATACAGAGTCTTGTTATTAGTGAGGCAGCAAATTTGCAGGATGAAGCCATATATAGTGAAGGTTCTGGAAGTGGAAATTCTGAAGGTGAGCTTATTCTGATTGCCCCAATGTGTAAACCGCTTGCAGTATTGTATCCAGTATCAAAAGAAGAATGGGCCGAGGAGATCATTCAGTTTGGTGAAAAGGTTGGTGTATCATTTCAAGGTAGGGAAGACATTGTGATAAGTTTCTTAAAAAATTGAGAAGAAATGAGGCATTGCAGAATTCGGCAACGAGGAGAGGACAAGGTGGAGGAGTTAAATTGGGAAGAGAGAGATAAGCTTTGTAAAGACTAATGAAGTCTTTGATAGCTTAAGAGGGAAGAAAGGAAAAATGGTGGTGGATAATTCAGTGTCTCAATGAATCTCTTGTTATGGAATGTAAGAGGTCTCAACAGTGACCTTAGGATGAGGGCAGTTAAGGACCGTATCAGATCTCTCCATTTAGATTGTGTTTGTATTCAAAAAACTAAAATGATGCAGATAGATGATCAAATTCTGAGAAGGTTGGAAGGGTCAGTGCTGAATGGATGTGAAGTATTTCCAGCTGATGGAGGAAAGGGGGCAGATTATTTTGTGGAATGACAGCAAGTTTGTAGGGAATGTTATCGATACGGGAATTTACAGCTTGTCAGTGTCCTCCTCAGATGTTAGATTGAGAACAAATTGGGTGATTTCTTCAGTGTATGGACCGCATACAGATCTGCAAAGGGAAGATTTTTCCAAGAATTGTACATGTTACATGGTATGTTTTCAGGGGCCTGGTGCATTGTGGGAGACTTTTAGATATCCTTGGGAGAGATCTGGGTTACAGAAATGGGGCAAGGAGATGGAAGGGTTTAATCAGTGGATAAGGGACAATGGCTTGATAGATTTGGACATCCCGAGCAGAAGGTGTACATGGTCACATTTTTCAGCAAGATAGAATCCAATCCAGAATTGAAGAATACTGATTTCAACAGAATGGCAGAGAATGTTTCCGTATTGTCAGATCAAGGGGCTTAACAGGATGATTTCTGATCATAACAACTGTTGACGGGCGAGAAGGTTAATAAAATCAGGAGATTCAGATATGAACTAGCATGGCAAAATCAAGAGGGGTTCAAAGATATGGTCACTAGACGTTGGAGAGAGGCGCCTTCTGAATCTTATGCATTCGCTACCTTTTCCTTGAAGCTGAAGAGGGTGAGGGAGTGTATGAAAAGGTGGGCAAAGCAGAATTTTGGTTCGATTTCAGAGAAAAGGCTGGAGATTATGAAATCCATTGATCAGCTGGAGTTGTGCAGTGAAAATAGTTCCTTGTCTATACAGGATGAGCAGAGGTTGATGGAATTGAAAAAGCAATATAATGAATTGCTGCTACAGGAAGAAATAAAGTGGAAGCAAAAGGCGAAAGATCATTGACTGAAAGAAGGTGATAAAAACACTGCCTTTTCCCATGCAGTGGCAAGTGCGAGAAGGAGATCTTTAAAGATCAATCATATAAGGGACAATGAAGAAATTATTGATAATAAGGAGGCTATCTCAGATACATTTTTCAAATTCTATGAAAATCTGTTTAAGCAAACTTTGTAGTGGAGACCACATTTGGAAGATGGAGTACTTTCTAAGTTGAATGAATCTGATGCAGAAGCCATGTGTTTACCTTTTCAAGAAGAAGTTAAATGAGCTGTTTTTAATATGAATCCAGACAAATCCCCAGGCCCAAATGGTTTTTCAATGGATTTCTATCAGTGCTTTTGGGCGGTTATTAAAGAAGACTTGATGAAGGTGATGCAAGAATTCATGACAAACCAGTGCATGTTAGGTGTTCCAATTCCACTCACATAGTTCTTATTCCTAAAAAGGAAGGTGCTGAAAGAGTGACTGAGTTTAGACCAATTAGTTTGCTGAATGGGTACTACAGAATAATTTCCAAAGTTCTAGCGACCCGTCTTAAGAAGGTTCTGGATCAGCTGGTGGGGAAGAATCAGTCTGGATTCTTGAAAGGGAGGTTCATTTAGACAATTACATGTCAACTTATGAATCTATTCATTATTAGAAAAGTAGAAATGCATAAGGGTTGGTTCTGAAGCTTGATTTTGAAAAGGCATATGGTCAGTTGGCATTGCATCAGGAGAAGTTTTGAACTGATGGGATTTAATAAAACATGGATTCACTGGATTATGAGCTGCATTTCCTCGACTAGGCTTTCTATTCTATTGATGGACAGCCATGTGGTTACTTCAGTACTTCAGAGGACTTAGACATGAGGATCCCATTTCTCCTCTTATCTTCTTACTTGTTGGTCAAATTTAAGCTTATTATGGGATATAGCAGCTCAGAAAAGGTTAGTTGATGGTTTCGCCATTGGGAGGAAAGTATTCAACTAACACATCTCCAGTTTGCTGATGATACTCTTTTGTATACTTCTGGGAGAGAGGATGTCATTCATAACATCAAGAAATTGCTCACTATGGGGAATGAATAACTGGTCTCAAGATTAATTATGAAAAGTCTGAGGTGCTTGGCATTAACATCCCGGATACAACATTGAGGAACATTGCTGATTCTATGGATTGTTCTTACACCCAATTCCCTATTGAGTATCTAGGTCTACTCCTCACTGATGATCGTGTTGGAGTTAGGGATTGGGATGTCTTAACTAAGAAGTTTTAAGGTAGATCATAAGGGTGGAAAGGGAAACTTCTTTTAGCAGGAGGTAGATGGGTTCTCTCCAAATCAGTCCTCTCATCCCTTGCGGTTTATTATGCTTCAATCTTTAAGGTTTGAAAGATGGTGGAGAAAATTATAGAAGTTGCAAGGTCTTCCTGTTTTTGGGGAGGTGGGAAGAGAGAGAAGAAGGCACTTCATTTGGTTAAGTGGGACAATGTGTGTATGAGTAAGGATCAAGGCGGTGTTGGTCTTACAAAAATAGAGGTTTTCAATAAGGCTCTGCTAGCTAAATGGGTATGGAGGCTTGGGAAGGAGCAAGACTATGTGGGTGCACATGGTGAAGGAAAAATACTTCTCTCAAGGCAGTAGATGGGCACTTTATCCCTCTAGAATGTACAATCTGTCTCCCATTAGTTCAGTGGAAGATTCTATGTAGATTTTTTGGAATTACTTGGGTGGACCATTCTTCTGTTTTGGATCTTTTAAGCTGGTGGTCTAAAGCATGTCCTTATCCGGGTCAAGAACAACTATGGTTCATCATTTGTCCGGCTTTGATGTGGGTTATTTGGTGTGAGAGAAATAGGAGGAAGTTCAGTGACCAATTCAGAAGTGCTTCTGATTTACTGAACAGCACCTTTAGATGGGTGGGAGAGTGGGGAAAAGTTGCTGGAATTTTGAATGAAGGAAGCTCTGTCATTCTTCAGAAGGACAGTTTATGGAGAAGCCTGTTTTTCTGAGGATATTCTTACTGTAACTTTGGTTTTATTTTCTGGATAAAATCAGTATATTTGTAATTTTCTTCCATGTTTTGGGCAAGACCTGGTTTGGGGTATGCCTCATCCAGGTTGAAATGGGCTTTGGGGTTTTCTTTTGTACCATATTCTTCTTCTTCATTAATGAAACAGTGACTTTCAGTCACCTTAAAAAATCTGTCTCCCATTTGGAAGCAGGTTATCAAGACAGCGGATATATTGTCGATTTCCTTTGTTCTCCACCTGGGGAATGGGGAACAAATTAAGTTTTGGAAGGATAAATGGTGTTCTATCATCCTTGGATGTGCGGTTTAGAAATCTGTTCTCAATTGTGCAAAACACTGAAGACTCGATTGCCCAAATTCTACCCAGGCACTCAGGTGGAAACTGTAACATTCTTTTGAGAACGGACCCAACAGATGTGGATTTTGGAGAACTGATTTCTTTATTGAATGCTGTTAATCATATAAGCCAGGATATTCAAGATAGAAGAGTGTGGCGATGGAACAGGAATGGAAAATTTTCGGTTAATTCCTTGGTGCTGCTTCTAGATGATGGAGGCTTTAGGGTGTGGTGGAAAGAGCTAGTATGGAATAAACTCCTCCCAAGCAAATCAGAATTTTCTTGTGGAAAATTGTGTTGAATAGACTGCCTACCAGCCATAGAATTAAGAAGATATTCCATATACAAAACTCTGTCTGTATGTTTTCTGCTATGTATGAAGAGGACCAGGATCATCTATTTTATGCTTGTGGTAGAATTTCTACATTGTGGAGTGTTCTTTGCAGATCAATTGGCATCAAGTGGGTGCAGCATTCCTCGGTCATGGGTCTCTTGAAATGGGGGAAAGCAGCTTGTTCTGATTCAGCCCAGAAAGAGGTGTGGTTTTTTTGGGAACAGCTTTGCTGTGGGCTATTTGGACAGAAAGGAATATGAGGAGGTTTAGGGAGGACTTCACCTGTGTATTTTTCATATTTTGAGAAGAGCTATCTGCTGGACAGAGGATTGGGGAAAAGCTGCGGGGATGTCTCTGAACATCATACAAATTACTCCGAACAAGGCTAAGAAATGGAATGATCTAGTTGTTTGAAGTCTTAGTTCTGTTTTATATAAAACAGATTCCGTGTATTTTGTTTTCATAGAGTGTGATAGGTTCCTTTGGAACCTGTAGATGCCTGAAGGATGTGTGCTTTTTCTTGTGTCTGGGATCCTTAGACCTCTGATGTAATTTTCCTTATGAATGATATTGTAACTCTTGTCACCTTAAAAAAAAGTTGAGCAGCCTGACATACTCATAGCAGTTGATGCATCCAGAAGTTTATGTCATTTAAGAATCATGTGCTGTAAGGCGAGGAATCCCTGATAAATCTTTCTTTTTTTTGGGTCAAACTAAAGGGGGCTGCAAAGAGCCATGAGTTTTTGTATACACTGTTCTAGCATTTAGTCCACCAATCTTTAAAGCTTGTTTATATGAATGAATTTTTATATTTATGTCTTAAATGGCTGCTGGAGGCTCTGGACAATATCTTTATTTATTTATTGATAGGAGGGGGGGGTTTCTGCCTCTCTGTTCTTTCTCTGAACCACAGAGAAAAAAGTGAAAAATTCTAAAGGGTAAAGGAGCTAATACTTATCTTCCACTTAAGACAGGAAATTAACTCCTGAATGCAGTCCTAGAATCATAGATGACCTTCAACTTCATGAAGAGCTTCCTCAGGCCCTTACCTACAGTTTTACATTTCCCTCTTTTTCATGTGTACTAGAATTTTTGTAATTTGTCCTATTTCTTATATGGAAAAAATGACCTCTGTACCTTTCTTTGTTCTATTTAATTCGACAAAAGAAATCTTTGTCACTTTTGCTTCTTGTTGGAAATTGTTTGTTTTTCCTTGTGCATTGCAGATGATGATAATTGCTGGCTATTGATACTTGCATTTTTTTATTGTTTTCTCTATACCTCAGGTGCCAAATAAGGAACAAGTTGATGCCCTATCCAGGGAATTGCAGCCGCGCTCCACTGTTCCAGGTTTTTTAGTTCGCCATCTTTTGATAAGTGAATATTATTCTATCGTATGGTATCATAGAAGAAATCTTCCATGTGTCTGTCCTTGATTGATGTCAACTTGAGTTGATGAAGGGGTCGCCATACCTGCAAAAGCCTAGGCTATAGCCTTCTCATTTGAGGTGATGTTTCACAAAAATCTAAAAGAATGGGAGATATTCTAAGATTATTATATGTGATAGATTCATATTATTAAAACCTACAAAAGCATCGAATTTCAATGAGATGAAATTATTAACATCCATGTGCAATGAGTAGCTCACAACAATATAATGCCAAAAAAGAGAGGAAAAATATAGATGAGCTGCAGATGGAGCGGGAAAAAAGGGTGGTTGGGAAGGGGGTGGGGACCACACCTGCCAAACTCATCAGAGGATCATTTGCGGGAAGCTGGCAGAGTGAGGCATGGTTTGCAGCGTCAGCTGATTCTGGTCTGGATCAGCAGATCCAGGTCAGAATCGATCCCTGCAGATCTGATTTCTGAGGGGAAACTGTCTCCCTCTGAAAATGAAAGGAAAAAAAGAAAATTCAGGTCAAATCAGCCCAGATTCGGACTGAATTCAGATCAAATCCAGATCAGAATTGAGCCCTTCTGTCCGCATATAGGCAGGAGCATGCGTCAACAAACCAGCACCAAGACCAGCTTCATCGTCTGTGCCAAGAGGTGCACCACCTTACACTCCCCCCCTCCTCATGTGTTACCAGAGCAAGCCTGAACAGCTGTGATCATGCCCTGGGGGCAGATCTGTCGATCACAGTGACTCCAACCTCTTTGTCCGCTTAGTTCGAGCATCCCAGAGCCACTGCCCGGCATCCTTTATCGGCTTTAGCTTGTGGGACAAGGCTGAGCCCTTGGATTTTCGTCTAGGATGAGTCAGTCCCGCAATCTGGAGACATGAGGCAATGTCAGACAATGCGCTCCCATGCAGTTTATTAGCTGCACATCACCTGTTCGACAGTTTGTCAAAGTGAAACACAGATTTTACATAGGCGGTCGATTGGTTATCTATCCACCCGAGATTGTTATCAGCAGCATATTAGGTGAACGTGCGGTATGATTTTTTCAATTTTTACCACAACAGTTGCCTTGCCCAACAAGGAGTGTGCCCTCTTTGTGTTGAACTACAGGAAACTTTTAGGATGTGTATCTGTACAATTTTTGGTCCAATAGTGACATTGAATTTGAAAATAAGTTTATTATCCACATTGGTTTATCACTTATGACCTGCTGCAAGCTTTACCATGGTATAAGTTAGAGGTGGCAACATGATATCATGTTCTGCATCTATTCTACATACCAAGTTTCTATATTTTGATAGTTCACTGTGAGCATGGTGGTGCATTATTATTCTGAAATGTCTAATTGCAAATTTGTTGGTTTATTAATGTTGCCGCATGTGTTTGCAGATTATGTATACAAGGCTATTGATGCACTCCCTGTAACAGCTCATCCCATGACACAATTTGCATCAGGCGTCATGGCTCTTCAGGTTAATTAGGATACGCTGCATTATCCTTCTTGTTATTGTTGGCAGTGTTAGTCAGTGGGATATTTATCACCTCCTCACCTCTAACATACATTCACACAGTCTCTCTCTCCCTCCCCTCTCTCTCTCATATTCAAACATTCTTGCTAGTAATGGTATGGCTTCAAGTGCATTCTCAAAATTACTTCCTGTAAAAGTTTTGTTGGGCCCACTCAATGTTCAACTCAAAACCCAGGCTTTGAATTGAAGGGGCCATATCATTGTATAGATGGGTGGTTTCCATGAATATCCGATATGGGACTATCCCCAATACGCCTCCACACATGCAGGCTGACATTAGGCACTGACACGTGGGCGTTAGGCACCATGGCTAGACGCGTGATATCCAGGACACAAGGCCCACTCTGATACCATGTAAAAGTTTTTTCGTTGGACCCACTCAACGTTCAACTCAAAACCTTGGCATGGAATTGATGGGGCCATATCATTATATAGATGGGTGGTTTCCATGAATATCCCATGTGGGACTATCCCCAAACACTTCCCTCACATAAGACTCTGCCCATGTGTAGTCTTTGTGTTCTGCATGCCATTCATGAAGTTAGTATGAGTTCAGCCCTCAAACATACATCTTCATTTCTGTGATAGTATGAACTCCTTTTTTATTATTTGGCAATGTAATAGCTATTATTTTGTCAGCAATGTTGCATATTAGTTTTTATGGTATTGGTTTTTGATTTCATTATTCTGTCACTTGGGTCCTCACTGTTAAGCTTTGGCTTTTGACAGTCGGCAATTGGTTTTTTGTTTGCTATGAACACATGAACCAACTCAAGAGGATGCTCTCATAAAAGTGGTCCAATGTTCTATTTCCAATTTTTTTAATTATTCTTTGAAAATGGATTAAAAATGTTTTACTTGTCATTCTAAATCTTTCAGTATGGCTATGTTGTGCTAGCTCCATCCTTAAGTGTCCAGGGTAAAACAGTGTATTGAGTTTGTTGAACAGAAGTAACCATGATGTATATTTTCTCTTAACTATAACTTGCTAAATCTTAGGCTGCGTTTGGAAACTTTTTATGAAGCGCTTCTCCAAAAAGTACCTGTATATAGAAGGATGTTCATAACTTCCCTATTATAGAGGTTAAAGGACTTTGGAAATACATAACATCCACGATCGTTGAAAGCACTTCTCAATGTATTTTGGCCAAAATAACCCTGTTCCAATGATCCCAAGAATATGCCCACAGTGATTTATAACGAACCCCATTCTACTTCAGCAGTTGTCTATTCTGCCATTTAATGTTGACTGTTCATCTCTAAATGATTCATTTTTGCTGGAGAGCCTGAAGATGCGGAAAACCAAGATGAATTTGATGAAGTCCCCATTTGTTGAGAAATTTTTGTTGATTCCACAAGCCTTGAAAGTTCCGCTTATGTTGAATTTGGAACACGTGTCCCTTATCCAGAATGGATGGAACATGTCCCATACCCCCTGAATACCAAATCCCTAACTTTTCCAATTTAATGCTGGAGATGACGGTTTTGCTTATTTGGTGTATTTTCAACAGAAGTGTGGGGGTAAGAGTTGCTGTCAAGGCTCTCTGTTGCAAACAATTTAGTTACTCACTTATCCTTATTTTGTATGATTACTTCGCTTGGGGGTCCATACCAACATGGGGAGCCAATAGATAAGTTTACAGAATCTGAAGTTGATGTTGCACGCGACCAGCCAGCATGCATAACTGCTGACAGCACCACCACAGGCCATCTCTAGAATTCAGGATAGTTATAAGCATAAAACTTGAGCACGTATTTGGCAAAGTTCTGATGGAAAATCCTTGCTTCAGCTTTGTCTGAGAAAAGGGGGATGAAGACGAGTTCCGAGAGTCCAGGGGGTGCACGAAGGATGGGGCAAATGACCTTTCCATAATCTCCTCCCAAGTGGAGGGAAAAACCACTCCTAACAGAAGGAGAGATTTTCTCCTCCTGCATGGAGTGGGTTTTGCCTTCCATGTGGAGGAGAAGTAAAAACCAGTAGTATCAACAAATGGTTCCTTTTTTTGGGGATGTCCTCCTTTAAGGAGGAGAAGTCATTTAGGAGGACTTCTTGGAGGTCCCCAAATGCAGCCTTAGATGTTGCACAACATTCATGCTTGGGACGACTATTTTCCTATAGGAGCATCTGCGTATGGAGAAACAGTGTTACTTACTACATCAAGCTAGAAGACATGGAATTTGTGATAATTTGGAAATGATGTTTGAGTCAGTAAACCATAAAGTTTCCTATCATTTGGCGACGTGTGATGTGTATGTTTTGTTACATCCTTTTGGATTGGATAATGGGGGTTGGTACTCTTTGTGATTCTGGTCATTAAGAGAATGACAAACATTTGATTTAGCCTTCAACATTTTATGCATGTTCAGAAAGTAGAATGTCTTTCTCACATTACATCTCTGGAGTTGGGACTTTCTATAAGGTATTTAATTGAAGGGGGGGGGGGGGGGGGGGGGGGGGAGATTCTATAGAATGTCTTTCTCACTATAGAGCTCTTCTGGGTGCCCTACGATGCGTTGGGTGAGCGAAGGCAGAGAGAGCGATGGAAGGGAGAGGGATTCTAGAGATCGATCTCGTGGAGCAACCCCCCCCCCCCCCCCCCCCCCCCCCCCCCCCCCCCGGGTTTTGCTTCCGGTGTTTTCGCCGGGCATTTGGCAGCTCGCTGTGGCGCGGCCATTGTCTGCAGAGTTGGTAGACGAAGTGGCCATGTTCCCTGAGACTCTGCTCTGGGTGTTTCGGGGACAAGGGAGGTCTTCGCCGCTAAGGTGCGGTCTCTCATCCTCCAGCAATATGCACGGCGAGGGAGGTCTCCATATCCCTTCAGAATGAGGAGATTGACAGGGAGAGATGGGAGGCAAGGGCCTCACACCCTGGTGGTTGATCGGGTTGGAGCTGAGATACAATTGAGTGATGTTGTGAGAGCCATATTGGAGGTGTGGGATTGCCCCGGGGAATGAACAGCTTGGCACATTTCAGATGGCAGCACATTGATAAGGTGCCCTAGTCGTGAGAGGGCGGAGGAGATCTACAGAGTGGGTTGGGTTGCTATTGGCGGGAGGAAGCTGTAGGTGAGGAGATGTGATCTGTCCTATGTTATCAAAGGCGATCGCCTCGCTCGCCTAGGCGATGAAGAAGGTTGAGGTGAGCCAAGCTAGGCACTTGCCTATGAGGCCTATGCCAAACGCTTGTTCTTTTTTGATTATGTGGTACCACTTTTCTTATTCTTAATTATTTTGAAGTGGCTAATGCCTCTTTTAACAATGTCCAATATCATTTTATCTTATATGCTGTCACATTTTTTCTCTCTCTCTCTCTCTCTTTTTTTTCTTACATGGTGCGTCGGTTTTTTCTTTTTTTTTTGATGATTTCGAAGACCATGTGCTACTCATATGAATGTTTTATATAAATTGGTCATTAGACTCATTACATGTTTTGTTGGATATGATAAGTGTTTCTTAAGGTCTTATATGTGATTATCTTGTACGTTTTCTTTATTTTCTTCATACAGCCATTTTCTTCCTTCATGGTGATGTATGAGAGAAAACACATCGCCTCAAACACCTAGGCGATCGCCTAGGCATTTGAGGCTAAGGTGAACCCCTAGTCGCCTCGCTCGCCTCTCGCCTCTGACTGTATAGGATCCGTCCGTAGGTGCCAAGGCCCTGAAGATGCCAAGATTGGTCTAGGTTATATGTGAAGAGATTCCCCTTCACCTCTGGAGGAAGGAGGTCCTGTTGGCTGCAATGTAACCAAGTCGGGATTCGGGAAAAAATCGGCCTTGGGAAAAAATCTTAAGTCGACAAAAAATCGTAATTACTTGTGAAAAAAATTGGGCATGAATCTTTTACTTTTTTTTTACTAACTACATTAATATATAAAAATGGAAAAAATATAAAAAGTAAAAAAATGAGTAAAAAAATAATATATAGATAAATAAACACACCAAACCTAACAATTGACATGAGCTTAAATGTCAAAAATAAGTTCTTATGCATTACACATCCATTAAATCATCACAATACCTTATCCTTAGCATGATATCTATAGACAAAAACAGATAAACAAAAATACTAAAACAGTGACATAATTATAAATGAAATTAGAATATGCTTTTAAAAAAATAAGGTCTTTTTGCAATCTGTTTTGCAGAAATGCACTGAAGAGAGTAAACATTTCAGTCAACCAATACGAATATACTAAAACTAAATTAACTTAATAAAGATTAACCAAATGTTATCACAACAAAGAAATTATGAAACCCACGTTACCCACCAATAACCTGCTACTTGTTTTGAACTTTGAATAAAGCCAAGATCATCCCATTAGCTTTCATGTTGCAGATAAGAGGAACGGGTATGATGCTGCCCAGGCCCACAACAAAGGTGAAGCACAGCAGAACCTGAAATGGGTGACAAACGGATCATCAAACCTGTGGGATGGGTTGGATGGCCAATAGGATTTGGGGGTTTGGGGGATCTGGAGACTTCAGAGGGAGGGGTGGGCAAGGAATTCCGGGTCAGATCGGGTCCCCGAATCGGGACCCGCTGATCCCGATCCGAATCGGGGCCGGAATCGGCCAGGATCGGCCGAATCGGGACCTGCCGATCAATTGGCCGATTCTGCATTCCATGGGGGTGGGAGATCTCTTACGGAGTGGATGTCCTTTGCAGCCTCGCCGGTGGGTCAATGATGAGGGGGTCTAGGATACTGGATTGCTGGTGATCGACGGTGAGGGGCTCCACGATGCCACACCGCCACAGCCCGCAGGTGAAAAGAAAACCCTAGACAGGTGAAGGATGAAAGGGGGCGGGGGTGAAGGGTAACTGTTGGGAAGTGGGAAAAGTGCGTCCTGTTCATGTGATGTGTGGAACGAAAGCGAAGTTAACCCTTCGAATTTTGCAAATCGACGCCCCAAAAAGCTGCCAACTTTTTCCACAACCCGTTTTAAATTGCGAATTTCCGATTCAATCGTCTACGGTACAATTTTTTGAAAAAAAATGCATTTAATACGGGAAGAAATCTTCAAGACGGAAACATCTGATTTAATCGTGATTTTTTCAAAAAATACCCGATTTATGTTACACTGGTTGGCTATGGTGCAGTCAGTGGGGAATGTGATTAGGGTGGACGAACGAGCTTTGAGAGATATGCACGGTATTAAGGCACGAGCTTTAGTAGCCATGGAGGATGGTGGATCTCTGGTGAGGGTGCTTCTCAAGCATTGGGGATTTGAGTTTGAGGTATAGGTCAAGGAGGAGGGTGAAGAGAGAGGGATGGAGCCACCGGCGAAGTCGTGGGCTGAGCTTCTGCGGACGAATAGGATGGAGGTGCATTGCGCAGATGAGGAAGGGCAGTAGGTCCGGGTGCCTAACAGCGATGGATGAAAGCGTCAAAGAGGTATCTGCTTTGGAAGTGAGATTGGTGGCTGAGGTAATTGGGATTGATATGAATAGTATGCCCGACTCGATTGTGCAGAGTCTTCCGTGTCAACTCCACGGGCTAAGGTGCTTCCTTGATTGCCTTTGGCTCTTGCTTCAAACACGGAATTCCGGCACAAATTGGGAGGCCGGATCGGGACCCACTGATCCTGATCCGAATCGGGATCGAATCGTCCAGAATCGGCTGAAATTGGCCATAATTGGCCAGGATCGGCTGATTCCGGCCGCTGATCCCGATCCGAATTGGCCGATCCGGATCGGGATCGGCCGATTCTACATTCCATGGCTCCAAAGGGAAATGTAGGGATTCGTTGTAGGGGCTAAGGGGTTGGCTACTCAAGGGTTTGTAGGTTGTACCAGTGGGAGATTTCGTGGGAGCTTTTTTGGGTTTTATTTCCTATCAGGGTGGAGGGTGTTTGTGTTGCTGCCTTGAAGTGTTTTTGTGGGGGCAGGGCCCTGATTGGTTTTCTTTGGGGGGGAGGGGGGCGGGAAGTGTATTAGGTGTTGTTGTTTGATGTATTCAAGACGTTATCTTTTTATTTTATAAACATGTGGTACTGTCCACTTTCCTTAAAAAAAAATAAATTGAGGGGGGAAGTCTCCTGCACCTTGCTGGTATGCACCCAACTATGGCTTCCTGAGGGGTTCATGTCCACGCCAGGGGACTCAGCAGTGCGAGTGCAAGCTTCTAAAATTCCCTCAACTGCTACCATATCAGAACATGATGAACTCCATGGACATTCAGGGTACTCCCTGAGCTTAAACATCCTGCAGGATGCAGAGTTGGGTGTTCCTGGGTGGATCTGAAGATGTGACCTCTGATGGTGAACCAGAGCCCTCACTTATTGAGCCACCCTGCTGATTGTTCTTGGACTTGGCAATTTGTATTTGCCACTGTAGATGAAAAGAGCAATAATTTTCTGACCAGTTCATCTATTGGATGCATTCAACTTTTTAGTCAAAGATTGTGGATCAGTGGATAGAATAATTTTTGTTCAGTGGTGGTGTTGTGCATAAAATAGTTGTACCGAGCATTGTTCTTGTTTTTTTAAGGTACATATTGAGACATATGTGATGTAGTGGTCTCATGTTCAATGCAAGTGGCTCTTGTTCATTGCTGTCTGTGGCTGGTTTACCACAAGATTGCAATGAACATTTCTTCTTGGAAAGAGCCAAAGATGCACAATAAAGGTTAACACAGTGTTGATATGCTTTTGGGCAGAGAACGTTACACGCTGTCAGCACGTTGGTTTACCACAAGATTGCAATAAACATATCTTCTTGGAAGGAATAAAAGATGCACAATAAAGGTTAACGAACTTAACATAGTGTTATACTTCTGGACAGAGAACATAACAAGCTGTATTAATGAAGTCCATCTCTTGTAGGGATGAAAATGGAAAAGCATAACCCAAAATATCTGTCCTTATCCGTAGCTTATAGGACCCATGAGGATATACATATCTATCCTTATCCGTAGCTTATAGGACACATGAGGATATAATGTTATTTCGGATAAGGAAAAGGAAATAATTATTTCCATATCCTGTAACCCGATTATCCGTCCTTTTATTTTATAGTATAATATTGTAATGCAACATATTTATAAAAATATATTTTATATTTCATATTATAATATTACAATATAACATATTTATGAAAACATAAAATCTTTTAAAAGTTTTGACAAATGCGGAAGTTTTAGTAGGCACTTTAACATATACTTATATATGGCATAGTGCTTACCTTATATATTTTCTTTTACATTTAGTTAATAAACTTGTTAATTTACTTTCTTCATAGGTTTGATTTCATTATGTTATATGCTTTTTCACTTGATAAATTTGAAGGTAGAAGTAATCGTATCAATGCTTATTTTATGATAATTACATTTCATTTATCTGATGAAAAAAATAATATAATTCAATTTTGTTGTGTAAAAATGTGTAGAGCTATATGTTGTCCGATAATTTAACCTTTATGTATCCATTTCCGTTAACTTTTAAGGATAAGGATGTAGGTACGCAATGATAAGGATAACATTAATGATACACTTTTAATTTAAGGAGAAGGATAAGAATATTACTACTATCCTCACTGTTAAGTAACCTTTTTCATCACTACTCTCTTGTATAAGAGAGAGGGAGGGAGAGAGAGATGAACCATCTTGATCAATTGATCTTGCAGGCCTTACTTAAGAAGTTTATCTATTGTATTTTTTTTGGCTGTGTTGAGCCTGATATTGAAATTGCATTTTTTCCCCTTATGTAGTGAACATATGCCTCCGTAAAATCTTGGATACTCTTGAGTAACATTATCTTCTGACACACTAGTGGGAAAGGGAGGGGAGAGCTTGGAGCGTGCCATTCGTCGCTTCTGGTGCGAACCGGATCCCGTTAGGGGGTTATCAGGCATGGTCAGCCCCGCCCTTCTTCTCGCATCCGTTACCTGTAGCCATTGCCTTGGAGTAGGACACCGGACCAAGGATTGTCAGCAGGACCTGTTCTAAGACTCGGAGATCCTCATCCTCCCCGCCCATTAGCCATGTAAGCCTTAGGGAACTTCCTGCAGAGGGCACCCAACCACTCCGGTGCAACCTAGGTGCCTTCTCCGGTGTGCCTGACACAAAGTTGGCAGTCAACACCCCCAGGGGGATTGGGAGTAGACAGAAAAAGGCTGTGGTGTTAGGGATTTTATTGGAAGCTGTCGGATTGACGTCCTGTGCTTCCATGAGACAAGGGTGGAGGAGGAGGGGATGCAGAGAGAGAGATTGGAGGGTCTGGATTGTCTAAAGGGTTGGCCTCCCCCACGAGGGGTAGATCGGGAGGCATCTTGATGCTTTGGAATGAGTACGTTGTGGAAGAAATACACAGGCAGGTGGGGAGACATGCCATCTCGGTTACTTTCAGGAGCCTGGAAGATGGGTTCCTTTGGGATTTTATTGTGGTGTATGGCCCACAAGGGAAGAGGAGAAGGCCTTGTGGGAGGAGCTTTTACAATGGCACAGGTTGTCTGGGAAGCCTTGGTGTGTGGCAGGGACTTTAATGCTATTGTTTCCTCCACAAGAGAGATCAGAGGGATCCTCTTCTGTGGGGATTATGAAGGACTTTCAACTATTTATCCAACAAGCGACCCTTATTGATGTATGCACTCTGAATGCCTATTTCACTTGGTCTAATCATAGGAGTCATCTTGTTTGCTCCAGGTTGGACAAATTTTTGGTCTCTATTGATTGGGCACTTTGCAGGCATCTTGTCTTCACTGGCCCCTCTTTGGTCACAAGCCCCTACTCTTGAACACCAACTTTTCTTTTTGTTGTAAATCACCTTTTCGTCTGGAGAAATTTTAGATTAAGGAAGAGGGTTTCATGGACATTGTTAAGAAGGTATGTAATTTAGGAACTTGGAAGGGCTTAGATATGGCTACCTTGTTGGGTAACCTGAGGTCTCTTGTTCATGAGCTAAATGTTTGGTAAGAGGTTGCCAGGGAAGGAAGCAAATGATAGAATTATTCAGTAGTTGGAGGGTTATGAGGCACTTGAGAAGGCAAGTCTGCTTGATGAGACAGACAAAGCTAATTGGGATTCTTTGAAGGAGGAATACTAACATATACTATTGAACGAGGAGGTTTAGTGGAAGTAGAGGTCCAGGGAGAAATGGTTGAAGGAAAGGGACACCAATACAACCTTCTTCCATAGAGTAGGCTCCGGGAGGCAGAGGCTAAACCACATTGCCTCTCTTCTTGCCGAGGGAAGGATGCTGCATCAGAGGGAAGAGATCATCAGCCACATTCTTTCTTATTGCTCTTACCTATTTTCTGAGGGTAAAGTGAGGCCTTCTATTGCTCTTGATCTCCTCCCTCAATTGTCAGTGAAGGAGAGGGACCTACTCTCTACTCCTTTCTCAGTTCAGGAGTTGCAGGATGCTGTTCTGGCTTTGCCTGGTGACAAGGCCCCTGGCCCTGTTGGATTTCCTTTGTTCTTCTTTCAACACTGTTGACAAATTTTGGGTGATTTGGTTTTTCAAGCTGTGTTGGAGTTTTAGGAGGGAAGGGCCCATCTTAGAGGGATCAACAAAACATTCATTGTTCTAATCCCTAAGAGAGAGGGGGCTGTGTCATTGAATGATTATAGGCCCATTAGTCTGCTTAATGGGGTCTATAAGTTATTGCGAAAATGCATGCTAGCATTAAGATTGGAGAGGGTTGTTGACAGTTCGATCAATGTAAATCAGAATGCATTTATTAAAGGGAGGCACATTCATAAAGGATTTCTGGTGGCTAATGAGTGTTTGCATGGTATGAAGGCTTATAGGCGGTAGGGTCTAGTCCTCAAGCTTGATTTTGAGAAGACTTACGACAGGGTTAACTGGCAGTGTCTGCTTGACATTCTTGACAAGATGGGTTTTGGAGACAGGTGGATAAGATGGATTAGGGTGTGTGTTCAGCTTCCTTTGCCATTCTCATTAACGAGATTCCTACTTCTTTCTTTCAGAGCGACAGAGGTCTCCGACAAGGGGACCCTATGTCACCTTTGCTATTTGTTCTTGTCGCTCATGTACTTAGCAGGATGTGGATGAGGGGATAGGAGGCTGGGTTTCTACAAGGGTTTTAGTTTGGCAGTGGGGCTAGAAAGATCTCTCACCTTAAGTATGCAGATGACACCATTCTCTTCCTCTCCAGGGGAGAGGACCAATTATTACGAGCTATGCTCATTTTAGAGTTGGTAGATGAAGTTTGTGGGCTCAGGGTGAATTTCCAGGAAAGTGTGGTTATTGGTATTAACATGTCAGACAGGGCCTTAGCCAGGGTGGCTTTCATCTTTGGGTGCAAGATTGGTTGCTTCCCAGTGTCATATCTGGGGCTACCGCTTACTGTAGGATCCTTGACATGCAGGGATTGGCAGCCTATCATCCAGAAGTTTCAGCCCATCTGTTTGGTTGGAAGAGCAGATTACTCTCATATGGGGGGAGGTTGGTTTTGTGTAAAGCTGTGCTGGATAGTCTTTCCCATTTATTTTTCTGTCTATCTTCTATATTCTGGTTTCAGTGGCAAATCAACTTGATACAATCAGAAGCAGATTCTTTTGGAAAGGGAATTATGAAGGTCCTACGAAGGGAGGGCACGAAGTCTCATGGAATAAGTATGTAAAAGTGAGGATAATGGTGGACTTGGGTTGAATAACATCCATGATTTCAATCTAGCTTTGCTATCTTTGGAAGCTTGCTCCGAAAAGTCAGGTTTTTGGGTACAGGTGGTTCAGGAGAAAAATTATTCCAGAAGTGGGGTTTGGGATCTTTACTTGCAGGTGGACTATAATGTATCCTCAGTGTAGCGGGGTATCCTTTGGACTATAGATATTATACGGCAGAGGTTTCGTTAGGGGATGGCAAGCAGTGTATCTTCTGGAGTGACAAATGTCGTGGCTCACAACCTCTTTCCAGGCTGTTTCCCAGGCTTTTTGACATTGCTTTTGACCCTGAGGTTTCGGTCCTTCGGGTTGCAGAGACCCTAGATTCTGGCACTAGTATATGGTCACCAACCTTCAGGAGGGACTTCAGAGAGGTGGAGTTTCAGGAGTTGTCTTCATTGTGGCTGTTGCTTTGGATTTTAGGCTTCTCCCGCCACCCCAGATACTTGGCGGTGGACTTGGGATTCTAAAGGGATCTTCTCTGTCAAATCACTTTATCGGGTTAGCTCTGATGGGGGCCTGAGGACGTCCTTTCTTCGTCATTTGGGCTTCTAAGTCACCCTTGAATGTCAAGGATCTCTATTGGAAGATTGCCTACTTCAGCTAGATTGCTCCGTTTTGGGTGCAAAGTACCAGCCATGTGTTCTCACTGTAGGGCTGCAAATGAATCCCTTGATCATATATTTGTCCAGTGCAGCTTTACTTCTGTTATTTGGTGCTCCATCTTGTCTAAGGTGCGGCAGGTCTGGAGGCCAAAAGGCTCCGTGGTTGACCTTCTCCGACATTGGTCTAGGCTGGCGATTCCTAGGGCTGATCGAGTTATTTGGTGGTTGATTCTCTATGCTACACTGTGGGCGACTTGGGGAGAGAGGAATAGGCGTATTTTCAGGAAGGAAGCCTCTGATCCTGCCAAAGTGGCTGCTTTTGTTTCTGATAGAGTTACATAGTAGGCATAATTTTTTGTGCAGATAATGTTGGTTCTTCCTCCTTTTATGCTCTTTTAGGGGAGGCTTGAGGGGGAAATCATCTTGATGTTTGGGCTGTTTCCTCTGGGTATCGGGGGTGTTCTGTGACCTCCTTTTCTATACCTTTGTACACCTATTCTTTTGATTAATACATAACAGTCGTACCATCCACTTTTCCAAAAAAAAAAACATTCTCTTCTGACACATGGTGCTTATTTGCATTCTATATTAGGTCCAAAGTGAATTTCAGAAGGCATACGAGAATGGGATGCCAAAGGCAAAGTAAGTTTTCCTGTTTATGTCACTTATTTTCGAGTCCACCTTTAGAGAAGTTCATTTTGAAGTAGTCCACAAGTTTCTGTATTACAGAATCTTTCATTGCTTGTAGGTTTTGGGAGCCTACATTTGAGGATTCTCTAAATTTGATTGCTCGTGTTCCTGTTGTGGCTTCTTATGTGTATAGAAGGTAAACATATCCTTTTAAAGCAATGTGTGTCACTTGGAGTTGTGCTGTTCCAGTTATATTTGTTCACTTCCAATTGACACACATTTTCTATTAGGGCTTCATATGGGACATAGCCAACTCTTGCATGAAATTCTGTGCAATTTTTCTAAATTCTGCCAAATCAATTGGGATTCCCTTTTAACTTGTATAAAATGTAGGATTCAATTACTGGTTCTATCTATTGGGCGATTATTACTCAGGGATTGACAACATATGAGCTTTAGACTAACTTAGTTACTTTGTCCTGAAGAATGTACAAGGGTGGACAAATCATACCTGCAGATGAATCTCTAGATTATGGTGCAAATTTCTCCCACATGCTGGGATTTGATGATCCCAAAATGCTAGAGCTGATGAGACTGTATGTCACAATCCACAGGTATTCATGTGATTATCATGTTACTTCTGAGCTTTTCCCTGAAATTTCTCTTTCCATTTTTTTCCCTCTTTCCCCCATGCTTGAGCTGTGTACATATGAAAATAACTAACCTTACAATTACATTCATGTACAGTGATCATGAGGGGGGAAATGTTAGTGCTCACACTGCTCACCTGGTAAGCATTGGGGTGGTTATGTTGTTGAAGCATCATTTCTTTATTTGTGACACATGATTTTCTGTAATTTTCAAATGCAAGGTAATGGATCATACTAGTCAATCTCATCCCAGCCCGGCCTGTCCCAACTGGGACGTCCTGTCTCAGTGAGAAAATGGGATGGGACAGTATCTTGTCCGTCCTAGTTGTCCCAATTTGTCCTAGCCCATCCCGGCCTGTCCCAATCCATCCTGGCCTGTCCTGGTCTGCTCCAACCTATTCCAACCATGGTTAGCAGTATCGGGTGGTACCGATACGTATTGGTATCCCTGGTCCAGTACGATACCTGAAAATAGGTATCGGCCGATACGTACCGGTATCGGTATCCTCCAATACCGATACCGGTACTGTCATCGATGATTCCAATCTGAATTTGTATTTTAACCTGAGATTTTCCTAACCCCTTAAGCTCCTTGTAAACTTTTTTTTTTTGGGTGGGGGGGGGGTTTAATTTGATGAATATACTCCTTTATAAACCCATAAATCCATCCTAAATGCTTTTATTGCATTTATTTTGTGTTACTTCTGTGATTATAGGTTTGTTTTCATAGTATTCATTGTATACATATGCTTTATGTTTGTTGGGATATGTATCGAAAAAATTCTGGGACGGGACAGCGGGATGTCCTATCCTAGTAGAAAATGGGACATGGATCAGGATGGGATTGACAACTATGTAATGGATAGGTATAAGCTGTATTTTCAGTACATTGCTTTTCATGCTGTGGAACATATGTTAATATATGTAGTTTCAAGTACAGTCCACTACTACTATTCAAACAAAAGAAAAAAATAACATATGTAGTTGCAGAAATTTGGATCTTCCTTCACTGCATTCATAGTATCCTCCATATTTATCAGCACAGTAACATAATATTCAATCTTCAGGTTGGTAGTGCACTTTCGGATCCCTATCTTTCATTTGCTGCCGCATTAAATGGTTTAGCTGGACCACTTCATGGCTTGGCCAATCAGGTAATTCACATTGTCGTTCTTCATTCCTTCATATCACAATATTTTCAATAATTTATAATTCTGGTGCCATTAGCAGAATAGTCTTAATTCATCATTTCTTAGATCTGGTTTGGCATATGGATCAATAGTCCATAGGGATATAACTACTTTTTACAGTGCACTATAAAAGATAGCAATAAAAATACTAGTGGACAGGATGCAATTATCCACTTTCAGTATTTTTTTTTTCAATGAAAATGTAAATGGAAGATTTGTCTAAGTTTGCTTGATTGACATAGGAACATCTCTGCATAAGGACAGCTTGTTGAGATGCATAATGTGTGTTAGCAAGTGATCGAGGTATGATGACTAGTTTCCCAGTCCTGGCTCAACCCAGAGCTGGGCTTTAGTTCGCCCTCAAACCTTCTTCAATAACAAGGAAGCCCTGGTCTTCTGACTAGGTGCAACATGCATAGATCCTAGGGAAAAATATGGTAAATAATTGTGGCTGTACGTGCTTTTCTGCTGAAGCTTGGTGTCCAGGGATGTCTAGTGATAAGCCTATGTTCTTGTATTATTTTGAGGGAGATGGGCTGGCAGTTTAGCTTTCAGACGGGAGGATACACAACTAGTTTACTTTCATTTTGTTCTGTCTCCTTTTTTTGACTTGGGTAGCCAGTGACTTTGTGTTATGTTCTTAAATGCAAAGGGTTGAATGGGGTTCATGAACTTGCTTTTGGTGTCATCTGTATCCTCAAAGAGTCCAGGAGGTAAGACCCGCAAGAATGAATTCTAAGTCCGGATTGTAAGGTTCTTGGGGTAGGGCTGTCAATGAGCTGAGCAGCTAGCGAGCTTGGCTTGGCTCAGCTCATCAAGGGAAACAAGTCGAGATCGAGTATTAGACGGAGCTCATTTCATTAAACGAGCCGAGCTTGAGCTTGGTGGAGCTCGGCTCAATCGGCTTGCAAATTGCTCGAGATATAAAATATGGTTAATTACATTATAAGCCCGTAAGAAAGGTAATTACACTTTTGCCCATCTTATTTTTGCCCTATTATTAATGCAAAACTGCCCCTATGATTAATTTCCGTTAAAGATTCTGTTTTCAACCCTTAAGTTTAATGTTTGGATAAAAATGTTCCTAGAAAAAGGTTGTTTTTGATTGACACATTGTGCCAAAGAGAGAAAGAGAGTTGAGCTAAGCATAAGGATATTTTAGACATTTTTAACTTTGGTTAACAGTTAACCAGGGTTAAATAAGAGATATTGAACAAAATGCTAACAGATGGCAACAACAGGGGCACTTTTGCAACTATTTACATGCAACGAGGTTATTAATAATAGTGCGAAAGTAAGATAGTTAAAAGTGTAATAACATTTCTAACAGGGTTATATATGTCTTTAATCCTATAAAATAATGATTCCAACTTGCTACACCGTGCCGTGCTGTTGTTTGATCTCTTAGATCAGACTTTAGTGACCAACGGAGCAAGTTTTTTTTTTTTTTTTTAATTTACAGAGCTTTTTTTGGGGGGGGGGGGAGCTTGGCATCCGTACCGTCCCGATCTCCCTTATCTTAGGTCGGATGGTTAAATAATAATAAAAAAAAAGGACCGCGCACTTGCATGATCCAAGCCATTGGATCATGCGAGTGTGTGATCCGATGCTGTGCTGTGCATAATGCAGCTAGCGATTCTCAAAAAATAATACATAACATTTATGTAAGTACCTTGGAACATAGTTGTCAAGGCTTACGCCTAGGCAACACCTTAGGCACCGCTTAGGCGACAACTTATTTTCCAGGCCTAGGCAGTGAAACTCCTTATTGGGCCTTAAAAATGCACCCCTAGGCACCACCTAGCCATACTTAGGAGCACCTAACGTGCCTACTCAATGCTTAGGCTAGTTCATGGGCTAATCAAATTGGATTTATTGGGACCCAATCCTAAGATAAATAGGGTTGTGTGGATGGTTGGATCCTACTTTATCTCGTCTTCCTCATTATTTCATCTTCCTTATTGTCTTTGGCATCATCCCCTATGTAGTCAGAGGCGAGAGGCGACTGGGGGGTCGCCTCAGCCTCAAACGCCTAGGCGATGGCCTAGGCGTTTTGAGGCGACATTTTAAAAAAAAAAAAATTATAATTTACTTATTATACAAAATAGCCAAATAATCATACATAATGATATTTATTCACTCAAATTATCAAATATAACCATAAAATTTTAAATCAAAGTAATTGAAATAAATTTTAATTACTCAAATATGTAATCAACAAATTCATAGACATTTTACTACTAATTAAATTCACCATAATGAAATTTATCAATGAAATGCTAAGCAAACACAATATAAATGTACAAATGTAAGATAAGTCTATTACAACATTCAAATGTTCCTTAAGAAAATAAGTAGCCAACATTTCCAAATAAGGCTAACAAGCCTATGAATACATTCCTTTCACAACTCTCAAGCCTCACTCATTCATCACTCTCAGAATCCTCATCTTGCTCAAGTGGAAGTTCACCTTCAGAGTCCTCCGTTGTATCATCAGACCCAACTTCAAACTCATCAATAGACTCTAATGTGGAACTTGTTGCAACTGCTTTCCCCTTCCCTAAACAACGTTTCTTTGATGTTGTCCTTGTACGTGGACCTTCTTCTTCACCAATTCCTGCAACAATCTCAACATCGAACCATGTGAGGTCTTCATCCTCATGTACAACATCTTCATTATCATGAGGATGTGCTATCCACTCATTACAATCATCAATATCTTCCAAGCTTATAGGGTCAAGTTCACTTTGTTGGAAACGTAAAAAGCGATCTCGAAGGCGTTGGTTGTATTGCACAAACACGAGATCATTCAGCTTCTTTTGCTCCAACCTATTCCTTCTCTTAGTGTGCACCTAGAAAAATATCATTATTAGATTAATATAGAATAAAAAAATATAACATGTATTATTCAATGAAAGTTAATAAAAATCAAAACATGTTCAAATGTACTCCAATTGCGTTCACAGCTAGATGTACTATAAGTGAGGCTCAAGATGCGAATGACCATCTTTTGCAGATTAGGAGTTTTGCTCCCAAAATCCACCCACCAATTAACTACATAAGAGATCCAAGTAGTATTTAATTTTCACGTCAAAAAGAATTGAATGAATAAATGTACTAGTAGTCCATATAGAAATATACCAGGATTAGATGTGGTACGTTGTCTTATGGCCATTTCTCTCCCAAAGAAACCCATAGCATTCCTATAACACGTCAATTCCTTGGTAATCTCATCTTGTACATTAGGATCAGGAACTAACTTCTCAATGATATCATATAGTCCTTGCTTCATTTCATCATCTGAATAAATCTCTAGATTTGCATAATAGAATTGAGGGTTAAGGTAGTATCCAGCTGCATGTAAAGGACGATGAAGCTGAAAATCCCATCTCCTATCAATGATCTTCCAAAGTGGACCATACTTGTCCACTTTTCCATCCAGAGCATTCTTGATACTTTCCTTGGCGCGTTCCATGGTTTCATAAATGTAACCCATTGACGGCTTCTCTCCATCAACCAAGCGCAGAACCATGACAAGAGGCTTGAATATCTTTAGTGCATAAATAACTCCCTTCCAAAACTGAGTCTTCAAAATTATATCTTGTGCTTTCTTTCTTTCAATTTTTCTTGCCCACTTATTATTTCTTGTCCATTCACTAGATGTAAACATTCTTCTCAAACCATCTTTACAATTCAACAAACTTTGTAGATTCAAATAATTTGTGGCAAAGCGAGTCACAGCTGCACGGACAAGATTCTTTTCATTTGTATGCTTCCTCATTATAGCAAGCATCCTCGTATGTGCATAAATAAATGTAGTAACCATCCTTGCCATCCGAATGGTTGACTTGATTGGAGACACCTTGGAAATGTCCTCCAATATCAAGTCTAGGCAGTGGGTAGCATATGGTGTCCAAAATAAGTGACAATGGGCTGCCATCAACATTTTTCCTACAGCAACATAGCTTGCTTCATTATCTGTGACAAGTTGTATCATGTTCTCCGCACCAACCTCTATAACTATCTTGTTCAATAAGTCAGCCAACAACTTTGCATCTTTGACATATTGAGATGCATCAATAGACCTCAAAAACACAGTTCTAGTAGGTGAATTGACCAAAAAATTTATCAAAGTACGACATTTTCCATCTGTCTATGCATCAGACATGATAGTACAACCAAACTTCACTCAACTAGCTTTTTGTAAATCTACTATTTCTTGAGTCTTTTGAATCTCCTTCCGAAAAAGGGTCTCACGAACTTCATGGTAGGTAGGGCCTTTCAATCTCGGACCGAATTGTCCTATAGCTTCTAACATTGTTTGGAAACTATTTAGACGCACGGTATTGAATGAAATTCCAGCTTGATACATCCACCTAGCTATGTATTGGATGACCCTTTCTCCTGCTTCCTTCTCATGCTTCTTATCTTTGATAGATTTGCCCTTTGAATCTTCATGATTAGGAGTACAAAATCTATCTAAAGGACCTTTCATCCGAGGAGGCTTTGCAAGAATGTCGTCAACTTGATTCACCTCAAAGAATGAATCTTTGAAAACTGAATCTCTAAAAATATCATCTCGACTTTCCGCTTCCCTAATCAAACATTTCTTTTCAATCCTTGCTTGTTTTGATTGCTCCATATATTGTTTAATTTCTTCTTTTGCCTCGGGTGTCACCTTCAAGCAAACTGTCACATTTGTAAAAGTACCTGCTAGATGTTGTTTCAACCGGTGGATCCCTCATTTACAATCTTTCTGACAAAAGTTGCATTTTACCCAGTCCCTATTGTTTGGATTCACCAAAGTACCATATTTCCAGCCTGGATCTTTATTTCTCCCCTTCCCTTCGGTAGGTCCTTGATTAGACGAATGAGACGAACCTCCGGTTGGTGTGGTCATCTTAAAAGTGAAATCAATGTCCATAGTCCACCTGTAAATAGTAAAGACAGAGAGCAAGAGAGAGTGAGCGAGACAGAGAGAGATAGTAGGGGTCGGGGAGGGGAGAGACAGATTGAGAGAGATAGAGAGCAAGAGAGACAGAGAGTGGGGGTCGGGGGAGGGGAGAGACAGAGACAGATTGAGATAGACAGTGCGTGAGAGAGACTGAGTGCAAGAGAGAGTGAGAAAGAAAGACAGAGAGAGTGGGGGTCGGGGAGTGGAGAGACAGAGAGACAGAGAGCAAGAGTGAGTGAGAGAGAAGGACAGAGAGAGTGGGGGTCGGGGAGGGGAGAGACAGAGAGAGAGAGATTGAGAGAGACAGAGAGTGGGGGTCGGGGGAGGGGAGAGATAGAGAGACAGAGTGGGGGTCGGGGGAGGGGAGAGACAGAGACAGACAGAGAGAGATTGAGAGAGACAATGCGTGAGAGAGACTGAGTGCAAGATAGAGTGAGAATGAAAGACAGAGAGAGTGGGGGTCGGGGGGAGGGGAGAGACAGACAGAAAGTGGGGGTCGGGGGGAGGGGACATACAGAGAGACAGTTAGAGAGAGAGCAAGAGAGACAGAGTGGGGGTCGGGGGAGGGGAGAGACAGAGAGACAGAGTGGGGGTCAGGGGAGGGGAGAGATAGAGACAGAGAGAGAGAGATGAGAGAGACAGTGCGTGAGAGAGACAGAGACCAAGAGAGAGTGAGAGAGAAAGACAGAGAGAGAGAGTGGGGGTCGGGGAGAGGGGAGAGAAGTAGAGAGAGTGGGGGTCGGGGGGAGGGGACACACAGACAGAGAGCAAGAGAGAGTGAGAGGGTCGGGGGAGGCAGAGAGAGAGGGTGGGAGGAGGGGAGCGTGCGTGAGACAGTGAGAAAGGGGTGATGAGTGTGAGAGAGAGAGAGAGAGGAACGAAGAGACGCTTACCTTCCACGGCCGTCACCGTCACCGTCGCAGTCGCCGGAGAAGTACGCCACTGTCGCCGGTAACACTTCCCGCCGCTGCTGCTGCTGCCACTACCGTTGCCGCTGCCGGAGATGCTTCCCGCTGCGCTCGTGTCGAGGGCTCGGGACGCAGGGAGATTAGGGTTCGATGGCCAAGAGGGGGGGTTAGGTTACATCGGTTGGGATGGTCGTATGGGCCGATTTAAGTCCGAATCAAATCGATCGTATTGGGCTCGGTATGGGCTTAGGTGTCTAAGTTGGGCCCGTTAACGCGCCTGAGGCGCGCCTAGGCGAACGCCTGGGTGAACGAGGCGTTTCCCGCGATCGCCTAGGCGAAAAGCGGGAATGCGAGGCGCCATATCAGCGCCTCGCCTCGCCTCGTCGCTTAGGTGTGCACCTCGGGCGCCTTTGATAACAGAGATCATCCCTCTTCGGTAAACAAATCTCGATGTTGATGTTGAGGCATTCCTATATTTTTCTCCTATCACTATAATGGCCACGATGAGGCAACAAGGGCCAATCGCCCATGTCTACAAATCTGGAACCCATTGTGGCCTTTTGCATGCTCTCACCCTTCATGAGTTTTCCATATGCTTGTCCTTTCTTCTCTCTTCTCTTCAAGTGGTTGCCTCCTTGTTTGTGAGTATCTCTCCTTCCACCTCCCCCCCACCACTTGATTGTGAAGGCGCCACTTAGGCATCTCTTAGGCAGGCGCCTAAGCACTTAGGTGCTCAAGGATCCCAAGTACGCCTTTGGTCGCCTTACCGCCTTGACAACTATGCCTTGGAAAAAGCTTGCAATACACCTGGACCTCGTCTCACGGCACACATGTTTTAACTTTTAACAAGTGGGAAACTTATGAGGCATTAAATTATTGTTCGAAAAGCGATGTAGGACTAATCTATCACCCCCCCTGAGACACTTCTGCCCTGGCCTGCTCAACTCCCTCTCTCTCTCCCCACTTGCTGCTCCTCCATGGCTGCTGTTCAGATCGACACCACCGGTGCAGTGAGGCTTGCCCTGATCCCTCTCCTGTCCATGGCGAGATGAATCTATGTCCTCCTCCAGCTCCCAGGACATGTGGATGCCCTGTCCAGCAAGATGGAAGAATTAAGGGGCATCAAAGTGAGACATACAGGTAGCAATGATGACTCTGATGAACCAAGTCCGGCATTGGATGCGCATGGTGAACTCCCTGGAGGAGTAGCTGCTCAAGCTGGGGAGCTCCCTCGCCAACAAAAGGAGCGGCATCAGCGGGTCCTGCGCATGGTACAGGCTGGCAGAGCCTGATGCACCTGAACAGGGGAAGCTCTTCTGCACCTGCAGGGCCTCCTCCAGGCCGGTTGACCCTGCGAAGGCAGTCCCAAACTTGTCGGCGTCAGTGGTGGGCATGGGGAAGGCACCATCAGAGATCTTCCGGGGCGGTCAACCCCCTGGAGGCGATCATGAGCTTGTTGGCATC
Organism: Zantedeschia hybrid cultivar; assembly: GCA_030544215.1. Classification (NCBI taxonomy): domain Eukaryota; kingdom Viridiplantae; phylum Streptophyta; class Magnoliopsida; order Alismatales; family Araceae; genus Zantedeschia; species Zantedeschia hybrid cultivar. Next base: position 15,960,811 of record JARZZO010000011.1, read on the forward strand.
AATTGGTGGCAGGTGCTGTTGGATATCCTGCGGCATCTGGCAGACGACTCGAAGTCGGCGGGTGTTGGGCGGGACGTTTACTCCTACATTGAAGTCCATCAAAACGCAACCCTCTGAAACTCTTTATAAGTGGACCTTCTGTTCTGTTGTTAATCTTTCAGCCGGTTGGTGTGTTTGGTTCAACTTTGGCAAATGGCCAAGCCAGACTGGTTCAGCTCGGTCAGATGTTTGAGTCGGGGATTGGTCTTGCTCGAGTTTAAATGAGTTATGCTCAAGCTGAGCTCGAGTCTTACTCGGGCCTTGAATCAAAGCTCGAGCTTGACTCGAGTTCTAGACTTTTTGACGAGCCGAGCTCAAGCAGCATGAAGCTTGGCTTGGCTTGGCTCATTGCCACCCCTACTTAAGGGTGATAGGACTTGTCTAAAAATTTTCTGAAGTACCTTGTCATCTGTGATATGTTACTATCCCAGTGTGTGCCTGACTCATTGAATGAATTATGAATCTCATGATTTCATACCTATTCTTGTAATAGTCTTGCTCATTTTTGGTGTAAGGTTTTTATTGTGACCAACTCTTCTCATATGCATCTTTCCCACTTATGTCTATCACAACTATAGATTTCCTTCTCAAAAGAAACATAAGGCACTTCCACTACAAATTTGTGTCTTTTATAGCTCATCAGCCAAGAATTGATATCATGCTGTGCAGTTCTCAACTTGTGATTAAAGACCGCTAGGCAGTGAACTTCTGTAGTTTGGTATTCGTTCGTATAATCTTTTCTTCTTATACTGGTTATGTTCTTTGGCCATATGTGGGAATTGAATCAGTTCCTGGTGCATGGAACAGTTATTATACAAATTAATACATGCAACTTCAGAGTCATCTGACAAAGTATTTGTCATAGTAACGTCATTAAGTGCATTGTACTAATTCCTCCTATATTCTGGACTTGTATTAGATAATGATGTGCATTACAGATCATTAATGAAAATCAACTGTATATGTATTACACCAAACACTATGAACTTTCTTTTTACAGGTCTAGATGTTATTTGTCCCTGTATGATGTAAATCATGTGCTTTGATTTCCAAGAGGCAGGAACTAACTATGAAAATTCCCCTGTTGCCATCCTATGGGTGCAGGAAGTTTTGTTATGGATCAAATCTGTGGTAGAAGAGTGCGGAGAGAACATAACAACTGATCAACTGAAGGACTATGTCTGGAAAACACTAAACAGTGGAAAGGTAAGGGATCTTCTGTTTTTGACCTGGTGCTTCATCTTATCAAGATAATTATTCATGCATTTTTTTGTTAACCCTGTAGATGGTCTAATTCTGTTACAACTGTTGAAGCATCATAATGTGGTTATGATATGTAATATCTAGTTCCACTTGAAATCTATGAAATGTAACCCTAAAGGCTTAACCAACTGATTGTTTTGCTTGCATCATTGTGTCATTACCTAACCTTGTGCGCAATGTCCATATAGTTTTTCAATTTACCCTCTTTCTAGATCCATCAGTAGTTATGATCCAAATACTGGAAAGTGCCAATGGTTGCTATAAACATTCATACACATGAGAGTCATTTCAATTGACGAGATGACCACTAGATTCTGGATGGCACCAAATACATTCTATCCAAATTCACTTGCAATTGTCGTATGTCCGAGTGTAACGGTTATCTCCCATATCATGGGCAATGATCCTCATGTGAAAGGTCAGTAATGGATGATGGATGGTCCTTAATTGCAAGATATTTTATTCATGTATGTCTACTTTGTTTTTGTTCCTTTCATATTTTTGGCTGATTTTGAACCATCATGTAAGCGTGCAATCTCGACAGCTCTGGCTTCCATATCCCTTGGGTTAACTTGCAGTTCCTGGTTGCAAATTTTGTTCCCTTCATTTTCATAACCATTGAAAGTTTTCTTCCATTTTCACTTTCCATTTCCCCGAGGATTGTCTAGTTTGTTATCGTTCACACATTTAGGTTTGTTCAAGCTTCTTTCAGTTCTCCAACTAATGTACCAACCAGATTGTTAAGCTTTCACATCCAAATAATTAATGTTGAGAAAACCTGAAGCTCCAAAATGAAACCTGAAAGCACTCCAAGGTGTCTACAAGTTTAGTAGCTATTCGCTCTTGTAAATTGATAATCTAGGTTTCCCTTGTCCATCCTTCCAGGTGAAATATCTGGGTTCCCCTTGTCCATCCTCCCTTTTCACCTGGCCTTTAAGTCATCATAGTTCTTCCCTCATCTCCATGGCCATAATCTCTGAATTTGTTCTCCCTTAAGACTTTCTTAAAGAAAAGGTAGGTTCCATGTTTGTGTTAAGGACCATGATAAAAGATATTCAAATGCAAAGCAACTGCTTTTGAACCTCATAAAGGAATAAAATGCACAAGTGAAAAAATCTCTGTAATGACTTGACCTAAAGGCATCTCACAAGTTATGGATACAAACTCTCAATATATAGCCCTACTTTTTCATTTTTCGATATGTGACTAATATGCTTTATTTCTGTCTTAGCCCTCAGTCACAGTGGTGGTTCCACACCGTTGAGCTCACGCCATTTTACCATATAGGTAGCCCTTTTCTATGTGTAGCCCTTTACTTTACCACAAAGGTTACCCTCTTCTATGGGTAGCCCTTTTCTGCTATTCAGCTCCTGACCGGTCACTACAAAGAACAATGACCTACTCAAGTTGATTGCTATTGTCAACTACGTGGAAAAAGGTTATCCACCAGAATTTGGATGATCTTGGAGAATTTGATGATTTGATCACTCCTCCCAAGCTTTTACAGGAAGCATTCTGAGAATATATGAGTGAGACGAAAAGGGATCAACATGAAAGGAAGGAAGGATTGGGTCGAGCATGGATTGCCCGATCTAGACCGATCTGATCGGTCGATCAGATCCGATCTGATCCTCTTTCTCCCCTTTTTAAGTGTTCAGAAAAAATAAAAAAAATGCATAAAAAATCTTTAAAATGTACAAATGATTTTCTTTGTCTAAACCTTGCTGTCTAAGTCAACTATATCTTGTTTCTAGAAAGTGGTCTCTCTATAACACATTCTTTCTATCTTTCATCTCTAAAACTCTCTCTCATACTTTTTTTTTACCTTTTCTTACATACATTAATATTAATAGTTCTTAACAGTAAATAAACTAATAAGTTTATCATGTTGTGTTTTCGAAGAAAATTAAGAAATATACGTTATCATTTTTTTTACTGAGGGTTATCCAATTGTAGATACAAGTGACAATAAAGGTACTGAAAATAAAGAATATGTACTCAAATTTTTTATCAATGACTGGAATACATATTCCCGTTGGTGCTAGTACTACATTTCATAGTACAAAATCGTACATTGATAAAAAATTTAGTACGATATTATACTATGATTATGTGGCGCTGGTACCAAAGGGGTTTTTTATTATACTCATTAAGAAAAAGTTTCAATAGATTTTAGTACCCTTATTGTCACTTATATCTAGAATTAGATAATCTTATTTTTTAATTTTCTTCTAAAGTACAACTTGGTAAATTTTTTATTTTTATTTAATATTGAGAACTGTTAATACTAATGTATCTAAGAAGAAAAGGAAGAGCACAAAGAGAACATTTTACATAGATAAGGATGCTGGAGAGTGTCATAGAAAGACAACTTATTAAAAAAGGCGCTTTGAAAAGTTGATCATTGTAGAGTGCCACTTCCTATAGCCAACTCAATAGAGAAGAGAGTTTAGACTTTAGACTTTAGAGAGAGAAAACTTAGAGAGAGAGGGAGAGAAAACTTAGATAGAGAAATATTAATTAGATAGAAAAAAAATTACAGAGAAAGGAAGAGAGAGAGGGAGAGAAAACTTCGATAGAGAAATATTAATTAGATAAAAAAAAATTATAGAGAAAGGAAGAGAGAGAGGGAGAGAAAACTTAGATAGAGAAATATTAATTGGATAGAAAAAATTGAGAGAGAGGGAGAGAGTGACGAAGGCACTTGGATGGGGCCTTGGGGGTTTACATAGACCCCCCGAGGCCCAAACTAGCCATTGGGAATGTTCCCAACATTTATCCAACAACTAGTTCAAACTAGCCATCAGCAGCTAGTTTGAAACTAGCCGTTGGGTGCTGGATCGGCCCGATCTGGTGCAGATCGGCTGATCCATCTTATCTGAATCCATGTCAAGGAATGTGAAGCAGGTCACGGGGTTTGGATTGGACCGGCCCGAATCCGATCGGATCGGCCGATTGGATCCGATCAATGCGGATCCGGCACACCCTGCATGGAAGTGTCTTATGCAAGCTTTCAAACTCTGAAAGGTATTTGAGGGTAGTTGATGTCCAAACCAGTTTTAAGAAGCCTGGAGAACATTATTTCTTTTTCTTAGTACTTTCTAGTGGATGTCCAAACTAGTTTTACTAGCCTGGAAAACATTAGATTTTTTTCTTAGTATTTTCTGCTATTGTTTTTAGGAAGATATATCTGCTAATATGCAATAATAACCTTTTCAAATAATTTAGTTATATTACTCGGCACTTTCCAAACGTCCAGGATAATCATGAGGGATGCCCTGTCGTAGTGTGAGCTTAAATTTCATGATTGAGAAGGTTGCTTTCCCATCTAGTGTGTAATTTGATGATAGGTATGGAGGCCACTCTCCTGGCTGAAGGCCACTGTCCTCACTGAAGTTACCTGGATCAGGTGTGATGTCCCCTTGTAGTGGGCTCATGTTAGCTGGGCCAGTCAATCACAAGATGTTCCCAAATCTTATGATTCTTCTCTGGATCTAAGTTGAGACCTGTTGTGATGCTGATGAATACCCATTGCAAGGTGTTTTTATTTCTAGTCACAGAGATGATACCATATTCATATTATCCTCGTAAATTTCAAGCTGGCCATGAGCTGTTAATACTTCTTTCCAACTTATGTCTCTCTTTTACGTCTAAATCTCTCAATCTTGTTCTAGGTTGTTCCTGGTTTCGGTCATGGTGTTCTGCGTAAGACTGATCCTAGGTACATGTGTCAAAGGGAATTTGCGCTGAAGTACCTACCCGATGATCCGCTTTTCCAGCTGGTAATGTATCTAGTAGTTTCATTCTTGAGATGATTATATCAAATAGTTTCATTTTTGAAATGGACAATTTTGCCTGGTGTCCTAATGAAAGCCTCTGTTTTAGGTATCAAAACTTTATGAAGTAGTTCCTCCAATACTTACTCAGCTTGGCAAGGTACTCATCTATTCATGAACTTAAATTGATGAGGGTTGTTTGTCTGAAACATACGAATATGTTTCTTTTCTTTTATTTGTAAAGCACAATACAACTATTTATTCTTTCTTGTCTAAAGCATAATACACTGACTACTATGATCTTTCAAGTTGCTCCATCATTTTCTTTTAACTGTCATCATGAAAGCTTTGGCAATATGCTTGAAATAAAGCTGCATCTAATAAGACATGGAGGAGGTAATGCATCTCATGATATGGAAAATGCGAAGGCTTGTGTAGAGCAGGTGGTCCATGAGCTCTCTGTTGATTATTTTTTATAGACCCTCCTACTAATCCACGGCACTTGGTTATACATGCAATCTCCTTTATTTTTCATCTATGGAGGTGGAGTGGAGTTCATCTTTTCTGGATTTGAAGATACCTCACTGGTGATAGTTGATCTACTGTGACTCGCTTTGTGATTACCCCAGTTCATGATAATGTCATGTTCTATTTTGCCCGATGTTCCAGCATGCTGGGAATGAAGCTCATCTCTTTCAACAAATCGCAGTTATGTACTAAAGTTTCTGATAAAATCCTTTACTTACAGGTTAAAAATCCATGGCCTAATGTTGATGCTCACAGTGGAGTATTATTGAACCATTATGGTTTATCAGAAGCAAGGTGAGCTATTATCGAACTTTTTTATGGAGTCTTAGTTCAATTGCAACATTGTAAATTTACCTCAATTTGGGTTTTTGACATTTTTGCATAATCATAGGGTAAATTTTGGTAGGGTTGTCATATTTAGGTGATGAAATTGAAGGTCAATTTAGGTTTTTGACGTAGTTGCATAATCATAGGGTAAGTTTTGGTAGGGTTGTCATATTTAGGTGATGAAATTGGAGGAAATATTGTAGCTCTTTTCCCCCAAATCGCATTGCAATTTTCCTCTATCGAGGAAAGTCTGTGTGATGGGTGAATGAGTTTGAGAGTGGGCTAAGGTTTTATATGCATAGTGGATGAGTCAATCTTCTATTCTTTCCTTTTTGGTGTTTTTTGTTTTTGTGTGTGTGTGTGTGGGGGGGGGGGGTAGTCTGAAAGAGCCCAAGAATGGCCAAGTCTTGTGTGTAGGAGGTTTTTTAAGAGCATACAATTATTACGGCTATAAATTCCCTTCTTTTCTTATTTAATAAATTTGTGGTAGTAACCATTTTTTTAGGATTACCGTCATTTGTTAATTGTCGCATAAACGTGCTTCCGCACGAAAGTTGTGCATTTGATAATAATATAGAAGATCAAGTAATGGAATCCATCAAAATGTGGTGTTGTTACAGGTATTTCACTGTTCTCTTTGGCGTTTCAAGAAGCATAGGAATTTGCTCTCAGGTTTGGCCTTCTTTGCTTCAGCTGAACCTATTGTTAACCAGGGGTATGGTATCCTTTTGAATGCTCACCCTTCTTGCCTTCCCTGCAGCTTATATGGGACCGGGCTCTCGGGTTACCAATTGAACGACCGAAGAGTGTGACAATGGATTGGCTCGAAAAGTATTGCAAGAAAACTGCTTGATAGAGACACGATCGGAGCAAATTTCCGAAATGATTTTCAACACAATAAGACAAAGGAAGGGGAATGAGAGACCAAAAACTCAGGTGAATTTTTAAACGAGTGGGAAAAAAACCTGAGTCTTTCTCTAGGACATTCTTCGCAATTTTGTATGGCCTTCAATTTCTTTTGTTGTATAGCATGCGACAAAATTGTGGCTGCATGAATGCCCATAAATTGATTTGACATTATTCCACATAAGGAATTTGAGGAAACTAATGCAACTCTTTAAGATTGCATTTGTTCATGCTGGTCCGTGTATTTGCCTCATTGACACCTTGAAAGTGGAGAGGAGTTTCAAATAAAAGTGCTGTTTAGATTTCAACATGTGATTTTACGAAGCTTCTAAAATGGTCAATGTTTGACTGTTTTAGACCCAAATACCTTGATGAGTGCTATGAAACTCCATCAGTGTTGATTATATTTCTTTCACACTTTTTTAACGTAGCCATTTATAGTCATTTAGGAATTCAGTTTTAATATGTAAATATAAAGGACAAAGATATCTCCTGATTCATTTAATGTTTCAAACAAGTCCGCCGCAAATGGATTGGAGTAGATCAGGAGATATTTCGTTAACAAGCAACATCTTGTGGATCAGGAGATAATGTTTTAATCTAAATCTTTTCGTAGATTAGATTGGATCAAGTTATATTTATTTTTTCCCCTATTTGTGGGTGGCACAGATTGGATCAAACAACGCTACCATCCATATGGGAGTGGGTGTAGTTGGGAGCAAGTTTTACTGTAGGTCATAGAGAAAAATTAATATTTAGATAATCTCAATCTATGTACAATAACAATACATATAGCTGATCATTCTATTTATATTTTTCCAAACGAAGGACTTAGTTACACATATATTCTTGGGTCTTTAATTAACTAATATTAAGACAACATCTTCTATCAAGATTATAAAGTAACTAAAAACTTACAATCTGTCTAAATTCATTCCAAATTTATAACCATTTTACATTCATTCCAAGTGAGTTTAGAGCTATTTGGTACATTCATGGAAGTATGGATCAAGTGGTTCTCATGATATTGAATATATAACTTAAGTCTAACTCCTTTATAATATACAAATTGAAGTGGATACAAACGGGTCATTTTCCCTGCAAAGATGGTGATTGGTGTGGCAATGCGGTCTGGAAAGGAATTGGGTGCAGCTGCTGGTAGTAGGGATGCAAACAAATGGGTCGGATTCAGATTAAGTAACAATCTAAGGTAGATTTATGACCGTATCCATTAAGTTATTAGTTTAGAAATATTATCCAGTAACTGTCGTATCAGTTAATAGTCAGTCAATTAATTAAATCTTAGTGTACCATATATGTATGGTTTGAAAAAACATTATATATGTTACTTTTTCCGCTATGCATATTTACCATTTGCATCCCCAGCTGGTAGTATCCCAAAAGAAATAAGGAGAGGATCACGTACTACGGCGAGGCATTGGGGGTTCAGCATGCGAAAGAGGTGGTTTCCCATTAAGGGTCCATTTGGTACCCTGTAAAATGACCCACCCGACATGTTCATAGTTTCAGGAAAGGACAAGTATGGATGGATCATTTGGTTGCATGTATTGACTTCTCTTAAATTCAGATTGTGGCACCCATCGTAACAACAAGGATGCCATGCATTTTCCGAGATAGAGTAGGATGCAGTTTCTTATCCCATATCTTGGTGCATTGACCAATGTCTTTCTTATCCCAGTTTCTTCATCATCTGCTGTCTTTCTTATCCCTCGATCTGATCTTTTCTGTTGGATATTCTGCTTCATGTTTGTGGTAGTGTTTCTTGGCAGGCTCCCTAGATTTAGGAAATAATTTTCATGTACCAAATGACAGATTATGTTCATCTTTTTTTGAAAATCTTTTTTCTTGCAGGTGGGATTTTCCTATTGCAAAGGTTTTACACCAAAACAAATAGACTCTAAATATTACTCAGAAAAATTGTCCCCATCACTGTTCCCTTGGACTGATGATGAATCAACATAGGCCATTACATGGTTGAGATGCTCGACCTCATGGAAACTCCATGCGGATGAGCCTATTGAATCACTTCTCAAATCTATAACTAGATTTCTGGACTTGAAATTGAGCAAAGTTATCATATATGATAGAAGAGTAATATTTGGTGCAACACTGTGCATAGTTGTCCGATTAACTTTACAGATGCTGCAATAAGTATATTTTGTACTTTTTTCTAAAAATTGAGGGAGAGGGAGCAACCCTAAGGGCCGGTATGTATCCTTCCTTTCTTTGATTGGATGGTTAAATTTTTTGTGAAAAATAAGATCAGATAGTAAAAGGATTATTTCATTTGTTAGATTTTTAACTATTAAATCAAAAATTGGATGGTAAAACCGGCCTTAATCTTCTCTATGGGCCTTCGTATAAAACAGAGGATTGTAGAAAGAGAACTTAGCCACCTATTTCATTCGATGTTGTCGGATAGGGGCCCACCTGATTCAATTGACCAATGAGGCGAGCTAATATGCTTTAATCTAGGAGAAAGCCTATTCAACCACCTTTTCGGTGCAAGTCACATGAGCTATAGCTTGGCCTTCGTTTTTGGAGGCTTCCTCTACCCACTTATCTATGTGCCTGTAACACTTCCATATGGAGAAAGATGGGCTTATCAATCCTTTGAGTTATAAGAGGATAAAAAGATGGGCTTATCAATCCTTTGAGTTATAAGAGGATAAAATGGAAGAGAAGTAATGAAACTTATTATTGCTATTGAATAACCACTGATGACTTAATCAATAATAAATCCTGCCCTTTTTATTCCTTCACCTCTTCAATTCCATCCAAGCCTGATTTTGTCTAAATCTTCATGGAAGAAGAAGAAGAAACGGTTCAATTCCATCCAAGCTCGAGTTCTTAAACGAGCCGAATTTGAGTCCAGTGTAGTTTAACTCGCACCAAAAATACTTAATAAACTTATATTTTTCCTACTACAAATCCAACCTAAAACAACCAATACAGCATGTGCTCAACCAAGTGAGCTTAACTGGAAACGACTTGTTAACAGGACTTTATCAAGCCTAGCGTTTCTAGCAGGTTTCCTATACAAGAAGGTCGTCCTTCCCCTGGGTTAGTATGGCCTGCACCACCACACTGAGGAAGGGTCCAAGCACACCAGCATCTCCTGCAGCTTGTGCAAGTAGCCACTGACATTGACGACGGCCATGGCTGCCTTGCGCTTGATCTTGCAGATCCAGAAGCTGACGTTGTGGCTTCCCAGCTATGCCAAACAATTTAGCTTCCCTACGGCCAAGAAGAGGTCCACGTAGTCACTGGGCCGGATCAAAGCGCCGGCCTAGCTAGGATGGGGCTTGCTTGAACTCGATTTTTTCTTTCCGAGCTTGAGCTCGAGCTGAGTTGAAAGCTTGATTTAGAGCTCGAGCTCGGCTTGAGCTCAAAATATTTTTGCTAAGCCAAGCTGAGCACGTCTGGGCTCGGGCTAGACTCAGCTCATTGCCACTCCTATTCCCAACCACCTTGCATAAGGCTCTTGTATTGCGTCATCAAGAAAGCATTAGACATTGTTGACACGTGACATGAACACCGGATTTCATCCACTAGAGTGTGTGGGGCCTAACATTGACGGTGTCAGAAAATCTCCATCATGAGATACAAAATAACCTCCAAGTTGTTATCGATATGGGAACTCTCTTCTTAATAGGATTAGACCCCACTAAGCATGACTTGGCCATTTCAAGCTTTGCATGATGCCTCTATAGTGCTCCATTACTCAACACTTGTCCTCGAAAGGACATCACCACCCTCTTTCTCACACCGGGTAGGTTCTACTTGGTCAACTCTCATAAGCTATGGAAAAGTTCAAACCTACAATCACCTTTTTAAAGAGTAAATTTTCCCCTTTGATCCCATTTGAAATTAGGACTAATTTAACTTAACCCCAGCTAGACCAAGGTCCCCCTGACGGCCTACTTTTTGTTTTGTAGGATGGGAAATCGAGTGGAGGACCTACTAAGTAGGATCATCAAGACATGTGCCCTACCCTCACTAGTCAACTTGTGCCCAGTTGTCTTCTCTCTCTCTCTCTCTCTCTCTCTCTCTCTCTCTCTATATATATATATATATATATATATATATATATATATATATATATATATATATATATATATATATATATATATATATATATAAACATACACACACACAGATGTGTCCCCTTAAAACCCTACATCCTGATTTCAACAAAAAGTAAAAATCATCAAAAAATTAAAATATTCAAATACTCTCATCTACGTTGGTTTTCACCCCTCGAGATTTTATTTTCACTCTTAGATCAAAAAATTCAAACGTAGTTGTCCAATCAAATGTGTCATTCTTCGAGGAATACAACTAAGACCTTTATAGGATGAGATCAATTCTAAGGGCTAATGTGATGACTTTCTATTTTTTGAATTTTTTTAATATTTTTAAATGCTGATTTTTGATATACACTCGATCGGATGGTTAAGATTGTTCATCAAGATCGGACGGTGAAAATTACAGCCCCAAAGATGCGAACGACCCTTAGGGGCCTATTTAAAAATTTAAAAGTTATTGGCGATTTTTTTAAATGTGAGATGGATAGGATTTTGAGGGGATAAATCTAGGTTAGATGCATCTTAAGACACGTTGAATCCTCTCTTTCTATCTCTCTCTCTCTCTATATATATATATATATCAGTGAGGTAAAACTTGTTAGGAAAAAAAAATAATTTTAAAAAAATAAGAAAAAGATGAAATTGTCTGATTAAATGATTGGATAGTAATGTGGAACTCTCTTGCGTGACGCGAGAGAGCCTCTATGCGCGGCACATGTTTAAATATGACTTTAAAAATGTTTCGACACCTTCAGTTAGGTAAAGACTTGTTAGGAGAATAAAATAATTTTAAAAAATAAGTAAAATGTGAAATTGTCTGATCAAATGATTAGATAGTAATGCGGGACTCTCTTGCGTAACGCGAGAGATCCTCTCTACGCGGCACAGGTTTTTCACGTTTTTCTTTTTAAACATGACCATTGGATAATGATCCTACGGTGCTTGACATAGTTCGTTAGTAGCGGGCTGAAATCTAGAAGTAGATTGTATCACTTTACTATATATGCATATATGATATGGTATCATATTTTAAGTTGCCCTACTTTTTTTATTCATGTGACATATAAATATTAAGTTGAAAATCTAGCAAGTTGAAACTTTTTCTTTACATTGCTTGGTTAGTGTTAAACTATATATTCTTATACTTCTATCCTCGTTTATACAAGTTGTTGTATATCCTAACCTAATTTTAATTCCAATGTAAGCTTCTTTTTAATTTTCTAATAAGTAATTTTGTATCTATCGAAAGATAAAGATCTTATGAAGTCAACATTTTACCATGACGTACAAAATTAAAGTAACAAGCAGTGTCCTTCACTCCTTACAAGTTAATGTTTGTCGTCTAGTATATAAATAATGTCCTGTTTTCTTTTGTTTCCTAATAATTATCGTATCTATGTCAGAAAGACAAAAATTCTTAAAAGGCAAAACTTGTTGACACATGTTGATGTAAAATACAAATGATATCTTTTACGATTTAAAAATGAATATTTGTCATCTAGCACATAGATAAAGTTAGGTAATTTTATATGTCAATTATAAAGATCTTTAAAAGCTAATAGTTATTGTCAATTAAAGAAGTAGGATACAAAGAATATCTTTCACCTCGTAAAAGTTAATATATGTCATGTATTGCTTAAAATAAGGTATACAATTTCACAACATCATTATCATTCTTGTTGTCATCATCATTATAAGATTCTTAACTCCTTTATTTGGTGTTGACTACATGAATCTTCTGCTGCCACTTTAATCTATGTACTGCTATATTTGTAGTTGAATTTAGGAAGGTCAACTTCTTTCTTACGATATTAACCATATTAATTTAAGGTTATCTTATCTTTTATGTCTACTTAAATTTGATCACACATTCTAACCAATGCTAAACCTAAACGATGATACATGTGGCCAAATCATCAACTTTCTAATAAGTGATTGTTGTATCTATGTCGAAAAGTAAAGATTTTTAAAAGTCATTGTTTTGTCCTTAAGTGGGAAACCAAAGTTTGAAGAGTGTCCTTCTCTCTTACAATCTAATATTTGTCGTCTAGTATATAAATAATGTCTAGTTCTCTTCTGTTTTGTGATAATTTATTGTTATATCTATTACGGAAGACAAATATTCATAAAAGTTAAAATTCGTCTCGAATATTGATACAAAGTACAAATGATATCATTTACCTCTTAAAAGTGAATATTTGTCATCCAGTGCATGGATAAAGTCATTTAATCTTATACACTTTGAATTAGAGATCCATAAAAGCTATTATTTGTCATCCACTATAAAAACACAGCACAAAAGAGTATTGTTCACTTTGTGAAAATTAATATGTCATAAAATACTTCATTAAAGTATACAATTTTGCAACATCGTTATTTTTATTGTCTTCATCATTATTATCATATCATTTTTCATTTATTCGGTGTCAACATATGAATCATTTCTTGTTACTATAAGTTATCAGTGCTATATTTGTAGTTGGACCTAGGAAGGTAAAGTTCTTTCTTCTTATATCAACTATATAAATTTTGGGACATCTCTTAGTCCTTTATTCGTTATGTCCTCTATCTAAATTTTAACCATATGTTCTGATCAACACTAAACTTAAACAATGATATACATGGTCAAATCATCATAAACATAATATATATATATATATATGATATTGTTTTAGTTAGTCTACCTTCTTTTTTAACTTAAGAAATGTAAGTATGTCATGTGACATATAAATATTTTGTTGAAGATCTAGTCAGTTGAACTTTTTTCTTCCTAATGTTTGATTAGTGTTGAATAAGTTATTATTATGCTTCTATCCTTATACATGTTGTCAACTATTATGGTCTAACTTTAATGCCAATATAAGCTTCTGCAACTTTTAAAGAAGTAATTATTGTATCTATGTTAGAAGTTAAAGATCCTTAAAGTCAAATATTTTGTCGTCGAGTGAAAAAGCAAAGTACAAAGAGTATCATTTACTCCTTACAATCTAATATTTGTCGTTTAGTACATAAATAATGTCTAATTAATTTTCTTTTGTTTTTTAGTAATTAATTGTTATATCTATGTAGAAAGACGAAGTTTCTTAAAGTTAAATTCTGTCATTGAATATTGACGTAAAGTACAAATGGTATCCTTTGCTTTTTAAAAGCGAATATTTGTCGTCTAGTGAATAGATAAAGTCAAGTAGTCTTATACACAAGTCATACATCCTTGAAAGTTATTATTTGTTTTTTATTACAAAAACGAGGCACAAAAAATATCCTTCACCCTATAAAAGTTAACATTTGTCATATAATGTTTAAAGAAAGTATATAGTTTCACAACATCATTAGTGTAATTGTCATCATCATTATTATCAGATCCTTATTTCATTTATGTGGTGTCGATTACATGAATCTTCTCCTACCACCTTTAATATATCAATTGCTATGTTTGTACTTAGAACCTAAGAAGACCAAGTTCTTTTTTACTGTATCAACCATATAATTTTTAGGTGATTTTTTGAATCCTTTATTCATTGTGCTTTCTATTTAAATTTGACTACATATTCTAACCACACAAAACTTAAACAATGGTACGCATAGCCAAATCATCATAGATATAAAAAAATGATTTATGTTTATTATTGTCATTATAACACTCTTACCTTAAGTGCATTACGGTTATTCTATTTGCCATTGTCAAAGGAAAAGTCTTTTGGATGACTTATCCAAAGGAAAAACTGCAAAATATTGGAGATTATCCCAATATTCTAGACATTAGACATTGTGGCCATATCCACTAATTATGATTATGACATGGACCAATTTAGGTACAAGGAAAATGATAAATAGATCTCGCAAAGCCAAAAGATAATTTGATAAAAATATCATACATAGTCTATCTGCTACTATCAGGTACCCTCATCCAATACTGAATGACCAAGAAAAAATAGTAATAGAGTGGATAAATCCTATCGATTGGACTAAGAGATTAGACGTTTGTTCCAAATTGGAACATAATTCTGTATAGGTAATGTACTTTTATTTTCATAATTATTTCAAAATAAGACTATTGCTGCAATTCTGATTTGATAAACAGTTCACTTTGAACTATCTCTTAATTTGTAGAAAAGATAATAGCTTACGATGTGCATGCCTATAATTAGGATCATGATCTATATATTCAAATACATATACCTATGTGTGTGTGCATGCCTCTTAAAAGTTATTTGTCATCCACTACAAAAGCATAGCACAAAAGAATATTGTTCACCTTGTGAAAATTAACATATGTCATAAAATGCTTAATCAAAGTATACAATTTTATATTTTTATTGTCTTTATCATCATTATCAGATCCTTTCTCATTTATTTGGTGTCAACTATATAAATCCTCTCTTGCCACTATAATGTGTCCACTGCTATATTTGTAATTGAACTTAGGAAAGGTCAAGTTCTTTCTTATTATATCAACTATATAATTTTTGGGACATCTCTTAATTCTTTGTTCGTTATATCCTCTATCTAAATTTAATCACACGTTCTGACCAACACTAAACTTAAACAATGATATGCATGACCAAATCATCATAAACATAATTGTGTGTGTATATATATATATATATATATACACACAAATATATATATATATATATATATATATATATATATGATATTCTTTTA
Organism: Zantedeschia hybrid cultivar; assembly: GCA_030544215.1. Lineage (NCBI taxonomy): Eukaryota > Viridiplantae > Streptophyta > Magnoliopsida > Alismatales > Araceae > Zantedeschia > Zantedeschia hybrid cultivar. The sequence continues at coordinate 15,976,424 of JARZZO010000011.1, forward strand.
ATTAGTCTACCTTATTTTTTTAACTTATGGAATGTAAGTATGTCATGTGACATATAAATATTATATTGAAGATCTAGTCAATTGAACTTTTTTCTTCATAATATTTAATTACTGTTGAGTAAGTTATTGTTATGCTTCTATCCTTGTCTATACATGTTGTCAAATATTCTGGTCTAACTTTAATGCCAATATAAGTTTTTTTGCAACTTTCAAAAAAGTAATTGTTGTATTTATTTTAGAAAGTAAAAATCCTTAAAAGTCAAATATTTTGTCGTCGAGTGAAGAAGCAAAGTACAAGAGTATCCTTTACTCCTTACAATCTAATGTTTGTCGTCTAGTGCATAAATAATGTCTAATTATTATTTTTTGTTTTATAGTAATTAATTATCGTATCCATGTAGGAAGACGAAGTTCCTTAAAAGTTAAATTTTGTCATTGAATATTGATGCAAAGTACAAATGATATCATTTGCCTCTTAAAAGTGAATATTTGTTGTCTAATGAATAGATAAAGTCAAGTAGTCTTATACACAAGTTAGATATCTTTAAAAACTATTATTTGTCGTCAATTACATAAGCGAGGCACAAAGAATATCCTTCACCCTATAAAAGTTAACATTTGTCATATTTTGCTTAGAGAAAGTATATAGTTTCACAACATCATTATTGTAATTTTCATCGTCATTATTGTCATATCCTTATCTCGTTTATGTGGTGTCGACTATATAAATCATTTTCTGCCATCTTTAATGTATCAACTGCTATATTTGTACTTGAACCTAGGAAGACCAAGTTTCTTCTTACTATGCAACCATATAATTTTTAGGTGATTTTTGAATCCTTTACTCATTATGCTCTCTATTTAAATTTGACCACATATTTTAACCGCACAAAACTTAAACAATGGTACGCATGGCCAAATCATCATAGATATAAAAATGATTTTGGTTCATTACTGTCATTATAACACTCTTACCCTAAGTGCATTACGGCTATTCTATTTGCCATTATCAAAGGGAACGTCTTTTGGAAGACTTATCAAAAGGATAAGCTGCAAAAATTTGGATATTATCCCCATATTCTAGACATTGGACATTGTGGCCATATCCACTAATTATGATTATGCCATAGACCAATTCAGGTGCAAGGGAAATAGTAAATAGATCTCGCAAGGCCAAAAAATAATTTGATAAAAATATCAAACATAGCCCATCTGCTACTATCAGCTACTCCCATCCAACATTGAAAATGACTAAGGAAAAATAGTAATAGAGTAGATAAAATTGTATTGATTGGACTAAGAGATTAGATGTTTATTCAAATTGGAACATAATTCTGTATGGGTAATATGCACTTCTATTTTTATAATCATTTCAAAATAAGACTATTACTGCAACTCTGATTTGATAAACAGTTCACTTTAGACTATCTCTTAATTTGTACAAAAGATTGATAACTTACGATGTGCATGCCTATAATTATGATCAGATCTATATATTTAAATACATATACCTATGTGTATATACACATAAAATACCAGATTAACAAGAATGAAAGATCAGAGGCTCCAGGCATGGACATAGAACAAATGAGTTGGATTCACAGTGGTCATTAGTACACTTCTTTTTTTTTTTCTAGCCAGGGAAAAAGATGTGCCCATGGCATGTACATCCTTTCGAATCAACACGAAACTCAGAAAGGTCTTACAGAAATAAGAGGCAGCAAGAGATAGAAAATAAGAATGAAATAGATCTCCTCAACAAGAGAATCCAAGCACTGCACAACAAAGTTGGATTAGAGATGGTTCTTTGTTGATCATCTTTGCTGAAATACATGTTCTTCACAAAAATCCAACCCAGAAGAAGAGAAAGAGAACAGGGAACAGTAGTGCTGCATGCCACAGTGATGGCAACCAAATGAGGACATCAAAAGTCAGAACTTCAGAGAAAGGATTTAAAACTTTAACATGAACACACAGATTCAAATCCCACTGTTTAAGATCAGACATGCAAGAATAATCCGACAGACAAGAGTCACAAGACACCATTTCACCACTTCAAACACGATAACAAGTACATCAACGGGGATTCTAAGCAAAACCATGGAGGAAAACCCACACAGAAGAGAAGAAACTAGCCCTGGAAGCACCTCTGACATGCACAGCTACAAACAGCAAGCCCTGCATGTTAAATATTAAAACAGTAACTTCTTATTTAAGATGGAAAGGACACGCAGCATAGTAGTTAGTACTACCCTCTTATTCACAGGGGAGGGAACGCAGTTTTCTTGGATATGAGGGCACTACAAACACAGCAACAACCCACGCATAGGTAGCAGCATGGAGAACTGCCATGGGATTCTAACAGGAAAGTAACATATATATATATATATATATATATATATATATATATATATATATATATATATATATATATATATATATATATATATATATATATATAGAGAGAGAGAGAGAGAGAGAGAGCGAGAAGCTTGATGCAGAATACTTTCTCAGAGCCTTAGCTCCAGATCAAGGTGAGCACCGGCGTCCCCGGACTCCACAGCCTCGTCGTTGTTGATAGCAGTGGAGCTGCAGACGCTCTCGATGCTAGCGCTGCGGGCAGAGTCTTCGAACAGCGGCAGGACCCGCACTGAAGGCTTGACGTTGGGCGGGAGCAGCATGTGCCGCGGCACGTCCACGGCCCGCCAGCCGCCGTCCTTGGCCATGGTGTTCACCCACACCGACGGCTGCGGCGGGCGCACCGTGGTAGGGACGGGGAGCACGCCGACGTTGGGGATGAACACGGGCCTCTGGGGGATGGGTTTGATGGGCCAGGCGTTGCCGGGGCGGGGGGCTGGCGCCCAGTGATCGGCGGCCCTCCAGTTGGGTATCGCGCTGCCGCCGTGGAGGTCGACAGGGCGTGGCGCCTGTGGGGGGCAGAGGCAGTACAGGCAGCTGGCACAGCGGGGGCAAATCAGCTTTTGCTTCTTGGGTGGACACTCGCCAAGGCCGTCCTCCTCGGCGGAGGAGCGAGGGCTCCTGGGCCCTCCATGGGTTATCCTCGCCAAGGGCATGGAGTGCAGGAGGACGGACAGGGTATAGAGAGAGAGAGAGAGAGAGAGAGAGAGAGGAGTAGGAGAGTGTGTTGGTTGGGTCTCCTTGCGGGGAGTGTTGGGGGGTTCTTATACTCAAATGGATCACCAGAACGGCGCACACGTTGTTGTTTCCGACTGATAGAGGAGGATGATATCTGCTTGTCTCATCCCCCCTCTCTCTCTCTCTCAGTGATTAATGAAGGGAGGGACGGCCGCATTTGGGGGAGGAAGCAACTTCTTGTGGAGGAACAATATGAGGGGAAAGCTGTTCTTGAGGTTTGGGATCTAATGGAGCTCTTTACACTGATTAGTGGTGTCATTTATTGATTAAAAATTTGAACTTATTTATACACATGTATTTGATATAGTTATCAAAACTCCAAAGTTAAACATGTTTAAAAAGGAGCAGAAATATGATCAGATGGCTTAACCCGAAAACATGCAGTGTCTATTACATCCATTAGAGGAATGGGAATTCACATTGCAGGTGAACTGGCTGCAGCTAGCATACGCCATTGCACCATCACATGGCAAAGCAGCCATCAAACAGAACCATCCCCAAGCAGACAAAATGCTAAGCTGGATCCCCTGTGAGATTAAAACCCGTGGGATTGAGTTGCATTATGTCTCACACATGGGATCCTTCCCTTTTGGAAAAATCTCAAACATAATGTAACCGCTGGCTTTAAAGCATGGCACCATAACCCCCCAATTAAATGAATGCTAATTAACCAGGACACGCGGAGTGTGGAACCCAAGCTTTTTGCCTGTTAAACCAGTTCACACACAGTAGGAGAAAAGGGTATCACAACAGTATATAATACAATTCTAACACACACACACACACACACATATATATATATATATATATATATATATATATATATAATACTAGTGTTCTTATCAGGGATCTATCAAATCTCATCTCTAAACCTCAAGTTTGTAGAACTTGGTTTAAAATGGTGACTGGCCTTCAGCCAGTGGGGGGAAGACACAGGTCCAGCTGGGTTGCATCATCTTCTCTATCTTTTCCTACCCTGTTTGGTCAGGTGGAAACCCTAATGGAAGTGGGGGAGCGAGGAGGGTTGTGTGTGGTTTGAGAGGATCAAAAGTGAGACGTGAGAGGGGGGGATGAGGAGTGAGGACAAAGAGGCTGCGAGAGGAAGGTGGCGGACAACAGAGGATATTAGGGGTTCCACGTGCAGGTGGAGCTGCCGAAGGTGAGGAGCTGAACAGGGAAAATTCTCAACGTAGAGGCCTGTCGGGGAAGTGGGATCCCACATGTTGATCCCCTCGGTAGAGGAAATCCCAAGAGTATCTTGGAGCTATTTGCACGCAAGTCCTCGTAAAGATGCATATTCGGTGTCCTTTTATGACTATTTGTAAGGTTGCAAAATCAACCTTAACTCAGTAGAACCAGCTCTAGGATTAGAGTCGGATTGAATTAATTCTAGGTCTGGTTGGATTGGGTTCCAGTCGAGCTGGCCCTTGCGATAATTCATGTTTGTTTCAGAATACAATGTCATATATGTAGAATGGTTTAATACCTTAAGATATATTATTTGTATTGAGGTGAAGCTAGCTAGCTAGCTAGATTGAAGCTAGCATCTTCGATTTCAGTTAGGCCGTTACTCTAGTTGAGTCGGGTTACACATGGTCGGGTTAATAGTTAGATTAGGTCATGTTTAGAGTGTGAGCGTAGGGTTGGGGTTAGAGTTGACCTCAATCCGACTAAACAGAGAAAGACTGCATGAGAAGCGTCGACGTTTTACGCAATATTTACTCAAGACTTTCCGTCTTGGTTTTTGAGATTCTTAATTTTAAGAAAAGGTAAAAATAGCGAGAAGTTCAAATAAATGAAAAAAAATCAAGAATTTGGTTCTCTCAAAAAATAAAACTTTGGCGATAAACAGATGATACTCCTATATCTATTATTTATCATTTATAAATTTGAAGTATTTAAAAAATCTTCTCACTCCTAGCACAAAGGCTGCTGAGATATGGGAGGAATTGGACGACACCATGTGTTAACGCACAAGCACAACGTCTGGATGTGCACTCTCCAAGCAGTTGACAATTGCAACATCCTGGCTAAGAAGTTTGCAACCAATCCTTTCTGATAGATTTTTGTTAATATCTGTTCTACTATTTCAAGATTTTCACCTGATTGTTATGTGAATCCTTAAGTCTTCCCCTTGAAGCCGAATAAGGTAGATTTCACACGTCTTTCTTTAAAATTAAATTAGATGTTCTTAACGAACAATGCTTGAATTTTTATTTCGAGATTTTTTTTTCCAAAAAATTCCGATCTACCTTTTAGTGGTCATTTAGTGTGCTGTAAAATGTCGTTAAGTACCATAAAGCGATGTTTTCTCATATTTGTAATGTTGTAAATTGTTTTGACGCATTTCCTATATATTTAGAGTAGCACAAATTATCATATTTCAAAATTGGTTGACGCATGTAAGACTGCTTTTAGATAGTTTCGTTTTCAGTCCAAAACTACAGAAAATCAAAATTGCAGCTTTTATAACCATAACTTTTTTATATTAATTTAAAAATAGGCAATTTCAAACCAATACCATTTTGGGAGTCTGTTCTAGAAAGCACCCTACAGGCAGGGATGAGGCTTGGATCCCTTTATCAGCAATGCGATTGGACTGGCACGGAAAGCCTCTTGTAAGATTAGGCCCAAATCGGGCCTACTTAACCTCGAACGTGGATGGGTCGGATTGATTCTCGAACGGCCCATCTAATCACATCCTTCCCGGTCCATCCCATCGTCTCCTATGAATTCCAGCCCACCATCGAACACATTTCCATCGGATTAGACATTTAAAAAAAGTTGTGCATATGACACAATGTTCTTGTTGCCACGATAGTTATCTGATTATGAGAAACAGTATGATTCATGTTAATTTTTTTTTTGATATTTTTATGCTTAACCACTGAAAATATAATATATTTACAAATAAGCTTTCCTAATTTAATTATTTACAAATAAACCCTCACAATTTACGGTGAATTGATGAAAAGTCCCTAAATATTACAAATAAGCCGCTCAGAATTTTATAAATAAGCCCCTCCTAAAAAGGGTTTATTTGTAAGAAGCTTGTGATTGTAGAGACTTATTTGTAAATAGTTGGATTAGGAGAGCTTATTTGTAATATCAAAAATTTACAAGGACTAAAAAATATATAATTAAAAATAACTCCTAAAAATTAGCATACTTACAAATAATCTTACAAATAAGTCTCGGCAATCTATTGTGAATTGGTGCAAGGCTCCTAAATGGCACAAAAAGTATTGCTAAAGAGTTGAGAGTGGCACCAAAAAAGTGCCCAAAAAGGATTTTTTTTGTAACAAAGTGGATATTGTGGGAGATTATTCGTAAATAGCTGGACTAGGAAGAATTATCTATAATATTGAAAGATTCTGGGGACTGTTCTTTTGCGATCATGAACAGTTAGCTCCCAATGAGATAGAAAGGTGTGGTACCTATTTTAGTCAAAATAGATGATCATACATATCATTGGACCATTATGTCACCGATGCAGCAATCAGGTGTAAGAAGAGGGATGGAACATTGCATCTAACTCCTAAATTTTGCAAGAAAGATCAATGTCAGGAGCCCCCAAGTTTCCTTAGGTGTAAGAAGACGCTTTGACACAAGTCGAAGATTGCACTATTTGATGTCAGAAAAAAGTAGGTAATTGTAGTATCACAGCAAAGTGCATGTAAGCATACCTGGCGTTCTTTTATATTGCTGCTTCCTTCGACATATAAAAAATGATATTACTCAATTTTTTGTGGCCATTTTGACGTAGGGTGTAGGAACCTTCGAGAAGTTAGGACTTTTGGGCCTTTTTTTGTGTGACCCAGTAATGGCACTGCAAGCCTTTGGATGTGCATGTAAGGGCCGCGTAGAACTTGACTTAGCTATCCATGGATGTTCGGGATGGATCTTTGGTAGCAAGTCAAGTGCATTCAGTTTAAAAAAGATTTATATGTTATCTTATGTGCTATGCGTATCAGTCTAGAAGGACTATCCGTTATCTAACTAATAAACTAATGAATTTTTTGCATATATACTTCTCAAAAATATCATATTTGCATGTATACTCCTGATTCTCACATATTATCATCAATGCCCCTGCAATCTTCAAAATGTTGCACTTATTCTTCTCCCATCAAGCTTAGGTTAATTTCAACGAAATATCTCAAAAACATTGCATAAATCATGACATTATTGGAGGTGTCGGAGGTACAAAATGCAAAATTTTAGTATAATAAGGGGTATATATGCTAAATATTGGTGAATTTAAGGGTATTTATATCAAACCATTAGATTGAGAGGTATAAATACAACATTTTGAAGATTTCAGGGATATTGATGATAACATGTGAGACATTTTAAAGATTGCAGGGATATTGATGATAATATGTGAGAATTAGAAGTATAAATGCAAATACGGTATTTTTAAGGGGTACATATGTAAAAAAACTCTAAACTAATAGTTGATTGAATAATCGGATTATCTATTACCGTTTGTATCCCTATATACAAGGCTGAGTGAGCCTAAATTGGCTGGACTGTTTCTAACTTTAGTTTGCTCAGATTCAGATGTGGGCCTCACAGCCACTCAAGTTGCATCCCCTTGTGTTTCCAGTCTCGAGCATATATGTGCTCAGGTTGGGGCAGCTTAAAGAGTTGAGCTGAGCTTTGTGTGATCGAAAGACTGCAGCCTCTTCATCATCAAATCCTTCATTCCAACTTGACTTCAGATGGACTCACTGGGCGATTGAAAGATTAGGAAATCTTCAATTACTGGTCGTAACCAGTAGGACTATTTATTCTCAAGACTGAAGGCAGGCAACCTAAAGCTGAAGGCGTCTAGTCCCGTTTAGTCCTGTACCGGCAGGTTAGAAAGTGGGCACCCCAGAAAGTTGCTATTTAGGACCTCCCAAGGCCCGTTGTTCAAACCACGCAGCCGTGTGGTGAGCACAGAGCGAACTATTCTTTCGCCTTTTACTAAAGAATACCGTGCGCTCGCCACTTTAAGCGGCATACGCCTATTTTTGGAGGGTTCTTTCTGTCTTTTGGCTGAAGACCCAACAAATCAACTAAAAATACTTGGGTTTTATTTATATTCCTTAGTGATCATTATATTTTAATAATTTTATATTATGTATTTTTTATATTTATTTTAAAATTTTCACAATCTCTAATCTTCAATGATAGTGTACCTTCTAATAATAGCACCTATGTTGACGGAAAATTTGAAAATTTTCTGAAAAAATCGGTCTGAAGAAAAAAAAAATTCTTTTTTCACAACTTGGCAAAAAAAAATCGTCCTGAAGAAAATGGCAAAAGATTCAAATTGTGAAAATAAGTTAATTTTCTAATATATAAAATATAAAATTGTAAGAATATATATCATAAAATAAGCAAGTTTATTTTACAAATATACACATTTTCTTAAAAATAAGTGATTAGATCATGATTAAATTACTACCTTTTCAATTATGAAAAATCTTTCAATAAATTAAGCATTATTCATCAAAAATACGTTAATATGAAAAGGTGTGATTAAATCTCGATTTTTTCCAGAAAATCGCAAAATGATGTTACACTGATTGTTATAGGAATATCGTTTTCTTTTTATGGAAATTGTTAGGGTTTTCTTGTATTGGTGCTCCTTTAAATTATTGTCGCCCAATACATACTTTTGATATTTTTGAGAGTTAAGATATTTATAATAATATGTGGATTTTTTTTAAGCTTGAAATCCGTCCCAGGAATGCGGTCTAGGCCATCAAGGGGGGGAACCATGCTGTGCAATTTAAAGCCAAGTTGCGATATTTCCACTACTTGTTGACATGATTGTTTGCGAAAATTTGAATTTTCCCATGATTAAAATGATAATTATATGAAACAGCCTCCTGATAACAACAATCACATTTTTTAGAGTTGTTTTCTTTTAAACTTAACATTTTTTGAGAGATACGCCCGGCATTTCCAGACGAATAATAGATAGTAGTGGACACACGAACTTTAGTTCATTGAACTTTTAAAGAGAATTGAGTGACAGATAGTGATAACTTAAGGATGTCAATGGGTCAGATATAGTATAAAGAATGGTATACTAGTTAAGCAGAAACGCTGAGAATGGTAGTGCTCGGGTTTATTTTTGCTATGTTATATTATATTTTTTAATATCTTTTTTACTATACTGATTAAAATAATTTGATCACATAATTAAGAACTCTTAAATATAGTCATTAAAAAATATAATTGTGCTAACAGTAATTTTAGTCAGAATAATCAAATAACTTTCAATAAATATGGCAAAGAGAATAGTAAGAAATGAAATATGACCACGTTCCTCGAGCAGGATTTGTGATGTGAGAACACATGGGTTTCTTTTTACTTTGTGGTTATTTTCGTTCTTAGTACTTATCATTTGGTGTGTCGTAGATTATCGTATTTCAAAATCGATTGACCCTTAAAATGCTTACTTTCCATTAATTTAAATTTTCAGTCTAAGAATCACCATAAACTAAAATCATTAATTTTTAACCGGTGATTTTAAAATTAAAGTTTTTATTTTTACTAGTCTTAAAACCAATAATTGCAAAACTGATACTTTGAGGCATTTTATAACACACCAAACGAGCGTTTAATTAAATTGCATATAATGACAACATTGTTGAAAACCACAATATAACAATTTTGTGGTCTTGAACTCCATTCTGTTTTCCCATCTTATTTTTCTCTATCCAAAAAATTTGACCCTATCCATTTAAAATAATCAAGAAAAATAATTCAATTATGTTTAGCAAAGCTTTATGGAGTGTCTAGTTACCATATTAGATAGTACTATCAATATCAATTTTGATATTGCTATTAATTATAGCTGTTTGATTATATTTTATTATTTTTTATTGAAGGAAGGAACTTTTCTCTCTCTGTAATAGGGTATTGTCCACTTTGGCCCGTAGGCCTTATGATTTTATCTTTGTGAAAATAGGATCTTTGTTAGGAGGAAGGTGGAGAGGCTTTCTTTATGAGCACACGGTCGCCTTCTCAACAACTGATACGAGATTATTTAACCTCAATTTTTATGTATTTACATAGTCCTCTAAGAAGGCAAGATGTATATAGGCTAAGGTTCCCACAAACGGTGCTAATATTAAGAGAAGGAACTCTTGTTTCTCTCTAACATAGTATTGTCCACTTGGTCCACGGGCCTCATAGTTTTTGAGAAAATGATCCTTATTGAGAGGAAGATGGAAGACCTTCTTTATAAGTACATAGTAACCTTCTTAATAATGGAATGAGATTATTTAGCCCCCATTTCTCTGTATATTGATAAAGTAAGTTGTTGTAACAAATTCAATTGACTGATACTTGTTTGAACTTATATGAGTCAGAAAAACCTCCTCTCCTCTCCCTTTCACACCTCTGATTTTTCTCTGTTACCTTCGGCTATCCTCCTCTATATTCCTCTCATATCAATTTCAATTTAAAATTATAGACCTTAAAAATATCAATATCAAGATAAATATTATATTAAAACTAATACTACAACCAAACAGGATATTAACTTTTGCTTCAATATTATTTTTTTAAAAGAATATATTGTGAACTCAATTTCCTGACTTTCCATCAACTGTTAGGAAATGTTAGAAATTACTGTTAGAAAGCTACAACTTTCTTGGCATGTAGGTTGCTGATCCAAAGATTGGGCGGATGAAATTAAAGCAGCTTTTTGGAGCTCCAAAATTTGATTTAAATTATCTTAGCTCGAATATAGAACGTCAAACCCACAGAAGTGAGGCTAGAGATGAGACACTTCGAAAGAAAATTGTCAAGCCGGCAGTCCGCCTTAGTTCGGTCTGCATACTATCCGATATTTGATATAACTTAAAAAAATTAAAAAAAGAACATGCATTCACTTGATCAGAGCCGTTGGGTCAGACGGGCAAACGATCTGACACTGCACACGGTGCAGTAAGTACTACACATTTTAAATTAAACTATTTAATATTTACCATTGCGATATTATACTATGCCAGCGGAATCGTCTATTTTTCAAGATTAAATGGCTTATATTGGTTAAAAACAAAACTCCGATATTACTTGAATTTGGCATTTAAATGGTCCAATCTTTGATCAGACGTAGCCAAAAAAAATGCGCTTGCTCTCACTCATTTGAACTGGGCTATTTCTGACCCTGGATGACACCATGCTCAGCTTCGGCCTACACCGTCCGTCCAAGTTGCATCACATGGCTACCATATGGCCCGTATTGGAATTGACAGAAGAATAATATTTGCTGCAATGTCTTTTCTATTATAATGAAAAAAATATTTTTGAAATTTTTTAAAGTTAGTCCTCACATCTTACACAGCTGAACAACTCTATCTCTGATCCAACAACCTAAAAAATTTTGAAAAATAAAAACTTGAACCCTCATGAATGGTAAAATAAAATCCTCAATTGGCTGAGCCTAATAATAATAATTTTTAATTTTTTAAAACTTTTTCAATCGTGTAAGGTTGGAGATCGAATTATATAACCATGTTCTAGCAGGAGGAAGATTCAAGCAAATATTACTCTTGACAGAATACCTCAGAGAAATGAAGCTTCTTTGAATTCCAGCATCGCTGAATGCAACCAGTAGGAACAGTCAATCAACAACTTCATCATCAAGAGCCTTTTCCATGAACTCAAACTCTCTTTTAAATTTTGAGTAATACTAACGGTCCAGCAGAACAAAATTTCTTTCGAAAAGAGACTTTTATTTTTCAGTCCCAACAATCTTTCAATATTCTTTATAAACCCATGTAATCTTCATATCTCTTTAAAGCCCCTCACAATCTGTGAATCATCCTTACAAAGTCCTTTCAAATGAGTTTTTTAGCGAAAATTGAGTGGCTTGTTCGGGATATTTTAAATAATTAGAGATTAAAGAATAAAAAATTGCATAAACTCATAGCACCATTTTGATAACAGAATATGTTTTGGATTAATTATTTTAGATTACTTATTCTAAAATAAGGAATATTTTATTTTGATATTAGTGCGGAGTCCAAGACAGAATACCAAAATTGAATTACTTATTTACCTAATTCCGAAAATAAGCAATTCTTGACTGAATATTAAATCTCATTTATCAAATCAGAATTTGACTTATTCTGGGAATAAAGAAATTTTATCTGCCAAATTCTTCAAACAAACTGGAGAATAAGGAATTTGACATATTATAAGGACCAGAAAGTAAAAAATTAATTTTTTTTATGTCAGCCCTAAAAAAAAATCATTAAGGATATTTTTTATTATTTATTAGAACTCAAGTTTTGAATTATTTTTTAGAATTCTTTAGTAATCTAATTGGGCGATCAGACTATACGGCATGAACCAAAGCTAAAAAAAGTTAAAAACATGAAAATTTTTCTAGTTTTAGGACTATAAAAGAGTGAGTTTGAGAATCTGAAACTTATAAATTGACATCAGACAATTTTGTGCATTTCTTTTACTGTTGAGAAAACTATAAATTTTTGGAAAATCTAGAGTGAGAGAATAGGAGGCGAAACCTTCCAGAACACTAGAACAAGAAAACAAAAAGAGAAGAAAAAAATTCAAACACCCTGCAACAAGAAAAGCCTCCGCGAAACCATCCAGGACACCTACTACAATGATCACTATTTGGGGAAGAAATTGAGGACGAATCCCAGGGATATGAACTATGAAGGATTCGAGCGAAGGGTTTTGCACCTTATCCGCATCTAGTTCTCGTCTTTCCCGGTTTCTCCTCCTTCTCGGAAGGAGATGGAGTCGGAGGGGGTCGGCTTCACTGTTGCCCCCGGGTCGACGCCGCCGCCGGTGAGATCGGACATGGCCATCGCTTCCTGTGCGCGCTCCAGATAGGGTTTGAAGGCCACCTGCACTGTCAGCCACGCGAAGGCCAAGCTCCCCGCCACCACCACCGCCGATCTCACCACGTTGCTGCGCCGCTGCGCCATCCCCTTCACACGCCCCGCCCGTGCAGGGTGCGTGCGCGGATCTGGTGGCTATAACAAGGAGCGCGCTTTAAAAACTGGACCGGAGTGCTGGTCGGACCGGAGAAAACCAGAACGGCCAAGCTTTGTGGCTCGGTTGATCTGAGGCCAGGGATGTAATTTGGATGGAATGGCGCTGAGTTACGTGCTACCTTGGAAATTTAAAGTAGTCCAGTCTAATTTCAGTCTAGTCCCAATTCAACTTAAATTCAGCACTGAGTGAGTTGGGTTGAGTTGGTTTAGGCTAAGCTTTATGTATAGATAGATTGTTAGAAGTATTTTATTTTTTGTATGCATTAACCTAAAAGTTGACGGGTCAAATTGGCTAACTCAATTTCAACCAAATCTAACTCATATTTGACTAATGCCAACTCAAATTTAACTTAACCCAGTTTAAATAATTTGGGTCAGCCTAATTTACTATAATATGGGTTGGTCATGGGCTAGCCCGTCTAATTGACACCCCTATTTAAGATTTGTATCGTAAAATACTATAAAATCTGAATTTAGAAATCTAACCGTTTTAATTTACAATGATTGTAGACTGAAAATCAAAACTAGTTAAAAGCTTGCATGGTGCATCATAGAATGCTGTAAAATTTTGATTTTAAATTACCAATTTTAAAATCAATAAAATAAAATCCCTAATTGTAAAATGATCGATTTTGAAATCATTGACTTTGGTTTACCTTGATTGTGAACTGAAAGCCGAAATCAGTTAAAAGAAAGATATTATTGGTCAATCATTTTGAAATACGACAATTTACAGCATTCCAAATATATAAAAAAATATCCAAAAATAATTACAGCAAATCAAACATAAAGAAAAATGCCTTTCTACGCCTATTTATAATATTTTATAACAGCTTATGATGCATCAAATGACTCTTAAAAGATTAGATGTTGGGAATGCACCAAACAAGTGAGAAAATCAGTTGAACCACACAAAAATTGACTAGTCTAATCCAGTTTCCATAAAAACTGTCTGATTCAAAGAGAAATCTTATATATTTGTAAATAGAATGCCATTGATACTACTCAAATTTGAATTCAAGATCACAAAGTAAACACAAAATACGCATATCATTATGTCATATTAACTTTTGTATTAAAAACATCTATATTTTGTATATTTTTAATTAAACAAAATGATACGGTCTAAGCATCAATTTTAAACAATCGATTTAAAATGAATTAGACCGAATGCCTCTCCACCTCGATATTTGATCCAATTTTCAAAACATTGATCACAAGTGCCTTGGAGAGCAAACAAGACCCTCTTAACTTCAAAATGAAGTGCAATATGCACTCCTTTTGGAAATGTAATCTATCATTACCTGCCCATAAACCTTAAAGTGTGGTAACGCTTGAAAATGTAGCAAATGTAACAAAGTGTGGATTAATACATAGTGCGGTACAAATATGCTAACGTATTAATGTACAATGTCAAAAGCATGACACATCTCAATGGGTGAGCTAGAAATCAAAGACGTTGGGTACTGCAATTTTCCAGCGACAATCTTTGCCCCAATTTGTTTGCAGATTGAGGAGATAAAATGTCATTTCATTTAATCAAAAATGTCATCCTCTTTGAACTAGAAACTCGAGAGTTCTCAAATAAACTTAATAATTGGTTTACTATTATGCTTTTTGTTGGGATATATCTCGTGTCCGTAAATTTGGAGTGGTTAAGGGAGATTCCTCGTGGTGCGAATGGACTCAAGAGTAGGAGGTTCAACACTATCAGTCAGAGTGTCGACGACACCCCAACAGAAACAAAAGCAACAATAGAAACCAGTCTAGCAGGTGTCGGCATTCTGACGGATGGTGTTGACACCCTAAGCACTCGCCAGGAGATGACTGGGTGATGTCAACTCCACCTCCATATGGATAGACATGGGGATATTTTGGACTTTGTTTTAGGTGTTATTTAAGTAATTGTAACTTCTAGAAACATGTTCTAGAAGTTAAAAAAAACAACAGTGGAATGCTGGAGGATCCTTATAGAAGTGCATTCTTATATTTGTGTGCTTGAAGAAGAATAGTGCAAGGCAGTAATAGTGCAAGCCACCCTTCACTAAGATGCTCCAACCACTCGATCGTTGTGTCTGATCTGCATCAATGAGATAACAATATGCTGCCTATTGTTTGAATTTAGGCAGTTGGCAAGGACCGCAAGAACTCCTATTTTCCTTGCACTAAGGCGATCCCAATCTATTTAATTTAGACTCCTCGTAAATGATAAATGCTAGCAATAGCTCAGTTTAGATCCTCATCTTTTTTACTAAACATGTAAAGATTGTAGGAGAGGCAGTTGGTGCTTAGTTAAGACGTCAAAACAACCTTGAACAGTATAAAATATGTAAAGGATCAGTAAGATTGTTTCATTGTAACTTACGATTTATGAGTTCAAATCTGGAAATAACTTTTTTGCTTAAAAAAAGGATAAATCGACTCTCATCAGACCCACATATTCTACTCCACTTTGTTCAGAATTAGAGAAGAATATGATTCCTTATTCTTAAAATAAGATTAATTATAATTTGATGGGCGTAATGATTTATACCGATTAGAATTATTTATACTAGACTAAGAAAAATAAACAGTTCAACCATAGACCTAAGAATTACTTATCCATCTTATTCCGTCAGTAAGTCTCAAAGAACTATCAAAGTTAAATCCCTTTTATTTTAATATACGTTATTCTAGATAAATAATTCCGAATAACCTAGTCTGCAAACAAATTAGGATAGTGGGGAGAGTTTCTTGGCATTGGGCGGTCCTTGTCTTTATTAGAGGACTTGTCTCTATATGAAAAGATTTCGGAGATTAAACATTCCGAAGGTAACAGCCAAGAATACTCTATGTATGACCAAATGTTTGGTTGCTAATTACCCTACTTATACCGATCAATAAATTTAGATTTGGGGTTCACTTTGAGAACTCGGTAAAAATAGTAGTTGGGTTTTATGGCAGATCCTATCGTTTAATATTTTTATCCATAATCAACTCAAATCCGGCATTCCACTGATGTACCATGCCTTCCAAAAAAAATTTGCATCGCTCCCACAGATGTCAAATAGAACCGACCAGTTCAATGCAGACCCTCTCACAGTGCAGTAAATATTATTTAAGAAAAAAAAGGGCCCGCTCAATGTGTTGTCAGGCTTTGCACCTGAATTATAGTTTGGATAATACTATTCTTGTTCCTTTAATTGCTCCTTTAAGATGCTCTTCTCATCATCACCATCGTTTGACTGTCAAAAAAAAAAAATCATGGTACATGTATATCGTTGAGAAATACTCTACTTACATCTAGCTATACTCTCAACTCCTACATGTTATTTTTAATATCTCTGAAATCTTAGAAATATTGCGGTTATACTTCTCTGTCAAAATGTCGTTAAATAAAAATATACAAATTTTGCATACATACCCATAGGTTCACTAATATTCTCTTTTGGTATATTCCTTTGGAGTTCCTGTTATTTTAACGGAGGAATATAGTCGCAACATTTTTGAAATTTTAAAGACATTAAAAATAATAATTGAGAGTTAGAAAAAAAATGTAAATACGATATTTTTTAAAAATATATATAAAAAAATGTCAACAATTATTACATATAGGTGACTAGGGGTGTCAATTGGATGGGCCCGTGACCCATCCAAACTCAGCCCATATTAAAGAAAATTGGGTTAACCCAACCTCTATAAATTGGGTTGGATTAAATTTGAGTTGACATTAGTTAAATCTTGGTTGAACTAAGCTGAAAATAGATTAGTCCAATTTAATCTATTGATTTTTACAATAACTCATACGAAAAGTAAAATACTTCTAATAAACCATTTATAAATAGGACCAATCCAACCCAATCAAACTCACTCACTATTGAATTGAGGCTGAATTTGAGCTGAATTTGAGTTAAATTTAAGTTGAATTGGGATTGGACTAAAATTAGACTGGACTGTTTTAAATTTGAATTAACCCAGTCCAGCCCGCTCAATTTACATCCCTATATGACCTAGATCTTACTAGTATTAGCTAAGCGAGTATTCCCTTTTGTTTTTAGGTCCACTCAGATTCGGTCACGCGGGACCAACAAGGGGCTGTTTAATACGGTGGAATAATCGCAAAAAGGATTTTTTATCTAAAAGAACTGTTAGTAGGCTACATTCTTGCATAAGCATATAACACGGTATTTATTTGTATATCAAGTTATTTATTTTAGATTCTCCGAGTATCTTTGTTTTTTTAGAATTTTCATAAAATCTAGAAAAGTCGCAATATACCAATTTATGTCACTTCCCTCATTTTCAATTAATTTTTTTTTTAGAGAATTTAAAGATTGATGGAATTTTAAATCTTTTTTTAATACGAGAGAATAACGGCCTCAAGCTGCGAATAATAGGCAAAAGCCCCGAACAAGTCCGAGGACCGAGGAAGCCTCATGAGGTCACGTCCTGACCCAACCAATGTAATTTGGAGAATAAGCCTAGAATAGATCCCTTTATTCCACTTAAACCGATTAACCCACTTTAGCGGAGGGGGTTGGTTAACTCAGGATGGAACACCTTGTACTCCGGTTTAACTGGAATAAGGGGAAACATCTTCGTCACGGGCGCTTCTTCCTCACCAGGTCACGGGCGTCTCTTCCTCACCAGCTGTCCACCGCCTCTTTTCTTTTCTTCTACTTTCTTCTTCGTCACGGGCGCCTCTTCCTCACGAACACGAACTTTCTTCTTCTTCCTCCCAACCTTGCTTCTTCGCTCGTCTCCTCCCCTTCGCCCGATGCCTTCCTACTGGAGGGGAAGGACATCGCGAAGTCCCTTCAGCACGCCCTCTTCTCACCCGGTCAAACGAGGCGCGGCTAGGGCACCGAGCCCTCTCTGTGAGCTCTTCCCAACGGCCGGAACTGCAGCGTGTGGGCGCATCACCTCTCATCCATCCATGTGCTTCACCTCCTTTTTAAAGACGGTTTCCCATCCCCTTCTGAAAGGAGGATGCCAGAGAAAGGGGTTCTTCCAACAATAGGCGTTGCTCCTCCCTCCTGCGGATCCTCCTCCAGCGACCGCCTTCCTGCCGACCCTCGTTCACCGGTGACGAAGTCTTGTTCATCCTCTAACGTGGAGCCCATCTGTGCACAAAACTTCCGGTTAGTATATTCTCTTCCCCATACCATTCATCCCATATTTCAACACATGCATCGCATTTCCTTTCTAGTAGGCCCTAGTTGCAAGAAGGAGGAGGGGCATGTCGATTAGTTAGTAGGAATTTTTTTCCCATAGATTATCAACCTCATTTCTGACTTGTAACATGGTTGTCGGTTATCATCGACCATGCCCTCTGCCTAGGCCGAAGGTCACCCATATTGGGAACGTTTTTCAATCACATCCTTGTAGACTCAGCCATGTCATCTGTGACCATTGTTTTCAATCAGATGCTGGTCAGTTATTTAGAACATTTTTGAAGCCATTTCGATCACATACCGGGTCCAAGGCAGTAGTGCATGTTTGAGTTCATCTTTTATTTTGAAGTAAAAGGCTAGCACTCATTTCAGCAGACATTTCCAAATGAGAAAAGGAGAATTTTGTTTCTTCTACATTTTATATGGGAGTGCTTATTTGACTGGTCACTAGTCCTGCTTATTTGACTGGTCAGTGTTTCTGCTCATTTTGTTTATGCTCATATGCTACATTTTTGTCCCCTTTATAATATTTGGCCATCATGTTTGGCCCTAATAAATGCCATATATTTTCATTCTAAGTTAGTGCTCAGTATCCACTTAAGCTTACAATAAGCTATGACCACTTTTCATAACAAAGCTTCTGTGATGATAGTTGTGCATTTTGTGCGCTTGGATACTAGCTAACCTTCTTTGATACTACCTAAATTACTCTACTACTTGTTGTGCTATGATTCCAATATAAGACCTAGCTACCTCTTTACATTAATTTTAAAATCGGCCTTGGTTTTAAACATCCTGAACTTAGGACCATATCTCACCTATTTTGTGTTCCTCTTTTTTATTTTACATATGATGCCCATAACTAGTTAAACTGCCCACCATGGTATTTCTTTTTTTCTAAAACTACGTTACTGTATTCTCCACTGTTTTGCCACCGAAACGAACCCAAGACCATATCTCTTACATGATTTGAAAGATCCTCCCACAACACCCTCTATTTACATGGAATTTAAGAGCTACCTATTTTGAAAGGTCCCCACTGTCATCTCTTGCTTCCTGTGCTCTTTAAACATGTTGTCCATTACTTGTTATTTTATGTTTTACACATGCTGTCCATAACTGTTTTGCTGCAATTTAATGAGGCTCACATTAGGACCACACCAGACCAGACATTCTTTTGCTTTGTTATTTTCTGTTTCGGACATGATACCCATAACATGGTTTAGAACAATAGATGTTGGTTTCATTCGTTCTCAAGATCTATAACATGCTCATTTGTTTTCATTTTTACAATATGCTTTGATATTTCCGATATGATATTTTCTGTTTTTCAATATGCTTTAGATATTTTTTCAGAACATGGTTTGCATGTTTGGCTTCTTTTTTCAAAACTGGATTATGTAGACATATTGTCTATACACTACATAAGTATGTGTTCCACTGCAATTTAATTCCTACCTATTTTCTATGTAATGCCCTAAACATTACTGTGGACTGTCCATTCTAAGCACCCACCTTATCTTACAAGGAATTTAAAAGGTACATGTTTTCTTTATGTGGGCCTTTAGATTTTCTTATGTCTTGCCGATTTTTTATTCTTCTTATTGTCATATGTGATTTATGTAAGTCTTCTTTTTCTATAAATGTACCTCTTTTATCCCCTTCTTCCATGGTGCAACATTTTTATCTCCTCGTTATTACATTCTTATCTAAGTCTTACACTAATACCGCCGTTGCCTCATGCATCTATATTTTGAGAACGGTCATTTAGGAGGGCGAGAAAGCGGGCAAGGACGATGTCTAATAGTGGTGTGTTCTCTTGCCCCTCATTTCTGACTTCTTTTTGCACAATGAACTTATTACTTGTATTTCACAGTTTCCTTTTAAATATATCATTGTCCTTCATTTAAAATGACATACTTTGATTACATCAATTTTTTGCTTTTTTTTGGATTGTTGTTCGCCCTAATATTAAAGGTGGAGGAACAAAACGTCTGTCCTTCGGGGAGGAGAGGACAACTCAGGACACTCGAGCTGCCAACTTCAATGAGGCCCAAGATCGGGTCCTCATAGGTCTCCTTACGGAGCAGTTTGATAAACATAACTGCATCGAACGAACCTTCAAGCCAGGGGTTTGGCGTGAAATCGTTGGAGCGTTTAATAGCGCGACGCACCTGGACTACAAAGATTCCACGTTGAAAAATTAATATAAAACCCTTAAGAAAAATTACAATTTTTTGCGTGTACTTCTTGAGCAAAGGACTGGGTGGGGTTGGGATGATATAAACAAGATGCCCTTCCCTGGACTTCAGGACTCTTGGGACAACGTCCTACCAGTAAGCATCTCCCATGATCAACTTCACTTTTCTACACAACGTTATATTATCCATACTTTTATACACCATCTTTTTCTTCATTTTCAGTCACGTCAACATTATAGCTCCCTCAGAGGCAAGTCCTTCCCATATAAGGCCGAGATGGAATACCTAGCCAGCAACAGCACAACGTTTGGTCCAGATGCTGAGGGAACCCGCCGTAGATGCAATGTGCCTTATTACAGTCTCGATCAACCTAATACTGAGTACAATATGCGTCGTCAGTCGCAGCGCACACCCGTCAATGACTTTCTTGTCGCACTTCAGGGAGAGCAAGAAGATGACGACTTTGTCATAGGTGTCTCCGCCGTCCAAATGGCTTCCCCTCCTACACCCCAAACTAGAACCATGGCCTCGAACAGTGAAGTCAATTCTCCGCGCAAGAAACGTGCCTCCTCAAACATGAAGGGAAAGGCAATTCAGGACCCCACTGTGATCATAGATTTTATTAATGTTGTTCGAAAGCGGACTGACCTTGTCATAGATTTACGTGTGGAAAGGGCTTCTATGGTATCCGTCCCTACACCCTCGATCCAAACACAGCCCACAGCCCAGGAGCCAGATCGTATTCCTTCTATGAAGGATTGCATAGACGCATTGCGAGAGGTTCCTGGCCTACATCCAGACTTATTCGTGAGTTCCTTAGATCTCTTCAAGGATGCGGAGAATCGCGGAATATTTATGAACCTGAGTAATGAGGAGAAGATCTGATGGATGTTACACCACGTGGGGTAGTTGATTTGTAATTTCTTGGATGTTGACTTGGATGATGTATTCAGATAATATCTATTTTGAGTTGTTTAATCCGTACGTTCTTCTTCAGACTTGTTGTTAGTGATTTCTTATGTTCACTTGGATTATGTGTTGACTTGTAACATGTATTCGGATTTCTTATGTTCTTATTCATAGTTGTTGCGTGCTCATTATGTTTTAGTTCCATAGGTACTCATCTAAGTAAATGCAGGTATTTGATAACTTTGTAGGTATGGGACAGTACAAATGTTATGTCGTTTGGGTTGGGCGTGAGCCAGGACTTTATTTCAATTGCCTTGAATGTTTTGTCCAAGTTAATGGGTACCCAGGGGCTCGTTATAAGGGCTTCCATTCAATTGAGGAGGCCGAGTGTGCGTTCTCTGGTATTGTCCAACAACGTCCAGAGAGGCGAACAGAAGTTCCTCGATATTACGATGTGCCCAGGACATCTGAGCAACTACTTGCAAAGGCACCTGCTTCGTTTACTCACGCTGCTCAATTTGACTGGCAACCATTTGTTGTAATCATACTGTTGTGTGTCATTGTAGTCATCCTTCTCATCATGTTACTTACCATTCTACTTATGTCTATCTGAACTTTCTAATTTGTATCGTACTTTCTTATGTATGTATTTTGGTCTGAGTAAGGTTTATGTAACATTCTGCCCCACTTATTACAATGTCTTCCATGTAGAATTTATTGATGCTGTATTGAAGTTCCTGGAAGAGGACGAAGAACTGTTGAATGTGATCGAGGAGACAATTATTGAGCACATTGAGAATGAATACGTTCTACGGGTACGCCGACGTATGCATAACTCTGCTCTATCCGACCATACATGGATCCATGAGATATTAGACGGCTATGACAAAAGGTCTTACCACATGTTTCGAGTGCATCCTTCTATGTTTTTACGACTCCGTGACCTACTTGTGAGTCATGGCCTTTTGAGGGACTTGCGGCATGTGACAGCGACACAACAACTTGGTATGTTCCTATATGCTACCGGCCATGGCATTGCAACGGGAGCCATGTGCGAGCGGTTCCAACACTCTTCTCATACTATTAGTTGGTATGTCAACTTGGTCACAAACCAGATAGCTGAGTTAAAGTACGACTTTATTCAGCTGCCTACACACGCTCAGGTTCGTGAGTGTCATTCGCACATCCGGGGAAAGCAAACGTTCTACCCGTACTTCAAGGTGACCACATTGCTACTGTGCATTTTTTACGTTAGTCGTGATGTACATGTACACATTGACTGATAAATGTTCTTCCACACATCTTCTTTGTACAACCATGTAGGATGCGATTGGAGCTATCGACAGCACGCATGTGTTGGCAAATGTGCCATGGATAGTGCACTGACGATTCCGAAACCGCAAAGGTTTCATCAGCCAAAATGTCATGGGTGTCGTGTCGTTCCACCTCACCTTCCAATACGTTGCAGTTGGTTGGGAAGGATCAGCTGTCGACATGCGGGTGCTTAGATGGGCTTTGGACGAAGGCGCATTCACTGTCCTCGTGGAAAGTATTATCTGGTTGATTCTAGGTATGCAAACTCAAGTGGTTTCTTGGCTCCATATCGTGGCCAAAGATATCACTTGGCATCATTTCGCTAAGAATATAATGGGATATATGCGAATAAAGAAGAGAAGTACAACCATCGTCATGCTCAGTTAAGGAATGTTGTTGAGAGAGCATTCGACGTCTTGAAGAATCGGCTTCAGACGTTAAAGGAGGGGAAGATGTACCCCTGGACGACACAGAGGACGATGGTCAGCGCTATTATTCACAACTTCATTTGTCGATCTCAGGAACATGATTATTACTTCAACTGCGAGAATAATGAAGAAGCAGTTGGTGAGGATGGTGGTGATGAGGATGTTCCCATTGACATCCCTCTTAGTCGGACTGAGGTTACACTAGGAGGGCAGATTAGGGACTCGATTGCTAACGCACTCTGGATATGAGTTGTGTTCGTCATGCCTGCCTCCTCTTCGGTGCTTTGTTCTGCATGTCTCTTCGCATTTTACTTTATTGTCTGTTTGTTTGCGTATGTGATGTTTGATTTTTCATATACTTTATGTACGGATATTAGTTATTGCTTATGTTGAACATTTCCTTTTTAGCATTTGACCTTATTCAACTGCAGTATTTTATTTTTATGAACAATTTTCGAATTAATTTCTTTACTTTTTCGTCGACTTAAACATTGTACTGAGTACCTTTTTTATTTTTTTCCGCAGGAGGAATTAATATAAATGAGTCTATTGGATAGATGGTTCCACTGCTTAGAGCAACCCCACTGGACAATAATTTTATCGAACCATCCTCCTGTTTTCGAGCCTGCGAACGGTGCATGGAATTTTGCAACCCTATCCATTGCCACATTGGGATGATCGGATGGCATCAGTGCAATCATATCTCAGTCGGTTATTTGGATAGTAGGAGGGCAAAATTACACGCTCTTCATTCGCTTATTATGGATAATGATGAAATAATATAAATGAGTCTAGTAGTCGGATGGTTCCACTGGTTGGAGCAACCCCACTGGATAATGATTTCAGTCAACATTAAGTTCCTATTTCTGAACCTGCAAAGGACGCATGTCCATTGAAGATAGTTAATAGTGTGCAAATTTGCAACCGTATCCATTTATATGATAGGATTGTCGGGCGGCTTCAACGCAACGACATCTCAGTAGTGTGCTTTTTGGATACTAGGAGGGCAGAATTGCATGTTCCTAATTCGGTCATTATGGGCGATGATGAAAGAATTTAATTGAGTCTATTGGTAGGATGGCTCCACTGCTTGGAGCAACCCCAGTGGATAATGATATTTTGTATATTACGTACATGTTTCTGAGCCTTGAAATGATTAATATTTCACAGTGTACTGATAGATGGTGAGGTTATGGCAATAGTAGGTACTGTAATTTTAATGTTCTCATTTTTTACTTTAATTTTATATTTGTTGCATATAATCTACTAAATTTTTTTAACAGGGGTACAATGCGTACGTACTTCCAGGAGGTATTTTGTGTGTGGATTTAGTTAAAAGGGAGGCTCAAGAATGATGCATTGTATTTTTTTTCAGTTATAACGGATATTGTAAATTTGAAAAAAAAATTTATTGAATTTGAAGATTTTTGCAAGTGACTGTTATGGTGACTGTTTTTGTCTATGAAATTTTTAGCATAATTGAGTGTACGATCACAAAGTGCTATACAAATTGAGGAAAACATAATTTTAATCACAAGATGTTTCAAATTAACATATTTTATTATAAATTTATTTACAAGATATTCTGTTAAATCATCGAATTTGAGTTTGAAAAAAATATAATAATTTAGCTTTAAAATTAATTTATAGATTACTATTGTAACATGTGTTACTAACAAGAAATTAAAAGAAAAATAGTTGACAAACTCAATAATATTATACATATTAATAAGTAATTTGAAAAATATAGAAATTTAAAATAACCTATGCAAGGACAACATGGGTGTAGACACGCTAATTTTGACGTCATTTCGAGTAAATTTCATATCATACAATAATGCCTCGAAATGGTCTGATAATTAATCATTAATTAATTTTTATTAATCTTTTTAAGTGTCGGGTTTAACAGATGTGTTTAAGTTAATCAATTGAATTGGTTTTAGCTCAAATTTGAGTTAAAATATGAAGAATTCTAAAAGACGTCGACCCAAGTGGACGCCATTTAGACTTTATTCTTATTTTAGTGATTAAATTTGAATTTTAATTAATTAATTAATTAACTAAAAGGCGTCTGGTAATGTCGATGCGTTTTAAGTTTCCTAAGTGATTTTAACTTCCCCTCCGGATGTTTATCCTTATATTAATTAGTCTAAAAGACGTCTATACAGGTGGACGCGTTTTACCTAATAAAGATAAAGATAAGTTTTCCCGGATATTTATCCTTATCTTAATTAATCTGAAAGGCGTCAGCCATGGTGGACGCGTTTTAGATAATTACAGATAAAGATGAATTAATTAGTATTTATCTGTCAATTAAGATGGATAAATTCGAAATTTTTTGCTATGTTAATCGCGAACCCAAGAAAAAGCCTATAAATACCTTGCATGTTGAAGAGTTAAAAAAGTTGAAATCCATTAAGAGAGAGCATTATTATAGCGAGTTGAAGATCGAAGCAACAACGTCGGAACGCCGGAGCGCTGCCATTTCCAGAAGTCGGCGTCCTTTCAAGATCTTCATCCTTTCAAAGCTTCATCCGATTGGGCATAAGTGTTTCATTTCTGCATTTTCATTTTCATCTTCATTAATTTCATTCTTCATTCACTTCATGCAAACACACACCACAGCATAATTTTTCAAAACCTACTTGATTTAAGGGGTTTCAAAGCCACTCAACAAGTAAGTTTGATGTTCAATCATATGTCCAAAATCATGATTAGTTCAGATACTGCTTCTACTTAAATTCTCATCATCATTGTTTCTTCGTTTTCTGTTTCTGTCTCTGCTGCACTCAACAACAACGAGAGATTCAAGAGGGGAAATCAAGCACAAAGTCAGAAAGACTTCTGGACGATCCTCAACCTCAAATTCAACAGCAAGAGCAAAAAGCAAAGAAAGGGCTCTCTTTCTTCAGCCGGCTGAGGAAGGGGAACCAAGGACTCAATCTTCCGCGTTTGAACAGGTAAGCGATCATATCTCTTTTGAAACTTTTTAGTTAAAAGTTTCTGGCGATCACTGCACTTAGTTGCTATTTTTAATAGGTTAGTTTACACTAAACAACATAGATTTTTCATGTTAATCATACGGTCATTCTAAGCACCTACAATGGGTATTTGGAACTCTTTATTCTCTTCTTTGTTCTACTCATTCCTACCAAATCACTTGGAATAGCGCAGTGCAATTCTACTTATTCTGGGTGGAATACCAACTACTTACCAAACTAAAATATCTCTTATTCTGGTTTAAGAAATTCCTTCCTCCTTATTCTGGTTTAAGCTACTTTGCAAACAAAGTGAAACTATAAGTTTCCGACCACTCGCGGACAAGGGACGAGTGCTCGAGAATCCAAAAGGCCATAAGCCCGTCAATGCACCTTTACATGTGGCAAGTCCATGGGTCATAATATGCCAGGAGAGTAAGGCCCCAGAACAAAAAGCATCCTCAAAATTTTTTTCATCATGAGACATGGTACATATCTCACTTCACCATCAGCATAAGGACTTTCTCTCTAACCAGATTAGACCTCGTTAACCAAGATTGGACATAACTTGACCTTTTAGGATCTTACATGACACCTCTGCAGTGGTTCGACCTCATGGCACATGCCCCTTCAATGAGACGCTGTGTCCGTCCTCATCTAGTTGGAAGGACTCAATAAGTACCATGACCCTACTCCTTCATAAGGTACGAACAACTCTCTAGTAAAAATGTTTATCTTGTCATTAACTCTGTCCTCAAATTAAATTAACTTAAGTATCAAAAGATTAATTCTGACTAAGGCCAAAGTTTCCCCGGATGACCTTTGTTTTGCCTTTGGAGGGAAAGAGAGGCTGAGAGGACTCACCTTCGTTAGTCGGACAGGTACATGGCACTGAAGTGTTCGTTCACGTGTCCAGCACGAACCTACAGAATTTTCACCCGCTACAAGCTATTTTGTATGTCATAAGAATATGGATCAAGTGGTCCTCGTAACACGAATATAATGCTAAATAATTTAAATTTAACTACGTACTTTGTAACATGCAAATTAGAGTAGATACCTATTGATATCAGAGAGTTTGTAATTTGAAGATTCAACTTAATCCATCAGAAGCTATAGACGGGAGCAAATTGGGACTGATTAATTTGAGGTCAAGTTTATAACCTGATCTATGAAAAGCAGAGGTGAAGACTTTAGACCCACATGCTTAACTCTACTCGTAATTTTACAAATTAGATTGAATTTCATATATTAAAAGTAAATTAGATTTGGATTAGTCTGAGTGTGAAATTGAGATTAATGGGAATCATGATTTGATGTTTTTAGCCATCGAAAGTCGGAGCGCAGAGTAAAGAGGCCATCGAAAGTCACGTCATTTGGGGTGGCTTAAACATCCAATCAATGATTCCCATGAACCGTTAAAGTGGAGTTTTAGAATTAATAGATGCAGTTTAAAGTTATATTTGAGAACACAAATTAAAGAAATATTTATGGGATAATCCTAAGGTACAACTTCGATGCCACCAATGATTGTTAGGCTACGAATGAAACTTTACCAATAATCGTTGTACTTTTATTTTTGGGCTTTTGTAAATAACCCTTTGGAGAAGTGATGGTTTGAAATCATGTGTCGTTAAACATGCACAACTAACAACCTTATTTTAATCGGTTCATTCAAATTCATTTGGAAATAGTAAATGATGAGAACTGAGTCGATCCACAAGGAAATAAGATTTTAATTTTGAAAACTTTGAACTTTGGTTGATCTAGAAAGAGAATTGATGATTTACACTAACTAATTAGGTATTTAATCACACAACACCCTAATTAACTAAAGCAACCAAGACTACAACAAAAACATCTAACTAAGTGAACTAATTTAAGAAAATACACACACGCTCTTGTAAAAAAAAAAAAAAAACAAATTAGATGATGAAACTCTAAACACTATTAACATTAACCATTACCCATTTAACAAAGAATAACTTCACAAAGTTTTCTGAACTGAATCTACTAAAAAAAATATTCAAATAACTAAACCTAAACCAAACAACTAAATAAACTAAAACACAAAAAAAAATGAGAGCAGCTGCCAAACAGTGGCCATAGGGTCATGTGAGCGCTGGGCGCAATGAACCGGTGCAGGGGCGGCGGGTGAAGCGGCTGGTGTGCCGGACGCTGAGAGCGGGAAGTCCCCGCGTGGCTACGCGTGGCAGGCGGCGGGGACGTGTGTCATCTCGACGGGCCGAGGCGCGACTTTGCGTTGGGCATGGGCGACGATGCCTGGCCCGACGAATCCCACGGCGCTACCGCGTGGCAAGGCGGCAGTGGCTGGCTGGGCGGGTCCTAGCGCGTGGCGGCGGCGGAGCGGGACGGCCCGACACGGGCGACGACACTGGGCGGCGCGAGTCCGCTCGCCTTGCCGCGTGGAGCTCGTGGACCCACCACGGCTGCTGGGGTGCGAGACAGAGCGCCGTGTGGCACTGGCCCTTGCCTTGGAGCAAGCGAGCGGCGTTGACGACGCAGCGTCTTGCGTTCAACGTACGGATCTGCTGCTGGCCCTGTTCGAGGCAGCAGAGAGAAGAGGGGCAAAGGGAGAAGAGAGAGACGTACAGGGAGAGAAAGAGACAGGGCTGAAGAGAGAGAAGATCTGACAGGGGAGAGAACCAGAGAGAAAAAAGAGAGAACGTAAGAGAAGGAGAGAATGCGTGCAGAGAGAAAACAGAGAGAAAGGCATAGAGAAGGGGAGAGAGAAAAAACTCCAGAAGGAGAGTTCTCGCATTTCAAAGAGAGAGGGAATAAAAAGGGGGGAGAAAACAGAGAGAAAGGCATAGAGAAGGGGAGAGAGAAAAAACTCCAGAAGGAGAGTTCTCGCATTTCAAAGAGAGAGGGAATAAAAAGGGGGGGCCCCAAAGAAGAGGCTAGCGGGTCCATTTTAAAAAGGAAAAGGGAGGATTTAAAATAAAGAAAGTGGAAAAAAAAGAAGGCCTTGGGTTCTTCTTGGCCATGGAATTAGGACAACCCTAAGGCGTCAAATGGCATTTTTACCCTTCTTTTAACTTCTTCCTCAAAATAAAGTTGATTCTTTTCTTGAGACTCGATCACTGGACCTCCCGCAAAATTTTCAGAGATCTCACCATCTGTACTACATCCTCTTTGTGTCATGTTCACATAGAATAAACATAAATTAAGATATTATCATGAATATTTATGTTTAAGTAAATGATTTATCTCGGTTTTGCACAAATACATGAAATGATGATGATTTTAACTAAGAATTTAAGGAAATTGGTACCGTTGGGCTCGTTACAAAATTATCAATTATTTCATGTTATTTTACACATAAAGATGTGAATATGATGCGTGCGATTGCCCTTAAATGATCAAATTATCAACTTATCACACCCCCAACTTACTCATTGTTAGTCCCTTAGCAATGCAAATAAAGAAAAAAATTAGGACAAACAATAAATTATCATGCTTCATTTGTAGTTATCTATCACAAATAATTTAAGTGGTAGCCGATTGATTAAGTTAAAGTTTTCATATCCCACAATATTTTGATTCGCGACAGATGCTTATGCAAATTGGCACGCTTAGAATTCGTTTCCGACCTTTCTATTATATGCTTGCCTTTACTAACCCTCTAGATAAGACTATCTGGGGAAGAAAAGAGAATAAATGATTTTCCGATTAGTCAGCGATGACCGTTTTTCAGCTCCCGCCCTGTTTCAGCACTTTTCACGACTTGGTCATATTTCTAGTATGATGGACTTTTTAGCGCGGCTTTATTTTTCATTTATTTGCGCAATTGCCTTTGAGAGTACTTACTTTTTGTTACTCTCATTACTTTGCTTGAGGAGAGGTGCGTACTTTTTGCCACCTACCTTCCTTTAACTCTTTTAACACCTTCTATTGCCTTTAGTGTTTACAGTTGTCCATTTTAAATGACCGTCTCTTTAAAGTGATGAGTGGGACAGTCCCCTATTACAAATCCTAACATTCCTTTCGTTCAACCAAAAAGAAAAATTAGAATAAGTAGTCCTATCCTTAAGGCTAATTCTAGTAATTCTATACTTTTAAGATCCTTCGTTCATTCTAAGTTGCCGTGTGTGTGAAAATTATCCTGCCGTGGATTTTTGTGAAGTGGGATATTTTGAAGGCTCTTTAACCAATGTGACTAACAAAAAAAACTGATTTGTTTAAGATTTACTTAATGAAACATGATTTCATGCAATTTTCATAGGATGTGAAAAAAAGTTTTTGAAAGAAATTTTGAAATTTTGACCATTTTTTCAGTAAAAGATATCAATTTTCTTCAAAAAAAAATTTTGCAAATAAAAACATATCAAATTGATTGTCTCACCCCCCAACTTGATTGACATTGTCCTCAATGGCATAAAAGATATGAAAAACATACTAGCCATAAGAGAATTGTGAAGGAGAGAAACAACCTGTAATGATGAGGATGCGATTTTACCAAAGCCGATTGCCGCTTACAAACCTAAAAAAAAAAAATGAAAAGAAAACAAAGTTGAACTAAAGATATTGGGTTGCCTCCCGACAAGCGCTAAATTTATCGTCTTCAGCCAGACGGAAGTTCAGTTATTGTGAATCACTCAGTTCTATGGATTCAAGTGGCTTATTTTGAAGGTTTTCAATAAATGGTTTCAACCGTTGACCATTACCGGTGAAAATGTTTCCACTCTTAGGATTCAGAATTTTTACAGCCCATGATCGAAGGCTTTAACGACCACGAACGGTCCATCCCATCTGGATTTCAGTTTTCCTGAAAATAGGCGAAACCTAAAGTTAAATAGTCAAACTTTCTGATTTGGAAGAAAAGATTTTCTCACAATATGTTTATCATGGAAAGCTTTAATTTTGGCTTTATAATTCTTTGAATTTTTATAGGCCTCGTTGCGTAACTCTTCTAGCTCACTCAGTTGTAAGGTTTGATGGGAACCAGCTTGGGCTAGGTCCAGATTGACTTGTTTAATGGTCCAATATGCCCTATGTTTCAATTCCACCGGAATGTGGCACGCTTTTCCAAAAATCAAATGATAAGGAGACATGCCAATAGGAGTTTTGTAAGCGGTCCGATAGGCCCATAAGGCATCATCCAATCTTTCAGACCAATCTTTTCTATCGGGCCTAACGGACTATTGCAGAATATTCTTAATCACTCTATTGGAAACTTCTACTTGGCCACTGGTTTGGGGATGATAAGGGGTAGTTATCTTGTGATTAATCCCATATTTCTTAAACAAAGCTCGAAACTGGTAATTCGTGAAATGCGTTCCCCCATCACTTATGATAGCTTTAAGCCATCTGAACCGAGAAAAGATATTTTTTTGGACGAATTTAATGACTACTTTATGATCATTGGTTCGGGTGGCTACTGCTTCAATCCACTTAGAGACATAATCCACCGCTACCAGAATATATGTATATCTAAAAGAATGTGGAAAAGATCCCATAAAGTCAATCCCCCAAACATCAAAAACTTCAACCACCAAGATTGGGTGGCATCATATCCCTTTTCGCCATATTTCCTACAGCCTGGCATCGGAGGCAAGTTCTGCTAAATTCATGGGCATCTTTAAAGAGTGTGGGCCAGTAAAAATCACTTTGCAGGACCTTGGCTGCAGTTTTCTTTCCCGAGAAATGGCCCCCACAAGCCAGATTATGGCAGAAGTTGAGAACACTATGTTGTTCTTGTAAGGACTGAAGTTTCGGGTTCTGTATTCGGGTCGGGTTCGGGCCGGATCCCCTGGTTTGGACCCTGGAGGGGTCTTGAGATTTCTGACTGAATGGCGTCAGCGCTGCTCGACGCCTTTCAAAAGGCGTCAGGGTGTGTGGACGCCATTTAGGTCTGCTGCTTGTGCCACGTGTGCGCCACGTGGGCGGTTTTCGGGCCGCGAGAGTACGGCCCCTGTCACTTCGTCTGAACGGCGTCCAGATTGATCGACGCGATTCAGACTGCGACATCTACGATGTCAGGGCACGGCGCCAGATCGTTGTCAATACGGCTGTCCTGTCAGACTGAATGGCGTCTGCCTCGATCGACGCGTTTTAGCTGGATTCGGATTGACCCTGCGAGCCTCCCCTTCTTTCCCTCACTTTCGCCTCCACACTCTCTCTCCTCGCCTCTTCGCTCCCTCTCCGCCCTCCTTCCTCCCTTCCCCTCCTCTTCTTCCTCTTCCATCACTCCATAGCCTCCCTACCCCTCACCTCTACCTCCACCACCTCCTTCGCGGCGTTCCCTTCTCCGGACGGCGGCCGACGTCCCGGCGGAGTGGCGGCGTCCTCGAGGGTACCGGCGGCGGTCTGCGGTGCGGCGGGTCGGCGGCGAGGAGCTTGGAGGAGTTCAAGAACCGGTAGGGGACGAACCTTGCATGTGTTGCTCGTATGTTTCTTGGCGTGACGTGACGTGTTTGGGGCTAGATTGAGCATGTTTAGGGGGATTCCTTGTGGGAATGGCGGTGCTTGTGAACGTGGTTTCGTAGCATGCTTGTGATGGTTGGATTTCTCTTCTTCCCCCTTTGGTTTTGGGGCTTTTCGGGGTGCTTGGGATTAAGGGAGAAACCCTCGGTTCGAACCAGGGAACCAGGTTTCTGGCGCTAAACGGCGTCGTGCCTGGTCGACGCCTTTCAGAAGGGCGTCAGGGTAGTACGACGCCTTTTAGGGCAGAAACCTCCCTGTTCGAGGTTTTTCGAATAGGGGTTCTGGCGCTAAATGACGTCATGGATGGACGACGCCTTTCGGAAGGACGTCGAGCCATCATGACGCCATTTAGGCAGGAAATCGCCCCGAGTGAGGATCTGTAAATCTGGAATTTCGGTGTGAATGGCGTCTGTGGACCCGGACGCATTTTAAAGGGCGTCTCCCTATGACGACGCGTTTCAAGGAATAATCTGACTTTAAGTAAACCTGTCTGAGGGACTTGAATGGCGTCGACTCCGGTCGACGCGATTCAAGACAGAACTGTCTTGGTGCTGGTTTTAGCTTGTGTTTCACTGTTGGCGGTTCTAAGGCATGTTTTACGTTGTACACTGAGACTGAGGACTTCTGTGTGAATGGAATTACAGCATGTTATGTGTGTGTGTGTGCTTATACAACTGTGGATCGATATGACTGTGGTTTACGTTGTCACCATGGACCGATGGGGACAGGGTCATGGTGTCTATGAGGCATTGTGCCGTACCGGTGGGAGGAGGGGTACATGTTGTGGTTTACCTTTGGCTGAGGAAAGCAGAACCACCTTGAGCCCGTCGGGCCGGAGTAGCTGGTGCGCTATCCGAGGGGTTGCTGCTTGGCCTCAGCGGGTCGGGTTTCCCTGTTTGTCGTGGCAGCTTCCGGCGCGTTTCTTGCTATGGATCTGGTTGTGGAGTTGTTTTACCCCTGTAGCCACTGGGCCTGATGTGACCTTTGATCAAGGTTACGAGTGGTACCCTTAGCCCTTTGGCCTGACGCAGCCCGGGAGGTTAGGGTTGTCGGTAGTTCCTGTAGCTTCGGCTTGACGGGGGTTCGCCGGTCCCCAGGGCCCTCCTGAAGCGCTGAGGCCTAGCGTGGAGGCAATCCGGACGGTAGGACAGTAGTCTAGACTGCTTGTGTGCACACGTAGCTGGCAGTGGCGGTACACTGGTTCCAGCTAGTCCTAGCTTGGCTCACTGCCTCACCCTACAGTGCCCCGGAACACTGTAGGGGTGGACAGGCGTGAGCATTGGTGGTAGTGTTGGGAGGCGACGTTTGACTTCGGTCGTCAGTGTGGTTCAGTCGCTTTGTGGACTTTGTCTGTGAGACGTGACTCTATGTTGGGTTCTTCGAGTTGCTTAGAATGGTTCTTGCTACACTGCTTATCGTGCGTTTTATATCTGAGTTGGGTGCTATGTTTACTGCTTTACTCAAATTGCTATATTCCTGTTGTTATACTTGTGGGTGTGTGAGTGGGAGGCAGGGGATCGGATGATCCCTACTGAGCCCAATTCTGGTGTGGCTCACTCCCTGCGGTTTCAGGTGTGGACCTCGTGGCGAGCGGAAGCGTGGTGTCTTCTTGGTGTGCGGACCAGCAGCTGTCTTAGTTCCCGGGGTATGCCACGATGTTGTTGTACTTTCCTTCTGCCTGTACTTATTTAACTTGTTGGACATGTAATTATTGTTGGACTGTATACGGACATTATTATTTTCCCTTCTGCGCACTCATTTACCTTTGTAGTCCGTGCGATTGTTATATTTAGCCTTGTTTAGCACTTACTCCTCCAGATGTGTTGTGTGAGATCCGGGTGTGAACCCGCAGTTAATGGGCCGACATCCATTTAGTGACCGGATCTCCGGTCATAGGATGGCGGGTCGTTACAGTTCTTCTTCAGGAACGCATCGCCTAATGATTTGATCAAGACAGAATTTGAATAGTTTCGGATCCTCCCAGAAATAATACTTCTCGTGGGAAAAGAATTTATCCTTCTCACTTTTAGTCCATCCTTCCGGAAGTTGATTAGTCACCTTGTAATTGACAATATGAGCATACCAAGGTGCAACAGTGTGAGAAATGGCCAGCAGATGCTCATCAGGAAATGAATCAGTTATTAGTACACTCTCGGAAATCGAAATTCGGGATAGGTGGTCAGCTACCACATTCTCAGAATCCTTCTTATCCCGAATTTTCAAATCCAATTCCTGAAGAAGTAAGATCCATCTGATAAGTCTGGGCTTCGCATCCTTCTTGGTCAGAAGGTATTTCAAAGCTGAGTGATCAGAATAGATTATGACTTTTGTCCCTAAAAGATAAGATCTGAATTTTTCTAGGACAAAAATCACAGCTAATAATTCCTTTTCTATGATGGTATAATTCATTTGAGCATCTGCAAGGGTGCGACTTGCATAATAGATCACCACGGGACACTTGTTAATTCTTTGTCCTAATACCGCACCGATAGCATAGTCAGAGGCATCGCACATGATTTCGAAGGGCAAAGACCAATCTGGAGATTAAAGAATCAGAGCTTTGACCAAATATTCCTTCAAAGAATTGAATGCCTTGATGCAAGATTCATCCATTTGGAAGGGAACATCCTTAGCTAGGAGAAGAGTTAGAGGCCGAGCAATTTGAGAGAAATTATGGATTAACCGGCGATAGAAACCGGCATGGCCAAGGAATGAACGGATTTGTCTGACCGAGGTGGGAGGAGAAAGATTAGATATAAGATCGATCTTAGCTTTATCTACCTCTATCCCCCTTTCAAATATAATATGGCCTAGAACAATGCCCTTTCGAACCATAAAATGGCTCTTCTCCCAGCTAAGTATCAAGTTGGTTTCTATGAATCCAGCTAGCACCTGTTTAAGAATTTTCAAGTAGTTTTCAAAAGAATCCCCGAAGATCGAAAAGTCATCTATGAAAACTTCGAGAAATTCTTCTACCATATCAGAGAATATAGCCATCATGCACCGTTGAAATGTGGCTGGTGCGTTGCAAAATCCAAATGGCATTCTTCTGAAAGCAAACGTGCCATAGGGGCACGTAAAGGTGGTCTTTTCTTGATCTTCCAAGTAAATAGCCACTTGATTATACCCGGAATACCCATCTAAGAAGCAAAAGTACTTTTGGCCTGATAACTTTTCTAAGATCTGATCCATGAACGGAAGTGGGAAATGATCTTTTTTAGTCATGAGATTAAGTCTTCTGTAATTAATGCACACTCTCCATCCCATGGTAAGCCTAGTGGGTACCTCTTCCCTATGATCATTCTTGATAACCGTTAATCCCGATTTCTTGGATACCACTTGGGTTAGGCTGACCCATTTACTATCCGATATGGGGTAAATGATACCTGCGTCCAGCCATTTCACAACTTCCTTCTTCACCACTTCTTTCATATTTGGATTAAGCCGCCTTTGCATCTCCCGACTTGGTTTGGAATTCTCTTCCATATAGATATGATGCATGCAAATGGACGGACTTATTCCTTTCAAATCTGCCACTGACCAACCAATGGCACCTTTATGGGCTTTAAGGACCTCAATTAACTGAGCTTCTTGCGGCGAAGTTAGGTTTGCCGCAATGATGACCGGAAGAGTCTGGTCGGAGCTCAAGAAGACATACCTAAGAGATTCAGATAGTGTCTTGAGTTCGAGCACAGGAGGGTCCTTTAAAGATGGCAAAGCAGGTTCAGATTACAAAGCTGGTAATGGTTCAACCTTGGACCAAGATGTTAATGGGTTCAGGGAATCTTTTAAAGCATTCGCTTCCTTTAAATGGTCATGCGTAATCATCGCATTTTCTTCAACCAGATTATTCAATATATTAATAGTATGACATTCTTCTTCATGATCTGGATATTGATATGCTTTGAAGACATTAATCTTGACTTTTTGACCCTCAAATGAAATGTCCAGCATGCCAGTTTACAATAACATCCTCAATTGATCCCCGTAGAGTCTTCACAGACCTATCAGCCAACTGCAAGATGATGGATGTGGGCTTTAATTCCCCAATATCAAATTTCTCATAAATGGTTGTTGGCAAGAGGTTCACACTAGCACCTAAATCCAATAAAGCTCTATCAAATGTAACTCCTCCTAAGTCACATGAGATCAAAGGTGCTCCAGGATCCTTCAACTTCTTGGGAAGATGATTCATCACAATCGCACTCACATCTTCTGAGAGCCGAACCTTTTCGGGTGTCATTCTAGATTCTCTTCGTGGAGTGCATAATTCCTTGAGGAACTTAACATAAGCTGGCACATGCTTGATGGCATCGAGGAGTGGAATATTAATCTGAATTTATTTGAATAAGTTCAGCAACTCCTCATTCTGAGCTAGTTTCTTCCTGGCATTGGGTTTAGCTAACAAAGCATTTAGAAATGGCACCCTAGGTTGATAAGAACTTGGGCCTTCATCTATCTTCCCTTTTCCTTTCGGATCCTCCTCCAACTTCTCTATATTGGGTTCAGCCTCACTCTCACTTTCAATTTCATGAGGCCCATCAGTGGAACTTTCGGCTAACTCTTTATCTGCGTGTGGGTTTTCTAGACTTTTCCCACTCCTAAGGACTGAAATGGCTTTAACATTCTCAAATTGCGGCCCTTTAGGTTGTGGTAATAGGCCAGGTTGAAGTAAAAAGCCCGATTGCTGTGAAAAACCCGGAGGTTGATTCCTTGTATTAGCAATGGGTTGACTAGGCAGTTGGCCCACTTCTCTTCTCATCGTAGCTTCAGCTAGTTGGCCCATTTGACTTTCTAACTTATAAATGGATTGTTGTTGGGTCAAAATCAGCTGTTAGAGTTGAGTGAATTTGTCATCAAAGTTGGACTGAGGAGGTTGTTGGTAAGTGGGTGGAGGATGGTATTGGGTTGGATGTCCTGATTGGAATGATTGGTAGTGGGCCAGTTGACCTGATTGGAATGATTGGTAGTAGACCGGTTGAGAGAATTGGGCCTCGGATCCCCTAGCCTGAACATTTCCGTACAAATTAGATTGATGTTGAAATGAATTATGTAGCTTTTGGGCTTGATGCATGGGAGGATTAGACATTGGTAATGGGGCCTGCTGATTCTTCCAAGAAAAATTAGGATGATTTCTCCAGCCAAGATTGTAAGTATTTGAGAATGGATCATAATTGGGCCTGGAGAATCCCTGGACAGCCTGAACTTGTTCTTGAATGAATGGTGAAAGTTGGGCCGCGGTTGGACATTCATTCACTTGATGGGTCGGACTTGCGCATAAGGCACAAATGTCATGATTGACAGAAGATGGGCCTTCATATGGACTAGATTGTGTTGGATAAGTAGGCTCTGGCTTGTTTAAGGCCAAGAGTTGGTCTAATTTCTGGGCCAAGATGTCTATCTTATCTAATTTTTGATTAATCATATTTATGTCCATTCTGGATTCGAGCTCTCCACGGGCCTTAAGTTCATACATTCCAGCCCGTTTAGATAGCCCAACAGACCTCTCATAAGATGATAATGAGGCATGATTGATGGAATTTTCGCTTAACATCTCAAAAAGATCATAAGCCTCATCTTCATTTTTCATCATAAACGCCCCTCCACATGAGGCATCCACCATTTGTCTAAACTGTTCAGACAATCCTTCATATAATGCTTGGACAATTTGTCATTTTGAAAGTCCATGATGAAGGCATTTCCTAAGCAATTCTTTTAGTCTTTCCCAAGATTCATGAATCATTTCACCGGGAGTTTGGGTAAAACCCGTGATAGCCCTTCTCATGGTATTAGTCCGCCTTATGGGATAGAACTTCTTTAAAAATTCTTTTTGCATTTCTTCCCATGTCCTAATGGGTCTACCTATAGTCCCCAACTAATATTTAGTCTTATCCTTTAATGAGAAGGGAAATAAGGTCAACTTAAGGCCATCATCGGTGAAATTCTGGATTTTCACCGTTGAACAGATTTCTAGAAATTCATCCAGATACTTATAAGGATCTTCGTTCGTGTTCCCATAAAAGGATGGGAGCATCTGAATGGTGCTAGATTTAATTTCATATTGATTGGCTGGATTCTGAGGAAGATGAATACAGGATAAATGTTGATATTGATTTGGAATGAAATAGTCCTTCATTTGCTTCGGTGGATCATGATTATCAGCCATTTGATCGTGTGGTGGATTTTCTTAGTGTAAGATTCTCTCGATTTCAGCAAATGGTCCTGGAAGGTTCGGATTTTGAGATCTCCTACCTTGCATACACTAGGACTAAGAGTGAGAATATGGATTTGAATTTTGTTTTCTATTTCTTGTTTTTTTTTTTTTAAATGCAAACAATTTTGGCAATCAAATTATCCTAATGATCTAATGTTGACCTAGACTCTCTATGTGAATTTTCTTACAAGGTGAATAAGAGTCCACCTCAAGTCACAACCACAATCAATCAATGGCCAGGTAAGAGGTGGGGTAGTGGGAGGCTCCCCCTACTTTCGTAGAGACCTAATTAGAGAACCACTTTCCCGGTTAGGCGTTTGCCTTTTTAACCTCTAGCCTAGATACCGTTGCCAAAAGTGGAGGCAACCCGAAATTTAAACCACTCACGGTGTAAACCCTAGATTCTCTTTCGACTTGCTTTTAATTGGATTAGGAAATGCCAATGCAAGGAAGGTGATTTGTGGGTTAAGGAAGGGTGATCAAATCCCTACCTTATGTGGTTAAAGTTGTTGCTCTTAAAGTTTTTTTGAATGCAATGCAAGGCAATCATCAAATCAAGACAATGTTTGTTGATGCAATCATGAATGACTTGTTATAATTGAAACACGTACCTTTCTCCCGCAATCTTCAACAAAATGTGGAAATGACTATGAAAGGAAGCTAACTCATGATTTGCTAGAATGATGAATGCCTAGCATGGAAGGTTTCTAATATGGAAATGAAGATTTTTAAATTTGAATGTTCTTCTTTTTGTTCTTTTTTAGTTAATGAAAACCTATCTAAGTTACAAACTATAAAAATTGAAACTAACTAAAATAAGAAAATTGAAAAAGTTGGAACACACTTACCAATGGTTCGCTTTCTCCTTCTCTTTATTTTTTTTTTAATGCACCTACAAAAATAGAAGGTTAATTAAAGAATAATTACACTAAATCCAAAATAATCAAAATTATAAATCTACTTCCCCGGCAACGGCGCCAAAAATTGATGGTTTGAAACCATGTGTCGTTAAACATGCACAACTAACAACCTTATTTTAATCGGTTCATTCAAGTTAATTTGGAAATAGTAAATGATGAGAACCGAGTCGATCCACAGGGAAATAAGATTTTAATTTCGCAAACTTTGAATTTTGGTTGATCTAGAAAGAGAATTCATGATTTACACTAACTAATTAGGCATTTAATCAACCAACACCCTAATTAACTAAAGCAACCAAGACTACAACAAAAACATCTAACTAAGTGA
Organism: Zantedeschia hybrid cultivar; assembly: GCA_030544215.1. Lineage (NCBI taxonomy): Eukaryota > Viridiplantae > Streptophyta > Magnoliopsida > Alismatales > Araceae > Zantedeschia > Zantedeschia hybrid cultivar. The sequence continues at coordinate 16,016,509 of JARZZO010000011.1, forward strand.
ACTAATTTAAGAAAATACACACACGCTCTTGTAAAAAAAAAAAAAAACAAATTAGATGAAGAAACTCTAAACACTATTATCATTAACCATTACCCATTTAACAAAGAATAACTTCACAAACTTTTTTGAACTGAATCTACTAAAAAAAAAAATTCAAATAACTAAACCTAAACCAAACAACTAAATAAACTAAAACACAAAAAAAATGAGAGCAGCTGCCAAACAGTGGCCACAAGGTCCTGTGAGCACTGGGCGCAATGAACCGGTGCAGGGGCGGCGGGTGAAGCGGCTGGTGTGCCGGGCGTTGAGAGCGGGAAGTCCCCGCGTGGCTACGCATGGCAGGCGGCGGGGACGCGTGTCATCTCGACGGGCCGAGGTGCGACTTTGCATAGGGCACGGGCGACAATGCCCAGCTCGGCGAATCCCACGGCGTTGCCGCATGGCAAGGCGGCGGCGGCTGGCTGGGCGGGTCCTGGCACATGGCGGCGGTTGAGCGGGACGGCCCGGCACGGGCGACGACGCTGGGCGGCGCGAGTCCGCTCGCCTTGCCGCGTGGAGCTCGTGGACCCACCGCAGCTGCTAGGGTGCGAGACAGAGCGCCGTGTGGCGCTGGCCCTTGCCTCTGAGCAAGCGAGCGGCGTTGACGACACGGGGTCCTGCGTTCAACGTACGGATCTACTGTTGGCCCTGTTCGAGGCAGCAGAGAGAAGAGGGGCAGAGGGAGAAGAGAGAGACGTACAGGGAGAGAAAGAGACAGGGGTGAATAGAGAGAGGATATGACAAGGGAGAGAACCAGAGAGAAAAAAGAGAGAACGTAAGAGAGGGAGAGAATGCGTGCAGAGAGAAAATAGAGAGAAAGGCACATAGAAGGGGAGAGAGAAAAAACTCCAGAAGGAGAGTTCTCGCGTTTCAAAGAGAGAGGGAATAAAAAGGGGGGCCCCCAGAGAAGAGGCCAGCGGGTCTATTTTAAAAAGGGAAAGGGAGGATTTAAAATAAAGAAAGTGGAAAAAAAGAAGGCGACTGACCTCTCTTGGGTTCTTATTGGCCATGGAATTAGGGCAACCCTAGGGCGTCAAATGACATTTTTACCCCTCTTTTAACTTCTTCCTCAAAATAAAGTTGATTCTTTTCTTGAGATTCGATCACTGGACCTCCTGCAAAATTTTCAGAGATCTCACCATCTGTACTACATCTTCTTTGTGTCCTGTTCACATAGAATAAACATAAATTAAGATATTATCATGAATATTTATGTTTAAATAAATGATTTATCTCGGTTTTGCACAAATGCATGAAATGATGATGATTTTAACTAAGAATTTAAGGAAATTGGTACCGTTGGACTCGTTACAAAATTATCAATTATTTCATGCTATTTTACACATAAAGATGTGAATATGATGCGTGCGGTTGCCCTAAAATGATCAAATTATAAACTTATCAAGAAGTCATATTTGCATATCGTCATCTATATGATTCATATTTGTATATAACCCGTTTAACTATAGTGTTATTTACATATAACCTCTTTAATTATGCGAGTTTACTTAGAATTTCACTTAAATTAAAATATTGTTATGTAACAGCTATTAAATGAAAATACTAATAGTATCTTCCATTAAAATACAAACATTTCACAAGAAAAATTACATAAAAATCTACCTACGTGCTTGTCGTAGTATATATTTAACATGGAAAGAGTAAAAATATTTTAAGCTCAGGTAAAATTCAAAACAAACGACATAGCTTAAGGGTGTTGTACGTAGATATTGCCATAGTTATGGGGGTTATACATATTATAAATGATAAAAGGGATATATTATAAACACAATATCTTTTAGGAGGTTAATAAAATCCCCTTCATTCTTTTTGTAATGCCTTTGTATATCTACATGGAAATACTATTCTCACTTTCTTAAGTTTTTTTTTTTTTTTTTTTTTGGTCAAAAGTATTTCCATTCCTTCATTCAAGCATAGTACATGCAATAAATACAAGAAGACTTGACCATACACAGCCTCTCCTCTGCCATACTCTTGCACAAATGGGGTATGACGAAACAGACTTACACAGCCAACAACCATGCTGTGGTAGACAGACAAAGGCACAAGACACCTCCAGCACTCTCACAGAAATAAACTACATATTCTCATAATTGCGTCAGCTAAGTGTCTATAAGAAGACTTTTACAAAGGACCAAGTCACCACGAGGCAAGGCCGTAGTGCGAATCGCTTCAGCTTTGAGATCAACGAGATTGCTTATCTCCAGTTGGCAACAAACAGAGAAAGAGGGCGAGTTTGGAGGACCATGCTTCTGTTAGGGATTTTAGGAATACTTGGAGCGGAAGCCATCCCTAGCGCAGAGGAAGACGATGCCGGAGTCGATCCCCAACGTGCAGCGGACCTCGAACAAGAACGCACGAACCTCAGACGGAAAGACGGTGTAAACCCACGCACTGTCTCCACTGGTTTCCTCTCTCTATTCGTCTTAATGCGTATGACCTAACGGGGAGTCACAGGCTTCTTTTATAGAGAGGAGGGACCAGTCCCGTTCTAACTTCTAACAGGATCCTACCCATTACAGGATCCTTATTGGGCGCCTAATGGGTTAAGCCCAATCATACTCCATTAATTGGATGCCTAATGGTGTGCAAGTGTGCAGCCCAGTAAACACAAGTGGACCACTAATTAGATTAAAACCCAACATTCTCCCACTTGGTCCAACTTGTCTTAAGCACATCAAATCTTCCTTTGAAAACATACTTATAGTATATACATATATAATTTCAAAATGACTCTTGAAGATTTGACATCATGAGCATACACCTGAAGAGAAAACCACGGTATGTGCGCGCACGATAAAACAAAACTACACACCATTCCAATTAACGGAATCTTAAAGGTTCAAGAACAGTAAATCAAATGACATGAGTCATGGCGGCAAATGCATTCAATTACACACCACCTTCCATGTACCACAATGCCACCAACTTACTGTAATTGAACATCAAATATGGAACTGTAGATAAACTCAAACATAATGTTTATCCATTGGTCACCACTTAAATATACAATCTACCATCCATAATCCATAACCAACATGTATACAAAATAAATGGAAAAGGCAGAAAGTAATGGAAGAATCACAACATATCGAGTGAACTGACAAGACCCATCCGAATCACATGACTACAAAAAGTGCTAGCAGGTAGTCCTTTCGTGAGTGGGTCAGCAACCATAAGATCCGTTCCGATATGTTCTATAGACACTTCTTGATTCTTCACTCTGTCTCTAAGAGCAAAATACTTAATGTCTAAGGCTCTACCACGTTTGGACGCCTTATTGTTCTTAGAGAAGAAGACCGCAGCGGAATTGTCACAATATATCCTGATAGGTCTGGAGACGAAGTCAATAAATGATAGACCTGTGAACAGATTCCGCAACTGGATGGCCTGTGCCCTAGCCTCAAAACAAGCAATGAATTCAGCTGCCATCGTGGAAGCCACTGTAATACTCTGCTTCTCACTGCACCAAGTGATAGCTCCTCCTGCTAGGAGAAAGATGTATCATGTAGTGGACTTCCTCGAATCAAGGCAGCCGCCAAAATCAGCATCAGAATAGGCAACAACCTCTAGCTGATCTGTCCTTCTGTAAGTGAGCATGAAATCTAATGTGCCCTTAAGATACCGCATGACTTTCTTGGCAGCTTTCCAATGATCCATGCCTGGGTTGCTCTGGTACCTACTGAGCATACCTACGGCAAAAGCTATATCTGGACGTGTACAAGTCTGAAGGTACATCAAGCTCCCAACGGCTGAAGCATATGGGATAGGCTTCATCTGCTTCCTTTCCAAGTCGTTCCTGGGACACTGTAATTCACTGAATTTATCACATTTTACAATGGATACTTTATCGGGTGCGCAGGACTGCATGTTGAACCTTTCCAAGACCTTTGAAATGTAAGCCTTCTGAGAGAGACCAAGAGTGTCTGAGGGTCTATTTCTAGTGATTTCAATGCCCAAAACATAGTGGGCATCACCCATATCTTTCATCTCAAAGTTCTTAGAAAGGAAAGTTTTGGTTTCGTGCAATAAACCAAGATCACTGCTGGCAAGCAAGATGTCATCCACATACAAAAGCAAGACAATGAAACTACTCCCACTGATCTTTAGGTACAAACATTCATCAATGATATTTTCCTTAAACCCAAAAGACAGTATGATTTCATTAAACTTTATGAACCATTGGCGGGAGGCTTGCTTAAGTCCGTAAATGGATTTCCTTAATTTGCATACCAAGTGTTCTTTACCTTCAGCACGAAACCCTTGAGGTTGCTCCATATACACTTCTTTATCTAGGTCCCCATTGAGAAAAGCCGTTTTCACATCCATCTGATGTAACTCCAGGCCAAAATGAGCTACTAAGGCCATGACTATTCTGAATGAGAGTTTCTTGGAAACTGGAGAGAACGTCTCATCATAGTCAATGCCTTCCCTTTGAGTGAAACCCTTAGCTACCAATCTGGCCTTATATCGTTCAACTTTGCCTTTAGCGTCCACCTTAGTTTTGAATATCTATTTACATCCAACAAGTTTGGACCCTTTAGGCAAGTTAACGAGATCCCAGACTTGATTTTTAGCCATAGAGTCAAGCTCTTCTTTCATGGCTTCAAACCAATAGGCAGATTTTTCACTCTTCATGGCTTGTGAAAACGTCACTGGATCATCAATGTCACCCCTGTCTACACTATCCTCCTGTAGGTATACTATGAACTCATTAGATATGGCAGGTCTCCTGACTCTTTCAGATCGACGCAATGTTGGCCCCTGATCCACCTGAGAAGGTGGTTGGTCAACAACAGCGACATCTTCTGGCTCTTGAGCAACCTGGGGTGGACCAACTGCAACTATTTGCTCCCCTAGGATTTCATTCCGAAGAATGAATATGGGAACAACGTTGTCAGTTGTTACAGGTATTTCAACCTGATCCTATAACTCTTCAAAAGAAATCTCTCGAGAAGGTCCACTCCCACTAACTCCGCCATCTTCAAGGAACCTTACCTTATCTGTTTCTATAATGATGGGAACATGGGATGGGCAATAGAATCTATACCCTTTTGATCTCGCTGGATAACCTGGCTCTGATACCACTTGTTAGGGATTTTATGAATACCTGGAGCGGAAACCATCCCTAACGCAGAGGAAGACGATGCCGGAGTCGATCCCCAACGTGCAGCGGACCTCGAACAAGAACGCACGAACTCCGGACGGGAAGACGGTGTAAACCCACGCACTGTCTCCACTGGTTTCCTCTCTCTATTCGTCTTAATGCGTATGACCTAACGGGGAGTCACAGGTTTCTTTTATAGAGAGGAGGGACCAGTCCCGTTCTAACTTCTAACAGGATCCTACCCATTACAGGATCCTTATTGGGCGCCTAATGGGTTAAGCCAAATCATACTCCATTAATTAGATGCCTAATGGTGTGCAAGTGTGCAGCCCAGTAAACACAAGTGGACCACTAATTGGATTAAAACCCAACAGCTTCCACTTCGAAGTAGGTAGATGAGCACCGAATACACGAGCTACCCTAAGAATTGATGACAAATCCAGACGGCTGCTCCAAAGAACCATAAGAATATTCCACCTTCGTTGTTGTCGTCCTTGAGATGTGGCTGAGACCATTTCTGAGTTGTCGATCAAAACACAAAGTCTAAGGTGTACACTCGAATGATCGGCCGGGAGAGGAGAAAACCAAGATGGCAAAAGAGAACAGCTGAATCTAGTGGGGAGGTGCAAATACAGAGCAACAGAGGGCAAGATATAAGAAGGTTCTTCAACTAAAAGATGAGGAATGGAGAAGGATTGGTAGAAGCCGAACAGTCGAAGGGGAAGAAACAAAATCTGTCAAAGACACAAACAAAACCAAGAAATAGTCTAGAGACCAACTTGAAAGAGCCTCCCGAGAAGGAAATGGTTGGGGGGGGGGGGGGGGGTGTTCCTTTGAGGAAACACCCTCCCCCCAACTGCTCTCTCGAAGGTTTGGAGAGCGGAGCGTCCTAAAGGGTGAAGTCGAAGGGAGCCCTCTTCCCCAATGCCGTCCCATTTCCTTAAGTTATTATTGTGATGACCATAGTACGTACACTCAACGGACCCTGATGATTCAGGGAGTATCGAGGGAGTAAAAATAGCATTACCTTCATCCATACAGAGATGACATGACATGGTTGAGGCTATCTCCCACAGCTTGCTCTTCAAATTTGAACTCTCACGTGAAGGCATAGCAAGCTTCCCATTAGGAACCAATATCTAACTAGCAAGCCTGCATCAAAAGTCAGACATGCTTCAGTTCAAAGCCTCCATAATGAACCAAGCTTCAAGTACTCTTGGAGTTGCTGTTGCAAACACTTGCAGACGCTTAGCTTCCAAGCAACAGGCAGAAAGGGAAGGAGAGAGTACCCCTATATGTATATAAACCCACCAATCTTCATCCCCATCACTCACACTGGCAAACATGGCTTCCATCCGTAAGCTCACCCTGGTCTTCCTGTCCATGTGCCTGGCCACGAGCTCGGCCGGCCTCCTGACGGACTTCTCCATCGTCGGCTACTCGGAGGATGACCTGGCCTCCCATGACAGGCTCGTCGACCCCTTCGAGTCCTGGATGGAGAAGCACAGCAAGGCCTACGCGAGCATGGAGGAGAAGCTGAGGAGGTTCAAGGTGTTCAAGGACAACTTGCTGCACATCGACCAGACCAACAGGAAGAGGACGAGCTACTGGCTCGGCCTCAACGAGTTTGCTGACATGACGCACGAGGAGTTCAAGGCCAGCTACTTGGGGGTGAAGGCGGAGCTGGAGAGGGGAAGAAGGGCGGCGCCGTCCGGCAAGGAGGCCGCCTTCCGGTACGCCAACGCCGTGGACCTGCCCAAGTCGGTGGACTGGAGGAAGAGGGGCGCCGTCACCCATGTGAAGAACCAGGGCGCCTGCGGTTAGTGGCATTCCTTGCACCGATGGGGTTCTACCGACGTTGTAAAGCGTCGCCTAAGATTTATGTCTACGGCTTTTAGTGTTCAACCGTCGATAAATCGAAGGGTGTTCCTGGGGCGTGCAGGGAGCTGCTGGGCGTTCTCTACCGTGGCCGCCGTGGAGGGCATCAACCAGATCATCACCGGCAACCTGACGGCGCTGTCCGAGCAGGAGCTGGTGGACTGCGACCGGCCGCGCAACAGCGGGTGTAGCGGCGGCCTCATGGACTACGCCTTCGACTTCATCGTCTCCAACGGCGGCCTCCACACCGAGGGGGACTACCCCTACCTCATGGAGGAAGGCACCTGCGACGAGAAGAGAGTAAGCAATGTTGACATATAAGGCAACCCTAAGTTGCCACAGCCATTGTAACCCATGCAAGAATCTAAGAGTGATCATCTCTTCTTCTTCCTCCTCTTCGAATGGTTTAGGGAGATCTCGACGTCGTTACCATCACCGGCTACGAAGACGTGCCAGTAAACACCGAGCAGAGCCTCCTGAAAGCGCTGGCGCACCAGCCTGTGAGCATCGCCATCGAGGCTTCGCACAGGGACTTCCAGTTCTACAGTGGAGTATGTACCTCTCTCTCTCTCTCTCTCTCTCTGTGGTTGAACATGATGAAGAGGGGTCTGCTGGCTTTTGGTGCAGGGGGTGTTCGACGGACCCTGCGGGACTGATCTGGACCACGGAGTGGCGGCGGTGGGGTACGGGTCGTCCAAGGGCCAGGACTACATCATCGTGAAGAACTCGTGGGGGGCGAAGTGGGGGGAGAAGGGCTACATCCGGATGAAGAGGAACACGGGGAAGCCCGCGGGACTCTGTGGAATCAACAAGATGGCTTCTTATCCCACCAAGTAGCGAATACAGATCCTCCAAGTAGCCAGGGGGTTCTGCTTTCTTTTCTTTTCTTTTTTCTTTTTTTTGACCATATGGGTTCTGCTTTCTAGTCCCTGTATGATCACCATTCTGATCCGCATCATATCATGCGGACGATATTCTCAAAGCTAGCTGTTCAGAGTTTAACGTCCTGAGTGATTGGAAGCTTCATTTAAATTTCAATAAGAGAGGCGATTTTATCTAATTATTTTCTGGAGCACTCTTCTTCTCTAGTCCTCTTTATAGTGTGCGTGGAAGAAGAACTTAGTGGTGTTCTTTCTTTTGGACACCCAGTCTAGGACGAGAAAACAATACTCTACGATCAGCAACCTAAAGTTTTTTAATTCAAAATTTTAAAGCTGCTCCAATCTGATCTACATATCTATATAATTATATAATTCAACTTTGATTGCAAGATCAAAAAATATTTAAAAAGCTTAAAATCAAGTTCTAATGAACAGTAAAAAAATTATCCTTACTAGACCCATTCGAATAATAATTTTTCGATCTTTAGTTGTTTCTTTTTCAAATATCGATCAATACAGCCACGTAAAACATACCACGGGTGACCTAAAAAAACCTCTCATATGGTGCTTTTCCTATTCTCGAAGAAGGGTTTTTATAAAAGACTCCTTCCTTTCCTATATGTACAAATTAAGTTCAGTCCAAATTCGTATGGAGAGGAATCGTACTCTTTTGCTTGGGAGTATAAATGGCTGCAAGTACTCCAGTCCGCAGGGGCACAAATTTGTTGTTTTTTTTTTCTTACTTTGTTGAGTTAGGCAGAGCAACGTAGTTTGGAGTTTATGCAATCTGATCAATGCATGATCGAATGATTTAAAAACTTAAAAAAATTTACATCTCTCTAAGATCATGCATCTCTAAGATCAGACAGCTTAAATCATGCAAAAACACCGCACGCAAAACTCTAAAACGCGTGAGTGCAGCAAGTTTTACTCTTTGCTCATAATAAGGACCAGAACGAGGCCCAAAGTCACCGATCATAGCAGACAAAACCCAGACTTCGGTGTATCTGTATATGCAAATCAAATGTTAACCGAACCGGGAAGCCAGATTGTTGATTGGCTCGAACGTAAGAGTTTATTTTTAAGACTATATAGAAAAGCCATCGTATCTTTTTTTAAAGGAGTGGCAAGTTACTATATCGCATAGGATGCGGCTCAAAAAAAAAAAAAAAATTTAATTTGACTCATCATGTCCAACATATATATATTTATATAATCCAATCTCCAATCAGATGACCTAAAAAAATCTGAAAAATAAAAAATAAAATCCCCTTTGATTGGACTTGACCAATTAAGAACATTTTTTACTATTCATTGGAGTTTTATTTTTTATCTTTCAGATTTTTTTTTTCAAAGATCAAAGGTTAGATTTTACGGACATGTCAAACATTATAAACCGAACCTTTAAAAAAATAAATAAAGGACTACACCCCAGAAGGGGCATCCAGCCGGCTGCAACAATACTAAAGTAAAAAGAAACAACGGCAAGTCAGATAGATGCAACGGATTCAAAAGATAAAGTACGCATGCAGAGTGGGTAAGAGTGGCAGCAGCTCAAGCAAAATCTATTATCTATATTAGAGTAAACATACAGTACTCTAGTGCATCAAAAAGAAATAAGGTTATTGCCATACTATGGTGAACTATTCTTATCTGGTTCCATCTATCACAAGGCATATTGGCACTGTCTTTTCCAATCTATTTCCGACATTGCTCAACTGAAGTTGCTAGAGATCTGAAATAATTGCTAATGAATATCCTGCGAGCCACATATATAGCAATTGTCTTGAATGGCAAGACTAGAACAACAGATGCCAAATGGCATGCTCTAAAACAGAAACTGTCTTATTAACAAAAATTGTTTCCTAATCAATTTAAAAAAAAAACTTCCCAAAGGAAAGGGGAATTGTTTTCTTCTCCTTGGGAGGAACATGATACCAAATGGGATATAACCAAGCAAGCGTGGCAGGCGCACAAATTGCAAAAACATCTGAGATGAATAGAAGGGTATAGCATGATGAATCAATAGAAAACAATATTTATCAGCATTTGCTTTACAAATCACATCATTAGAATTAACTTTTTCCAGTCACTCTTGGGGCATCACCATTCTCCTAAGATCACACAGAGAAGTAATTACCAACACTTGCTTACAAATCATCACATCATTGACATTTAACTTTCAAATTTGTCATTTGAAAACATCCCATCATATCAAGATCTTTTCCATTTCATGGATGAACAGGTCATGCAAAAGAGATGCTCATGCAGTCTACGAAGATCCACAAGCCCATCATTTCTTTGCCTTGGCAAATCTGAGGCAACGGTACTTCTCACCATTAACAGTGATCTCAAGTGCACCATCTTGGTAATCTTGATTTGATGCAGTGCCCATGAGAACACTCTTCTCTTTTTCAAGGATTTCCTTCTCTATCTTCAGTTTTGCTTCTTGACGAGCAACCTCAGCCTGTAAACATGTAGAACAAACAAACTATTAACTTTCATTTTAAGCAATTATGAAAGGAGGCACACATGTAGAATTAAGCAGCATCCAGGAACAACAGAAATAAGACTAAATCACCAAAAACTCGAGTTCCTTGCATATGCATTTCTTTAGATGTTGAACCACTTGCAGAAGACAAAAATCAGCTTCCAAGAGCTTCTCTAATGAAGAATAATGCCAAATAGTTCGTGGACATGCCTCAGAAAATGGAAGTCTAATTCATGATTTACTACTGATCACTATGTTATCAAAGGCGATCGCCTCACTCACCTAGGCAATGAACTAGGTTGAGGCGAACTAGGAACGCCTCGCCTCGCCTCATGTTCGCCTCACTCACCTAGGCACTTGCCTATGAGGTCTATGCCAAAACGCTTGTTTCTTCTTTACTTATTCTTAATTATTCCAATGCCTAATGCCTCTTTTAACAATGTCCAATAGCCTTTTTTCTCTTACATGTCACATTCTTTTCCTTTTTTCTTACATGCTGCTACTTTTTTTCTTGTTTTTCATGATTCTTAAGATCATGCACTACTTACATGAGTGCTTTATACAAATTTGTCATTACAGTTTTTTTAAGATATTACATAAGATTATTTTGGATGTTTTCTTTATTTCTTCATACTGTCATTTTCTTCATTCATGATGATGATTAAGAGAAAACATATCACGTCAATTGCCTAGGCATTTGAGGCTCTGAGGCGAACCCTTGATTGCCTCGCTCGCCTCTTGCCTATGACTGCATGGACTGATCAGGTTCCTGTACATGAGCATGTATGTGTGTGTGTGTGCACGTGGGGAGGTGCTCATATTATGTGAAAGCATTCTATTGTTGCTTTCTCCAGTAATTTTAGTTTTCAACGGAAGTGTCTCACTGCGGAGTGCTCAGGTTTTCAGCATCAAGATATAGGCAGAATTTGTTATGTGTCCAGTTACAAGTTTATATGCTACCTGAGCTACTGACTGGAGATTCCAATTGTCCGATTGGCTACCTGCAGAATTGTCCAAATGTAGATGTTCAACCTCACAGATTATTTATACATCTTTGCATGAGCACAAGTTTGAAGGCTGATATATCACTGAGTGATCCAGGGATAAAACTTCTTAAAACATTTACTTTGGGATAGAAAATCTAACGGGTAACTACAAGGAACATGCATGCACTGCAACTGCTTCATACAAACACACATCATCCACACGCGCTCTTAAAAATTGAACATTAGCAGATGAAAATGCACAGCGACATAAAAGAATATGCACGCACTTAAAATGGTCCATATAAACACATTGTAACTGACTCATGTGACCTCTTCTGACAACTAAGAGGATCCCTATGGTTCTATACTTTTTACCAGACCTGTTTACCAGCCTCATTGGGAGCCATCCAATCATCTGACCAGATGGCTCCCATCAACCGTGTCAGGTGCAAAAAGACATGTTTGGGGTGGGTGGAAATAAAATTTTATGTTACTATGCATTAAAGCAACGTGTTTTTTAAACTTAAAAACACTTCCTAAGATCGTTAAGATTGATGCTATAAAAAACCAAATGAAGATCCATTCCAATTATATACATTTTGGATGATAACCTCATCCCCAATGGTCTTGAGAAATGATGGCGCAAAGATAGTTACAAGCAACACATAGCAACATTTAATCGCTGTCTCTAAAAATTCATGGGAACATGTACACAACTACCTCATTGAGTACTGTAAAAAGGGTCATTTTCAAGACAAATGCAATGGAGAACTGATTTTTTTAAGAAAGTAAGTTAAAAAAAATGTACAATCTATCCGCTGGCAAACTACGTTCATTAGAAAACATGGAACAAATGTTCCTTCCAAAAACCGGCATCAAAAAAAAAACTATGGCCATATGGATTGCATTGGATATGATTCCACAGGTGACAGGTCCATACTAATCAATTAGACCAGCAGTCCTCTCACACGTGTAACTGAATCCAAGTTTTTCTCTCACTCTGTCTCTGAGCATGAAGAGGAATTTTTGTATGTGTTCAAGTGTAGATTACCTTGTAAGGTAAAATGCAGGCATTACATACATCTTCAATTTCAATCACAAGAGAGTAACGAGATGTCAAGATCCAATGAGTTGTACCTGCCGATGACAATTACTCATAAAAATAGGACAATGCCATCAATCTGATTTTGGCCTCACAGGTCCATTTTGGGATCCAAGGTTGTGGCATAATTTCCAACAGATTGCACTATCTAACACAATCTTCTGTGAATTGGTGCGAAGTTCATAAACAAAGAAACGATAGACAAGAGTGAGACCCAGAAAAAGTTCCAACTAAACTAGCGGACAGACAGAGATACACTAGTGGTGCTCATACGAACAAGGGGCCAACCTTCAAAATTTTCTCTCAACTTTTAGATATAGCCTTGACAAAGAAGAATTTTGGCTTCAGGTTGTAACCATCTATGGCACAATCCACTAACATAGTATTAGTCATAGAAATGAAACCAGATGTTCATAAACCACATTACCAGATTCTAATATATGCACAACACTCCCCCTTCTATTCCAATAATCCACCAATCTTTGCACTTTCCCTTACCTCGCGGCGGGAGAGCTCGGCCTTCCAGGCGGCCTCCCTCTCGGCGACCTCCCTCTCCCTCTCCTCCAAGTAGCTCTGCATCTCCCTCTCCTTCATGATCCTGTCCTGGATGTCTGCATCCAGCGCCTCCTTTAGCTCCTTCACGAACTTGTCCACCACCACCTTGATCCGCAGCGACATTTCTCCGAAGGAGCCAGACGCCCCACACCTCCGAGGGTCCTCTACTGCCCCACTACCCACTTGGCCAAGAACCCAGCTTTCCCTTCTGTACCCAGATCTGCCTCTGGCTCCACTTCGAGTCCAGCGCCCCCTGGCAAAAACAGTCATGGTTTCTAGTTAGGGCTCTAAGACTAAAGGTTGAATACGGAAAGAGGCGTAAGGGGGAAGTCTTATATATACCTGTCTGCGCAGGAGTGGAAGCGCGGGAAAGGATCAAATGGAGTGTGGAGCGCGAGGTTCCATCGCTTTCCCCCTCTTTTCCAGCGATAAAGCTGCCGCTGCTTCATGGAGGGTCCCAGCCTTGGCGGTGAATGGTGGACGGGGTCTCGAAGAGGCGCCGCTTGGCACCAAATGGACCCCCAGAAGGCTCCGAAAACGGGGAAGTATGCGAAGTGGCTCGCAGGATTGCAATAGCAACACGGATGCCTCCCTGTGTTGGTCATCCACCCCTCTACCCTAGTCCAACCCCTTGTAGGAAGCATGGTGGCCGGGTAGATGAGTTCACCAGGCTATGCCAACAAAGGGAACGGCTCCGTAGCTTCGACGGCCATGGCGTCCCTCCGGCGACGCGTGGTCGCAGGCGAAATGTGTTTTCTAGTTGCAGGCCATCTAGATGTTCGACGAAATGCCTGACCCAGATCGAGGCTAACGACGTGTGACGATCCAACACTGTGATCGGACGCCCGAGCAAAATGGTTGCTATGGAGCCGTACGCGGTAGCTCGACGGGCTCACCCTCCCGTCTTCGTACGGGAGAATCTGAGTTCCACCCCGTGCGCGGTCGCCGGTGTTTCCCTTTTCTATGCTTTATGCTTTATCTGATGTTTTCGTCGTAACTTAACGTAGCCCCTTCCTCTTACGTAGGTATTCCCCTCCCCAGTTACCATAAAGTTACTTGATAAAAAAAAAAATGATAATGGTTGCCATGAACAGTAGCTGCCACTAACGTCATCGAGAAGAGATTGAACTGGTTTTCACTCGACGCTGCATAAGGTTCACGAGTAACATTTGTTGTATTGAGTGTCATGCATTATTGAGGGCAAGGTTCGCCTTTGATCTGTATTAGATCTTATTTTTTCAGATACGGTACAATATCGATTTAACTCGGGCTGATTCGGTTTGACTCGCACGAGTTCAGTCAATAAATTTGTTAAAATCAATGAGTTTAAGTCACAATTTAGAAAAATATATCTATTTAATTGATATAAAAATATAATCTTACTTATCAAATAAGAAAAACTCAACTTAAAATATTTTATCTAACATGTATGAGTCGGCATGATTCGGTCCGACTCGATGTGTATAAGAAGATCGGATCGGTCCATATACGAGTCAATTCGATCCGATGCAATACGACAAACTACGATTGAAGGTCAATGTAATAAGTAAAAAGATTATTTTTTAACTTTTTTATGTAGGCTCCGAAATGTTTTACATATTTGCATAGATAAATCTTCAATCAGAGGACTTAAAAAATTTAAAAGATCAAGAACTATTATTGGACTCAGGGCATTAAAGGTATATTTTATTGTTCATCATGATTTAATTTTTAATTTTTTTAATTTTTTAAATCATCAAATCGAACAGCAATCTGTACAAACGAATAAAACACTTCAAGATTCACCTAAAATATAAAAAATAATTTTCTTTTACCCACCCACTGCACACCCTTGGTGCAGCAACAAGTGTTGACACTCATGCGTGGGAGGAGAGTTATACTTGCAGGTACAATCCGCGTTTATTGCCGTCTACGGCGCAGTAATATTGTATCGTCTGGTCTCGCGATCAGATGGGAGCTGCAACTACACTGCAGTTGGGCATTTGAAGTCAACTAAAAAAATGATTTTTTGTGAAAAATATAAAAGAGTGGTTAATATTTTAATATAAAATAAAATTTTAAACTATAATATTTTACAAATATATATTATAAAAATAAATGAGTTTATTTTGAAAAAGTATATTTTTTTGAAAAATATATGATTAAATCATTATTTTTTAAGCTGATGAAGATTTTAAAGATTATTTCTATAAATCATAATGTATTCGTGAAAAATATGTAGAAGTAAATTTAGGTACACGAGTTCTATGTTTGTGATGACCACCTTACCAAGGCTGGCCCATGCTCCGAGCAGGAAAAAAAAAACTCATTTCATGACTGATGACTCATGATAACAAGCACCAATAAGTTAGCATTTTGATCAAGCAATCTTGGCTTTTCTCTCTTTCAAGTCTGCCTATTGGTAGAAACAAGAGCCATTGACACGGCACCTAAGACATTGTTGATGTTGGCGACCACTTTGACAAAGATCATGCTAGATTTCGTCATTTATCCTTTGATAGTGACATGTTGTTCATTTTATTGAATGCATCAAGCTTCGTCCGGTCAAAGTTAGGTTGATGTGCAATACATGAATATTATTCTTATAACAATCAGTAATACACAAATTTTAAAACTAATAAAATATAACAAAACATTTATTATTTGAGTTAGCAAAACGAAAATTACGAGGGCATAGTTATTTAATACAACATAAAATAGGGAATTTTAAATATTTTTATTCTTTTCTTATAATCACCATGTCTTGTAACTGAAAAAAGAGTGACATAAGGTTCCACCTGGCCTGTATGACACATATTTGCCCACAAGGCAAACAACTTTTGACAATAAGGGTGGAAGGGGCCACTAAGGGTTGAACCTGAGGGACCATGCTAGGACTATTATCACCAAGGCAGTAGGTCCAACTAATAAAAAGGAATTGTAAGATTTAGAACAAAGCATGGCTTCAATCAACCTTTGCATTTTCTTTACAACTTTTTTTCATATATATATATATATATATATATATATATATATATATATATATATATATATATATATATATATATATATATATCTTTTTTATAACCATGTTACACAAGGATGAATCTTTTTTTTATATTATTTGGGTTATATAAGATAATCTCATCTATTGTTTCACAGGTTATTTACTTTTAAATCTTAATATAACACATATATAGATTAAATATTGAAAAAGGATAATCAAACCCACAAATATTTTTTTTCATTTTAGACTCCAATATTATCAGAGATCTAATTTCCTTTATTCTCAATAGCTCATCTATTGGTTCACAAATTATTTACTTTTTAAATATTAATATAACACATATAGATTAAATACTGAAAAAAAGGATAATCAAACCCACAAATATTTATTTTAATTTTAGACTCCAATATTATCAGAGATCTAATTTCCTTTATTCTCAATAGTTCATCAGATTCATATAATCGATATTTTCTTTCTATTTTCAAAATCGGACAAAGAATAGAACAAGGGAAATCATTTACAATTCTAATTCCTCCCCACTCAATGAATACGAAAATCTTAATATTTTTATTTTACACTTTAATATCAAAAATTTGAACCAGCCAATAATTTCGTCTAATTAGATGAGAAATCTAGGTCCGCCTAATTATCCAAAACAATAATTTTACGAACCGGAGATAAATATTTTAAATAACTTTTTAAGTTCCAACCAAAAATAAAACCTAAGACTTCTTAATTAAGAGACAAGAGGCAAATCAACTGCACTAGATTGTTGGTTCACTTTAATATTAATTATCTAAATGAGAACATACAATTTAAATTTGTCTAAATACGAACATACACCTTTAGGCTGCTTTATACCCTTTACCAACTATTTTCGTTTTTTCTCTTTGCTTTGATAATAATATGAGGATGCACAAAAATAAGACAACTTTGGTCAAAAAAAAAAAAAAAAAAAAAACAGAAACAAAAAAAGTTGGCCCAAAATTTTCTTGGTGGCGTTGGGAAGCGCCCCCTGATTTGGCCTGCTAGTGTTTAATGGCTTTATTTTCTTGTCCTGAGGCCAAATTTGTCTTTTGCGCCTTTCCGTATTTCCCGTAATTCTCGGGTTTTCTGTGCACATTTTTGTTTTTTCCCGGAGAAATTCGCGAAAAATTGCGGCCCTCAGATCCTTCGCTGGCCATCCGGAGGCCGGGGATCCGTAAAATTCTCTGTTTTTTTCTGTCTGGATCTTCGCTGTAACTGTGGATTTTCGCTGCTCTTTTTCCATCTTCCCCCTCTTTAACTACGGCGTCGGGGCTTTTGGATTGTTCTTCCTCTTTTTCCTTGCTTCGTTTCTACTTCTTTGGTAGTTCTGCCGCTGCGCTCCATGGTTTAGTATTCTTTTTTTTTTTTCGCTTTTTTTGGATCGCAGCGTCGTTTCTGGGGATTTCGTCATCATTTTTCTGTATTTTCATCTGTAAAGTTTGCATTTTTCTCCTTTTTTCCTTAACTTGTCATCCAGTGTTTGTTGTGGGTCTGTTTAAATTCCAAAATTTGCTGTTTTTTTGTAGCTCGGTCTGCTCAATTTTCTAGAAATTCCTGTTCTTTGGTATCTGGGTCTGCTCAGTATTCCGGGAATTTCTGTTCTTTGGGTTGTCGGGAGTAGGGTTTTTAATGGCGTAGCATCTGATCAGTCCTGGGTCCGTAGGAATCTGCGCAAGTTCAAAAAATTCCTGTTCTTTGGTAGCTGGGTCTGCTCAATGTTCCAGAAATTTCTGTTCTTTGGGTTGTAGAGAGTAGTGCTTTTGATGGTGTAGCAACTGATCTGTCCAGGGATAGCAGTTTCTATAGGTATCTGCTCGACTCCAAAAATTCCTGTTCTTTGGTAGCCAGGTCTGCTCAGTATTCCGGAAATTTCTGATCTCTGAGTTGTAAAGAGTAGGGTTTTGATGGTGTAGCAGGTAGCAGGTAGTGTTTCATGCATGGAAGTGAGATCTGGGCACGGAATCATGGCGGGCAGGGAGCAATTCGGAGCAGGTTTGCAGAAGAACCCGGTGCAGCCGCAGCCGCAGCCGCCGGCACCCAACATGCGGCTGGCTTTCACCCCCGATGGCACTGCCGTCTACAAGCCGGTGGCCAGCGGCTCCCCCGCCTACCAGGCTACTGCCAGCGCCGGAGGCAGCGGGGAAAGCCCTGCGCCGACGGTGGCCCCCCATGGGCTAAACATGAACGTGGGAGAGCCAGCGAAACGGAAGCGGGGGCGACCCAGGAAGTACGGGGGGGATGGGGCCATGGCCCTCGGGCTGGCCCCTGTTTCCCCCCCTCCGGTTTCTGCTGCTGCCCCCGCCGGCTCGGCTGGATTTCCTTCCCCCGCAGTTGGGGGCCCTTTCAATTCCACGGCGTCTCCATTGTCGGCATCGGCGGCTGCGGTGAAGAAGCCAAGAGGCCGACCGCCTGGTTCCGGCAAGAAGCAGCAGATGGATGCCCTGGGTAATCTCAGATTTCCTGCTGGCTCTTTATAGGGTGTTGGCTTCATGGACTTAACATGTGGTGGATGGACTTTGTGCTGGTCTTTGGTGTCTGA
Source organism: Zantedeschia hybrid cultivar (assembly GCA_030544215.1). Taxonomy (NCBI): domain Eukaryota; kingdom Viridiplantae; phylum Streptophyta; class Magnoliopsida; order Alismatales; family Araceae; genus Zantedeschia; species Zantedeschia hybrid cultivar. The sequence continues at coordinate 16,035,121 of JARZZO010000011.1, forward strand.
GATGTGGCCAAGGCCTGTATCGTTGCAGCCAGAAATGGTTCATCTTGTTGTGCGTTAAAATGCATTTTGGTCGTTTGGTTTCTGACAGGGAAATGAGTTTGATAGTTATAGGTGGTGGTAGCATAAATTTTACCCTGTCAAAGGAGAAAGGAAAATCTTTTTGTTGGTTCTGCTGCGTACTTTGGTTTCAGCTGTAGACCTGACCTCAGTGAGTTTTGTTTTGTGGAAAATTACCCATGTGCCCTTTCCATTCTTTTTCTGACGGTTGTAATTTGCTTGAAATTGAGGAATTGCTACATCTGTATTTTAATGAAGGTTTTATCTGTCACTTATTACTTGATATTATTCGATGATCACTTAGAATTCTAAACAAATTATTTCTGTCGTCCTTGACTACAAGGTAGACTTTCTTAAAATGTTATGCACGTTTGACAATGTGTCCAATTTCCAAAAGTGAAATTGGTTGAATATATCTCAAGTTCCATAATTAATCGGTTCAGATAGGAAAAAAGTTTAGATTGACGAGTTTTGGGTATTCTTTTATGCTTCCACTGTGTCTATATTTTTGTGTATCACAGTTTAAATGTATTTCCTCTTGTTCAACTTTGGAAAGTTGGAAACAATGCCATCAGCTTCTCCTTTTAGATGCGTATAGAAGTATATAACCATAGTTGAGTCATGGTTTGCATGTTTTATTTCTGTTTATCCATCTGTATCTAACACAGAATGTTTCTTTGTTTGTACTTATTTTGTATTAAGTAGACTTTGAAAATTATTTATATTAAATTTTCACATTAAATCTTGTGTGTTTAAAAATACTTTGCAGGATCAGGTGGCATTGGATTTACTCCACATGTCATTACAGTTAAAGCTGGAGAGGTATTATTCAGTCATTTTTTTTGCAAATATTCTGATTCTCCATACAGTATGTTTCTTCACTCTGCATTTAAAACAATGTTTTTTATTTTTATTTCTGAAACTCTGAATAATCTATTAATTATCTGAAATTTGTAGTTGTTATTCATTAATATCCACAGATTTATACTAGTCATGATGCCATTCTTTCTCTGTTCTCCCTTGTGGTGAAGTTTTGATTAGTCATAGTTGTGTTTCTTTTTCTCCTCATTGTATTTGCATTTCAAACGTGAGGATTATGCTTCCATTTGCTCTGATGGTTGTCCTAGAGAAGATCACATTTCCCTGTGTAAAACTTGCTTTTTTCCTTCTTCATCTAAGCTTTTATCAAAGTGTAGGGGATCACTGGAGGTCTGAGCTTAACTATGCAAGTAACAAGGCACTTTTCCTGTTTCCCTATGTACAAATTTGTCCCTTGGGACCTGAGAGACTGTTTCTTGTCCAAAGTAGACTTGTCTGGTTACTTGATACCAACTTATTGAGGTTGATGTTAGGCACGTAGCAGATCAGAAAACTTTGCCAAAATCCTTGGGTCTTTCATCAGGTTTAACTAATTCCAAATTGTTGACATAAGGCTGATGATGACTTTCAGGAATTTTGGGATAATATGTAATATGCTGGTTAGAAATATTGATGCTTTACCAGTGCATGAGATAGCATTTTGCATTGTTACTGGTTGCTTCAGTCTCTATCCTACTTAGTAAGTTAATGTTGTCAAGGATTTGGTGAAGAATTATTCTCTAGGAAAATTACTTATTGGTGAAGTTTAGTTATTTGAAGCAATTACTTATTGGTGAAATTTTATCATTTGAAGCTCTCTCTCTCTCTCTCTCTATCTCTCTCACACACACACACATGCATGCCCACCCACAACCCCCACCCACCCTACAACAACACCCCCCCCCCCAAAAATGAAAATAAAAAAATAATAATAATAATAATAAAATGAATGTATCAACTATTATTGGGACATGGCTTGTGGAAGGGTGTTGGCATTGTGAGAAATGGCAGAGAATCTAGATAAAGGTGAAACTGCATGCAATTATAATATGAATACTGACTACTGACATATGCTCCTTCAAATGCCATTTGTAGGCAGAAATTGAGTTTCTCTTCCCCGAAAATGAATTTATCAACCATGGTTTGTCGACTCATACCAGCTCGTACGAGTCAACTCGTATCTAGACAATTTCAAGTTGCATATATGGTCTGACTCGCCAAGTCATATCCAACTCGAGCCGACTCTAACCAACTTGTGCCGAATCGATGTGATTCGTATGTGATTCGTGCTGACTCGTGTGATACACTGGAATCCAGCACGAGTCGCTGCAATCTAGCTCGAGTCTACTCAATGCGACCTGTATCTTATTTAGTAGGCTTTGTTTCTAATTTGATAACTAATTGGACTTTTTTCTCCAATTGGCAAATAATTGGAAGTTTTTCTCCTATTTAATAGGTAACTTACACTTTTATATTGCCTTTTTTCTCTCCAATTGACAGATAATTTCTCCTAAATTTGGCATAAAGCCATTGTGTTATAAACCATTGGAGTTAAAAATTTATTTATGTCATAATTATTTATGAAATTAAATAATGTGAAAAAAAATCAGAAATTGGTCTGACTCGTATGACTCTTGCAAGTTGGCCTGAGTCTAATCGGATATCGTACAGTATCTAAGAAGATATGATTTGGTACGGATAAGCAATATGACAAACCTTGGTATCAACTGCTATTGGGACATGACTTGTGGAAGGGTGGGTTGGTATTGTGAGAAATGGTAGAAAAATCTGGATAAAGGTAAACTTGCAAGAAATTATAATATAAATACTGACATATGATGCTTAAAACCATTTTTAAGTGCTTTTGCCAAAATTTCTGCATTCTCTATTTAATATTTCAAAAATAAATTTAATGATTTATTTTGAATTTTTGCAGTAAGAGTAAGCATTCCACCACTTGATAAAGTGGATTTCTTCTCCTCCTTAAATAGAAAAATCATTTCCACTGCGCAACAGAAGAAACTACAAATAACTTTTATTTCTAGAAAGATTTTTGAAAAGTGGATGATACCACTGTATATATAAATGAAAAAATGTGAGGATTTATATGTAAGATGAAACAAAAAACACAAAATGACCCCCATACACGAAAGAGCACCAAGCCAGTGCAAGCCGTCAAACCCCCACATTACAAAGTCACAAAAGGGAGAAATAAGAGGGAGCTTCATTGCAAAGAAGCATCCTCCACTCCTTAACAGCATCACAGATGAAAGACACCACTCGAGAAGGGCTCCGAGCTTGGTTCTTGAAAATCCTAGCATTGCGTTCACCCCAAATTGTCCACAAGGTAGCATGAACGATAAGCCACTAAATCTTGTGATCAGCCTTAGAATTCCATCTATTCTCCCATCCTTCTAATATGGCCAAAACCGAGCTGGGTAGAGGGTGGCGACACCCAATTATAGAGAATAACAAGCTCCATACTTCCATCACAAATGGGCAAAGAACGAAGAGATGATCAAAGTCTTCATCCGCAAGACAGTCAAAGTGTAACATCCCAGCTTTTATAAATCTCCGATAGGTGCACAAGAGCTAAAATAAAATAATAAGGAATATAAATATAAAGAAAGAACAGGCAGATCATGTGTATTATACAACAAAAATATAAGTAACATATCCCAAATAAATAAATTAATTGGCCATACCTTAAAGTTTTTTTTTTTTTTTTAATTGGATCCATTTTTTTCCTTTTTTTGCATCCTCTATTGTAAATCTTTGAAAAATAAGTTAGATGACTTTTTATAAGAACCCATAAATTGAGTTTTCAGTAGGGATCATTTACATCCATACTGATATCTCGCACACACCACTATGTTCACTCAAGACTCACATACATGTTCATGCTTATTGTAATATGACCGATATGCAATTCATGCACAACCCATTATCTTAAGACATGGAATATTCATGTATGATTCCTAAACATGTGTGAAATGTATGCATTGTAAAAGTAGCGTGAATCTGAAGCGGAAAACATTTAACAGGATGATAACAAATATATATTTTCTTATGTTCTTTCTTCTCAGTGATAATTTATACTAACATAGAAAATATAAAAGTATTTATTGCAAGTCATCTGCATAGGATCTCAGGATTGAGTCGTTCATTCATTAATCTTTCACCATATTAGTCGTAAAGTCATAATCTTTCATAAGTCTTGAATTCGTAAGGTGACTTATCCTTGTTGACCTGAAGTGATAGGGATAATCACGTACCAACGAGAATGGTGAATAGGTTGTTCTTCCGACGCACCTACCACCCCCACAGCTTACCCAGTCCAGTAAGTCTCCAGAAACCTATCGGGGAGGCTGGAAAGGGCTACGTTAGGTTCTGCAGTTGCTCCTCACTCCTACTACATCCTAGCGCCAACCTATGAGTGCATCCAAGAAGGATCTCCGTCCCCTGGCCAAAACCACGATCTGCACCAGGACCAGAAAGAATCACGGTTCGAAGATCGAAAAGAACCACGCTCCAAAGACTGATAATCGTAGTGACCCGATCATCCCCTTATCCTCAGGAGACTGGGGTAATCACGTTAGCAAATGATGTCACTTCTTCACTGGTAAAAGAAAACAAATCATCATAGAACCACCGATCATCAATATCATAAACGTTCATCGTCATTATGGAAGGCCTTCATGCCTTTGTTTCATTGTCATTATCAGATAAGGTTTCCATGTCTTGTTTCATTTCTTTCCATAACATTATTTCTATTCTCCTTCCATAAGGTCATTATTGTCTTGAAGTTGTTTCATAATCATTATTCCTCATTTTTGGTGCCATTATAGTCATGAAGTCTTCTTTATTCTATAATATATACATACATATATATATTCATCATATAATATAACTTTAAATAGCTTAGCTCACAAGTGCTTAGATGGATTCAGTTCATCTTCTTTATTCATTAGTTTCTTAATAGACAATTTTCTCATGATGATTTATAATTAAATATGCAAACATCTTTTTCGTGATGGAAAATCTCCATCTTGAAATTTCTTCCCTTAACTGGTTTCACATAGAATTCATCATGTATTATGGTTCACATATTAATCATTAATCATACATGTCAGAGAATCACTATAAACTTAAAAAGTAAAATCATACAGAAAACCATGCTTGTAAATCATGCCATGATATATTTAGATATACCGTCTTATGCTATTTTAATTCTTTTATGGCCATCTTTCATTAAGCATTTAATTCGACAGAATTTTCCCATAGAAGCATGCAATTTCTCTTTTACTCTAGTTTCTAGAAAATCCAAAATAAAGAGACACAATAGGTAGTATTATCCTACCTCTTTAGGAGAGAAACCCAATCGCCGAAGTCTCGCCGGACTGCCGCCAAGCCGGCCTGGCCATCGCCAAGCCGCCACCTGATCCCCGTCGGCCGCCGCCACTAACTCCCGTTCTCTTCTTTTTCTATTCTCTCTCTCTCTCTCTCTCTCTCTCTCTCTTGCTGCCCTAACGTGCCCCCCTTACCCTCCTTTTATAGAAGGAGGAGGGTGGTGAGAGGGTTCTAGAGAGAGGGAGAGTGTGGTGGTGGTGGTGACATGTGGCAAGAGGGGAAAGAAGAGAATGTGGTGGAAGATGGTGGAAGGGGTGAGATAGAAAGGGAGGGAAAATATATAGTGGGGAGGAGGACAAATGGCAAGAAGGGAGGAGGAAGGTGGTGGAAGGTTGTGGAAGGGGGCAAGGTGGCGCAATGAGGTGGCGTGGGATTACTTAGGGGTTAAGTAATCGCTATCACACTTATTATTTTTAAATAATTGTATATATACCCTTACTTCTTCACCAAGTAATCGATAAAGGCCCTTTGGGCTATTTAAGGGTACTTTTAGGAACTTTAAACATTTCACTTAAGACCTTCTAAAAATAATCTATGACATTATAAATCCTAAACTTTTAATAATTGTGTTCATATATTTTTAAGAATTTATAAATATACCTTTAAATTTTTGTGGGGTCTTACACAAAGGGGTAGTCCCTCTGGATATTATGTATGACAGCCGCCAATCCCATAGGCTATTCTCCACATAAGCACTTGCACCTTCAAAGGGCTTTTGGGCTTCCAAACTTGCTTCATAAAAGGATACCGCATACCACCATCTCGAATGTGAGAATAAGCCGACTTCACCGAGTATCTCTCGTTGGGCTCCCACCCTTACACAAACAGGTCCTTCTGACCATGGACAACTTTGTGGTTTTGTAAAACATCGAAAAGACCCAGCAACTGTTGAATCTCATCCTCCATAAAGTCTCTACAAAAGGTTGGGGACCAACCCTCCGTCCCCCACATATCCGCGACCACAGATGACTATGCAGTAGCAACAACATATAACAAGGGATAACTCTCTTTTAGAGGGACAGACCCACACCAATTATGCCCTCAGAATCTCGAATGCTGACCATCTCCCAACTTGTTAAGCATACCAACATGAACCAGCTTTGCTGCTTGCAAGATACCCTTCCACAGATGAGACACATTATATAAGGTGGTCGGGAGAAAATCACACCTTGAAATGTCTATAGTACTTCTGTTTAACCAAATCTAAACACAGATTGTCCTCCACCACCAGTCTCCAGAGCCACTAGCCAAGGAGAGTGAGATTGAAGTCACGGATATCTTTGATTCCCAAGCCGCCCATTTCTCTACTCATACATATTCTCTTCCAGCTAATCTCGTGCCACCCTCTACTTTTATCTGCGGCCCCATGCCAAAAGAATCTACAACGGATGGATTCTAACTTTTTAGCCACCGACTTGGATATCTGGAACAAAGAAAGGAAGTAGATAGGCAGGTTATCCAACACCGAGCGACATAGAACCAGGCGACCACCATAGGAAAGAAGTCTCCCTTTCCAGCCTACAAGTTTGGAATCAACTTTCTGAATGACCTTCTGTCAATCTGAACACCTGGTAGCATACAGGGATAATGGAAGGCCAAGATAGGTGATAGGGAATCTCCCTACAGGGCATCCCATCAAATCTGCTGCACAATCAAGGAAACCATCATCCACATTAATACCAACTATTTGGCTCTTGCTGAAATTGACTTTCAGCCCACTAAAATCCTCCAAGAACTGAAACATGTGCTGGATAATACATAGTTGTTAGAAGGAAGGCTTCACAAATAAAATTGTATCATCAACGTACTGTAGGTGGGTGAGCTGCCCCCCCTGAAGCATGAACTCTAAAACCAGCCGGGAGACCCAAGTCCTCCTCACTTGTCCATAAGATGCTCAAAATTTGAGCCACTAAAAGAAAGAAAAGTGGGGAAAGAGGGTCCCCTGATGGAGTCCATGGCCACTGAAGAAGAATGGAGAAGCCTCCCCATTAACAAGCATTGTCATCCTAGTTGAGGAAATATACTGAGAGATCCAACCAATCCATCTTTGACCAAAACCCATTAGAGATAAAACATGAAGCAGACACCCCCAATTCACCCTGTCATACGCTTTTTCAAAATCCAACTTGAAGATCAGGCCCTGTCTTCTAAGGCACCTAAGATAAGTTGAGGATTGTATTCATTTAAATATTTGGCTGATAGATCCCTAGATAAGAGCATGCATCCTTATATCTAACTTCCTCTTTCCCTCTTTATGTAGACTCTTTCCAAAGTCTAAGGGGACCCTTAAGGTTTTTTTCTCTGGCTGCATGAACCTAAATTATGTACTTAAGAAGGTAGTCTTCTACCTGTCTATTGGTACCACGAGACTTGTGCAGAACCTGTCTTGTCCAAAGATCTGTTGGTCAGATCAAGGAAGGCAAACTCGGGGATCAGACTTGGATCGCTCCGGGTTTGGACCGATCAGATCGACCGACCGATCCCGACCGATCCGGTCCGGTTCCCCCATTTTTATTGTAAAGAAAGGTTTAAAAATTTTTTTAAAAAAAAAATCAGAAAAAATAGAGTTTTAATTGTGACTACCTTGGATTCAGTTTGACCATCGAACCAAGCTAAGTTAACCTAAATAACAAAGAGATGAGATCAAACTACTATTTTTTTAAATGTTAAATCTTCTTTTATTTTTATCCTCACTTTTCATTGACTAAGGATAAAGTTTACTACTCAATAGAAGTTTTTATTCCCCAGCCTCCACCTTCAACCCTACTAAAAAAAAATTTAACACCTATTTTTTTCTGCAGAATTAATTAGGCCATGTTGGTCTCATTAGGCTATAAAAGCGTAGTCAAGCAAGCTTTGATCCGATTCAATTAATTGGTTAAAATAAATCTGGTTTGAACTTGGATTTAATTCCATGAAACAAAGATCAGGATGAGTTAAATAATTGGATTGTTTCAGGTTGCCTTCACCCCATCCAACCCATCCAATTTGCACCCCTGAACTACCTGCATGAACATGGATTTAATTCCATGAAACTAGCTGTTGGGCTACGGATCGGCCTGAATCGGCCGATCCGATCGGAGGATCAGCCGATCCCAATCGATCCACTCAATCCCATTAAGGGAACGGGGGATTGGGCCTCGGGATCGGATCCGGCTGGCCGAAAACCAAGCAGATCGGCCGATCCAATCCGATCCGATCCGTGCCAATTTTGCCTTCCACGGGTCAGATATTTGGCACCACCTGGTAGGTGGTTGACATTGGGCATGTTGCTGATTAGAGAACTTTGCCAAATCCTATATCCTTCATTGCATCTAGCCAATTGATAAGTCTTTTGAGTGCTGATGATTGAGAAAGATTAAGTACATACCATTTTCAGAAGTAATCATATGCACATTTATATGTTAGCTGGGGTGACATTGTCTTATCTACACAAATTAATATTATTTAGTTTCGTAAGTACGTCACATAAAAGGATAACATTTACATGGATAACATCATTCATTTCTGGGTTGGCTCGGGGCCTTCGGTTGGTAACCGGAAAACCTGAGTTTGATTCCCCCTAGGTTATGGGGGTGAACTGGGATCCTGCAGGCCCTCGCACTCCCATATTAGGATCCCCTAGGTGGGTTTGACGTTCGAGCTTCCTCAGCACTCCACTACTCGGTCTACACACGGTTGCAACTGGAGTAAGGGTCGAGTCAGTGGAAGCAAGGTGAGTTTGACCTCTAGAATCCACAAATATATATATATATATATATATATATATATATATATATATATATATATATATATATATCTGGTCCTAGGCTTACTTTTAACATCTATCTGCAAACTGTCAATTGCACTTTACTCCGCACCTTGCAAATTGCATTCAAGTAAGCATAGGGCATTAGCTTATGAGGTTAATTCAGTTTTTTGGACCCCCTCCCAACTATTATCCATTCTCCAAAATAATGGAATAGATTTTCCTTCTTTCTTTCTTCTGGTTTCGATAAGCAGTCTTGAGAATAAGCTTTGTTATCTTTCAGTTAAGTAAAATATAATGTGTAATATCTATCATAAGCATTTTTCAAATGCTCTGGGATTGGTTAGCGCCTTGTAAGCTGCTGAAAGTTACTAGAACAGGCAAGTGCAACTGTTTGTCAAAGTGATATCACCTGAGGCTTTGTGCTAATTTCTTGCATAAAAGATTATTAACAATCCGCGGACAGCATTTAAGAGAATATGTTTTGCGAACATTTTTGTGTTTGATTTATCCTGAGATTTAGAGTTTGAGCCTCATGGACCTCATAAAGTTACAATGGTTTTATCTTTTCTTGGCACTTATGTTTCATTATCTGCCTTGACCTCACTACATACATTTTCCTTTGACATATATCCAGGCTATATGTTTAAATTGCTGTGTTCTGAAGTTCCCTTTTGCTGATTTAATTCTTGTTTATTCTAGGATGTGATTTACAGAGCATTTACATTTATGCTTGTCCATTCTCCATATGGAGATGTAGCTTTTATGTGTGATTAATAGAATAGCTCAAACTTCATTTGGTGGAATGGTATTTGCTAATTATGTGTCATCATCATCATCATCATCATTTGGGATTTGCTAATTCTGCAACCAAGGACAATTTAAACATGCAACTTGTATAGCCATTTGAAGGTCAGACCTGCCCTTTTTGGTTTTTTTGCTTTATTTTGCAGGACGTGTCGTCAAAGATCATGTCATTTTCTCAGCACGGACCTCGTGCAGTTTGCATTCTCTCAGCAAATGGTGCTATATCCAATGTGACCCTCCGGCAGGCAGCGATGTCTGGTGGAACAGTAACCTATGAGGTCTCCTTAGTTTGACATGTCTACTTCCTTCTTTTAATGAAGCCACTAGAATTTACAATTACTATTTATTATTTTTCTTGTTTAATTTCCAATAAGTATGCATTGTTTTTAAATGCATGTTTGTCTACATAGATCATTTATGCCTTCCTATTCTCTGCTATCCTCTTCAGCTGAACCGAAGAACTTTTTAATCAAAGTTTCATGGCCTTGGTTCAATATCTTGGCATCTCTCTACTTGTCAATGAATGATGTTATAAATGCTTTTGCATATCAGTTCCGATGAATGATGTTATAGGTGCCTCTGCATATGCTGTTTTTCTACCCCTGTAAAATAAGAGCACTACAGTAGTTGCAATTTCCCAAAGACAATACATCTGCCTCATTAGCAGGAGAAAATCTTCATGGTTGGTGACATTCATAAGGAAAATCCATCTGCTGACCTTTTTGAACTGTCAAACTCATGACAAAATAAAGAACGATAAATTTGGAATCTTTTCGAGAAACACCAGAATGGATCAACTCAAGGTCTCAGGAACAGTATTATTTTATAATGGGAAAATGAAAGTGAATTTGATTATGCTAGGTTTTGGAAGTCATCTTCCTTGGATTTTGCTTTAGGGCAAAATTGGCACATTGTGGGTATTCTTCTGTGTCTCAAGGCTGGCAGTTTAACCGGAGTAGTTGCAGAATATTCTTGATTTCGTTACTTAGATCTTGACTTTCCCATTCTCTTTTGAAGAAAGAAAAGCTTGACTTTTTCCTGGTTTTGTTCTTGGGAGGATGCAAATTGACTTTTCCCAGCTTCTGGCAAATTGGCACAATGTGGGTATTCTTCTATTCGACCACTTTGGGTTAGGATGATCTTTGGGGGTATTGTTGTGAAATTTTGTTTCCTTGTTCAAGGGAAGCTATGAAAAGTCGTATTTGATGAATAAGAGATTCATATATGCTTGTTTTAAGGATGTGTCTTGTCATAAACATTGTGATTGATTGGACGTTGTCTGTTAGGAGGGAAAGAATAATAAGCGGTTCATATTGGAAAATTTGGTACTCTTTTTTTAGTAAAGATGGGATCCTATGTTATCAAAGGCGATCGCCTTGCTCGCCTAGGCAATGAAGATGGTTGAGGCGAGTCAAAACACCTCACCTCGCCTCGTGTTTAGAGAATTCCGGATCGGATCGGATCGGATCGGCTGGAATCGGCCGAAAGTGCCCCAACTTGGCCAGGATGGGCCGATTCCTGCCGGATCGACACCGGCCAATCCCGATCCGAATCGGCCGATCCGGACCGAGATCGGCCGATCCTGCCTTACATGCTCATGTTCGCCTCATTCACCTTGGCACTTGCCTTAGCATATGATGTCTATGCCAAATGTTTCTTTTTTTTATTATTATTATGTGGCATTATTTTTTCTTATTCTTAATTATTCCAAAGTCACTAATACTTCTTTTAACAATGTCTAGTACCCTTTTTTCCTACATGCAACCACATTTTTGCTTATTTTTGATGATTCCGAAGCCCATCAGCTACTTATTTGAGTAGTAGATGGTCTTAGGATATTACATGTTGGACATAATAAGTGCTTCTGAAAGTTTTACATATGATTATCTTAAATGTTTTTTTATTTTATTTTCCTTATATTGTCATTTTATTTCTTCGTAGTGATTTATGGGAGAACACATCGCCTCAAACGCCTAGGCATTTGAGGCTAAGGCCAACCCCTGGTCGCCTAGCTCGCCTCTCGCCTCTGACTACATAGATGGGATTGCACCAATAAACGATGAGCAAAATGCATGAAGTACATTCGAATCACAAGAAAATCATTGTTAAGAAGGCAATTATTCTTCCAACGCGAAAAGTTCCAGCCTCCCTATTAAATGGACCCAACAACAATATAGCCTTACCCCGTACAGTGCCCCCTCCTCAGTGCACAGAATAACTTATACCAATCCTCTCATGTGCTCTAACCCTCAAAGATTTTCAAAGCTTGCACCTCAGAAAATCTACTAAGTTTCTCCAAAGACAAACATTGCACATTTGCCAGGTTGCTATCCCCTATAGCCAGATCTTAGAAGAGAGTGCATGAAGATATCCTTCCATCTTCTGCGATATGGCTGATATTTCAAGTTTAATGATACAATTTAGTTTAATAGCTTTGATCTGATACATATTTCTTCAATGTACTCTATTTTGTTTCCTGGGCAGAATTTTTTTATAAATCAGTGTGTTTCTGTGTACAGGGCCGATTTGAAATTTTGTCATTGTCTGGCTCATTTCTTCTCTCAGAGAGTGGTGGCCAGCGCAGCCGGACAGGTGGATTGAGTGTATCTCTGGCAGGTCCGGATGGTCGAGTTTTAGGTGGTGGAGTTGCTGGCCTTCTAACAGCGGCATCCCCTGTCCAGGTTTGTCTTAGATCCCCACACAATGTATTGCAGATGATATTTAGACAAAAGTATCAGTCAGATGTTAGTGTCACTCATCAAACATGGACCCAAAAGGCAAATACTATTCCATCAGTCTGGATATTTCATCATATGCAGAGCAAGAAAAGAGGGATGTGGGTTGGAGACATCATTGTTCACATATCTGGTTCTCGATATTTTAGTCAGAATTCAATCTCACTATGTTACATGCTGAAGTCGAAAGCAGAGAAGCTATACCAGTGCAAAATTCCTGCCCACTTATATATATATATATATATATATATATAGGTCCTCCATAGTTCCTTTTTCCCTTCTTCCTCTCCTACTGTTCTTAAAAATTGTTGGTGATTTTTTTGAGCAAAAGCTTGATCCTCAAGGCTTCTGCAGGTATCTAGGCCAGTTTGTTAGGCAAACTGATTATGATTCATTGACACTTCATCTGGCTGTGAATTTATTTTTTCTACTCAACTGTGCATTTGTGGAGAAATAATTCACTTAATTTGGTGCTTGGATGCTGCATTCTTATGGTGAAAATTTTGAATTTATTTCATCAACTATAAACCATGAAGAGCATAGAAGTGCTCAGGGTCTGAAATCTGTTATTCTTTTTGCTATCCGTACGCCTTGACTCGCAATTAAATATGTTTGTTCATTGGGAGGCGGAACAGTTACTGTTATTCTTTGAGTGCGCTAAGCTTCTCCATGTGCAGGTGGTTGTGGGCAGTTTTATTGTAGATGGGCGCAAGGAGAGCAAACAGGCAAACCCACCAGAATCCTCACCTCCTGCCAACCTTGCTCCTGGTGTGGCCACAGGTGCTGGCAGCTCACCTTCACGGGGCACGCTGAGTGAGTCCTCCCCGGGGCCTGCAAGCCCTCTGAACCACAGCTCTGGTGCATGCAATAACAGCAACCAGCAAGGGCTGCTAAGCATGCCATGGAAATAAAAGGGTGTTTTATGCACAGTGGCAAGAAAGAGCTTGTGTGTAGCTGTTCATGTGTAAGATAGTTGTAGCACTGCCGGAAAGTGCCTCTGTGTTCAGGTGTTGTATGAGGTTAGTAATGAAAACTCGTACTTAAACTCACCTTCCATCCACCTACTGGTGGTAGTTTGTAGTGATCAGGGCGATGTTATATCTATAAAGATATCACTGTATGCATTGGTATTATGTATTGTGTCCTTGAGGTGTATCACTGTTTGATGAATAGAATCCCTTTGAACGTGGATGTTGGTGATGTCACCCAACTGAGAAGTGATAACAAATTTGGCAAGAGGATGGCTTCCTCAATCTTGTAAGGATAAGTTCGCTAGAGTGTCCTATCTTGGCGTGGATTCGAAGAATCACACGTCTTGATTCTAGGCAACAATCATTTGCTCAATTTCCATTTTAATATGGTCGAGTAACTAAACATGTGCAGGACAAGGGCAGTTTTGTTGATCTAGATCTCAAGACCAAACTGGTAGTTTAGAGTTATATTGTTGGGAGGAAGGTAACGGCTACTGGTGAATTTCGCTCGAGTAGGGTTTATCTCAACCAGATCTGGCCGGAGTAATTGTATCACTACAATGCTAGATCACTGTGGACATGGTCCCCATTTGGTTCCTGTTGATTAAGCCTCATGGATAGGCTTAAACCTTAGTAACTTCACAATGTTGAATCCTCATGGATGGGCTTCTTGTCACAATGTTGAATCCAAAGTGTTTGTCCGGTTTATGTGTAGACAAATTATGTACAATTTGAGTAGATGTCACACAGCTGTAGAAATAATCTCTTCTCACCACTGATGGCACTACATTTTAAACTTAATAACTTCATTTCATGCATGATGCGGTCGGATTTGGTAAGAGAGCCCAAGCAACCCGAACTAAAAGAAGAAAATGTCTCGAGGGATGGTAAGAGAAGAACTGAGAATAGGACTTTTGGCGTTGGACCCTACTTAGGAGGTCGATGAGTGTATGGGATGCTCGACCTGCAAGGTCGAAAGAAGGTTAGAGCAAGCGTTCACGACGTTGGAAAAATCTTCTGATGCTTAAGTTAGTACGAGAGTTAAGAAAAGCGTATGTGAAGGTCTCAAAGCTTAGAATGACGAAGAGAATAGTTACATTTCTACGCACATGCATGTTTCTCTTCATGCCAGAGTGGGAGTGCAGGCTCTTTCAAAATTTCCAATGTGAGACTCTTCCCCTATGGTCTGAAGAGGCATTACCTACCTAGGCACTAAGAGCTAATGGGCTGCCTATGTGTGCCACTTTGAAGTTTGGGGCCCATTGAGCCTCTAGTGCCGATCACTCTTGTTTGGACGTAGCCCAATCACTTAAGCAAGCTCAACAAGGCATCTCGGCCTAGTTTTGGGGCCCATTGGGCCTCTAGTGCTGGGAGCTCCTGTTTGGACTGTAGCCAGCTGCTCAACGCAAGCCCAACAAGGCTCTCGGCCCAATCATGGGAGAGACTTGTCAGCCCTTTTTCAGATTAGGGCCAGCGGGTTCAAAATGGGCTTATATTGGACATATGGCCCAAGCTGGCCCGTTGTGGCCCAAGTGGACAAATGCATATGGGGACCCATGACGGATCTCTTCAAGTCTTTGACGAGTTCATGGTTCATAATGGAGCAACCTTTCTATTCATCATGTGGGGACATCTCTAGCAAATGGGAGTCTCCTGCATAATTGTTAAAGTAAAGAGAGGAAGCTATAACTATATCAATGCTATGCGGTCACAGTGTACTCTCTTTCTAGGGTTTCTTGACATGTTATTCCCAACATTTTATTGTCTGATTTCATAGTCCATTAAAGCCTACTTGTGATTTGTCCCTCTCAGACCAAACCTCAAGGCGATTAAGCATTTCTTTGAAGACCATAGTATGGGATTAACATTTTCGAAAAACAAATATCATCTATTTTTTGATAAAACAATGTAAAAAAAATTAATTTGAACTATACCACGATATTGACCAGATGCCGGCACGCAAGCGCCATTTTACAGTCTTTTATATATTTAGTTTATACAAAAAATGAATTGCATCTGAAACTTCTGCTTTAAGGCGTTGTAAAAGGATGTGCAATTTACTCTTTATCGTCTGGTCAAAACCCTGCTAGATATTAGAGTTCTTTCTCCCTGCTATTTAACACTTTTTTAAAACAATATTTACTGTCAAAGATTCCAATTAACTCCATGTGTAGGGAACCTCATGGGGTCATACTTTACTTCACTTGGTGGAGACACTAGGAATAAGTTACAAAAAATAGGTACTGGACTACTTGTTAGGTAGCCAAAGAACATACATATCAAAAGAAATCTCCCTCACAAAACATACTTTAATGAACATGGGTTATACTTCTCTTGTAGAAGAAGGGGGAAAAAGAAAAGAAAAGCAAAGATAAAGAAGAAAAAGAAAAAGTAAAAAAGGAACACCCTAGGGGGTAAGAACTCCAAGAGGCTCTTCTTCACATCAGAAGAAGCTGAAGTTGTTGATCCTGAGGCTTCCATAGCTGCCGCTGGCATATGCATTCAGGAGGATCTCATTGTGGGCAGACCAGAACTCGGCTTTCAGCCCACTTCTTCTGAGGGACTTTAAGATTTTGTTCCTGTGAACGTACCCAGTGACCACCACCTTCTGGGTGCTCACTTCCACTTCCACCTTCTCAATTCCTACAACCCAAACAGGAAAAGCAAGCATTGTCAATTCAGTCCAAGAGAACTAGGCATGCTTTGGAGGATAAAGTAGTTGAGATGCAATCTTGGATACTTGAAGAAGACATAAAAGATAAGTTTTACAGAGGAGTAATATATTGGGAAATGCTATTTGTACGCTCTTAAGATACTCCTTAGGTCTCAACAACTTGTATACATTATAAAGAATTCTTTTCCATGATGATCTTGGACCACTCAATAGATGATGTCAATGAGAACGGTACGTTAAGAGAGTATGAATAGCATCAATCCTTGCTTATATACACCTCAAGTATATTTTTGCTTCCCAAGAGCTTGTGCAATTGGATGGAGGAGAATGACCAAAAAGCAATTAGATGGAGGAGGAGAAGTTGCATGTACCCTTTATCTTGGACAGGCACTTCCTCAGTCTCTTTTCATGGATTGCCACCATCTCCACCTTCAGTTCAACACTCTGCAAGGCATCACTTGAAAGCAAAACATTCAGAAAAAAGAAGAGACAATCATATATATGGAGGGATTGTGAATAATAAGTGCCCATATGGAGCACAATGCCCACTTGCTTCAATTTGATGCAGATTAACCAACCATCCTTAAC
Organism: Zantedeschia hybrid cultivar; assembly: GCA_030544215.1. Lineage (NCBI taxonomy): Eukaryota > Viridiplantae > Streptophyta > Magnoliopsida > Alismatales > Araceae > Zantedeschia > Zantedeschia hybrid cultivar. Next base: position 16,051,969 of record JARZZO010000011.1, read on the forward strand.
CTGGCTCAGTGCCCTTGCTAATTCTCAGGCTAACCAGCCAAGAGCTGGTCTTGCTTAATATAGCTCATAGCCTGCTGTTTGCTTAGAAAAGATAAGAGATGAAGAGAAGTACACAGCTATGTATATGCTATGAGCTTAGGAGAAAGTTCTAAGGGATGGACTGCTAGGAATTGCATCCGTCAAGGCATACCTCCATGGAGAAGGTGGAAGCTGATAACTTGGTTGATGAAGACTCTGGGGATGATGGTGGTGAGGAGGAAGTAGAAGGCAGCAACTCTGATAAGCGCAGAGACATGAACGAGCTGTGGACGCTTAGGAAGAGGAGGATCTGTGCAGTATATATATATAGCTGAAAGAAAAGTGGAAGGGGTACAAGTGCACTGAGGACAGAGGGGTCCATTACCAAGTTGTTCTAGGAAACTGCAAAAAATATTTTTCTAGGAAACTACATTGCATGTATACCCTCTTCACTTACTCTTTGCCTTGGTGTGTCTAGGACCTTAGATACTTCCCAAACTAAACTATGTTGGTTAAGTTTATAAATGCCTTCTCTATGCCCCTAAAAGGAGGAGCTTATTTGACTGTACCCAATGGTACTTTGATCTGCTGGTTGGATAATTTCTTTATACATAAACTATCGTTGGGATTAACATTGTTTCTTTAACACATATATTGGTCGTGAAATCTAAAATTTTTAGCTGATAACTTAATTGACATCTCTTAACCTCTCCAAATAAAGAAGTTGCGGGTTTGAAGATTGTTGAGTGCATAAAAGTGCCTTCAATCTCCGTTCTGTTTCCCTGGTCATAGTTTCGAATTTAGTTCGGTTATTAGAATAAGTGCAAAAATGTTGTTATTATGTACAATTATCCCCGTTAAGGAGAAAATTGTTGTCTATTAGAATTTGAATCCTCTCTACTTATAAAGGCTTGTAAATACTTAGTCAACTAAGTCATTTAGTCAAAAATATCTAAAATCTTGTGAAAAACTGAGTTTGGTTTCATACGTTATATCTTGTTCTAACTAATCTGGGATCATTGTCCCGTGCATGAACAACAAGAACAAAATTCGTGACCAAGAAACATATTTATAGATTATGATAGATCAAGAAATTAATTAGACAGTTCATCTCAAAATCTGAAATAATAGAATAATTTGTGTTATGTCTATGTTTCATGATCGAGCAAAACTATAGTAAGTCGAGGTAGGTCATTTTAGTTGACTTTGGTGACTCCCTTTCAAAATAAGGCTTTCAATATCGATCATTCACAATAAGTCTCTGTTATCTTGTGCGTTTTGATATTAGTCCTTATAAATTTAATATAATTTAATAATAAATACTTACAGTTAAGAATCATTTAAAAGATACAAATATTTATAAAATATTCTTCAAACCAATGTTAAAATGAACAGAAATATTTGAAATGACTTTAAAAGTCAAAAATTGAGTCCCAAAAAACAGTGAAGGATGACCTTAATGGGTCGAGTCTAATAATATTGTTTATTTTGTATTTTTTTTATAGTTCAATTAGAGATCGGATTGCACGGACACGTGAGACATGTAAGGAATTGACAAAAGCAAATGGTAGATGATGTAGCCGAAGCTATCACGACCGGATTCCGAAGTTGGAATCCGAAGTTGGGATCCGAAGCTGGATCGGATCGAAGAAGAGGTCCGACGGGGATCCGGAACGTGGCGAGGGCGGAGACGAGGCCGAAGATCCAAAGCCGAGGGTCGTCCGGTCGGATGTGGGCTAGCCTGCGGAAGGCGCGGCCGAAGCTCCTCCGGTTGAGGGACAGCTTGTGCGGGACGGAGCCGAAGCACCTTTAGGCGAGGACCAGCCAGCGAATGGCGTCGAGACCGGAGGAAGAAGTCCGAGGTCGGTGGCCGAAACCGACTCGGGGAGGTCGGCGAAAATTCAAACCGAGCCCCTGCAGGAGGGAAAGAAGAAGAAAAACCAGTCAGCAGGAGTCCCGGACTTCGGCCCTTAGGAACCCCCTCCGACGGTTAAGTTAGTTTCTGAAGATGATTCGATTCAGAAGTCAAAGAGATGGAAGAAGCAGCTTTAATGCTTTTTGGACTGTAGTCCTTAAGGGTCACGAAGACATACCTTTGGTAATAAATAGCCGTGTATTTATAGCGAAGGATAGAGGATGCTTAACGGTGGCAGCCGATATAGGACTATGTTCTTGGTTTATTGGTAAACCGCCATAGTGCCTAACCCTCCCACCGGAGTGGGCCGGATACGGCTACTGGGCCGAAGGGGATTGGGCCGCTGATGGGCCGGAGCCTACTGGGCCGAGGGCTGTTGAGCCGCTAATGGGCCGAAGGCTGTTGGGCCGCTGACGGGCCGAAGGTTATCGGGCCGCTGACGGGCCGAAGAGCACTGGACTGCTTACTAGGCCGAGGGCCGCTGAGGCGTTAACGGGCCGAAGGCTGCCAGGGGGCCTTTTACTGCTGCTGTTGGGCTGATCACAGCGTTGGGCCTGCTTTAATGGGCCGAATCGGATTATGCCTCATCACATAGCCCCCTCACTCTTGTCTTCCTCAGATTCATGAGATGGCGAGAGTATAGTCCGAAGCCTCCTTGGGGGAATAACGTGACAGGCGCTATCCGAAGCTTTCTGCTTTGTTATGAAGAAAAAAATGTCCTCGGTCGGCCGAGGGTCAGTAGCCCTTAGTCGTCTCCGTTCGGGATGCAGTGACGAATGCCTTCGTCCTCGATTGCGAAGGGGCGAGCCTTCTGGCTATGTCAGGCCTAATAAATGGACGGGATAGACGTCAAGTTCTCCGTCAGAACGGTCGCGTCGTGAGGAAACACAGGACACGCGTCGCGCATCCGGTCGCCCCGTTAAAAGCACAAAAGGATCCCAGCCGTGCCTGGTGATCACGCGGATCGCGGGTCACTTCGGCTCTCTGCCCGAGACTTCACTTGGATTGCCGCCTCTCTCGTCCCTAGCACGCGGATCGGAACACGTGGTGAGCATCTGAGTGATCAGCCGAAGGGTCGGACCGCTTTCGGCCATTGATTATCTTCCCTCGATCCCGGAGTCAGACTGTTATCATTGCCGAAGGACGGTGTACGTGGCGCGCATCTGAGAGAGGCGATGCCGATGAGGGGGAGGATCCTGGCCGTTGATTTTGGCGGGGGATGCTTTCAACTTTACCCTATAAATAGGAGCCCTCCCTAGGGCACTGTTCCGCTCTCTTCTTCCCGTGCCTGCGTTTCCCTGCAATCATCCGAGCCTTCCTGCTTCTCCGGCGAAGAACAGGCCATTGAAGGTGCTTTTGAGTGCGCTATCTGTCGCCGGGGCTCTCTGCTACCTGGAGTTGTTGCCGGGGGAGCTTTCGTTGCTTGAGAGGCGGTGGGCAGTCGAGGAGATCTTATTTGAGGGTAAGCCTCAATTTTCTTTCTCTGCTCCGTGATCCATGTCCCGTAGTTCCCCCTCGGCTGATAGTAGTTATTAGGCCGAAGGTTATTCTTGTTCTTCGTCTCAGCCTTCTAAATGTTCCTTGTCATCTCCCCTTTCTTCAAACTCCCTCGCTTCTCTCATGGCGGATGAGGCCGAATCGTCTGGTGCCGAAGGGGCCGAAGAGGTTCTCGCCACGGGCCAGGCTTCCTCTTCCAGCCGACGTCCGGCCGAGACTGTTTTGGAGGCGGCCTGCATTCTTGATGACGATGGGGTCAAGTACATTGCCTCCTACTATCAGCTCCCATCGTGGATGATCCCCTATCGGCCCGGAATGAATACTAGGGCCGATTCTCCCCGTCCGGGTAGCTTTTCCATCTATGAAGAAAGCTTTCGGGCGGGTTTTTGCCTTCCCCTTTCCACCTTCGTAATCAATCTTTTGTGCTTCTACGGGTTAGCCCCGTCTCAATTTTTCCCTAATTCCTGGCGGACAATCTATGCCTTCTTGGCTGTGCTTGCCTATATCGACTTTACCCCTGCGGTGAACGTCTTCCGTTATATGTTCAAGATACAGCGGCAGGGAAAATTCGAATGGTACAGCTTTGTCCCTCGCCTCGGCCGGGGTATCTTTTCCGGGAAGCCTTCGTCCATTCATGGTTGGAAGAAGAGCTTTATCTTGATCTCCCTCCCGGAGAAGGAGAAGCGTATGTGGCCCTTCCCCACTGAGTGGGCACCACTGGCCGAAGGCCTCTCCGATCCGCCTTCCCTTAACCCCGATCAGCTTCATATCGTGAGCCTTATAGAAGCCGCGGCTCCGTACGATATAGCGGAGCTTTTCAACGAAGTGGAGCGGCTCGTGCAGACTAGGGCCTGGCCGGATCCGACGAAGGATCCTCCTCGGGTCTCTCCTTATCTCCCTCCCGAGGATGCTCCGGGGGAGACCGAAGGAGCCGCCGAGGTTGAGTCTCCGGCCGAAGCTCCTCCGACCGAAGAGGGTGCTGAGGCTCCGACCGAAGAGGGTAAGTCAGTCTTGAGTTGTGGGGAGTCGCACGCTGTAAGTTACTAACTCCTTTTCTTCTATCCGCAGAGATGTCTGGGATTCGAGGTCTCCTCAGTCGGATGGCCCAGCAGTCCGGCCGATCTCAACCGTCCCAGCCGCAGGCGGCGGGAGAGACCGGACGAGGCGTGGCTCTGAGTGCTCGGGCCGCAGTACCGACAGCGGCTTCGGTCGAGGGCCGCGCTGCTGCTGCTGCTCTCGAGAGAGAGAGAAAGGGCAAGTCGGTTGTACGGAGGGGCGGCCGACTATCGAAGCGGGGCCGGGCGGATGAGCCCGGTGAAACAGAGCCCACCCCGATAGCTAAGAGGCCAATCGCTGCCCGAGGGGCCCCGCTCTCGTCGCCTCCCGAAGCGTCGAGGGGCGATTCTCCTTCGGCTGCGACGGCAGGTACAGAAGACCTCGGAGGTCCCGGGTCGCAGGTATCTCGCGAACATGAGTGCGAGCTATAGGTCCCAAATCTGGGGATCTATAGGGACGAGAGTCTGGAGGACTCTCGGACGTGCCTGCGCCTGCTCCGAGGCTTAACCCTTCCGAAGGCCGAGGACGAGCTGAAGACGCTGTCTGCGAACGACTTGGCGATGCTGTGCGCCCGACTGTCGGTCCAGGTAAAAAAAACTTCTTTATGGGCCTCGGTCTAATATTTCCCTTAGCTTGTTTTCGGGGTTGGCGATTTCTGTTTGCTTTTGGCTATAGGTCGCGGTCACGTGTGGTAGCCTGATTCGCCGTCAGGTGGCCATCCATCAAAGGCTCCGGGACGCCGACCAGGCATCAGACCAGTCGGCTTCTAGCGGGGGCGCCCCGGCCCGACGTGGTCTTGAGGCTAGCGTCGATTTGCTCCTGAAAGCAAATGCTCGGATGCGGCTAAGCTGGAGGAGCAAAAGGAGGTGTCTCGCGCTTCCTCCGAGGCCAAGACGAAGGCCGAGCGGGAGAAGGAGAAGGCCGAGAAGGAGCTGGAGGCGGCCCGGGCCGCGAATGAAGTTCTCAAGGCCGAGATCTAGGACAAGGTCGACCAGCGGGTCACGGATCGCCGCCGCCATGCCGAGGAGGTTTCGGCCCTGAAGGCAGGTCTGGAGGCTAAGGCCAAAGAGGCTGTTCGTACAGCCGTAGCCAGATATAAGGCTGGCCCAGATTATGCCGAGGAGATAATACAGGCTCAGCTCGAGGCGGCTTCGTCCGTGTTCAGCATAGGGCTGGCTGCCACCCAAAAGGCGTGCCCGACCGTAGACCTGACCGGCATCGTCCTTCCGACGGACGAAGAAGGCGAAGAGCTTCTAGCCTGGTGGAAGGAGCTTAAGGTTGAAAGAGCTTCGGCCTCGGCAGAAGGCGACGCAGCCGTTCCTGACGAGGCCGCTCCTGTCGATGCCGCCCCTGCCGATGCTATTCAGGTTGATGATTCTCCTTCCCCATCTCCTGGTCAGAGCCCAGTCGATGTAGATGGTGAAAATACCGAAGGCTAATACGGGGGCTTGTCCCGGTTTTTGTTGTCCTTTTCCGAAAGGCTGCGGCCCGATGTACGGCCGATTTTGTACTTTGTTCTTCATATATATATGAAAAGTACTTTGCTTCTACTTTGCGTTCTGAATGAATGACCGAGTCTGGCTCTTCTTGTGGCCGAGACTTTATTGCTGTTTAGATGCGGCCGAAGTCAATCCAAATTTGGATATGGACTTTGGAAAATAATGCCGCTCCCGATACGGTTTGCATGGCCGAAGCCATTCCCGGTACGATTTATACGGACTTAGAATACCATGCCGCTCCTGATACGGTTTGCATGGCCGAAGCCACTCCCGATACGGTTTACACGGACTTAGAATACCATGCCGCTCCCGATACGGTTTGCATGGCCGAAGCCACTCCCGATACGGTTTACACGGACTTAGAATACCATGCCGCTCCCGATACGGTTTGCATGGCCGAAGCCACTCCCGATACGGTTTACACGGACTTAGAATACCATGCCGCTCCCGATCCGGTTTGCATGGCCGAAGCCACTCTCGGTTCAGGTTACCTGCGGGCTTAGAATACCATGCCGCTCCCGATCCGGTACACATGGCCGGAGCCACTCTCGGTTCAGGTTACATGCGGGCTTAGAATACCATGCCGCTCCCGATCCGGTACACATGGCCGGAGCCACTCTCGGTTCAGGTTACCTGCGGGCTTAGAATACCATGCCGCTCCCGATACGGTTTGCATGGCCGAAGTCACTCCCGATACGGTTTACACGGACTTAGAATACCATGCCGCTCCCGATCCGGTTTGCATGGCCGAAGCCACTCCCGGTACGGTTTACACGGACTTAGAATACCATGCCGCTCCCGATACGGTTTGCATGGCCGAAGCCACTCCCGGTACGGTTTACACGGACTTAGAATACCATGCCGCTCCCGATACGGTTTGCATGGCCGAAGCCACTCCCGGTACGGTTTACACGGACTTAGAATACCATGCCGCTCCCGATACGGTTTGCATGGTCGAAGCCACTCCCGGTACGGTTTACACGGACTTAGAATACCATGCCGCTCCCGATACGGTTTGCATGGCCGAAGCCACTCCCGGTACGGTTTACACGGACTTAGAATACCATGCTGCTCCCGATACGGTTTGCATGGCCGAAGCCACTCCCGATACGGGTTTCCACGGGCTTAAAGAAAATACCATGCCGCTCCCGATCCGGTACACATGGCCGGAGCCACTCTCGGTACGGGTTACTGCGGGCTTAAAGAAAATACCATGCCGCTCCCGATCCGGTACACATGGCCGGAGCCACTCTCAGTACGGGTTACCGCGGGCTTAAAGAAAATACCATGCCGCTCCCGATCCGGTACACATGGCCGGAGCCACTCTCGGTACGGGTTACCGCGGGCTTAAAGAAAATACCATGCCGCTCCCGATCCGGTACACATGACCGGAGCCACTCTCGGTACGGGTTACTGCGGGCTTAAAGAAAATACCATGCCGCTCCCGATCCGGTACACATGGCCGGAGCCACTCTCGGTACGGGTTACCGCGGGCTTAAAGAAAATACCATGCCGCTCCCGATCCGGTACACATGGCCGTAGCCACTCTCGGTACGGGTTACCGCAGGCTTAAAGAAAATACCATGCCGCTCCCGATCCGATACACATGGCCGGAGCCACTCTCGGTACGGGTTACCGCAGGCTTAAAGAAAATACCATGCCGGATATGATCTTGAAAAGAAGAAATTTATTCATGCCTTCCGGCTAAATTCCGGGAAATTTAATTTAAATGAAATAACACCGAAGGCGCTCCGCATTCCAGATACGAGGGAGAGGTTGGCCCGAAAGGGTTTCCAACCGCTAAGCCCTTTGTCGAATTACCTCCCTTATAAGCCCCTTGGTCGTCTCAGTGGCATGGCTTCAGCTGAGACGGGATTTCCTTGTCCGGGGGTGAACGTTGCCTTACCGCTTCAAAGGTCGCCGGCTCTGCCTCTGTAGAGGCTGCTCCTATCGGTATTGCGGTAGTTGGCCTTCTCTGACAAGGCGATCTATCTCTTCCCGAAGGTGTCGGCATTCATCGGTCGAATGGCCGGTTTCCTGATGGTATTCACAATATCTGCTAGGTCCTTCGGCGAGGATCAGTTTTGAGGCGCTGCGGCCGCCGGAGCATATGTTTCACCTCCATAAGTATCTGGAAAGGGGGAGCAGGTAACGGTAGGTACTGCGGCGGCGGACCCCGTCGCTTGCCTCAGTCCCACTCCTCTCGATACCGCTTACATGAGAGTTCTCGATTCGTAGGTCGAGGACGAGTTGCTAGAAGGGCAGGCGGTGCTGGGGGCTCGCTGTTCATCATAATGGTCTCGTCAAAAAAGTCTTGCGAAGACGCTGGCCGAAACCTCTTGTTTTGAACAGGGCAAAAGGGAGGAGGTGGTGTTTGGCGGGGGAGCTGGCTCAGTACCCCTATGTGCTAGGCGATTGCAGATACCACATTTGGTAGGAGCGCCAGAGAGGTAACGGTGGCATCTAGTGCTGCCATTCGCTGCTGGAGCTCCTCCACCCGGTTGTCTTCAGTAGTGAGGGACTCTGGTAGGACAGGTAGAGCCGCGTTTCGTGGTGGAGCAGACGGGGTGCCCTCGGACTGAGGCGGCTGTGCTGAAGTCGCTCGTGTCTCTCCCTCGTCTTGTCCGGATCGTCGGTCTACTGGATGATAAGACATGACTTCTTGCTTGTTTCCCACAGACGGCGCCACGTGATGTAGCCGAAGCTATCACGACCGGATTCCGAAGTTGGAATCCGAAGTTGGGATCCGAAGCTGGATCGGATCGAAGAAGAGGCCCGACGGGGATCCGGAACGCGGCGAGGGCGGAGACGAGGCCGAAGATCCAAAGCCGAGGGTCGCCCGGTCGGATGTGGGCTAGCCTACAGAAGGCGCAGCCGAAGCTCCTCCAGTTGAAGGACAGCTAGTGCGGGACGGAGCCAAAGCACCTTTAGGCGAGGACCAGCCAGCGAATGGCGTCAAGACCGGAGAAAGAAGTCCGAGGTCGGTGGCCGAGACCGACTCGGGGAGGTCGGCGAAAATTCAAACCGATCCCCTACAGGAGGGAAAGAAGAAGAAAAACCAGTCAGCAGGAGTCCCGGACTTCGGCCCTTAGGAACCCCCTCCGACGGTTAAGTTAGTTTCTAAAGATGATTCGATTCAGAAGTCAAAGAGATGGAAGAAGCAACTTTAATGCTTTTTGGACTGTAGTCCTTAAGGGTCACGAAGACATACCTTTGGTAATAAATAGCCGTGTATTTATAGCGGAGGATAGAGGATGCTTAACGGTGGCAGCCGATATAAGACTATGTTCTTGGTTTATTGGTAAACTGCCATAGTGCCTAACCCTCCCACCGGAGTGGGCCGGATACGGCTACTGGGCCGAAGGGGATTGGGCCGCTGATGGGTCGGAGCCTACTGGGCCGAGGGCTACTGAGCCGCTAATGGGCCGAAGGCTGTTGGGCCGCTGACGAGCCGAAGGTTATCGGGCCGCTGACGGGCCGAAGAGCACTGGACTGCTTACTGCGCCGAGAGCCGCTGGGGCGCTAACGGGCCGAAGGCTGCCAGGGGGCCTTTTACTGCTGTTGTTGGGCTGATCACAGCGTTGGGCCTGCTTTAATGGGCCGAATCGGATTCTGCCTCATCAGTAGATATTAAAAACTAAAATGTTTAAGTATGTAACAATTAATATCAAAATATATGACATAAAGAGAATTATTTCGAATTCACTATGTTTTTAAGGATCAATACAAAAAAACCCTTCAAAATAACCTCCGGTTCTCATCATCCCAATCATTAGGAGGTTGACGTACCAATTACACCAATCTAATTTTAGCCCATTTGAACAACTACTCTTTAAGAATTTGGAGTTAATTTTGGAAACAATTATTGAGATCGATGAAACCCACCTCTAACATCTCAAGGTATATAGAATGACCAATTTAGCTGATATATATTGATCACCTCCATGTGTGCACAGGGGGAGTCGCCACAGTCATTAGTGACAGATAGACACAAGACGAGGATCCAAATGACTACATGAACTCCCTTCTCCGTTGCATTGACTAAATTTAAATTTAAAAAAAAAAAAAGACTAAATACATCATAGACTCATTAGACTCATGAGTTACTCGATGTTCGACTTGAGCTTATTTAATACTTAAATGAGTCAAACTTGAACGATCATCATAAATACTTGATTTGAGTTTGAACTAAATTAAAATTAATTAAACAAAATTTAAACAAGATAAAATTTCGCTCAACTCAACTCGTTTGTATCCCTAGCTGCTATCAATATCGAGGGCGGGATCTGGCTGACATGCTGCAGAGAGAATGGAGAGGGGTGACAGTGATACTTCTTTACCTTGCTTTTCCCAAAGGGAAGGGAACTAGGGAAGGGGTGAAGGCATGGGCAAATGAGCAAGAGAAGACGGCTGGATCGAGGCGTCCGGGTTCTCTTGGTGTGGGGTTGGAGCTAGCTAGCTAGCTCAAGCTCCAATGTCTCGATAACATATGCATCATGGCTGGGCAGTGGAAAGCGAGGTGAGCTGTCTCGGGGCGATGATGGCGGCGAGGCGAGGGAGAACGTGAAGGGGAGGAGCGTTTGACGGGTCCAAACCCCAGCTTCTTTTCTCGGACGGAGGGGATCTTTGAATTGTGTCGGGGTGCAAAAGAAACAGTTAGGGTTGTCTGAATCCAGCAGGCAACATGGTAAGAAAATAAAGGCAAAGTTTGAAAGGGAAGGGATAAAGGGAAAGAGAGGGGGGGCGGGGGGGGGCAGCAGCACAAGAAACACACCATATAGACTATGGTGCAAGGTTGGTATCCACACACACATACTCATGCATGCACAGAATATAATATTAGAGAAGAAAGGTGGAGTTAATTTTGTGTTCAAAATTTAATCGTCGTCAGGGGCAGCAGGACCTTCCTCGGTGAGTAGAAACTGCAGATGTTAAGAAATTGCAGTCTTTTAAATAAGAATGAGCCAATCTATGGGTATACCATGAAGTTACAAAAGTTGTCATTATGTGCCTACGTTGATATTAAGTTTCTCCACTAACTAGACTTTTAGATTAACAAAATTATGAGATTACTTTCATGATCCAACGTACATAGTATCTTATTAGAGAGAGTTCACAGTTCTTACTCTCAACATTAAGGCCGTCTGTGAGAAGAACTTCAATTGACACGTATATGTTTGTCTTCTCATAGGGCTATGTTATTGAGGCAAAAAATGATGTGTACTTACTCCTATATCAGTTGTTAAGAAGCCAACTAATGTTTATAAAGACAGTCTTTCATCTTTCTTCAACTTTTTTTTTCAATAAAAAAATAAAATCATGAGGCCACCTCTATGGGTCAAGGTATACAATGTCTTATTAAGACAAACCCCACGATTCCTTCACTTAACAAGTATGCCATTGAGTAAAAAAAAAACAATATTCCTTAGAATAACTATATATTCTTAGATTTGATTCCACGTTTATGCTTACCAGAGAGAGAGAGAGAGAGAGAGGGGCTTGTGGTAGTGAAATTCTTAAAAACCCACATAGCCTCTGTGCACATACAAGGTTACGTTTCTTCCTCTTTTCTTTCAACATGGACGATATGCCCCGGCAAAAGTAGCCCACCAAACGCCAATGTAAGGGTCCAACCATCGACCCTTTTGTTGATTTGGTATTCGGGAAAAAAAAAAATGGCAAGGTACTTATTATGTTTGCTGCCTCCACCCCAAGGTCATCCAGAGGAGAGGGCTGCAACCTTTTTCCTTCTCTTTTGTATGTATCACAAGAAATGCCTGGCATCTCGATGGATTCAAAAAGTGTCCCCTCCTCTACAGACTTCGGTTAGAGACTTGGATCCTGCATTGAGGTCTCCCCAAGCAACTCGCCATCCATCCCTGTTCAAGATTTTGACCAAAGGATTGAACGCAAGTTAGAAGGAACTCATGAGTTGCATAAAGGCCGTCTGCCCATTTCACCTCATAAACCTAAGTGGTTGAAGACTAATTAAAACTTGATACTGCATGTTAGGTTGCTTTTCCTTATTAATAAGCTCTCGAGTTAAAATTGCATTCATGCCAATTAATTAGGTGAACTAAGGAATCTTCGCGTGCTACTTTTTATTAGCTTACTTGTCATAGTTATCAAGAGCTATTTAATTATTTGATCAAAGAGCTCTCGTTAAATACATTAGGTATTAAAAAAAATTATGTCAAAAATAATTTCAATGAGAATTATCTAATGATCAAATGGCTCGTCTTCATAAATAAGGTGACAAAATATGTAGTATGTGAAAATGACCCCAAGAAGAAAGTGTTCCTTCAATTGATCAGTTTACTGACTGACTTGATGCCCTTGCTTCCTTGGCTCTTGACCTTGCCACAGCAGTGAGGGTCTGACCCTCCACTTCGTAGTCCGTGGGCAGCTACAGAATAAAGGAAAGTACGAAGAAACAAGAAAACTAAAGAATGGAAGACCGGGGATGTGCTATCAAAAGCCATCTTGTTGTGCATATATAGAGCTGAAATGATAGCCGTGTTAAGTACCAAGAAAAAAAATGTTGATAGATATCTATCTACTACATGACAATTTATTATGTGATGTATTTTTAGTCAATCAAACAGTTATGACTGCAAGCGGACTTTCGTATCAAAACTTGTGAAAGTGGATTTTTAAGTCTGGGCTATTGCTTCTAAGCCTTGTTGAGCCAATTCAATATGTAGTTGACTGACTATGTAGAGAGAGAGAGAGAGATGTGATAAGAACTAACAGGCTGCAAGAGAGAGCACGAGAGAGATAGCTTCGCCCGTCCATTAGATTAACCCCCGTATAATTAGGTCAAGTTAGTCATTTACTTAACCTACATAAAGTTAAACAAGTATTGGAGTTAAGGTGTATGTGTCAAAATAGAATATTTCTGAGTAGTAGATACAATATATAAAGATTGGAGAGGTGTATTCCTTACCATGAAAAATTCGAAAAGCTTAGAAAGTTCAGAAGGGAGCAAGCGTACGTGTACTCATACAAGCAGAATTAGCTAATTTTGGACACCTATGTTAGATGGAAATAAAAGTTTTTCTAATATACATGGTAGGAAGTTTCTATTGGATTGAATCTAAAATAATAAAAAGGATAGTTCAAAAAGGTGAGTAATCATTCTCATTAAAGTCATTTCATTCCTATCATAATGCAATAAGCAAGATGAACACTCCTCAAAACGCAACTACGTAAGGTTGACAGCACGAAGATGCACTCCAAGTTTATTTCTTGGAAGGAAGCACCATGTAGACCCCCACCACAAACTCTTGTGACATAAGCAGAGAAAAACATCATTAAGAACACTTGCACAAAATGAAATTTTAGAGAGAGAGAGAGAGAGGAGCAATGAGAGAAGGAAAGCATCAAAAGGAAGTCCTAATGTAACATGTGAAAGAAGAAAGGAGTCCAAATATTTATCGATTCAAGTGAAATCGCATGCATAATCAAAGTGACTATTCATTTCCCACAAGTAGGCATGTCGATTCTAGATGGGAACGAGTGTAACGCCTCCGTGAACCCGGTTCGGTCATATTGACTTACTTCAAGCAGACGGATGCACCATAATAGGAACAACTCAAACATTCAAGAACCTATTCAGAGTTAGTATACATACATCTATAATCAGTATGACAACTATCAGAACCACAAGTAATATCTACTATATAAAATGAAATACTGAAAATAACAATAACCGTGTCCGAGATCTCTAAATATCCAATGAAATAATACATCTCTGAGTCTCAAAATAAACTAACTATTATATCAATTCAAATTTGAAAGTAACTAGAAACCTACATCTATCTAGCAATTCTTCAAATCAAGTTCTAGGTCTCTCGCTCCTCACACTCAGCCCCTATTTCAGCTTCTTCTGAAATTATTAATTTGCCAGAGTGAGTCCCAACCGACTCAGCAAGCTAATAATCCACAAACCACAATTTTTTCATAACATATACATAAAAGAAACTTGTATAGTAGAATCTATTCACAGTAAACAATTATATCATATATATAAACTTCATCCTAAACATGCTTCTTAAACATTCCACATGACATGTGAAACAAAACATGCTTAAACTAAAATATATGCATCTATCATGAACATGAGCATGCATCTTACTTAACATATGTTGAACATAAACTTATCAAAAATCTTTAACATGCATCATGCACCATATTCTATTATGATCACACATGTCATCATCTTATCACTTTCTTATCATAGGACATACAACCAGAACATGACATAAAGACATGATCATCATCTTGATTCTGTGGTAAGACAAAACCTACTAAGTCTTTCACTGCACAGTCGAGAGATGCTGTCAGGTCTCACCCAGTTAGCATACAAGCATACTTTCCAGGATTTAACATGTTGCCTTAGATTCATACATAATCTCATAGTCATTTAATCAAATAGTCATGGGAATTTAGAGATGGTCCTTATAGAATTAAGAGATGGCTCTCGTCATATAGCACTTTGGTCCCGAAGGATTCAAGAGGTGGCTCATATAGTAAGTACTTTGGTTCATGTAGTACTTAAGTCCCATACTGCTAGTTGGTGCATCCACATCATGGCATCTTAATTAAACCTATGCATGCAACATGAATATGTATGATACATAATATAACCAAGAAACAACTAAATCTAAATCATACAAATTATATGTGAATTACAACAATTAAATAGGTTCTATTCTGAAGTCCTCTGAATCATGTTATGGTCAGATGATACCATTTGTAAAATATGTCACCCTACCCAGACGCCTTTCAGATCCAAAGATAAATATTAGAATTCAAGAAAACACTTATTTTATTTTCGAAAATAAGGGACATGCTCATGTTGTTAGTGTCCTAAACATGTTGTAACCAGGTTTAACTATGATCATACATGGTTATAAATTTTTACAGAGAATAAACATGAATAATTCCCATAATAGAATGCTACTCGTGATTTTAAAAACTCAACATAAATAGTGTTTTCCGTAAATATAATTACCAGCATGAAATTAATAATCTAAACATGTTGCTATAGTCTTGGAAGCATAATCACTTTAAACATAACTATAAACTTAACAACAATGAACACTAGCATGAATTAGCACAGATTCTACATAAATAATTAAAATACCCACTAGCATGAATCGTGATTCGTAAATCACGTCACTTGTATAAGATGCGTTTTGACTTAGATTTTCAGATTTCAAAAAATTTGTATAAACTTAAAAGAATTCAAAACAAAATCACATCCAACATGATCTAACCTTCACACCTTAGTCTTTAAAACCTCTTTCATTCATATACTTATAGTAGATAGGAAAATAAGGTTAAAAATAGAGTTCTACATAAAAATAACTATGGTTCATGGTTAATCATCATTTGCCTTGATCCAAGTCAATTACGAGTGCGAAGAACTCAGTGCAACCCACCTAGGCACGGCAGGAACTCTCTCCCACACATGTCCTCGCCATTACAAACCCTGGCGCCAAGTCCTCATGCACCGAGCGAAGAACTACTGTGAACCGCACTCATTCTCTCTCTAAGCCGCTCTCAAATATTTTTCTAACTCTCTCTAGGGCTTATGGATGCAATAAAGGGGTCTTGGGGCAAAAGGGAACTACTTACAGCACACTAGATTGAGTTCTATGCGGAAAAGAATCCCTCTAGAAAGGAAACAACAGGGTTGAAGTCGGACATGGGCTATTGAACTAAAATGTGTCAACCCAACATGACGCTCCTCAACCTCTCTAAATTGTGTCGCACTCAGGTGATGCCTTTAGCGTCCGAAATAGGGTTCTAAACTAAGCTATTCTAGGTCCACTAATGGGCCACTTTAAGCTCTTAATGGGCCTCTAATGGGTTACCCTAGGCACCAAGCATTACAAGGAGTGAACTCTAATTCCATGAAAAAAGTTTACTAAATGTTGGACTAGTTCAATGAGACAACCAAAATAATAAATAAATTAATAAACCTGCACTTGGGCCTAAGCCTGACCTAGTCAGCCACGACATGTACGCTCACAGATGTACACATTGATAATGAAAAGAGGCATCTTCAGTACCTTTCATCCAAGAGGAGTTAAAACATATGGAAAGTTCCCTATACATGGGTTGAATTTTTTGTTACTCAACTTACGATATTTTATTAAAGGAGGATACAAAGGGGCAATACACAATATACCAAGAAAATCACAAAAGCACAAGCTATAACAGATAAAATCATGTCTTATAAACTTTCATGATGGCTCCCATCATTGTTAGGTAAGCGTATTAAATGAGGGCCCTCGGGTTTGTCAAGGGGAGCCTAACCTGTCCTCTGTTGTTTAGCGAGTTAGTCCTCAAGAGGTGCTTGTTTGTTGGACCCCTAATGTCCCGCGGGGATAGAAAGATTTTTCTTAAAGGGCCCATTGGGCCACAGCCGTCAGGACAGTTGATGGGAGCATATTTCTGACCTTGTTGGTCGGCCATTGGCCTATAGGGAACTCCGGAGGGCATTATCTAGTCATGTTGAATAGGTTTGTAATCAACATAGATCTTGACCTTCCCGAGGGTTCATGATCATCAGGGGTCGAGGGAGACGTACTCCCAACCTTTGGCGGACGTTGCTGCTTTCTGGGAGTCCTCGTTAACACTCCCAATGGTGAGCAGTCAACTTAAACCTTCTATATTCTGAAGAGCTTGTGTCGCATCCCGACTCCATTAAACGATACTGCTCACAACAATAATATGGATGACCATGAGCCGGAGTGTAACCGAGGGAAACTACCCCTCAAAAACAGATTGAGAGTCTAACTTTTCATTCAAATATTTATATATTTTTAGTGTTACTTGTTAAGGACTACTTGCATCATAAATTCACTGAAATTTTAAGTAAACTTCTTAATGGTCTTAGGATGTTACAGCTTGGGGCCTGAATTAACTTACTAGGCTGAAAGAAGGCTCCAGTAGTACAATTTGTAGGCTCGGGTCAACATAGACCCTATTGGTTGGCTGCTGAAAGCCGTGGGTGCACTAGGCTCCCTCATAGTTGGGCCCTTCATGGGCTGAACGGGTTTACCCCCTTCAAGAGGTATTTGTGATAGGGACTCGCTTTTCTTGGACTGCCGCTTGGGTTAATAACACACTTCAATGTTTTGAGTTTAGGATAAATACGATTGTATTGTGTTAGTCCGTACGTCGTGTAGTCGACGTTACATTCACGCTATATGACATGCTTGTTGGCCCTAATAACATATACTTGCAAATTGATGGTGTGACTGGGTTGCAGGAGGACATGACCGCAGCACTACCCAAGCGTGGCTATGTCATATCCAGGCAGTGATGAGGAGATTTTAAGTTGTAATTCCACGGTTGGATGGCCACAATAACCAAACCCCATTTGAAAAAATGATTACGTAGTCTTGTTGAATCCATCCAGAGCACAACAAATTTCGTTCTGATTTCTATCAAGGGTCGTATATCACATTTTGTTTACTCGGTATGAATATAATCATCAGCTATTATCCGATGTACCACAGTTCAACGATGCCAAAGTATTAAGCCATAGAATGGGTCCATCACCGAAACTTGAATAGTCCTGTAAACAAAACCATAAAAATTGACCAAAAAACCCATAAAATTCAACATAGACTAATACTTGATGCTCACGTTGCCACTGTCCGACTTTGATCGGATGACTGATGCAGCAAACATATATTTTTTATTTTATAAAAAAAATCTAACAAGAGGCAATGCTTAAGTGATGGACCTGTACCGTCCGATCTTTCGAACAGTTGAAAATATTCAGAAAAGAAAAAAGATGTTTTTTTTTACCTTTTCTTATTTATTTTTTTGAACCATCCAAGCTTTACAAGTCAGCCCCTTAAAGTTGCCTCCTTCCCCCTAGATTTTTTTAAAACAATAAAAAAATACTTGCTACAGGACTCATCCGATCAAAACAAATACGATGGCCCATGCTGCAATGCCTAGATCACAAGAAGTATCACTTAATATTTGCATGCCATAATTCCAAGCCATCCCTACCGGATTCAGTATCATTTACTCCGCTTTGTCTATACCATTTGTACGACACTTGATTGACTCAGGATCTTTTAAAAATAATAACATTTCTTCTTTTTGCATCCCACTTTTTCATAATGAACCAATGAAATCAAGTGAAATACAAATGGTACAAAAAGAATGGAGTAGACAGATCTCAGTCCGCTCAACCGCAGTAGACAAGTTCGGACGAGGAACAAGACATCAGTTTTGAGACTGGAGAAGTCAAAACGTCATGGTAGGCAGGGTTGTTATATAAGGTAAGAAAACTACCTCCCCTCAATGGACGTGTAGTGCTTATGACTCATCTGGATGCAGTCATAAACGAATTATATCCATAAAGTAATTTTTTTAAAATAATCTTTTAGATGAACAAAAATGAATTCATTATAAACTCATTCAGACTAACCATAAACTCAAAACTCTTCAATAAACAGGTTTTCCGTAAACTAACTCCTCAAGTTGGTTTATATTGGAGACCGCTTTATTATGTTACATTAGGATAAGAACCAGTTACATGCAATTACATGCAACAAATAATAATACGTAACAATAGCGTAATTTTTAACCAGTATTTATGGAAGTAACCGAAGCATCTGAACGGATTCAAAGGCTCCCATCTCCCGCAAAAAGGAAGGCATCAGACCAGCAAAGATAAATTTTTAACTTTACAAGTTAAGGTTAAAAGATTTACAAAAATTACAACACAAAAAAGCCAGCAGATACACCAATTGTACGAGTGGAAAAGAATGTACAGGAAGGTGAAAGAGTAGTCCCCCAAGTGCTCGTGTTAATTTCAGTTCCTCTCCCAACTCCACACAGCCGTCAGCTTATCCTATGTACAAGGCTCTCTCCTCTTGGAGCACCTTCTCGGTCCTAAAAGAATAGGTGGAAAATACAGTGGATGAGTAGTTTGATTTGTCAACTACAAGATGAAATAATAACTCATTCCCAACAACAAAGAGTTAGAAAACTCTACTTTTATCAGTGTAATATACTTTCATTATCTTAGTTATTGCAAATTTAGTCATACACTTAGCATAAGGACAGTTAAATTTTCAGGAGGTTTTGATAATTTAATGCATGAAAGGGTCTCTCCAGAAGAAATATTGTCCACAAACCTGTCGATCTCACGACTGCTTGCAACTTCTTGCAGGGCCCCTTCGCAGCCTTTTTAAAACTGGTTGCTGTGGGGTCTCCTCTACAGTCTGTGTCGAATCATCTTCGCTGTCATCTGTGTGATAACTAATTCTGTGAGTATGGAAAGAAAATTAAAGCTCCTGAGCAAGATGTGAAGTAATCAAGTCTTTTTTTATCACATTTCATAATCGGAGTAACAGAACAATGTTTAAAAGGGGAAGACATGCCCTATAACTCTTGGTTGACCATACTATCAACTATGATAGATTAGAATCCACCCAAAGAATACGTTGCTAGAATCAGCCAAAAATATTTCATACATCACAGTTAAAGCAGGTTTTCCAAGTCCTCGAGCCGAATCATTTGATTTCGTAGAAAGCTTTATCACAGTATAATGAATGAAAACCATAAAAACAGCTTGAAAACCTTCATTTTGGAGATAGAGGCACATCACATGAAAGAAATTAGTCTCACAAGGAAGAGGCGCAATCAAGGCACCAAAAATTAGGATACACTTGAGCAAGGGATAATGACAGCATTTTCAAATGGATGGGTGGCTGAGGCTTCAAAATATTTGAGGGGAAATGCCTTTGAAAGGCAATTCCAGATTGATAGGATAAAAGGCTAAGGGATCATGTTCGACATATCAAAAAGAATTTTCCAAAATAAATTGTCCAATCGTTGAACCTTACCCATGGAATCAAAACTGTTGTCGACCTTCAATGAAGTTCCAGCAGATTGGAGCCTTTGTGAGATAAGACATCCATAAGATTTCGGATTTTGTTTGATCAAAGTGTTTTTAACCTTATGCACCGCTTCATGTTGAACAGGCTTTTGTTGAGAATCATTCATAGACTGTTTTGGTCGTTGATGCTTTTCTTCAACACTGTTCTCTTCTTTCCGAGCAGCAAGGATGAATTTGTTCTTCTGATTATCAGTACCAGACCGCTTGGCAGAAATTGTGATCACTCCACGAGCAACTTGCTGCTCTGGAGTTTCGCACATGCCATTGAATGGCGGCATATAGCAAAACCTGAATAGAATATTGGGAGATAAGGACATGAGTTATAGAAGTGGAATAAGCTCTATCACTCCAAGCAGAAACCTCTCACAAGGTAAATTACACTTATATTCAACAAAAGGAAGTGCAGACCCTAACAGATTAGAGGAGAACCAAGAGATCAAGATATGCAACCCTAAATAGACGAGTGGAAACCACTCAGAAGATAAATGACACTTCTATTCAACAAAAGGAAGTGCAACCCCCAACAAATAAATCCCAGCAGAGAACCAAGAGATCAAGATATGTAACCTTAAATAGACAAATCCCAGCAAACAACCTAGACACCAAGATATATTTCCGATGTCTCAAGAACTGGAAATGACAACACAAAGGAGCATAATACAGACCATTCTGAAGGCAAGCTTTCAATATTAAAACCAGGAGTTAATATTCTCCACTTGCGGCATTTGTTGCACTGAACCCATTCATGATCAGGCTTATAGTTGGCATTCCCTTGTTTCTGAAACAAAATTAGAAGGAATTTGCCCAGTTATAAATGTTTAGGATAAAGTAGGTTGATAGTCAGACAACCAAGGAATTTATTATTTCAGACAGCAGAAAAAGAACCTTTTATGAAATGATGATTACAATGGGAACACATATCAAAGACCTAATAGCCAGTGGAAGACTAATAAATCAGCAAATGTTGTATCCTATGATTGTTGGTGCAAGTCCCATGTGTGCATGCTCTGACTGCATGCTTTGTGCGTGTCAATGTGTACATGCATGCGTATGTGTTCCGGTGGGCAGATGTGCCTGTGTGTATATTGTGCACTGTGTGCACTGGGTCATGGGGGATGCGCATTTGCAGCCTGCACAACATGTCTATCTTCATGCATGTATGAATATAACTATACATAAGAGAGAGAGAGAGAGAGAGAGAGGTGTGCACACAAGGGTGTGCAAGTTTTTTTTGTGTGCGTGTGTGTGCGCGTGCGTGTGGAGGGTGGGGGTGGAAGGTGGGGGAGAGGGATAATACCAAGTTAAGTGTATCAAAATTCTCATCCCAGTATTCATCTGATCTATTGCCCAACCACTCTTCCAATTTTGCATATGCTTCACAATCTTGAAATCCTTGCTTGTTGTTAAGCACCCAAACCCGGCCGTTCCTGTCAGTCTGATTAATCACAGAGGAAAACAGGAAAGCACTTTATGGACATCAAGAATGCAACTGACAAGCAGTTAGTGGTGTTTAACTGACTTCAATATTGAGTTCTGAGTTCTTCAACAAGAAAAGGAAAGGACATTGAAAGGAGTTTTCAGTGTCATACCATTATATTTGTGACGTCTATGACCCCAAGAACACCCCTCCCCATATCAGCATTGTGAACCATGCCGCCCACTCTCTTGTAAGCCTACGATGAAGAACATAAGAAGAATGCAGTATTCAGATGATAAATAAAATAGATCACAAAAAAAATTGTAGACAATCAGACCTTTGCTTAAAAGGATAAAAGAAATAAGTTGGCATGCGATTAATAGAGGCACTGACAAGGTTCTCAGGAAAATTCCATCCAAAAGTTTCAACTATCAAAAGGAGCCATTGACATGCAGAATTTTAATGACAGAAAATCATGTATGCAAGACAAAGCCAACAGAAGTTTCTCAGCAAACACAACAATTAGGGCAATGCTGAGATCATTTTCTCTTGTTTATCAGCATAAGATTTACTTGGAGGGATGTGAGGTTTGGGATGCAATGGAAATCATTACCATCATCAGAGCCTTATCCCATTTATTTCAAGTTGGCTACATGAATCTTGTCCTGCCATTTTAATATATCCGATGTCATAATTGTAGTTAAACCTAGGAAGGTCAAATCCTTTCTCACTATATCCAACCCCCTCATTTTAGGCCTTTCCCAAGTTCTTTTCCCATCCGCCACTTGAATTTGATCACCCCTTCTAATCGGTGCCAAACTTGGACAGCAGCATATGTTATCAAACCATCTTTAGCCTATTTTCCCAAAGTTTAATGTCAATAGAAATTACACCTAAATCTCCATGTATATGTTTATTCTGAACCTTATCTTCTCTAGTTTTTTCACACATTCATCTCAACATCCTCCACCACAGTTTTTATGTCATCTTTCTTCACACCCCAACACAGTCTCATCGAACATAGCAGGTCTCACAGCCATTCTATAGAACTTCCCTTTAAATTTTAAGGGATACCATAAGAGACTCCAGAGTCTACACACGCTTCTCCACTTCAACCAGCTTGTCTTAACCCTATGCACAACATCCTCTTGGATCTTTCCCATCTGGGCGTTGGATCGGCCATGGCAGAGTTCGCAATGCAATGGAAATATGATATCTAATTGAACAGTATAAGAAGAGGTCTTCACTTTAATCAAACAGCTACTTCACAAGATGCACGCGCTCCTCTTATAAGGTTTATCAAAATGGGAAGGACATGTCATGCTAGGTCCACTAGCTGTAGATTTTATGGATTATCAGCTTCACCCTTTTCTAGCTATCCAACCAGCCACAGGCCCCCAGTCTGTCTTTTCCATGTGCATATATGACATGTTAAGCAGATTGAAGCAGTGAATTGTGCTATTTTCATTTTTGTTCCCTAGGATACAGAGATGAGGAATTCTTGAAGTTTTTTTTGTTCTCTAGCAGATTGCTAGGGCGTTCCCCAGAAGCGATGCACCCCAATGGCGCCTGGTTGCGGTGACAAATAGGCAAGGGTTCTCGTGTATTAGACAAACACGAGTAAAGAAATAAATTAGTCCATAAGAATAAAAATAAAATTTGTTTAACTACATAGAACATAGGAACCTTAACCAGTAAAAGTTTAGAATTAGTTAAACTTATGAGAGATAGGAGGGTCAACATAGCTTGTTTACAAGAAATTAAGTAGAAAGCTTCTAAAGCTAAAGAAATTGAAGATTTCAAACTTTGATATGTTGGCAAAAATAATAATAGAAATGGTGTAGCCATTATCATAGACAAAGAGTTAAAAGACAAAGTTGTAGAAGTTAGAAAGGAGGGGGATAGACTCATACTAGTTAAACTTGTAGTAGGTGAAGAAGTTTTAAATATAATTAGTACCTATGCACTTCAAGTAAGATTAGAAGAGAGTGTTAAGAAAGAATTCTGGAAAAATTTTGATAAGATAATTTAAAGTATCTCTAATGGTGAAAGGACTTTTGTTGGGGGAGACTTAAATGACCATGTAGGAAAGAATAATAGTGACTATGAGAGGATTTATGAAGGCTTTGGTTTTGGTAATAGAAATGACATGGGTGATGCCATTCTTGACTTCGTTATTGCATATGATCTTCACATACTTTTTTTAAAAAGAGAGATGAATATTTAATAACTTATAAAAATAGAATGTATAAAAATCAAATCAACTATTGATCAATCATTATGTAAAAATTGTAAAGTCATACATGGGGAGAGCCTAGCCCCCCAACACAGGATCTTAGTAATAGATGTTAATATTTAAAAGTGGAAGAAAAATGATGTAGTAAATAGTTGTCCTAAAATTAAATTGTGGAACTTAAAAAGAGAGAATCTACATGTCTTTAAAAGATACCTATTAAAAGAAAATATATGAGATTCTGAAAGAGAAATTAACATAATATGAAATAAAATGACTAATTGTATAAAAAAAGTAGCTAAAGAAATCTAGGTGAATCTAAAAGTAAAAGGGTCCTTTAAAAAAAGACACGGTGCTGGAATACTGAAATTCAAAAATCTATTAATAATAAACGAGAATGCTTTAACATATGACAAATGAGTAAAAAAGATCAAACATTAAAAGATTACAAAATTACGAGAACAAACACTAAGAAAATAACTAGTGAAGCTAAGTTTAAGGCTTTTAAGGAATTATACATAAGTTGAGAACTTGATATGGTGAAAAACATTTCTTTAGACTTGCAAAACTAAGAGACAAAAGGAGTAGAGATCTTAATCATATTAGATATATTAAGAGCGAGGAAGGTAGGGTTCTATATAATAACAGGGAACAGGAAATAGAGGACAGGTGGGCAAAACAGGAGGCAGCGGCACAAATTAGATGATAAATTTGGGAAGATAAAGTTGGGCTAGGCCCTTGCTCTTATACCATCTTACAAACCGCAAAACCAGAGTGTTGAGTTTGAATGGCCCAAGATCATAAGTATTGGCCACAACTGAAATTATCCGATGTAGAACTATTACATAGTCGCTCCAACACTCCCCCTCAAGGCCAAGATGGCCATAGAAATTAGATGAGAGGAGGCGTACGGTTGTAACATATGAGGCAATTAGGACATCTTTTGCCTAGAATTGGTTGGGCAACTGACGTTGCAAAAGGAAAGCTCGAGAGGTCTCAAGTAAATATCTATTTTTTCTTTTCAACCACCCCATTTTGTTGGGGTGAATAAGCACAAGAGGATTCATAAATGATACCCTCATTTTCCATAAAGATATTGAGAGTCCTCTCAAAGTACTCCTTTTGCATTGTCAAATCTGAACACCTTAATCCATCTTTTAAATTGGTTCTCAACCATTCTACAGAACACCTGAATAATCCGAGGTACTTCACGGGATTTCACGAGATATACTCAGCAACAATGGAAAAAATCATCAATAAAACTAATGAAATAACGATGACCATCTACAGAAGGAACAGGAGATAGGTCCCAAACATCAGAGTGAACAAGTTGGAAGGGAAAAACATTCTTATTTATAGATATTTAAAAATTGGTTCTACAATATTTGACAAGTTGACATACTTGATATTGAAGACCGTCAACTTTTATTGACTTAAACAATGAAGAAAACAAGACCTTTAGAGACCTAAAAGACAAGTGCTCTAAACGACTGTGTCACAAATAGATCACTCCATGTTCTTTTTTTCCATGCCATCACTAATATTGGATTGAAATGCAGCTCTACCACCAGACTCCAAATGATATAGACCTCCCATTTCACGACCAATTCAAATCGTATGCTTGTATTTTAGGTTCTGAAAAATACGTGTAGAAGAAAAGGTTACGGAGCATTGAAGTGATTTAGTTAAGATGCTAACAGATAAAAGATTAATGGGTAAGGTAGGAACATGAAGCATAGAGGACAGAGACAGGTCATCACTGAGACTCATAGAACTTTTATCCGCCACTGTGGCACGGGTACCATCTACAATGGTGACCTCCTCCTGTCCAGAACTCTAAAGAATATGAAATAAAGAGAGAAGATGTACCAGTCATGTGATCTATAGCACCTGAGTCAATGACCAAAGGACTATGGGAGAAGCAGAGTGAGTCACACTCAAGGCTACTCTTGCAGTACTTGATGTAGAGGTAGTGGATGAAGACGTGTCAAGTTGAGAAAAGGATCCGCTGAAGGTGAAAAATATCACTAAAGGAGAGAGCAAACACATGAGCAATAGTGAACCCACCATCAAGAAAGGGGTTGGAAGGGTCATATGGACCTTGATTGAAGACTACATTGCTCTTTGGTTGCTATCCACTCTTTGAATTTTTGAATTTCAGCGGCATGTTATCAGGATAAAGATCCCAGTCCACATTGTGATTGTCCTTCCCACAATGTGAGCAGTGTCTCCATGTCTTCCCTTTCTCCTTTCGTTGACCACTATCACTCTTTACAGGCTTGGAATAGGTACTAACTAGTGCTGACGACTCCACTACATCTCGATTACCGGCTGTGATAGGACCTCCACTCATTGTCTTCTTTCGCCCCTCCTCTCGTAACACCTTGTGATACACTTGTTCAAGGGTAGGCAAGGGGTCAATACTGAGTATGTGAGGTCTTAAGTTCTCATATTATGAGGTGAGATCAGTAAAAAATTTGAAGATGCAATTCCACTCCACATGTTACAAATAGACCCACTGATCTTCAGTATAAGCCCAACTATATGCAGAGTAGTAGTCCAACTCTTCCCACTTACTTTTTAACAGCCAAAATAAGTGAAAAGACTAGTACTATCATGTTTCAACTCTTATACATCAGTTGTCAACTGATATATGCGAGAGACATCTTGCTTTTTACCATACATCAAATTCAGAATATCCCACATCTCCCTTGTTGTCTTCTTCATCATAATTAGTTGTTGGATTTATGGACTTACAGAGTTGAAAATCTACCCTATAACCAAGTTGTTTTATTGCCCCCATCGGGCATAGGTGGGATCATCATATGCTGGTTCTTTGGGTCTGCCATCAATATAACATGTCAAGCAGGTAATTGGTCTCCGTAAGTTTCACTATAGTCATTTGCATGGCAAGCAGGTGATGCTCAACAGATGAGGAACCAGCAGGGAGCATCAAGGAGGAATTAACTTCATGATGCTCAACACCGCTGGTCGTAAAAGACTCCATGACAGCCACACACAAGGTATATAGAGGTGTAGGTGACTCCCAAACACCTAGCAACATCTCCACCAAGGCACCAGTCTGCTCTCAGGGCAAAACAGGAGCACAATGCATTGTGGAAGGGTGCGGTCAATCCCCCTACGCCAGAAACAAGAGCCTGGCCCTACCCCTATATGCACAGGGTGGACGGGACCAGCTGTAGGAAGGGGACGGCCCCTTCTCAAGCACCAAACAGAGCACCTGGGGAGAAAAACAAAGCACCGGCCATGCCTCTATCTGCACAGGGTGGACCGGACCAACTGCAGGAGGGGGACAGCCCCTTCTCAAGCTCCAAACAGGGCACCCGGGGAGAAAACAGAGCACGGGCCTGGTCTAGAAAGCCCTAGAACCATCGGGCATGGCAGGAAAGGGGACCATCCTGCTCTTTATAAGCCCTAGATCCACCAGACATGGCAGAGGAGAGGACCAGCCTAATCTTCGGTGCCCTAGGATCACCGAACAGGGCAGAGGAGAGGACCGACCTGATCTTGGGTGCCTTAAGATGATTGGAAAAGGCAGGGAAGGGGACTGGCCTGCTCTAAGAGTCCTAGATCCACCGGACAGCGCAAAGGGGAGGCCGCGCTGCTCTAAGATGCTCTAGGAAGCCCTAGGCAGGATCGGTCTGCTCTGATACCATGTAGAATAACAGGGGAGAGAAAATAAAGGACAATTGGGGTAGAACAGGAGGCAGCGGCACAAATTAAATGATAAATTTGGGAAGATAAAGTTGGGCTAGGTCCGAATCACAAAACTGAGTTTGAAGGACCCAAGATCATAAACACTGGCCACAACTGAAATTATCCGATGTAGGACTATTAAGCAGTCGCTCCAACATGTTCTAGTAAAAGATTGTGAAATTAAGGAGAAGTGGAGTGTTTATTTTGAGAAGTTGTTAAATAAAGATCAATTTAGAGACTACCCTTGTGAAGAAACTAATGACTCTAACGAACAAATTAATTATCATTATATTCGACGGATTAGATCTTCAAAAGTTAAAGATGCTCTTAAAAGGATGAGTGGGTAAGGACCTTGGACCAAATAGAATACCTATCGAAGTTTGAAAAAGTGTAGATAATACAGGTATTAAGTGACTAACTGGACTTTTTAATAAGATTTTAAAAGAAAGGAGAACGTCAGATAATTGGAGAAAAAGTATTGTGGTTCCCTTCTTTAAAAATAAAGGGGATATTCAAAATTACAATAATTATCGTGGAATTAAATTTATGAGTCACACTATGAAACTTTAAGAGAAAGAAATAGAGAACCGTCTCAAGAGTGTTACTAGTGTTTCATAAAATCAACTTGGATTCATATCCAGTAGATCTACTACATAAACTATTTTCTTTTGAGACAATTGATGTAGAAATATAGAGAGATGATGAAAGATTTATACACAGTTTTCATTGACTTAGAGAAAGCTTATGATTGTGGACCTAGGGAGCTAATTTTTGTAGACTTTAGAGAAGAAGGGAGTATCGAAAGATTATATCCATATGATTAGAGAAATATATGAGATGGCTTATACTAGCGTAAGGTCTACTGTCGGAGAGACATCTGAGTTCCCTGTTACTATTGGCCTACATCAAAGGTCAACTTTAAGTCCTTATCTCTTTACTTTAGTTATGGATGAAATTACTAAACACTTACATAATGACATCCCTTGGTGTATGTTATTTACAGATGATATTATTCTGATTGATGAGGATATTAAGAATTTGAATAATAAATTAGAACAATAGTGGTTTGCTTTGGAATTTAAAGACTTTAAGATTAGTCGAGCTAAGACCGAATATATGAAATGTAATTTCAGTAATAGAAATGTTGATCAAATAGATTTAATCACTATTGAAAGTCAAGTATTCATAAAAGTAACAACTTTCGATATTTAAGATCTATTATTCAAAATAATAAAAAGATCCAACATAGAGTCAAGGTAGGTTGGTTGAAGTGGAGAAGTGCATATGGAGTCTTTTTGTGATCGACGGGTCCCCTTAAAACTCAAAGGTAAGTTAGACCTGCTATGTTATATGGTTCTAAGTGTTGGGTTGCGAGAAATGATCATATGCAAAAATTGTGTTACTGAGATGAGGATGTTAAGATAGATGTGTGACAAGACTAGAAAAGATAAAATTAAGAACGAATATATACGTAAAGATTTAGGTATAACTCCTATTAGCATTAAGCTTAGAGAGAATAGGTTGCAATAGTTTGGTCATGTACATCGTCGTCCAAGTTTGGTACTAGTTAAGAGGTGTGATAGAATTAGAGTGAAGGATGGTAGAAGACATCGAAGAAGACGTAAGATGAGATGGTTAGATGTTGCTAAAAAGGACATGGCATTATTATGTGTTACCTCAAGTTTGGCATTTGATAGATTAAGATGGCAGGATAAGATTTATGTAGCCGACCTCAAATAGATGGGATAAGGTTTTGATGATGATGAATTGCCAGGAATATTAACAGGTGTCACACAACATATTCCTCAATAGTGGCTCACAGTTGACCTGAACTTGGTACATGTTCTTATAGGTTTGAGCTCAGTTGTGCTTGCTTAGCTTAAAAGTTCAAAGAGCATCATAACATCTATACTTGCACACATGGAACTCGAAGATGTACAAGCATAATTTGCAGAATTATAACCCCTGAAAGACTAGTTGAAGCCCTTGAGTTTCATCCAGCGGTAGCTATGAAACTGCATCTCTGAAAATTTTGAGAGCATCCAATACCTTCCAGGGAAGGTAGCTGAAAACAAAAAACCTTGTGCAGTTGTAGAAATTGGATTCCCCAGAAGATGCAGGTTTTACTTGATAAGAAAGATAAACGGCTTAGACATAAACTCAAGCCTGACTTGGGGGAGATCTTCCCAAGGAAGATGATGGGGATCCAAGAACAGCGTACCAATCGTCAGCACGTTACACACGATGGAGCACGTTTACTGCCATCAAAAGACTACATAGGGTTCTATTTGGCTCAAAGATAGTTTGCATGATGTTTGAGTCATAGGTAGGGGAGTTCACTATTTGGTTCAAACCGAAAAACCAAACCAAACCGAACCGACTCATTCAGTTTGATTTGGTTCGGTTTGAAGTATAAAAATTTTTGCTTTGGGTTGAAACCAAACCGAACAAGAAAATTTGGTTTGGTTTAGGTTAGTTTTTACTCTTCATAAACCAAACCAAACCAAACAAACTGAATTACTTATAAGGATATAAATTTAGTATAAATATTTAGTGATTGTTGTATAGACTAAACTAAAAATGATTGAAAAAAATTAAGTACAATAGAGTACTATGATCCGTTCTATTTAAATTAAGATGATCTTCCTCCATTCGGATGTAGAGTATAATATATTTTTTTTAATTAAAGTGTAAAGAGTAATATGACCCCCTATTTTAAAATTTTAATTTCTTTCATTATTATATGTTGAATCATCTATTAGAAGTTAATTAGAATAACTAAATAGTATGTTTAATATTTGTTTATAAGAATTATTCACTTATTATATAAATTGTTAAATTGTTGAAGATTTATTTGAGAGATAAAATCTCATTATGATGGCCAAACCGAATTATTTCGGTTACGTTTGGTTTGGTTTGATAGTTTGTTTGGTTTGGTTTGGGTTCTTTAAAGTCTCTCTAAAACCAAACCGTGAACACCTATAGTCATAGGGTAATGGACAACGAGTCCATTGAGTCTTTGCTCGGCCTGTTAAGGGTCTGTTTAAGAAGTTTTTCATTTTTTTAGGTATTCTTTGTGTAATTTTCACACTATCTTTTCAGGATAGGGTTATTTTGGTCCACAATCAAGTTAGGGATCCATTAGCGTTTGTTTATACTTTAAATAGCAATGTAAGTACAGTCCGCCGTATCATACCGGATCGGGCCAACTCATATGATTTGACTCGTATCTGGGTCAACCCGATCTACTGGTATGCACCAAGTCAGACCGGATCGTATCGACTCATACATGCTTAATGGAATATTTTAAATTAAGTTTTTTTCTATTTGATAAGTAAAATTATACTTTTTATATCAATTAATAGGGTATATTTCGCTAAAATGTAACTTAAGACTCATTAATTTTAACTATACCTCATTGGCTTGACTCATGCAAGCCGGACCGAGTCAGATTTGTATCATATTGTATCTGGGAAGATACGCTCTGATACAGATCAATGATACGGCAAATCTTGAGTGTAAGACAATTTTCAATTTATCAATAAATATTTACTATAAATTTTAAGTATTTTTTGTAAGGTCCTCGTTGTGATGGAGAAGACCTTGAGACGGGGTTAAGTGAGATGCTTGAGTATCACCACCACCGCCACCCTTCGCCTCGCACCACCACCTTCCTACTCGTCCCACATCAGAAGAGGCATACAGACAACAATGATCTAGGAAAACATGGATCAAAGGAGATAAGAACACATTATACTTTCAAAGTAGGAGGCTTAATTGTATGAGAAGCTTAAATCAACTAGAGGCCATTAAGCAACATGTGGTGTCATTTTATTTCAGAATATTCACTAAGGTAGATGGTTGGCAGCCCATTGTTGTGGATTATCTTCTTCCTCAATTGTCAAAGGAGGAGATTATGGAGCTCTCATCCCTAATCTAGGATGAGGTGAAAAAGACTGTCTTTTTCCTTCCAACACTGTTGGGAGATGATCAGATACTTGCAGGCAGTGTTGGAGTTCCAAAAAGAGAAGGCTCATTTACAAAGTGTTAATAGGACACAACTTGTGTTAATCCCAAAGGAGGGGGCTAACATACTTCAAGATTATAGATCCATTAGCATGTTGAGTGGACTGTACATGATCATTACAAAATTGCTGCAATGAGACTTGAGAAAATTATTGATAGAGTCTATGTAGTCAGAGGCGAGAGGCGATCGAGGTGACCAGGGGTTCGCCTTAACTTTAAATGCCTAGGCGATCACCTAGGCACTTGAGGCCATGTGTTCTCTCATAAATCACCATGAAGGAAGAAAATGACAATATAAGGAAAATAAAAAAACATCAAAGATAATTATATGTAAGACTTTGAGAAGCACTAATCATATCCAACATATAATGTTATAAGACCGTCTACTAATATAAGCAGTGGATGGTTTTAGGAATAATAAAAAATGTAGCAACATGTAAGAGAAAAAAGATACTAGACATTGTTAAAAGAAGTGTAAGGTACTTTGGCATAATTAAGAATAAGAAAAACACAATACCATATAGTTAAAAAAGAAAGAAACATTTGGCATAGACATCATAAACAAGTGCCTAGGTGAGTGAGGCAAACATGAGGAGAGGCAAAGCGTTTTAGCTCACTTCAACCTACTTCAACGCCTAGGTGAGCGAGGCGATCGCCTTTGATAACATAGGATAGAGTGATTGGTTGAAACCAAGGTGTTCTCATTAAGGGGAGGCAGATCCAAGAGAACTTCTTGGTTATGCATAAATATTTTCATGCTTTTAAGTATCAACTGAAGGGATGATTTTTTAGCTCGACTTTGAGAAGGCCCATAAGAGGGTGAAATGGGACTACATGTTTAAGGTGATGGCACTCATCAATCTTGGAGTTCAATGGATCAGATCCTACATCTCTTCAGCAACATTTGCTGTCAGGGTGAATGGGGAGCGTTCCTTGCATTTCCCCAATGGCAGAGATATCCGGTAGGGAGATCTTACGTCGTATTTGACGGTTGTCTTTGTGACAAATATGTCAAGTAGAATGTAGTCCAGAGCTGAGTCCTCAGTCTAATATGAGGTCTCCAGATGTTGCCAGGGGGATGCAGATCACTCAACTTTATTATGCAAATGATACCATTCTCTTTATTACAAATAATGAGAAGCAACTATGCGTTATTAGACTCATACCAGAGTTACGGAAGGAGTTCAATGGCAGGAAGGCAATTTTTGGAAATGGAAGGAGGAAATACGGACGCCAAAGCTCTTCGCAAGGCAGGAGTCATTTTAAAGCGTCCTATTACATGTTTAGGCCTACCTTTAAGCTTGGGTACGCTCCATTATAGGGGCTCGGTGAGGATTATTTAGAAATTTGCCTCTTTACTACTTTACCATAATCAGGATCCCTAAAAGAGTGACCATGAGGTTAGAGGCCCTCAGTGGTGGCAAAAGCAAAGGTTGGCATGATATCAACAGGGGAGGGTGAGCAAAAGTAAGGAGGTTGGTGGACTTGGCGTTAAGAACATTAGGTATTCTAATTTGGCTCTATTTAGCAAGTGCTTGTGGAAGCTTGGCATGGAGGAGAAGGGTCTATGGCTGGATGTGGTAAGACATAGATATTATAGGAGGTCTAGAGATTGAGGTACATCTCCTACTATCATGGGCAGTGTTTCTTATCTATGGAATGGTATTCTACAAGCTAAGGATGTCGGACTCCAACATTCAGTCACTTAAGGTAATGACCAAAGATGCTCTACTGGAAAGAAAAATGTGTGGGGAGTTCACACTTACAAAGAGCTGCCTGCAGCTTCACAGGTTATCCACCCACCCTCTGCCTCTGGCTACAATGGACCTGTGCTATGCAGATTCTCACTCGAGTGGACGCTGAAGAAATTGCTCAGTGGGGGATCTGTCACTATTACAGGGGCCAGAGTGTGCAGCAAAACAAGCTTAACGCCTGGGCATGGCGATGAGAAAGAAATGGGATGTTTACAGTAAAATAAGCCTATAATCTTATAGCCTGAGGTGGAACTTTGCACCCATTGGCAAAACAGGTATCTGGAAGAGTCCACTGAAGGTGAGGGTCTTGATTTGGAGATTCTCCCATAGCAAGCTATCCACATGTGATAGACTTAGCATATTCTTGGAGGATATTAATGCTACCTGCTTTATACTTGGAAAGGATTAGGAATCCTTGGACCATTTGTGCATTGGTTGCCCTTTAGTGCTGGAGATCTAGAGGGTCCTCTTGCACAAGGTTCGTTTTTCTCTCGGCTCCCAGATACTGTTCATCAACTGCTGTGTGGCTTCTTTGGGGTTTAATTTAGGGCACACCATCTTGGTGTAGGCCCATCCTTTTTGTACAGATGGATTTGTGTGAACTTAATACTTCTATACGTGGAAGCAGGACTCACTCATTTTGTTACCATTCCCGTTCCCAAATGCGCTCTTGTTCCCCGTACCTACTCTTATTCTCAAGGGAAATTTGCACAGCAAGTAGAAAATCACCCACTCCCATATCATTCACATTACCGCTCCCATCACTGCTCTGTGCTTCTAAGCTCCTGTACTTGTATATTCCCTTATTTTATTTTAACGATATTGTGGTGCTACCCACTTTCAAAAAGGAAAAAGATGGAATTCAATGGGATGAGTTTCTTGTGTTACAGAGGATGGAGATGATCTACTTCTTTTTCACAAGTATGAGTGGTCAGGTTGGGAAGAGTGGTTAATGACTTGAAGGAGATCGTGTCTCAATGGAATACAAGAAAACATTGTTTTATTGTTATAAAGCATTCCAAAACATTGTTTCCAACGAGTTGTCCTTTAACAATGAGGCTACAGTATGAATAACTCTGAGAAACATAATAAACCAGGCATAATTAAATCCCACGTTCCTTAGTTTAAAGACAAGAAAATACAGAGTTAACAGTTACCTGACATATATAGACAGGATGGCAAAAGATGAAAGAATTTAGTAAAATACATATATGGGTTATTGGACCATAGATAATTCTCAGGATAACACAAGAATTGTCAATGCTGGAAATTCCTTTTTTTTCTTTGAATTCCAAGAGCAAACCCACAAAGCCAGGATCGAGCCCTGCATCACCAGTGCCCCGAGTCGTAGGTTCACCAAACATCTCTTGGGCATTGGACCTCCCCTGGGACCGGCGAAGTCCGTGAGGTCAGAACTCACGTGAACCCCAGGTTTGTGCTCACCACTGAACCCCAGGTTTGTGCTCACCGCTGGTATGGCCACAGGTAGGATTTGATACCGCGATCACACAATTGCCCGCAAACTGTGTTATCCAACTTGCCCACCCCCGAGGGACTGGGAAATTCCTATTAACGATTAATGCTTTTTGTTGGCAAAAGCCATTTATTCCCATGCAGATTATTAACAAGCCATTCCATGTCTATACAGGTTTTGGAACTCGCTAGCCACTAACTCAGGTTTTAGGTTGGCAGTTCAATTCAAAGTCATGGTATCAAAACCAGTTCATTTGTCAAGTTTCCCCCTGTTTGCCCTCACGGTTTTCAAGACGTCGCTGGCACTACAACCCCATCTGGTTTGTCATAAAATGAGGTGTTGGCAATTTGGCAAAAGCTGTTTTGTCTCATATCATGTATTCACAAGCCACTCCTTGCCTACATCGGTTATACACTCACTAACTTAAGTTTTAGATTGGTGGTTGGGTTCAATAAGACTATTGATTTAAATCATAGATAAAGATATTATTTTTATCCCTTTCAAGTTTTACATGTTAACACGTGAGGATCTCTTGCTGCAGATTTCTGGGAAAACATACACAGTCCATAATCTGAGATGTGTAATCAAAGTCATAACAAAATCCAGAAAAAAAAATCAAGTGAAATGGTAACTAAAGCCTACCTCAATTAATCTTCCACACCAATAAAGGAATATTCCACAATTCATACGTTCCCACTCAACCTGACTTCGTCCAAGTGTCAACTGAATTGGGTTACCCATGATTTCTCCTTTCACTACCATGGTCTTGTTCAGTGACTTCGCCAAAGGTCGGCTTTTTACCTAGAACATCACTTGGGTAAGCATGAATGGCCTAGAAACACGTGATTATCATGCGTCGAATAATTGAAACATTGCACATTTTGGTCTCGCCAAAGTAAAATCAGGAACAAAGACAGCTACTTTCTATTTTGGTTTCTAACAAAATCATGCATACCACTTTCATCTGATTTGTCAAATGTGTTCATTGTTATTTCTGTAGACAAGAAAGTTCAATGAAAGAATATATACTCACCAATGAATTTTGAACATATATTTTCATACCAATATATACTCACCAATGAATTTTGGACATATATCTTCATACGGGGGTCTAAGAAAATAACTTCCAAATAAGCTTGAAGAGAGTAATCCAGAGGCACCTGCAATACCCCACAGCAAATGAACATGTAAAGATTTAAAAACTAAGCAGAAAGAAGGATACCACAATTGATGTCATCAAATATGAACCGTGCATGCTACTGTGCCTAAATACACATGTGGCAATGTAGGCCTTATCCATAAAAATATGAATAAAAAGGACTATGTTGGACTCAGGAAAAGGATAACTGCAGGCTGCAGCAGAGAATAAGAATCTGAACAAAATAAGATAACAGTTTGTTGCCCCCTTCTGATGGATTTTTGTTTGAATTAGGCATGTAAAAGTTGAAATTATTATAAGGTATTGAAATGAGAGTTTTACCAAATTTTGATACCATAACCAGCTATGAATGCAAAATGAGAATGATATATCCCCTGGGGATAAAAGGATGCAAACCAGTGCATTTTAGTACACCTTGGCTCCATTCTAAATTCTCACTTCTCCAAATTTCCCCATCTACTGCTAACCAAAGAAAGAAGAAAATTGCATATCAAATTCACCCCTCTCCCCCTTTTTTTTCCAGACAGCTTGGAAGGATATTAAAACTCTATATATAATAAACTTTCAGTAATACCAGGGGGAAGAACAAAAAAGGCTTTAACCGAGAGAGGATATTCTGGCTAATGAGATTTGGCCAACCTTCTGAGTTATCTGTCCTGGCCGGGATCTAATTCTTCTTGAGCGAATAAAGATGTCACCTTGACTTTGCTGACCACTCATCCCTCCTGTCTTCCATTCTAGACTATAATCCGAACCCCATTCATCTAAGTTCCATATATAAATTTGTGTTCCTGTTCCATTTTCACCAAATATACCTATTTTCTGACCAATAAAATACTCATTGAAAGGGGAAAAATCCTTGATAGCTTGCAAGTGACTATCTGCAGAAGCTTGTGACTGTACATTTAAGTCCAGATCCATGTAATTTCCTTGTTTGCTGTAAGTAATGATAGGTATCTCGAGATTCTGCATAAGAAAGAAAATCCTCAATAACAGAATAAAAATAATATCAATTTGCATATGATAACTTGTGAACAACCTACTTCTTTGTTTTCGTTGAAAGATTGGGACAGAAGAGCAACTGATCTAGAGCAAGGAGTCTGCGTCAGGATAATCGCATCTCTCCCAAGTCTCATAGCTCCCGTCTATAGATGGATAATTTCCAAAATCAGCGAGGTATTTGAGCTTCACAAGTACTCCCAAAGTTATCCAGGACAAATATTTTTATGTCAACATCAAACATGGAACCTTATCAACCACCAAACATAGTTTAAATACTGGATTATTGCAATAAAACCAAGATAATGCAATTACACAAAAAAGTAAATCAAATAATCAGAACCTGCTGCCACACTGACCAGGAGGACCTCATGGATTCACCACACATATGCATAATACAATATAATATATGTGCATTTGTTCTTTAAGAGCTTATCTAAGAAGAATTTGATCCAAAGTGAACCATGCTCATGAAAAAAAAAGTATTTAATAAATCATGCCAAGTGTTTTAATACAAGATACTATGCAGTCTACCTTAAATCCAATGCCAAAACGTCCAATCCGGTCTACATTGCCTATATTTGTTTGCTTGTGCCCAAAAGATAGCATCCTAACAACTTCATCATGGCACATGCCATGACCATTATCAACAATTGATAGCACAGGAATTTTCTGACCCACTTTCCTTGAGTACAGGGACTCAATAGAAATATCCAATCTGCAAATTGCAGGTAAATACATATTCAATTGTACTTTTCAGAAACAAAGAAAATGATATCATAAAATTGTTCAAAATCAGATGTATATGGGACAATTGTGCCTCTAAAATCAGCAAGCATAAAATAAGCTGAACAGAAGAGGGTGAGGAAATAAGGACCATTCAGTTTAATTCACCTAGATGCATTGGCGTCTCTTGCATTGTCCACAAGTTCCGCTATTGCTCCAAATATCCAACCAGAATGAGCCTGACTAAGGGTCACTAAATAACTTGGGTCAGTTCGTACAAAATTTTTCTGAAGGGTACGACCCTTCTGTATTACCATGGGTTGAAATCTGCTAGATGCTTCAACAACAGGACTTTGTTGGCAGGGATCTGCAACCACCCAGGTAGCCTTAAATCAGAAGAATAATCACCGATATGTACAGAAGATACTTTTCTATGTGAATATTGTTTAACTAGTTGAAAACATTAC
The DNA here is from genome assembly GCA_030544215.1 of Zantedeschia hybrid cultivar. NCBI lineage: Eukaryota > Viridiplantae > Streptophyta > Magnoliopsida > Alismatales > Araceae > Zantedeschia > Zantedeschia hybrid cultivar. Next base: position 16,089,865 of record JARZZO010000011.1, read on the forward strand.
AATTTTTCTCCCCCATATGACTGTTATCCTCCTGATGAGCTGGAGATGTATGGCAAGTTTGAACTCCACTCAGAAACATAGAGTTTACATAAGCAGCTGCTACGACTGTATTTCGTTGGAAAACCCCATCACCACAAATCTTTGATGTAGAATTTTCTGGAAGAGCCAAAGCATCAGAGACACTTGGGATCACATCTGCATTCAAAAAGTGCAAAACATTAGGTGATGAACAGTTACTCGAAACCCTAACCATATGAAAGGAAAATGGTGAAGACAAAGAAAAAATGAGAAAGCAGTTGGTCCTAAAAAAACTATGGTGTTGGTATGCCCAGGGAATGAAAATGGTGCAAGGTAATTTTTCTGTCCACTTGTTATGAATAGGAATGCTTTGGAAGGCAGGAGTTGACCAGCCCATGGACAAATAAAGGTAATCAAAACATTAGAAATAAAAGATCACAAGCTAGGTTAGTTTGAAGATATCGATGCAAAAAAAAATCATCAACATAAAATTTTCCGAAGAGCCAGAAACAAGGTATAGCTAGAGGCATCTCGCATTGGCTAGTTGTCCATACTGTAGCTTCGTTGGTTTAACAATAAGGTCATTGTTTAACATAATTTAGTAACTGGCTGACTGAACTTTAACTGAGTTTAGTTAACTGGACACCTACTCATAAAGGTTCACATAGATCTTCAGATCTTCAACCCAAAAAAGGAATGAACAGACCATCTATATACATACATATGTATGAGTATAGACCATCCCATAGGCATTATTTTGTTGAGACTAAAAACCCTGCCCTGGAAATTGAATCATATTCAACCAGGAATCAGCATGCTACACATAAAACCTAAAAATTATCAAGCTTACTTCGCTAACAGTCTACTTTCAACAAATAACACGGATTATCAGCTATGTTGCAAGGGGAGAACAGACTTATTAACTGTTAGCATTACAAAGAAGTTGTCTCGGACCAGGCAAAATAGACAAACATGCAAAGTTATCCCATAGCAATAGTATATTCATAAAAAACAAAGAATGCTAACCGGATCTCCGGGGCTCCTGGTCATGGAGACTGTACTTTTTAATTTGATACAGCACTACAGCATGGTCAAAATCTTTCTCCCCATCTGGAGCACGTATATAGAGATCACATGACTCAGACTTTACATGTGCAACCTGCACAAACACAGCAAGATATTAAAATATCCACCAGATTGTGACAGACAGCATAATAGGTCTCATTATCAAACACGTTAGGATCGGAGAACATAAATCATGCATATTCAACCTACTAGATCTTGTTCCTTTTCAATGACCTCAAATTGACATGGCTGAATCAAAAACAACAGAATGCTCAAGTGATTTTTCACAGTAAAGAAAAATAATAAGTTTACCATGTTGTGCTTCCAAAGAAAATTAAGGAATGTGCACCATTCCTTTTGCTGATGAGGATTATCAGGGTGTGGATATAAATGACAATAAGGATACTCTAATCGCCCACATTTTGTAATAGATCGTATCCCAAAAATCGTCCACAAAGAAGGGCTGTAAGAAAGGCTAATATCAGAACAGAAAGAAATCTTCTACACATAAAAGAAGTCAAAGATTAATGAACGAAAACTTACATAAGCCTTCTTAACAACAGAAGATAACATTACTGCAATAACATACATTGAAAAAAAAAATCAAAAGAAAGTGTGGATTATTATAACCACCAATCTTATTAAAAATAAACAGAAGCAGTACAACCAAATGGTGAGGAGAGGTTCCTCAACCCTCATACTACAAATACAACTGCAAAACAAGAAAAAAAACAACAACAACTAATACAACTGCAATAACATACTTGAGTACAATAGAGAAAATATACAGTTGCAATGTCTTTTCCGACCATTTGCACCACAAACTCAAGCATCAGATTATGCTATGAAAAATACATCATCATCATTTATACAACAAGGTTGGCTAAACGAATCATGTCCGACCCTATGCATTGTCAAACCTACAAAAGCCATGTCCTTTCTTACTACGCTGATTAGTCTTACTTTGGAGTTTGGACCTTCCCTGAGTTCCTTTCCCATCTTACAGTTAAATGTGACTGCATCGACCAACTGGCACCGAACTTATATGATGTGCATGTGTCCTAAAATCTGAATCTATATTCTCTCAAATTAACATTAATTGCACCTATTCCTAAATCATTAAACATACGTTCACTCAGAATCTTATCTATGTTAGTCTTTTCAAAACCATCGCAACGTTCAACACACAATTTGTGCACATCCTTTCCTCACCGCCTAATATTTAGTACTACAACATAACAAGCCCCACAATGGTTCCATGAAAACATCAGTTAGAGCTTTAAAGCTACAAAGTAATAACATAGGACTCTCCACTTCATCCAACCTGTAAGCAACATCTTCTTGCATCTCCATGTTCTCTCCTCAACAAAAAACTTAGAAACTGAAAATTACTACATTTAGGAATAACTTGTCCATCAATCATAACAAGGCCACTCGTCCCATACTCATGTTACTAAAATTACATTTCATGTGCTCTAAATTATCTTGACAAATCCTAAAACCTTTAAATCCTAAGGACCTCTCTGATCTTTTAACCTAGTGTTTGAGTCCTCACTCTTATCACTTACAACAATATCGCAAATGATGTGCGGCAAGAGATCTCATCATATGAACATTTTGGCGAATCATTTATAACCAAAGAGGTGTGGGAGATGTGAGGAAGATCGGGCCCTTGTGCTATGATTTAAATTGTATCTTGTTTGATGTTTAGATTAGACCATGAAAACTTAAGATGAGTCCTCAAGAGATCTAGCGCATTAGATCAAGCACATGGATCCATGAAGTTTGACCTCTCCCCAGTCCCCACTGACCTTAGTCAGTGTTAATTACGTCAATCGAATGATTGACACCCTTGATTAACTATCGGATGATGCCCATTAAATAAAATTGCACACTAACACAATGCAAAACACAACTTTAAATCAATTGGTCAGACTTTGATTTATCATAAAAAATGAACTATGATGCAATTCATTTATGTCATTTTATGTGCCTTTGTATCCTTAAAGGATACACATTGACACAATGTGTCTATGAAGTCATTTTTAAAATTGTTAAAGGATAATAGTTTGGAGCTTCAAAACGATCAATAATGTGAAAATGTCTCACTACCCTTTAAGCATCATTTAGGGTATAACCTTTTAATGCCAATGAATCATACCAATATCCCATTAAGTATCTCTTTTACTTAAAGGATATTAGTATGTCCCTTGGAGCCATCAAGGGTCTCTTAGTATCCTTTTAAGAGAATGTCCTTTAACAGTCTTAATGAACCATACCAATTATCCTTTAAGTGTTCTTTAACTTTTTGATAATAACATGGATTGCACCACCAATTTTATTCAGAATAAATAGAGGAAGTACAATCGATAAGGATAGGAGAGGTTCCTATCCTTAAAAAATTAAAAATACAAAGCAAACTAAGACTCAATTAAATGCCTTTTTCCAACAATCAGCTGATACCCCTAAGATATGTCGAGACCAACTATATAAAGAAGCCAAACTTTTAAGAGAAATATTTTCAACATATATTTTACTTCCCCGGAAAATTGTGTCATCCCTCTCTCTCCATATGCTCCAGCAGATTGAATGCAGAAGAATACCCAAAATACTCCTCAAATTCTTTTGGCATGTTGATCTTCTCAAGAGCTTAAAGAACCTCCACATCTGTATAATAGAATGATATTTGGGTTTGAAACTCAGCATCTTGCCAAAGATATTCCACACTTCTAGACTTACTGTGCATTGTGCAAACAAGTGGTCCACATCTTCATCATGAATACCACACAACGAACATAGTACTCCTTCATTAGGACACCATTTGCTTCTATAGACTGTTGTAATAATCCTCTTTTCAATCATAAGCCACATGAATGCCTTCACCTTCAAAGGAGATTTTACTTTCCACACATCACCAAGTTTTGGATAATTAGGCAAAACACCTTCCAAAACTGAGTAATAGGATTTGACAGTGAAACTTCCTTTTGTTGGTCCCCACCTCAACTTGTCTAATGAGTACAAATCTATGTTAACTATATGCAAACATGCCATGAGTGTGCTGAACCCCTCAAATTCATCATCCTCTAGGTTTCTGCGCATCTGCACACACCAATGAGTCCCATTACTTTCATGTTCATAAGAATCTCTCACCGTACTCCATTGGTCAGCAGCTATAACATATAAAAGAGGATATTTGTCCTTCCAGCAAATCACCCAGCCATTTATCTCTCCAAAAAAGAGTGTTGTTCCCATTTCCAACTTGGAAAGAAATAAGATTCTGAAACTGATTTCCTGCCTTAATAATATCTTTCCAGATTGGAGACGTCGGAGACATTCGTTGTCATCAAATAAAATGTGTTGAGGGGCAGATAATGTTTGTTTGCATCACCATTTTCCAAAGACAAACATCTTCAATCATCCCACAGCCATTTCCCCAACAATGCTAGATTCCAAATTCTGAGCTTTTTAACCCCCATTCCACCCTAGGATTTTGGAGTACTGACTTTGTCCCATTTAACCAAAGCTATAACTATAACTTGCCTCCACTTGTCTGCCCACTGTATCATTTTCTTTTTAAGTTTCTTGATCTTTACTGCAAGAATTTTAGGCCCATCCAGATCTTCTTCAAGTGAGCATCACTCAATTTCACAGTGACTGAAAATTCACCAACATCTAACAGAAGGCCTTTCCACTTCAATTTATCCCATGCTAAGATAATGCCTCCAGATTGCCCTGAAGACCTTCTGAAAGTAAAATCCGGATCAACAAAACTGGTGATCTTCTTATAATATTAGTATCAGGCTTCTCCATTTTTGTCTCCTGCAGGCAAACAATATCCACATTCTTCCTTCTCATCACATCTCTTACAGCTCTCTGTTTCTCTCTATCATTCAAGCCCCTAACATTCCATGACAAGAGGATCATCCAGAACCAGTATGATCTCTTGTATGTTCAGCAATATCAGTATTATCCTTCAGCAAGCTCTTCAACTCCCTCTTGCCCTTCTGATAGACCACCGGAACACCTAAGACACCCACATTTTCTTTACACAGTTTCCTGAACTACCCAACCTTGCCTTGAATGTTGATGCCTAGCCCCATAGCTCTGCTTTCCAGTTCATTATTGCCCCATTCTTCAACAAAATGTCCCCTTTCTTCTGTAGCCTTCTCCTTTCTACTTACGTATTTTTTATTGCTGCCTTTGAACGGGACGATCAGAAGCTTCCTTTGTTCTTGGTTGCTATTCTCATTTTCTTCTACAAGAATCTCAGCCAGCAGGAGGTCTTCTTCCTTGTTCTTCTTCCTTGTTCTTGTCGTTGGCGAATTCTTCGGCGGGAGAAAGGGATAGATGAAGACGGGATAGGGATGGAGGGGGTTCAAGTCCCAGTAACTTACCCGTGGGGTATCCTCCATCACCATCAATCTTCGCCATCACCAACGCCAAAAGATCGGGGATTGCACCTACCTTCTGTTGAGCTTCTTCCCGTCACAGCCGGACTCCTCTCCTTCTCCCCCCCTTCCTCATCTCGCGCCGAAGGCCTCGCACGAGTTTGGAAGCCAGCTTCGCTAGGGCTTCGTCCCATATAAGCTCCTGGTGGTTGACACATTTAACCTCCCTGTCAGCTTCAACACTGTTGGTGTGTCCAGTGGCAACATCGTCATTTCCATTTAAGTTCAAGCCTTCAACCGAAATTGAATCCGACTCCAAATACCAGTTTGCCAAGTTCATTAAACACTGATTTGAACACCTGTTGACTCGGCTTGGACACCCTGTAAAATCTTCTAGGATTATGCTCCCCCCAGATAGACCACAAGGTGGCATGAAGCACCAGCCACCAAACTCTAAGAGATTCTCCTTAGGCAGATCCCTCCTCCATCCTTTAAAAAGCTTCTGCATCTCGCCAGGAAGCCGAAACCTCCAATTAAGTTTATGCAGAACTAAATGCCAAATCTGTCCCAAGAAGGGGCATCCAAGGAAAAGATGTGGTAACATCTCCTCATGTTGATCACAAAAGGAGCACGTACAGTCAATGCTGAACATGAAAGCTGATAACCTGTCACAGGTAGGAAGTCTCCCATGAGCAATGGGCCACATCAGAACTTTAACTCTCATCGGGCTTCTAGTTTGCCAAATTTCCTCGGTAAGAGGGAAAGCAACCCCACAGTCATGAATCACTCTATATGCAGATCTAACATAATACTTATCGGAAGAATCCCATCTCCAAACCCAAGAATCCGCTGTATTGTGGTCAATGGCAAGTCATCAGCTCCACCAGTTGAACAATCTCTGCTTCAGCCAGGTCCCTACAGCACGTAGGGCTCCATCCCGAGGGATCCCAAAAATCAGACACCACCGCTTGTGGAGAGGATGAGACCCTGAAAATAAGTGGGAATCCCTCACAAAATGGACTATTACCACACCATTTATCCTTCCAAAATAGGTTCAATAAGGATCTATTAACGACCAAGGATGATATGGCACCATTAAGTCCAATTGAGTGTCCTTTAATACAATTTCCTTAATGGTTCCTTAATGGTTTTAAGCGAAACATACCCATAGCCATTAAGTATCCTTTAGACTAATGAACGTTTAGTAGGTTCACTTAAGATCCATTGAGGATCCAGAGATGGCCCATTAAAGGTTCCCTTAAACTGGACAAGCGCTCTCATTCAAAATTCAACATGAATGAATAATTCATTAAAGTGAGTCCAATTGAATGTCCTTTTGTGGAGTCATGACAACAATCCATTAAATGTCAATTTAGGATCCAATAAGCTTTCATGATGATTGATGCAACATAAACAAAGTTTGATTAGTGGAATGTGTTAACCACTTAATCAACATTACAAAATGCATGACTCAAGAAAGCGTGAGTCGTTACATAAACATGGTGCAAACTGCAAACTTCAAGAAAGTATGAGCATGCACAAAAGATCACCCAAGAAAGCATGAGTACTTCTTCCTATATCTAGAAAAATGTCTCAAGCTCAAGAAAACATGAGCTTGGTCTTTGCCTTGGAGGAATCTCAAATTTCTCTTGAAGGTGGCAGCACTTCGTGGTCTTGAAAAACCCTCTTTGCATGGCATGGAGGGAGCCAACCGGTAAGGGAGAAGGCACAGATGGCACCCCATTGGTGGCTTTCCCAACTTTTTTTTTGAATTTTTATGAGAGAGAGAGAGAGGGGGAAACCCAATGAGAGCGGGAAAGAGACAGTAGGGTGGGAAGTGGCACCCCCCACCGATGGGAGGAGAAACCGATGGGGACCCCCCACCCGTCCCCTCTCTCACTTCTCTTTCTTTCTTCTTTTTCTTCTCTTCCCTTCTTTTTTTTCTTTTCTTTTTCAATGGAGTACCCCCCCAACCCCAACTAGGGCTGTCAACGGATGCGGATAATATCCAACTCCGATCCGTATCCGCATCCGATTAGTCGGATATTTATCTGATTAAGACATCCGGCGGACATATCCGAATATCCGTTTAATTATCCGATTAACATTCGAAGCGGAAACGGAAAATAGATATCCACTCCGATTATTATCCGACCGATTATGTATTTTAATAAGTTATTTTCATTTTAATGATATTTACATATTTAAATAAATGGTAATTTGATATTTGAAGTATGCTTAAGACATGTTGAGCGATAATAATGAAGTTTCTTGTGATTTTTTTTATTTTTAGTGGTTTTACTAATTAGATAAATTATTTAAGCATTTGTTATTATCTATAATATATTTAATGAAGCATTCAAATTATTTAAATTTATCTAGATATTTATAACTTGAATATGTATTAATTTAAATCTATGATATTCATGGACTATGCAAAAAATAAAATTTACAAGTCATTAAATTACAAGATAAAGTTGAAATATTTAAGTATTCGAATTATTATCCGAATTCGGATATTATCCGGCGGAATCGAATTCAGATAGAAAAATTTATTATCCGTCGGATAGTATCCGGAGTCGGATATTCGGATAATATTAAACGGAGCGGAGTCGGATACTGTGGTATCCGCTCCGTATTTGCTCCGTTGACAGCCCTAACCCCAACGGTAGAAGCTCATAGCCAGCAGGGGGTCATGACTGGTGGGAGTCATGACCTGTGGGGGCCCCCACCGGTAGCTCTCTTTCATCTCTCTCTTCCTTCTCTCCCTTTCTTTCTTTTTTTATTTTTTTATTGCTTTACAAAAATACCCCCCACCAAGCAGTGGGGTGTCAGGAGGAAACCGGTGGGGGTGGGCAACTGTGGGACCCCCCCACAACGGTTTCCTTCTCCTCTCTCCTCATCACACCTTCTCTCTCTCTCTCTCTCTCTCTCTCTCTCTCTAACCACGCCCAGCAGTGCTTGTTTCTCTCGCTTTTTGCCCTAATCTTGAGAGAAAAGGGACCACAGGTACCACTTTGCCCACTGCTGCTGTTCGTGGCCCTTGGTGCCACCTCTGGGTGGTGTTGGTGCTGCCGCTTGGTGCTTTTGTCGTTGTCCTTGGTGCTCTTGCATTTGTTGTGGGTGGGCATGGACTGCTCCAGCTGTCCTCCTTGTTGTTGACTCCTGCTGGCACCCTTTTTGCTGTTGAAGTTGCTGTTGCTTTTGCTATTGTTGCTGCTGCACGTGGACTTCTCTTTGGCCTCAGAGGAAGGCTGGTCCCAGGGTAAAACCCTGGCCCGCTTTTTTATTTAATTACATGCTCAGCATGTGTGCATAATCTCTTTGTCACATAGAAAACTTTGTTTAAACACAGGTACAGATAGTTCCGACCTGTGATGCAATCATATTACAGGAAACACACAGGCCTTTCCAATACAATTCTCACATTAGTATTGCCCTTTGTGTATGTCTTTGACCACATTAATGTACCATTTAGAGACTCATTCTTTTCTCTACTGTCTACCAAATTAACTCTCTTGACCTTCTCTAAATCAAAGAAGAACATGAGTTGGTCTTCCCTTATCTCTTTTCTTCTCAATTAACTACCTGAATAGAAAAAAGAGCTTTTGTAGTGGACTTGCCTGGCACAAAACTAAATTGATTTTCTAAAACATTAAACACAAATCTAAGATGCTCCTGAACACTCTCTCTCTCCCCCAAAGTTTCACATCAAATTTCATAATAATTGTTACAACTTTGTATCTACCCTTTCTTTTGAAAAAGAGCTGACATGATATCTTTTTCCTCCAATCACCAGATTCACCACATTCTTCTCCCTTTCAAAATCTTATTGGGTTTTTTAAAGCACTTTCTATTTTGAGGTTCTTTTGCTCTCAAAGTTGCTCCATTTAATTTTTTGTTTCTTTTTTAAAAATGTTGCATCTCAGCTTTAAAAATCCAACCCATCGCCCTCCAACTCATGCATCCTGTCTCACCGATCATCACTCACCACAACCACGGCCATCACCGTGAGACTTCATTTTCGAAAAATATTTGAAAAGATTTTAGGTTTTCAAAAAAGGGTTCCATTTATTTTAAAGTGTAGACTTTGAAAACTTAGAATTAGTTCTCAGGGAGTCTAAGGCTTTGGATCAGGCGTAGATCCAGGCATTTGACCATTGACCTCGGTCAGTGTTGATTACGCCAACTACTGATTGGCACCCCTTAATTAATCGTCCATTTGAACACATTAAAATGACAGGAATAAAAGAGGAATTAAACATAACATCATATTTACGGTAATGAACCGTTTATTTTTAAGCAGCATGCATGGAAGTAATTATTTCAATTATCACTTTATTTAAGAATCCCTTAGAAACCTTGAAGGATACTTAAAGGATTTTAGATTCACACAAGGACATGAGAACCTATAACCTTCAAGTGATGTTAAGAGGATATGTCTTTTGACAAAATCCTCATTAAGACCCGTTAAAGGATATCAAGGAACTTAAACAGTATCCTTTAAATACCCCTTAAAGATCATTAAGATCACTAAGGCGGAACTTGGGCAGCATCTCCCCTCTTTTGAGTCATTTTAGGGGAGATTAACATAAGGAATAAACTCAATTAACGGTCCTCCAACCAATATAGAGGAATCGTCTATTAATTCATTGTGGTTGGCTCAAACCCCACCTGCGGGCAGAAGCCTTCTCTAGAAGAACTCCCTCAAGCACTAGAAGAGCAGCCTAAAGCTAATAGTAAAGAAGGAGGAAGCCCTATCTCTCCTCCAGAAGAGAGTACACAGGTGATCCAAGTGACCTCCCCGAAAGAAGAACCATTGCAGTTAGCCTCTTTGACTGGATCTAGTCCTATTGAGGAAGACTCAGTTTGGCATGAAGTGCATGTTACCAGCATTAATGAAGAAGAAGACTTTGTGGACATTCAGCCAGCTCCACGAGAAATGGAATACGGCGGACAAGCTACAGTTGATAAATTGGTAGAAATCAACCTGGGTGGGCCGGGAGATCCACGCCCGATCTTCCTCAGCGCATTGTCGAAAGAGGACGAAAAACAGACATATATAGAACTACTCTTGGAGTACATGGACTGTTTTGCCTGAATTATGAAGAAATGACTAGCTTGGACCCCTCAGTGGCAGAACATGAAATGTCCATCATGTCTGGTTAAGCTTGTAAAGCAACGCCAAAGGCAAATGCGTCCAAAATTGGTGGTAAAGGTGAATGCAGAAGTCGACAAGATGCAGAAAGTTGACTTCATCGAAGAATGTATATATCAAGTGTGGTTGGCCAACATTGTGCCGGTGAAAAAGAAGAATGGTCAAGTCCGAGTTTGCATCAACTTCAGAGACTTGAATAAAGCATGCCACAAAGATGACTTCCCACTATCGAGCACAGAAACAATAGTGGATGTCACTATAGGTTTCGAGGAATTATCCTTCATAGACAAATTGTGAGGTTATAATCAAATCAGGATGGCCATCAAAGACAAGAATTTAACAGCCTTTAGAACCCCAAGGGTATATTCAATTACAAGCGAATGTCCTTTGGCCTCAAGAATGATGGTGCCACCTATCAGAGGGCCATGACGAAGATATTCAACGAGATGCTCCATGACCTGGTCGAGTGCTATGTTGACGACTTGATTGTAAAATTTGAAAGAAAAGACGACCATCTGACGAATCTTCGAAAGGTGTTCGAAAGGCTTCGACAATACCAACTGAACATGAATCCCATGAAGTGTGCCTTTGGTGTGTCCAATAGCAAATTCCTCGATTTCGTGGTCAGATACCGAGGCATAGAAATCGACCCCGACAAGATCAAAGCCATTCGGGAGTTGCCTCCTCCTAGGAACCTGACCAAGCTCAGATTTTTGCAAGGCAGATTAGCTTACATCAGAAGGTTTATTTCTAACATGACGAGAAGATGTCAACCCTTCTCGAAACTGATAAAGAAAGAGGCATCTTTTGTGTGGGACGAGGAATGCCAACATGCCCTGGACAAGATCAGGGAGTACTTCCTCAAGGCACCGGTGCCGGAGGCGCCGGTAAAAGGCAAGCATCAAATCTGTACATTGCTGCCATGGATGCTTCACTGGGGCATTGCTCGCTCAAGAGAATGAAGATGGGAAGGAAGAACCCTTATACTACTTAAGCAGAATGCTAGTGGGTCATGTGCACCGGTACTCCCCGATGGAGAAAAAAGTGTTTGGCCTTGGTGTTCGTTGTGAAGAAGCTATCTCTTGGCACACAAAGTTCAGCTAATATCACGATATGATCCACTGAAGTTCCTCCTCAAGCAGCCCGCACTGTCGAGAAGACTAAGGAAGTGGACCTTACTCCTCATAGAGTTTGATACCACATTTACGCCTCAGAAGACGATTAAGGAACAAGGTATGGTCGAATTTTCTGACAGCCCACTCCATTCCTGAAGATTCTCCTTTGAGCAGTGAATTGTCAAATGAAGAGGCGTTGCAACCATAGTTGTCAAGGCGCCGCTTAGGCGGCGTTAAGGCGCCTATACTGTAGCAAGATGCCTGGACGCCTTTCTTGGGCCCATGAAAGACGGCCCAGGCGCCCGCTTAGGCGAACCAGGCGGCCCGCTCAGGGCGCCTAGCCGCCTGAACAGGTCCGACCCATTACCACCCCCCATTAACCGGTTCGGCCCATAACTTAACCCGTTAACCCGCCCGCCCCAACCCGATAAGCCCCTTACAAGTCCCATTCGTGCCCGAGCCCCCCACCCAACCCTTCGACGCCTGCCCCCCTTCCTCCCTCATCCCCGACCTTCGCCAGGTAGGGTTCATCCCCCTCCGCTCCGGCTGCCGTCGACACCGCCGATCAACGCCTGCGGCTTGCCGCTGTCGATCAACGCTTGCCGCAATCGTTGCCGCCGCCCAACTGTAGCCTGTCAGCCGTGCCGCCATCCTCCCCCAACCCCGACTGCACTGTGCTAGGGTTCTCGGCCCCCCTCCGCCGTTGCAGCGATTGGCTGCCGCCGTCGATGCCGCCGTTCAACGCCGGTGAGTCCTCTCTCTCTCTCTCTCTCTCTCTCTCTCTCTCTCTCTGTGTGCACACATGCCACATCTCACACGGTTTTCACTCACTCCTCTCTCTCTCTCTCTCTCTCTGTCACACACATCAATGTCGACCGAGCCCTCTGTTTTCACTCACACTCTCTCCCTCTCTCTGTCACGCATACACACACACGCACAGAGAGGGGCAGTCCTCTGTCCCCAGTCCCTCTGTCTCACTCGCACTCCACTCTCTCTCTCTCTTTCTCTCACTACACAGTGCAAACTGCCACACACAGTCGCACACTCCACTCTCTGTCTATCTGTCACTCGCACGCTCCACTCTCTCTATCTGTCACTCGCACAGAGACAGTGCACATAGTGCACACAGGGCTGAATCCCTCTGTCTCTCACACTCTCTCTCTCTCTCTCTCACAGTGCACACAGTGACAGGGCCGAAGCTCTCTCTCTCTCTCTCTCTCTCTCTCTCTCTCTCTCTCTCAGTGCACATAGTGACAGGGCCGAAGCCCTCTGTCTCACTCCGACACTCACACACTCCACTCTCTCTCTCTCTATCACACACACACACAGTCTCATAGTCCCTTTCTCTGTCTCTCACACACACAGTCACACACACATACATTAATTTATTAATTGTGGTTAGAGAATGGAATTATTATTTTTTATTTTGTATATTTTCTTGTGTGTAGAGTTTATAGACATGGCAGGCGATAGTAGTTCCACAGCTGAGACAAAATTGAAAAAGGCAAACTCGCAAGATCCAGGCTGGAAGTATGCTTATTGGCCGGACGAATTTGACAAAAACAAGATCAAGTGTGAGCTTTGTGGATTGGTCACTAATGAGGGCATTAAGAGACAAAAAGAACACCTTATAGGTGGTTTCAGCGATGTGAAGAAATGTCAAAATACTAGTACGGTTATTACTTCAGAAATGCTTAATTGGATGAACAAAAATATGAAGAGAAAGCCAAATCAAAGTCTTCCAGTTGAAGGGGAGCTTGATGGTGATGATGGTGATGATGACACACAATAAAATGAACCTACTAATAGGTCGGAAAAAGGTTCTTCTTCAATAATACCAAAGAGCTCAGGGGGTACAAAGCAACTAAAGTCTCACACTCAAATCAAAGGTCCAATGGATAGTTTTGCAAGAATGAGTGTTGAGGATTTTGTTGATGCAAGAAGTGGGAAAAAAAAATCAAAATACATTGGAGAATAGATGGAAGAAGGAAGAAAAAGCAAAGGCTGATAAGTATGTAGCAATTTGGTTCTATGAGGATGGTTTATCATTCAATGCAGCTCGACTACGCACTTTTGAATTGATGATGGAAGTTGTCGATCGATATGGGCCGGGATATAAACCCCCAAGTTATCATATGTTGATAGTACCTCTTCTGAAAAAGATGGTAGAGGAAACACAAGGTATGTATACTGAATATCAGAAGCATTGGAAGACATATGGTTGTACAGTTATGTGTGATGGGTGGACTGATAAGAGGCAAAGGAAGTTAATTAACTTCCTAGTGAATTGTCCTGAAGGGACTTACTTTGTGGAGTCTATTGATGCATCATCTGAGAAGGAGGAAACTATTAAAATGTTTAAGTTGATGGATAGGATGGTTGAAAAGATTGGAGAAGAGAATGTGATACAAGTGGTAATTGACAATGCATCATATAATGTTGCGGCAGGATGAGTGTTGATGGAAAAAAGAAGAAAATATTTTGGACTCCTTGTGCTGCTCACTGCTTAGATCTTATGTTAGTAGACATTGGCAAGTTGAAGGCCTATAAGGGTGTAATTTCAAAGGCAAAGAAGTTGACAACTTACACTTACACTCACACCCGGCTTCTTAATTACATGAGAAAGGAAACAAAGGGTAGAGAATTGGTAAGATGTGGGGTTACTAGATTTGCCACTGCTTTTCTTACCCTTGAAAGGTTGAATGATGATGCAATGAAGAGAGCTCTTCGTAGATTGTTCACTTCGGACGCTTGGCATAAGAGTGTTTGGGCATCAACAAATGCAGGGAAGAATGTGGCAAGCATTGTATTTCAGGTGAGGTTTTGGCATGCTGTTGAAGACATCTTGAGAGCCTCTCAACCTATATTGCAAGTGCTAAGGTTGGTTGATGGAGATGAAAAACCTACTATGGGATACATTTATGCTGCCATGGAGTATGCTAGAGAGCAAATTATTGCAAATTTTGGAGGTAAAGAATCAAAATTTCAGCATATATTGAAGATTCTTGATAAGAGATGGGCAGATCAAATGCACCGTCCTTTGCATGCAGCGGGTTTTTTCTAAATCCCAAGTTGTATTTTGATGCGAAGGAGAAAGATCGTTTTTCAATTGACAAGTTTGAAAGTGGATTTGCTACTTGCCTTGAAAAAATGGTGTCGGATCTTCAAGTACAAGATAAGATAAATGATCAGATTTCATCATACATGAATGAAAAAGGACTTTTTGGAAAGGATATGGCAAAAAGAGCTCGTGGGAGGAGATTGCCAAGTATTGATTTACTACTGCATTTAATCAATATTTTTTTTTCAAACATTGTTTTAACATGTCATTCTTATGATAGCTGAATGGTGGATTCAATATGGTGGGGAGACGCCAGAGTTGAGGGACCTTGCTTTGAGGATATTAGGTCTTTGCTGTAGCTCTTCTAGATGTGAACGCAACTGGAGCACATTTGAGTTTGTATGTTTCAAGAATTCTTACGTATTTTTTTAAATTTTATTTGATTATTAATTCTCATATAATTTTTATTTTCTCTTTATTAATTATGAGTTCATGTAGATTCATACCAAGAAGAGGAACCGTTTGGAGCATAAAAGACTGAACGATCTTGTGTTTGTTTAATATAATCGTTGTTTGTATGAGAGGTTTAAAGAAAGGAAAAATCATCCACATAAATATGATCCTATTTGTTTAGTTGATTTGGATTGGGGGAGTGAGTGGATGACTAAAGGATCTTCAAATTTAGTTCATGAGGATACAGATTTGACATGGACAAATGTTGACATTGCTATGGAAGCATCATATGAAAGACCCACAAGAAACAAAGCACAAGCACGAGAGGAAAATCAACAGGAAGATGAATGGCTAGAAGAAGAAGAGACAGATGATGACGATGCTCCATGGGAGTCAGGCGGTGAGGGTGAAGACTCTGGTGACAAAGATTATGATGGCAATGAAGAAGTTGATATGGCTCTTGAAGAAGCAATATTTGGATTCAAGATTTAGGATTTATGAAAACTTTTAATTTTAACTAGATGATGTACTCTCTAAATTTTAAATTATGGTTATGTGACTGTGTGTGATCTTTATTTTCTCTTAATCTTTGTTGTAGTTATCTAGATATTTTATTGTCAAATTTGATTTATATATGTTGACTGTTTGTAGTGATATTTTTTAGAATCCTAGTATCTGTTTTCTGTATTGTGTAACCATGGTTGTAGGTTTTATTGAAGAAGTCAAAAAATCTCAGGTCAGTACATCTCATCTTAAAGATTTGATTGTCTAATTGATGTGTTCTTAATTTTTATATGCTTGATAGTTGAATTAATTTATAAGACTGTAGATTAATTTCTTTCAATTATATCATGATTGAGTTGTTCTTGTTTATTCAATCTAATTATCTAAATGAATTATTTCATGATAGATTAATTTGTTCCAATTTTAATATTTATTGTGATTTATTTGTTTTTTATATGTTCAAGTCAATTATCTCATAGTAAATTAATTCGTTTCAATTTTTGCATTAAAATTGATTTGATTGCTATTTTTTATATTTATGAACTCATGATTAATAATAATATATATTTCATATATGTTTTAATATGGTGCCGAAGTCGCCGCTTAAGCGGCCACCTTAGCGCCTAAGCGCTTAGGCTCCCCGAGAACGCCTAAGCGCTTAGGCTCCCCGAGAACTATGTTGCCGGCAGAAGAAACAGTAGAAGTGCAACATGCAGAAGTTAAAATTTGGCAGTTATACTTCGACAGAGCATAGAGGACTGCCACTATTTCCAATGGCACTGTGACAACCCGAGCTGGAGCGGGTCTCGTCCTTGTCACTCCTGATGGCGGTGTGTTGCACCATTCATGTGCACTCACGGAGCCCCTGACGAACAATGAAGCAGAATATGGAGCTCTATTCATAGGACTGAAAGTCACCCTGAAAATTGGTGTCCGGTGCATCCAAGTGTATAGAGACTCCCTCCTTGTCATAAGACAGGTCCTTGGGATCTTCGAAGTCAGAAAAGCAGAGCTTATGGCCTATCATGCTGCTGTTGTAAGACTGAGTGAAAAGTTCTATATTTTTCAAATAGAGCATGTCAAAAGGGGGCAGAACGCTAAGGACGACGCCCTTGCCAAATTAGCAGCTGCTCTGAAGTTGCCACCAACAGGCGAAGCAGAAATTCTCGTCAAGGACAGGAGACTCTTCTCGAACTCCCTAGATGAAAAAGATGGCTTGACGATGTTTCAAGTCAATGTTGTTGAAGAAAGCGAAACAGAAGAAGAAAATGATTGGCAGGTCCCGATCATTAAAATCAAGGTTAGCTTCTAGATGATAAAGCTGAAAGGGTCCAATTGCTACGTAGGGCAGCATCCTTCAGGCTGATCTGGGGTTCTATACCGGTCTTTGAAGACAAAATTGCAGTCCTCTTAAAGTGCCTTTCACCAAAGGAGGCTTGAAAGACATTGAAAGAAGTTCACTCCGAAGTCTGTGGAACGCATCAATCCGATCTAAAGATGAAGATCAACATCAAAACCAAGGATTTCTTCTGGCCAACAATGTACGCAGACTGTAAAAAAATAGCCAAGAGATGCCCCCAGTGCAAAGCTTTTGGGCCAATCCCCATTAGGCCTCTAAATCAGCTGCACCTCACAATCCCTACGTGGTCATTCACCCATTGGGGTATAGATGTAGTAGGCCCACTCTCGTCGTCGTCAAAAGGATGCAAATATATTCTGGCTGCCACGGAATATTTCACGCGCTGGACAGAGGCCGTCCTGCTAAAGGAAGTCATAGGCCAAATAGTGTTGCACTTTGTTCGACACAATATCATATACATATTCAGGATGTATAGCCGAATCACTTCAAATAATGGTACCCCATTCAAGAATCAAACAAGTTTCAAGATGGTGGCCAAATTTTACATTGGGTCGAGTGCATCTTCAATCTACTACCCTCAAGTCAATGGCATGGCTGAAGCCTTCAACAAAACACTGGCCACTGGTTGGGGGGGGGGGGGGGGGGGGGGGGTTGCCACCAGCCCCTCCCACACTTCCTCTCTCTGTCTTGGCTCTATCACTCCCTCTCTCTCTACACATGGCACCGGTGTGTGTGGGTGGGTGGGGGGGGGTTGCCACCGGCCCCTCTCTCTCTTCCTCTCTCTGTCTTGGTTCTATCACTCCCTCTCTCTCTGCACATGGCACCGGTGGGGGGTGCCACTGGCAACTCGCCCCCCTCCCCCCACCGGTGGCCTCCTTGGAGGCCTATAAAAGGCCCTAATGGCCATTTGTTGCGGGGCACAAACGAACAGACACATGGACACAAGAAGGTCTGAGATGTGTAAGGAATTTGATGATGTCTTTCATTTTCTATAGTATTTGTGATGGTTTCACATGGGCATTCACTAGAGTGTATGGCCCTCAGGGGAAGGCAGAGAAGAAAGTTTTGTAGGAGTAGCAGAAGCAGCGGTTATTGATGTTCCTACCTCTAATGCTATCTCCACTTGGTCCAATCTGAGGGAGAAGCCCTTCCTCTCTCTATTGGATAAGTTTTTGGCTTACGTTGATTGGAAAGACCACTTACCTTTATTATAGGTTGGGTGCTTGGTTAAAACGCATATGATCATAAGCCCATTTTGCTAAAATCACATAGCTCGTCTTCCATAAGGCCGATGTTTAGCTCGGAAAGATATTGGTTGAGAGAGGAGTTATCTCATATTGTCTCTAACAACTGGAATGGGTACACTCATGGTTCAAATGCTATGGCAAGGCTCATCAACAAGCTCAAAAGAGGGGTTTCTGCCTTGAGCACTTAAGGGGCTTCCAAAACTCTTCCTAGTAAGGTGGCTGAGGATAGCCTATTTGATGTCGAGGATAAGGTTAATAGGGATAAACTTAAGGCAGAATTTGATGAGGTCCTACTGAAGAAAGAGATTTATTGGAAGCAGAAGTCACAAGAAGATCACTGAAGGGGACAAGAATATAGCTTACTTCCATATAATGGCTTCAAGCAGAAGAAGGATGAATCAGCTCAAGGTACTCAAAGATGGTGATCGAATTTTCTCAGGTGATGCTTAAATTAGGCAGCATGTATTGGACTTCTACTCGAGGCTCTTCTCCGAGGTGGACTTTAGGAGACCTTCCCTTGCTCTCAAACCTACTCCCCTCGCTCTCCCCCGAGGAGAGGGAGGCAAACTCTCGGACTTTCTCTAAGGAGGAGATTAAAAGGGCGGTCTTTGCTGTTACAAGTGACAACGCACCAAGACCGGACAATTTTCCTCTGACTTTCTTTCAAACTTGTCGGCACATTATTAAAGCAAATGTCATTTTGACAATGGTAAACTTTCTAGAAGGCAGGGCACATCTTAGAGCATCAACAAGACTTTTATTGGCTTGATCCCTAAGAGAGAATGGGCAGAGTGCTTACCTCATTACAAACCCATTAACTTGTTGAATGGAGTATATAAATCATCAACAAGACCTTGGCTTTTGGGCTAGAAAGGATAGTGGGTAGGGTCATCAGTAAACCAAGGAGCCTTCATTAAGGGCAGGTTCATCCAAGACAATTTCCTACTTGCTTATGAGGCTTTACATTCCATAAAGATGCACCGCAAGAAGGGTTATGTGCTGAAACAGGATTTTAAGAAGGCGTATAATAGTGTCAACTGGGAGTGCTTGCTAGCAATCCTTAACAAGATGGGCTTTGGGGATAGGTGGATCAGAGAGTGTGTTTCCTAATCTTCTTGTGCACTGCTGGTGAATGGACAGCCAATCCCGTTCTTTTGTGGTGGGCAATGATTTAAGAGTTGGCCGCCTCGCCGACTAGGCCTAGTCGGTTCACACCCCATTTACGCCTAGGCGGAAACCTACTCATCTTCATTATGATATTTTAGTTGGATATTTTCACCTTTTGTTGAAAGACCTTTATGCTCCCATAATAACTCTATGGTCTTGAAAATTGTCCTTTGTATAAATATATTTCATTCATGTGGCACACCTATAAAGGCCACAATGAAAGATTCGCTCTGTCTTCGCATAGGACATGACTCTTTGTATGTCCTACTATAGCAACTAACGGAGACTGCAACTATGTGAAGGCTTCCCTCCTCCTAAAAACTACTATCAACAACAGTCATGGGGCTTCAAAGATGATTCCTGCATGTGTAGATATTGGCATAGCAGCTTTGTGCGATACTACATTATTCTTCAAAATAGTTACTGACTTGCAGCAAGTTAAGATAAAAATTGAATTTGATATTTTATTATTTTATGATGCTTATATAAGTAAATGAGATGTCTATAGTCGATAGCATTATCAATTAATAGCGAGTATATATAAAAATTTTAAAAAAAAATGTATCAACAAAATAGTTGGCTCAGCATTGAGGCGCCTGC